>OX632359.1:47134250-47734250 GCA_951751655.1 Ophion costatus | reverse complement strand
TGGCTGGGCGTCGAATCGAGTATTCCGCAGCTGCCACAGCCACCGAGAACCAGAGCGAGGGAGACGCGATACGGAGAGGACTTGCTCGGGAAGATCCCCTTGCTTGTAACATGTCGCTCGCGTGGCAGACGTGAATCGAATCATTTATGACGCCGTCTCGGTATCGGTACGATCAAGAATAGGCAAAACCGTGTCCCAATTATACATTATGCACTGAGTCTCGACAATTGTGCTCAATCGTGAGATTCAAGGGCACGAGGTTTCCCGAGTTTCTCCATCAACACATTTGTCCCTAATCGATCTGATATCGGGTATCGGTAGCCCGGAGATATGAGCCCGAATCAATTGGGAGCCCGAGTGCCTGCACCGATGGTGATCATCCGATACCCACTCGCGAATAATTGATGTTTAGGTCCGAGTATTCGTAAACGGCAGTCGGTTTTCATCGTTGCTCACGTACGATTCGGCTCGACTGTTTTTCCTTCGTCGATTTCCAAGCACATGGCCGTTCAGTTCGTCACGGTAACTAGTGCGGGGGAAGGTGCGCTCTGCGATGCCAATTGTCCGCGATCAATACGCCTGAACGACACTCGTCAACAGGTTATTTCTTTTCTCTCGACTAATAGCTGTACTCCCTTTCTTCAACGCCGTTGCGAGCTCCGGATTGCTTCACGCCCTCATTCGTTTGGTTTCCTTCGTTTTGTCATTGCGAAAAAATGGATGATGAAGAGATGGAGGGGTATTTGGAAAACAAATTGACTGCATCGATGCGAATGCATGATTGCAAGAGAGTGAGAGCGCGCAAGATGTCGATAGGCAGAGGGAGAGAGGGGGGGCAGGGAGAGATCTAGAGAGAAGGAGGGAGAGCGGCGGAGGGGAGAGCAGGAGTGCATCAAGAGCTCGAACATATATGTGTGTGCGCGCATGTTTTATGTATCCCCTTGTCGTATTGCCGGAGAATGCTGTCACGCTATACCAGTTTTTCGGCAGCTGCCCCTGAGACCGCCCTGGCCCGTGCCATCTGCCGTGTGCCGTTTTCTACTCACACGGACAACACCAAAGAATCCATAATGATCCTCTCGTGCCATGTACACATATACGCGGAAAGGTAATATTGAAGACAGTCGTGTTTGCGTAATGTTGACTACGGAGACGATACGGACGATCCTGAAAGTTGAATTTCTGCAATATCATCGTTCCGTATGTATGCTTCCTGGCTTTTGGCGCTGGCTTTTCTCACGTATACGGTTTGATGGATCCAGGCGGCAATAAGTGCAGGCCTGAATGTGTTTATTTCCATGTACCGAAGCTTCATTCGTACGCCAGATTTGCCATGAAATTGGATTAGTTTTGATGCAATCAACGATCCAAAGACTGGGAAAAAAGAGTCGTGACACAAGAGCAAATATTAGCCTCGGGCAACGAAATGTCTAGCGTAATAATAAGAAAACGTATAAAGAAATGATGAGCCGGGTGTTTTATCTCAGCGCGGTACTTCGTATCGTCCACGATCTTCCCACCGGAGTCCCTGATGGGCCACGTACTGCCTAAACTTCGTTCACGACGTGACTTACTCTAATTGGCTTTCGGGAAGTTTGCCGAGAGACGACTGAACCCTCCGACGTGGATATCTAAGCAAGCCGTGAGCCACAAAGAGCACTCGGTGTACTCAACCCTCCATTACGGAACCCGGAAAGGCGCGAGGTATTTTCCTTACGGGTGAAAGTGTCGTAAACGAGTGTCGCTCGAGACAGATTGGTGGGCTCTCGGAAGACTTCGCCTTGCGGACATGTTGCGACCAATGTTCGGGGTGTATGAAAATTAGCATAACTCGGAGAGCGAGAGAGCTCGGAAGCGGAGACTGATAAAGCAATAAACCTAGGGATGGTAAGAAGGCACATTTGCCACGTGGTGATTTTCGTTAGGGTGTAGCATCACTTTCGTACATCGACCCCTACAGACTATCAAGCATCTATGAGAGTCGAGACAAAAAAGACGGATGAACGTTTCATCTACCATAATTCTACTCGCTCCCCTTATGCACTGTCAGATATGTACTCATTGACGATTAATGTTATCAACCAGCTACGCCAACCGGATAACTGTGGAACCGCTCCCTGATGCATGAGCTACGCCAATGTGTGCAACGGTTGCACGAAAACCGATGAATAAAAGACCGAAGTCGGACGTCGAGTCGGGTACGTTATTCATTCAAGCAGCCAGAGCTTGTATACATCTATATGCAGTTAAAATGGGTAATCTCACTCTTGTGCAGTAAGTGTACCTACCTCTTCCGATGGATCCATTGCAATCACCCCAGTTTCGCCATTCAATGTGCATCTGTCAATTCACAAGCCAGTACACCAATGTTTGATGTGCACTACAACTCTTCTTCGCACGGGAAATTTGGCCTCGCGACGGTCAAGCAAATTCCCAACAGAATGTCCAGTTCCAATCCGGATCAAACGTCATCCTCGTAAAATAGGAAAAATTCTGTTTTTTACTTAGCTTCGGTTCAGATAGTCGCATTGGGCATCGTGGCATTTTTAGTGCTACACTTTGTCAATGTATCATGATTTTCTTCGAATTTCTGCTATCGGGTAAGTCAATTTTTTAGAATATATTTTATTCGATCAAGCATTTTTTTCCTGATACATCGTTCTATCTAAATTCCTTTTATTGACATTATACGTCATTCAATTAGCCATATAATTATTAGTTATTTATATCAAGGACTAGTTGCAACAGTCGGGAACCGCTCATTTTTGGGATGTTCGCGTTAGCAAATCGGGATGATAAATTTCTACAAAAATTGGGTCTTTGAAAAAGTATAATCTGAAGATGTGTACTTTTTTGTGTTAAAATATTCAGTTATAATCGATTTACAGCCGATGTCCGGAACACATCTCTCCAAAACGTAATTTTGCTGTGAACAATGCCGTTCTGAAGCAGGTTATCTAATATCGAATTCCCGAAATATCAATTTAAAAGAAACAGCGCGTGTTCAAAGTGAGGCTGACTGCTTGCGAAAAAAAAATTGCATTTTTCGTTCATCAAATCGAAAGTATAACATCGGAACAATAAAATCCTACGAAAAAATACTAGATCTAGAAAATATTCCATGTATGAAATATCACATCGAGAAAAAGCCTTGAAAATGTCAGAAAGATCGATGCAGCAGCATTTACGATATATTTTGCTCATCGTCTTTGAAAACATACTTTCGAGAAAAAAGCGTTTAATCTTTTCAACGACACTTTGAGCGTTGTGACGGGCGTGAAAATAATAGCCTAAACACATCTGTCACTTTTGATTCGATCACCTTGAAATTTTCAGTGAACATTTATGAAATGATATACTGTCGAATTCTATCGGTTTTCAAAAAAATTATTTTCCGACATTTTTAATCAGGCATAAGCCCCGAAGGACTCATTTGCCTACAAGTAATGAAATAAAAGAGTTTTAGCATCAGCAGCAACTGCAATAATTTTTCTATACTTCGGACTTATTCCCCAGACGTGTTGATCTTCTTCACCTTTGGTAGGAAAATGTTGAGACTCGTGAAATATCATAACCAAATGTTGAACCCATGAATTTGAAAGATCCATATGTCTACTGCACATGGCAATTTTGGCTCGATTGGAGCGTGTAAAACGCGTCTGCATTCCTGATTTCCCGAATATGAGAGAGCCGATGAATGTGCAGATGTGTGGATTCTTCACGCTCACGCCACCGTGCGTGCGAGGCGCGTACTTGGCAGGCAGCCCGACAACACGAAACACACGGTGGGTTACGCAATCGATAACGTCGAGTATATAGTGTGGCTTCCAGACCACACATCTGTCGTTGTTCCCGCTTGGGCCAAATCGTAGAAGAAGACTCTGTGTACACTTTGTACCCTTTTTGTTCCCTTTCGTCTTTTGTTCGAGGAGACGAAATAAGAGAAACGACGATTCGCAAAGCTGAAGGAATGACCAATCGGCTGGAGAGAATCGATATGATTCGCACAATTTTCTGTACACATAGCAACACGTAATAGGATTACGTTGCATATAGATTCTTTCGCTTTCTCGCTCTATTTTCTCTCCTTTTCTTCCTCTCATGCTCAAACTTCCAGAGGATTGACCAAGACCGTCAACCTCAGGGCTTATTTCAAAATAAGACGTCCTAACAGTTCAGCTATCTCGATGTACTTTTCTACGTCCCTTCCGGTTTGCAACATTTTCCATTTTTATCCACATGGCTGTATGGCTGAGGGAAAATTTTTTTTCCCAATTCAAGATCTTGGTCGAAGGAAGCTAAACTTTTTATTCACGACACCATGTTTTCTCGCCATGTTTGGCAGGCTTTGGTAATCGGGTCGCTGCTTTTCACCAACTTCTACCTGCCTTTTATTGCTCGTCGATTTTTCCAGCCGGCTCTAAGATCACCAGAATTTTTTTCGTGCCAAACAATTTTTGTTACTTCAGTCCTGGAGTTTTTGACGGGTTACACCTAGCTCGTGGCTGAAAAAAGAGGAATTTTCACGATTTTTCCTGGGATAACGTGTGCAGGTTTTCAATTTTTTTTTTCTTTCAAATCCAAGAGTATGGTTTTGAGGATCTTTTACTATTTCTGTATTGAAAAGAATTTACAACTGTGGTAGATACAATGGTTTGTGCGGAGCACAGTCAGCACCTTGGGAGCAAATCATCCGATATCAAAAAATCAAACGCATTGAATTTTTGCAAGAAATTATCCAGTGCTTAGACGAAGAATTTAATAAAACATCGATTTTCGGTGAAAAAAGCGCTCTATTTTCGTCGATGAAAAAAAAACTATGCATCGAAAAAAAAAATTGCTTCGTTCAAGCACTGCTATTTGATATGTGAAAAGAGCTTGTAAAATTTAAAGTTGGTCGGTGGAGTCGTTTTTGAGATATCGTGATCACCGATTTTGAAAAAGTCATTTTGTGGAAAACGTGTTTAAAGTTCGCCGTTTCACGGAACCGACCTACAAACGCCCGTAGCTCTTTCACTTTTGAACGGATCAAATGTTGTAGTTTCAAAATCTGTCGAAAATTGAAAATTGATATTTATGTAGAAACTCAACTAGGTGTTTTAAGAGACTTTAAGACTCTTTAAGACGTCTTAAGAGATTTTAAGACTAGTCCGTTCAACAGGCAGTTTTGAGGGCGTATGCCTAATTGAAGTGTTTTTAGACTTCTAAGAGCTTATATTTAATATGAAGGCCTTTTTAAAGTTTGAAGGGCGTACACCAACATCACACGACAACAAAGGTTTTCACCTCTGGTCGTACGAATTTGGAATGCTGGCAGAAGGACGAGTTTTTCGTCCTTCGGCACATCTCGAGCTCCCATAAAGAACTTGCAGAATGGAAATGATTTTTTTTTCTTCGAGCTCGAGTAAAGTAGCCAATATTCGGAACATTGACTACTTTATGGGGGCGAAACTGCATCTATATCTATGTTGAGTTACACGTGTACATGAAATGCCATTATTGGCATAATCGTTTTACGTGAAATAGGCTACTACCAAGTTTGCTCGTGAAAGATGTTTCGTCACCGTGCTGATGATGATGATGATGATGATGATGACTATGATGATGTTCGTATCCTGCTTACGAAGCCTGACGTTATCACTCGCTTCCCTGCTTGTTATAAACCGACAACAGTGTAAGTAGCAACAGCGTTACAGTATGAAAGGTTCCCGGCACCTCGACGCGAGCCCTTGGGCGTTTAATGGATAGCTTCTATATTGGCCCTATTCACAGGCCCCGTCATTCGAATGCAAATTGCACTGGAATTGGGTATGCTTCAGAGTCGCCATGTTACAACCCGACGCTCGGGCTTCGCATTCTACACTCAATTTTAGATCGATGCAGCGTTCCGGAATTGCATCGCTGCCCTTATCAGCCAGAGATGAGTGTCTCTACACGGCCTCATCGTCGACGCGCAGCCTCGACCTGCACGCAACCCTCATCGTTCGGGCTCGCAAATTCAACCATTGGATCCTCGTTCATACATTTGAATGAGAAAGAAAAAAAAAATGATTATTAGAGAGCGTTGCATCGAAGAGTGATCCGATTTGCGAGCTCGCTAACAGCCAACCCCCAGAGACTTTATCGGAAAAATGATTGCGAAGGAGGAAGGTGCTCGCCGAGCCGGAGGTCGAAAGAGATTTTTCAGATAAATATACATATCTATACAGCCGCTTCTGCCTGGGTATTGCGAGTGCAGCCATTCCGCCAAAGTCACCGGGAAGCGGCTTTCGACTTTCGCAAAACTTCGATAAATTCATTAACGGGATGACTGGTCGCTAACGCGATCACGATGTTGCTTCGAAGCGACGAAACTGCACCGAAAGTACCCGCCAATGGGGCCTGCGGCTTTCGGGATCGAATTCTGATGCATCGTTCTGACTTGACGAGAACAAGATTCAAGCGATTACAAGCGTAATGAATAATCGATCAATTTATTCGCTGATTGACATCATGCACCAACGTCAGACTCTTTCCCGGGGCCTTTGTGGCGTCTTTCTCTCTGTGCGAGCCGCCAACGACGGACCAATTCAATCCCGCGTGGATAATGAGAAAAAACGAATAACGGACCTAATACACGAATGAGATACGGTTCGTGAAAGCAATGCGCGTCAGTTCGTCCTCCACGTGACTGGATCAAACAAAAAGTGTGCACATTTGGGTGAATCTGGGGTGCGATTTTTTTTATCTATCCACCGAGCAACATTGCGTCCTGCGCGAGGGAGACAGAGACGGTCCAAATCCAAGAGAGGGAGGCTACGAAGGATAAGAGCGGAGTGGTGGAAGAGCAAGCGAGGTTTACGGGGGGGGGGGGGGTAAACGCACGTACGAATGCACCCCACCGGATTGCCCATGGCCTCTGGTTGCCATGGCGACGTATCGCGACCCGGGAAGTCCTCGACGGCTCTGCCGAGAGGGTGAGACTCCGACGGAGTCGTCTATATAGATGTGCACGTTGAGAGGGGGAGAAAGGGATGCTGTGACGAGGGTGGGCGCTGGTACAAGCAAGAGAATCCTACACTTGCGGCTAAAGGAGAGGGAAAGAGAATCGGATCGAACGCATGACCGCAGGAACAAAGAGGAACAACCCTCCGCCACGTCCTTCATGCTCTGTCTATAAGTCAGAATCATCTTCGGAGAAAAATCGACCGTCTTGACGAGCGAGGTGCCCGTAAAGACCATCCAACAACCTTAACTTTACGGGCTGCGATTTTTCATTCCTTTTTATCGCAGATGAGAAGAAATGACGAAAACAGCAATTGAGGGTGTCTGTGGGGGTGTACAGTGACAAGCCGTTCACCTCTGGGAACAGAAGAAAAACATCCAACAACTTTAACTTTATTCGTTGTGATTTTTTTATTCCTTTATATCACAGATGAGAAGAAACGACGAAAACAACGCTTGGGGGTGTCTGTGTGGGTGTACAGTGACGAGCAGTTCACCTCTGGGAACGGAAGAAGACAGCTGGCAGGATTGCTTGAGATGAAGAAAATGAGCTCATCATCCTCGAGTATCAAACGTGCTCTTGCTTTGAAACATTGCTCTCTTTCCCTTTGTCCATTCACCCTCTCTCTCTCTCTCCCTCTCCCCCTCACTTTCTCTCTCTTCCTCTCGCCACTCGTATCTTTACTTCTGCTGGCGTCATCAAAATGTAGCACGTATGCCTCCTTTGCAAAGCTGCTTCTGCACACTGAGGAAAAATCAACGAGTCTCAGGCAGATAAACACCATCAACGTAATTACGCCTCATTGTGACAGCATAATTACACGAGTAATCGGATCAGAGATTACCCAAGATTCGTGTACCTACAGATTCTCGTTGTAAACGACGACGCGCTGCACTATGTAGTCAGAATTCATAATAGGAAGAACCGCTTACGAAAATGGTAAACAAAAATAGTAACAACCAACCAAAAGTGGAATGATATGAACTTTTCTGAACGATATCTTAGTCGGGAGGAACAATACAGCATTTGTAGTTACAGCGTTGTGGGATTTCGGAAAACTTTTAGAAATCTGTCCATTTTCTCTCGACGTACGTTAACCGCTGTCAATTAACTTCTATTAGCTTGCGAAGACCGAGTTCATCGATCAATCTTGCCGAAGATGTGCAGGTGAGTTTATCCCTTGCGGGTGTTTCTCGTCGTTCGTTTCATTACTCTAATGCGATTTTATGGACAAGACCGACGTCAGGTTTCTCTGGTCACAACAGCAACAACTTCTCAGATTCGGCGCGCGGATGGTCTCAGATTGGAAACAGCGAACAGTCTCATGCATACGGAGTTTCCTTTCAATTCGATGGTTACAATTTCAATGAGGCAAGTGAGGATTTGTAGCAGAAGATGCGAGCGATTAACAGTGACGGAGAAAAAAAATATTGAAAAAAGAATCGATTAGAAAGATGTTCAAGGGCTTGTATGTAGTTAAAATTTTTGAAAATATCGATTTTTGGGTTTTGACGGATTCTCAAAATAAAACATTTGAAAAATATTCTCTGAAAATTTCACATTGTTCCGTTCAAAATTGAGGAAGTTATAGGCGTTTAGTTATTAGTTATAGATTCGGCAAACCGGCGAACTGTAAAGGCGTTTTTTTTGTCAAAATGACTTTTTCTAAATCGGTGATCACGATATCTTAAAAATCAATGCCCCAATCAACTTCGAATTTGACCAGCTTGTTTTACGTATTTTAAAAACAGTGCTTGAGCGAGGGATTTTTTTGTATGCATAGTTTTTTATTTACGAAAATAGAGCGTTCTTTTCACCGCAAATCGATGCTTCCGATTGGGACAGCGGCCATTTTTTTTGAAAAACCAAAATTTCGCTAAGGGATGACACTACTCTAGCGGCAGAAAATATGGCCTAACTTTGACAATTTATTTTGAGAGTATGAAAAATAGAAATAGGATTTCTTTTGAGAGGGTTGATTTAACACATATTGAAGTATTTTTAAAAAATATAAAAATTTTCATACAAAATGACGGCGACAGGGCACATCTTGAAAACCACTTTTTTCTAACTGGGAGGACGGATTACTCGAACACCTTCGCAAGGATCGATTTGAAATTTTGATAGTAGCTTCACGATCACATTTGATATGGGACTACGTAGCCGTTTTTTGGATTAAATGTAAACTTTTTTATAAACAATTTACTGCTTATTTTTTGGGTAAAAAGTTGATTTATTTCTTTCGAAGTGCGCCATTTTTTTCAAAATTTGAAAAAAAAACCCTCCGCAGTCCCATAGCTAATAATATATAGATTATATTTTTTTTGTTTTTGTTCCAGGTCTTATACTTTACGAGAAAACCGTCCTCCCGTAAAGCTATTTCTAAAAAAACCCCTTTTTCAAGATGGTTTCAGTCGCCGCCATTTTGTATGAAAATTATAATACATTTTTCAAATACTTTAATATGTGTTAAACAAACCCTTTCGAAAGAAATCCTATTCCTTTTTTTCATACTTCCAAAATAAATTGTCAAAGTTAGGCCTTATTTCCTGCCGCTAGACTGGTGGTTTCCCTTAAGGATGTTGAGTCCCTATGAAACATGTTGATGTTAATTGTTCAATAAATAGCTTCTCAATCGTCATTAAATGTTTGCACGACCTCCTGAATACTTCATGTAAAAACATGCCAAATTTTCAGAATTCTATCATCATTACTTCAACCTCCTTAAGGGTTGAAATAAAAAATGATAAGAAAATTCTGAAAATTCGGTTCGTTTTTGTATGAAGTATTTAAGAGGTCGTGTTAAAATTTCACGACGATTAGGAAGCTCGTTATTAAAAACTTAATATTTGTTAAGAACAATTTTTAAAAGAAATAAAAAAAAAGTTTATCAATAAACTTCGTTGTGTTTCCGTTGCTTTCAGTATATTGTAGATATTACAAAATTAAGAGGTCAAAAAAAAACTTATTGCAAAGTTACATCAATTTCCATAAGACAACATTTAATTTGTGAATGTCAATTGTTCAATAATGAGCTTCCTAATTCTCGTGAAATTTTTACACAACCTCTGAAATACTTCATACAAAAACGTACGAAATTTTCCGAATTTTATCATCATTTGCCATTTGGGACTCAACATCCTTAAATCCTTCGTCCAAGCTGTAGATAATTTCTTGCAAGACCTAAATGCGTTTGATTTCCTTTATTTGGCACGATTTGTTTAGGAGCAGCGGTACAAACAGCCCTCTCCACAAACAATTATATCCACTACATTTGTAATATTTTTCAATACAAAAATGGCAAAAGACATTTAAGGATGTTGAGTCCCTATGAAACATGTTAATGTTAATTTTTCAATAAATAGCTTCTTAATCGTCATGAAATTTTTACACGACCTCCTGAATACTTCATGTGAAAACATACCAAATGTTCAGAATTCTATCATCATTACTTCAACCTCCTTAAGGGTTGAAATAAAAAATGATAAGAAAATTCTGAAAATTTCGTATGTTTTTGTATGAAGTATTTAAGAGGTCGTGTTGAAATTTCACGACGATTAGGAAGCTCGTTATTAAAAAATTAACATTTTGTTAAGAACAATTTTTAAAATAAATAAAAAAAAATTATCAATAAACTTCGTTTTGTTTCCGTTGCTTTCAGTATATTGTAGATATTATAAAATTAAGTGGTCAAAAAAAAAACTTATTGCAAAGTTACATCAGTTTCCATAAAACAACATTTAATTTGTGAATGTTAATTGTTCAATAACGAGCTTCCTAATTGTCGTGAAATTTTTACACGACCTCTGAAATACTTCATACAAAAACATACCAAATTTTCAGAATTTTATCATCATTTGCGATTTGGGACTCAACATCCTTAAAGCCGTAGTCTTCGTTGCAGAAAAAAAAAATCATCTGAAAACCTAGACATGTTTTCTTAGAAAAATTCACGAAAATGCCCCTTTTCCGGTCACTAGCTACGTGTAACCCGTTAAAATAAGAAGCGATTATAAAAACGACAAAAAAAAGAAGACCCGATTAACGTGCAATCAAACAACGACATCCTAACTCGAAAAAAAACCAAATCAAAATTATTGCACCTTCTTGCAATTGGGACCTATCAAACTCCTCCACGTGTCAAACAAAAGATAACTTTGAGATTGCACGATCTGGCGCAACAGTGGAAAATGCTGGAGCCGCGATGAGTCATCCAGCTAGCAGAGCGTTAGTCGTACGTTATTGGTCCAGCGATTTTATTTCTATACGAGAGATCCTCCCTCTCTCGTGTCGTTCGTATGTGCGCCGATATCGAAGTGTGGATAATCCTCTTAGAGGAGCGAGAGCGAACGCACATTCTGTTTCTCTTGTACACGGACGGCATTCGTCCCCTTCGGATAATCGGACGATTCATCCCTTCGGATGAAACGGATGGGTACGATGCGAATTCTGGCATCTGCACGTAGTATTTTCCCTGGCAACGCCTAGGGCTTGTTCACAGTCGCCATCCGTCCCCTACCCCCTCTCGCCTTTTTTTTTCTCATTCGTCGACTTGCCCAAAGTACGAGAAGTTCGACGGATTTGTTAAATAAATAGCCTCGGCGAATCCTCCCACGTACTCGAAGCTATTAATATCGAGTGATCAGACGCGATCAGCCCAGAGGCTCTATTTATCCCTCCTGCAAATGATTCCCCGATCAATGAGACAAAAAGATAACACATTTGGATTTCATTAGACGGGTGTCCTGGACGTTGGGTGATAGAATTTTATCGATTGGCGAATGAGCAACGACGAGAAAGATTTCACATTTCGTCGGGATTTCCGAGACTCTCCACTGATATCCACAAAGTCTCACGGGGCTGTTTTTTGGTCAGACTGATCGCCCGGCTCGTGTGGTGCCTTTGCGTTCCTGTGGGATGAGGCGAATTTGAGCTTTCGCCACCAGATGAAAGAGACAACGAGGCACATGTGGGAGAATCGAAGAAATGGAGAAGAACGTGTGTGTGTGCGTGTGCGTGCGCACACAATGAGAGCCGTTTTGAAGGTGTTCGTTGTCGACGAGACACGCTTAAAAATGTTGAGTCCCTATGAAACATGTTGATGTTAATTGTTCAATAAACAACTTCTCAATCGTCATGAAATTTTTACACGACCTCCTGAATACTTCATGTAAAAACATACCAAATTTTCAGAATTCTATCATCATTACTTCAACCTCCTTAAGGGTTGAAATAAAAAATGATAAGAAAATTCGGAAAATTTCGTATGTTTTTGTATGAAGTATTTAAGAGGTCGTGTTAAAATTTCACGACGATTAGGAAGCTCGTTATTAAAAAATTAACATTTTGTTAAGAACAATTTTTAAAAGAAATAAAAAAAAATTTATCAATAAACTTCGTTTTGTTTCCGTTGCTTTCAGTATATTGTAGATAGTATAAAATTGAGAGGTGAAAAAAAAAACTTATTGCAAAGTTACATCAGTTTCCATAAAACAACATTGAATTTGTGAATGTTAATTGTTCAATAACGAGCTTCCTAATTGTCGTGAAATTTTTACGCGACCTCTGAAATACTTCACACAAAAACATACCAAATTTTCCGAATTTTATCATCATTTGCGATTTGGGACTCAACATCCTTAATACGCTCATAACGCAACAAAGGAATATCGAAACTCATCGGACACGAGCAAGGGCGTTGTACGAATGTGCGCGCACACGTAGCAACGACGGGGAGTAAATATACGAATAAGGGAAGAAGCCATTACGCTTGATTACTTTCTCGTACTCTCTTTTTCATGTTGATACAAATGGATCTTGACGCGGATGAAATTACATTGTACCGTAACGTATTCTTCCCCTCGCATGTGTACATACACGCACGCGTCTTTTCCAATCTCCTGGTACTCTTACTCCGCTTCTGATGCTCTGCTTTATGATTCGTTTTGCCCCCTCGACATATGGCCCAACCGAGCCGTCATGCTGTGGTTCTACATGGACGTGAAACGACTAATGACAATCAGCGATGATTCTGCAAGGGAGGTCCACAAAATGGACCAAATATTTTGGAATGAAATAATAGAAAAGACATGGAATCAAGATAATTAAAGTGTGGTGGATGCAAGCCTTATTAACAATTGGATTATATTGTTTTTCATATTGACCATGACCTCGTATGATCATGAGTTTGGAAATGGATAATTAGAGGATGATTCCTACCGAAGATGGTACATGAGATCGCAGTCCTTGAAGAACGTACCGATTGGGCAATGGACTAGGTCCATGGGAATCGATAGTCCAAGAATTTCATCATCAGGATTCAGAATACGAAGGATTTGATCATCAAAGGACGGTCAACCGTGAATAATTTGTTAAGGAAACGCTGGAAGGGGAGCGGGGCTACAGATGTCAGGGAAACTTGGCATTCCGGATAGTTGCGGTTATCATTATCTGGAAATTCCAAGTACCACAAGCTTTGGCGAGCCCCAAGACAATACAGGAAACTAGCACTGGGGCTGAGACGTGTGCGGAGTCCTCAGGACCAATCAGGCTCGGACCTTCAAAGACCCAATGGCTCTCGGCTCCGTGATGACGAGAGGACACGTTGAATAGCGCGGTTGCTACACGTATAGGCAAACACAAACGCACATACGTACGTGCATGGATAACTGCTTCGCAGGATACGTTCTGATTGACCGACCTGAACGACAGCTTTGACCAATTCACTGAAGCACTTGGATCCATTGTCGTATCTCGAGGAAAATGGCTGACCGTAAATTCATTATGGGCGGATATACACGCACGTGTGTAGGTGAATATACAGGGTGTCCTGTTATGAATGAATAATCCTGCATCTGCCGATGCGTCAAGTCATGCCTTCCTATATGCTGGAATTTCCGTTTGGTATAAGTCCCACGGTTTTCGAAATAAAAAGCATCCGCTTTTGGTTTTTCACGTGCTATTTCTACAAATAACTTTTTTATAGGGTTTAGAAAAACAATACTCTTGGTTATATGTTTTGTCCAGAAAGGTAATATTTTTGACCATGGTGTTAAGGAAACTTTGTGAATAAAGATCTTATGCAGCATTTTCATACAAACTTTCATTCGAACACTTGACATTGATAGCCTGCGGTGGGAAAAAAATGTACTACGCGTGTCGTGCAAATTACTCGAAAAGGTTGCTTATTTATTGACGATTCATATCATTTGTAGAAATAGCATGCGTAAAGCCAAAAGCAGATGATTTTTTGAAAAAACAACATAAAGCCCAAAACCTCGAAAACCGTGGGACTTTGACTAAACTGAAGTTCCAGCATATAGCAGGACACGATCTGACCTATCGACAGCTGCAGGATTACCCAAACTCAAGTCCAAGCACTGCATTATTTCGTGCAAAAACTAAATGCGTTTGTTTTTTTATCGTTTTGGATTATTTGTTTCTGAGCAGCAGTGGTCGACGCGAAGGACGTTTTTTAAACAGCGGTCTGTATGAACCACACTATTTGCCACAATCATAAATATTTTTTAAACAAATACAAAAATCGTAAAAGATAATTCAAACCATACCGTTTGAAGTAGGAAAAGAGGTTTTCCTCTCTTAGTCTCGTATAAATGTCCTGCTCCTTTTTAACCCTGGTGCAAACCATCAGAAATAGCAGGAATGAGGGTTGTACGATTATCGGAATTACTGAAAACTACCATTCGATTTACAATGAAATGCTTGGATCACGCAATGGCAATTTATTTATTTACATGCCTAGTTTTTCCCTGATTTGGGGTACAAAAATCACTCAACCATTTCTTTAACGTGCTTATTTTGCATCCACAACGCAAATATGCAAAAAAGATTCTGGACAATGATAGAAATATAGAAATAAACGTATAAGAGGGAATTTTCGTTGCATCCCAAGGATACCACTTCCGTCGCAATTTCTCGGATAAAAAAAAAACAAACCGGCGTTTTCGTTTCTAATATTACTCGTATATTTTTTTCGACGAGAAAAAAACTTCTTTCGAAAACAACAATATCGACACAAATAAAACATTGCACTTGGAAAATACGGATACAGCATTTATTATGATCTACGTTTCTCGAAGGCAACGCGATCTTCCGTGTTCTAGAAAAATATGTCTATCGGTATTTGACATTTCGAATTATTTACACTTGAAAAAATGAATTTCCATTCATTTTGCAGAGGCATTGTCAATTACTAAATGACCAACATCCTTTCTTAACGGTTTTGCATTGATTTGCTTGCTCTTGGAAAATACCAAAAAAATTAATGAAAAACTATACCCTAAAAAATGTACATTGGTTCCACTACTAATTATCACGAGCCGCAGGTCGCTTTTCTGAAGGACTCGCGTTTCCATTACAATCCGTAGAAAAAAGAATATGATTTTGTTCAATAACAACAAAAGGAGGCAACTTTTGATCGTCCGATGGCATTTCGGTTATCACTTACTTCGACTATAGAATTTACATTCCATTATAAGCAGGACCACCACCACCCTCGGGTACGACCCAATTTATATTCTGACTCGGATCTTTGATGTCGCAGGTTTTACAGTGAATACAATTTTGGGCGTTTATCTGCAACTTCTGGCCGTCTCCTTGCTCCAACGGCACGAACTCGTACACTCCTGAAACGGTAAAAAGAATTTCATCGCTGCAGACATACGCCTGGAAATGCCGAAGAATTCACCTCTCATCCTTCTCAAGTTAAAATTTCGCATGGAAAACATATTTAACAAAAAAAAAAGCATCGACGTCACTTTCGCCGATGGTGTTTAATTGAAAATGATCCTACGATAATTTTTAATTCCTCGGAACATTCTATCCTCCCTGCTTCAGCGCAAAAAGTCCACGCTTGAGGGGGCTGAGCTTCGGACGGAAAAAGTAAAATGACAAATGTGAGTTTGTTTGGGTTTGTTTGGGTTAAAAAGTAAAATGACAAATGTGAGTATCCATAACCTCGTTGAATATGAAACTCAGCTCATTATTTAGATATTTGCAATTTCCTCGAAGTGATGCCATAACGATTAGTTCTCAAGTTAATCACGCTAAAATTCGCAGATAGTATTGAAGTTTGCATCGTTGGAGTTCACCGAAAATATCGTGTCGCACACTGGTCCACTTTTTGGGTTCCAAATATCATTGAGATATTTTTTGAACATCCTCATTAGGGATCCACAGCTAAAAGCTGCTAAAGAAAAGTTCAGGTCTAATCGAAGTAAAGCAACGAAAAAATCAACAAGGATTTTCGTTGCATTCCAACGGTGCAAACTTCAACACCGTATTCGGACACATTATGCGCAGCTTTCCATCCCGACGGGATGAAAAAAATTCCGTTGCATTTGACTTCCTGCGTAAAGTCCATTTTTGACATTGTAATTCACTGGACGAAGATGAAAAATCATTTCACCGTCGGAGGTACCGTTTTACGATTGTTTTCGCGGAATCTCGAGCGCGGAGATTTTTTATTTTTTACGACAGTACAGATGAATTCTTTCGAGTTTGTGTGTCGACCTGTGGGAATAAGGGAGTCCAGACAAAATGAATCTTTGGCGTGTTTATGTGCAGCAAAGAGGGAGAGGCGTACAGACTGAGAGACTGACATGTGTAGGAGGAGAGAGATAGACGCGAATGAGGTAAGAATGAGAAATGTATGTAGGTGATACATATGAATCCTGAAACCGACGTTATCGTGTGCAACTCGTTTTCCCTGAGCGTTTCTCTCGTTTCACGGAGCTGTGAGCTGTCCTCCGTGAGATAAATAAGGACTTTCTGGAGGACATGTACGAGAGAAAAGGGGGGGGGTAAGGCTCGCGATCATTGCACCGGGATCTACAAGCCCGAAGCTCAACAAATTCTGCGGTGATATTCAGCGCGTCTGACGCAAATCTCCTGGCTGTTACTCTTTTTTTCTCTCCTTCTCGTAACCGAATAAAATTAGAACATCGACTGCGAGCTTTGCGAAAAGAGAAAAATAATGACGAGACGTCTCCGGAGGGCGAAAAAAATGGTATAAACAAGGGAGAGAAGGGTAGACAGGGTAGAAAGAGGCGGTGACGACATGACGTTCGTTCAGTCAATATCCGTTACGCTAAAAAAAAACAAGGCTGCGTAATGAGATATCCGTCTGTGGTGCTCAGTTTACAGTTTCCATATTCCGTTTGGACGAGTGTGTGATAAGCGTCTCGCACACTCCACCGAGACAATGGAAAGAATGTGCAATTGACAGTAACAACGGAAATAAATTTCCCTTCGGTTGTTTTGACGGATGGAACAATGTGTGTACTTTTTTTCCGAATGCATTCACGTGTTGCATTGCCTACGGTGGGGTAGAGTCGGCGCATCTCGTCAACTTTTTACAGATGAAAAATAAAATAAAAATAAAATGTGATAGTCGTATGCAGGAAAGTGCATTTCTGTGAGCACCCCTCCACGTTCATACGAGAGGAAAAGCAAGCTCGTTGAACTCGAGGGGAAAAAGCTCTCTTAAGAGATTGCTTTCGTAATCTCGACTCGAACATTTTTTTTCCTCTTTTTTCAATCAACAACCCGATTCTCTCGAGCTCACAATCAATCTCCGTTCAAAGAGTAACGAATCACCATTCGATATTAAACTTTTCATGCAGTTCCGGAGATTTAAAAAACGGATCATTTTTTCCTGTCAACGTCTATCTTTTCTCTCCAACCTGTGATGATAAAAATCTCGGTTCATAGCGATTTGCAAATCGACGTATCGGTTTTTGGAATTGGCGAATTGTTGGCGTAAAGGTTCAGTCCCTTACTTACAGCACCTTTGAGGGCGCTAGAGCGTTAAGCGCATTCCAAAATTGAATTTGAACAAAAATATATTGTTGTCTAGAACATCTTGAGATTTGAGGAATGTCTTAATTTTTTTTGCCACTAAACACCACTAATAAGAAATAGTTGGATGTACGTATTTTCACGTGCGGTTAGATGGGCAAAACGTTCACGGTACGGGTGATATAATTTTTTTTGTTGTTGAGCACCAAGATGAACAATTTCCAATAACGGGTTAACGCAAACTCAACATTTCTGAACATTTAGAAAAACGAACCCCCATCTTGCCTGCATCTTAAACCATATATATTAAATATTGAACCGTCAAGGTTTGATGAAACATTACGAATCTTGACTGGCGAATGAAGAACATTGCTGCAAACCTCAATGTCGACCAAGTTGGCGTATTTCAGCAATACTTAAAGTTAATTGACCGTGATAACAAATAACCTCGTGACATAAATATAAATAGGCACAATCATAAATTACTCAAAATTTCATTCTGAGTTGTATAAAACATTCGCTGGCGCAGTTTTTTCATAATGCTTTTTCAAGTTGGCAATAATTGGAAAGTTTTTCTTATTTATGTAATAAAAATATAAAAATGTATAATTTTCCGCTCTAATTATATGGCATGGAAAATTAGCGCCCACAAAATAAATCTATAGCTAGTATCAATTTTTCGAGGTTTGTGAAAAAAAACTCATAAACCGTCATTTGACTCAACTAGACCGCTTGAGCCTCCTTAAGGATGTTGACTCCCAAATCGCAAATGATGATAAAATTCTGAAAATTTGGTATGTTTTTGTATGAAGTATTTCAGAGGTCGTGTAAAATTATCACGACAATTAGGAAGCTCGTTATTGAACAATTAACATTCACAAATTAAATGTTGTTTTATGGAAACTGATGTAACTTTGCAATAAGTTTTTTTTTGACCTCTCAATTTTATAATATCTACAATATACTGAAAGCAACGGAATCAAAACGAAGTTTATTGATAAATTTTTTTTATGTCTTTTAAAAATTGTTCTTAACAAAATGTTAATTTTTTAATAACGAGCTTCCTAATCGTCGTGAAATTTTAACACGACCTCTTAAATACATCATACAAAAACATACCAAATTTTCAGAATTTTCTTATCATTTTTTATTTCAACCCTTAAGGAGGTTGAAGTAATGATGATAGAATTCTGAAAATTTGGTATGTTTTTACATGAAGTATTCAGGAGGTCGTGTAAAAATTTCATGACGATTAAGAAGCTATTTATTGAACACTTAACATCAACATGTTTCATACGGACTCAACATCCTTAAACAGCTGACCAGTAGCCCGACCGCATCCACTATTTGGCATCCGACCATCAATGCCTGTATCCACTGTGCGTGGCTGGCTAGTGAAAATGGCAAAAGCACTATCGTTTCTACTAGCTGATTGAGGCTCGCCACGTATACCGGATGTAATGTGTCTGGCAAAGTTATTCCCACCCTGTAAATTACTCAGTGACCAATTGGATAAATACCACTATTCGATTTGTATACGCATTTCGTTTGGATTACATCGTAAGGGACCTGTCCTCCCTTATTACGCTTTTCACTTTGCTTATTTAGACGGGACACTTTTTTGTTGTCAGAAGACCTTGTAAATTTGGTTTTTTTTTCGCAACCTCTTTGACACCGATCCGGGGTACATTCGGGGAGGACCTACAATTGAGGCTCCGCAGTGAGGAAACCCTTACAACTTCGTCGTGTCCGTCCCACTGTCTCAGCCCCACAGCTTCTACACTTTTAGACCTACATGCATGAAATTTTGCAAGTGGATGCTCCAGACAGGAACCTCAATTGACATGTGTTAATTTTTTTTCAAACATTTTGTTTCCATTTTTTCCCCTGCATGTGAAATAGGGTCGATTTTTTTGGTCGTGCACCCCGTCGAGTGGGGACTCGATGAACAGGTCTTTCAGAATGGAATCAAACATTCCATCTACCATTTGATAGCTTGAATAGACTTCGACGTCGTGAGTCTTTGAAATCACTTCCCCTGAATCGATGGTTAGTATTGTCTCCGTGAGAGGAATGCACGCAGCGAGAATTCAAATTTTTGCGAAGCTCGGCGTATTGCTGAAAGAGCGAGGGTAGGATAGGTAAGAGGGCGAAAGCGATTCTCGCGAATGAGTGACAAAACGTGGAAACCGACAAGGGCGACGCTGATTGACACGAGTAAAGGCATTAAGGGAGCTTTCCAGTGTGAAATTTTCAAAAAATCGATTTTTTTTTTTTTTGCTTTATCGAATAGTATACACTCTTCCGAATATTCCTTGAAATTTTCATGCCGAAATTCAGATTATTTCGGTTACTGTACAGCATTTCTTGGAAGAAGGCAACGGAGCGCTACAGCTACAGCGAAACTTTGAACGCGTTTTTCTCGAAACAGCATTTTTCAAAACGGTGTCCAACTTGGAGGGCAGAGTTTTAAAGCTATCGAGTTGAATTTTTTACACAATATTCTTAACGTCATTGTTTATCGTGCTATGGAAGCTTTTTTTTTTTTGACATCTTCCTATTTTTTTGTAAAAAAAACTGCCAAAAAAAATGCTAAAATTGATACTTTTTGTTCAAACCGGCGCCATTTTTGCAAAAAAAAAAAAAAAAGCCTTTATAGCACGAAAGCCAATTATACACCGATCAATAATCTTTTTGTGTTTTTTGTTTCAGATCAAAATTGTGACCCCCAACGTGGACACCACATCCAAGTGCATTTTCTGCAACAATTGTTTCATCATTTTTATAGATATTAATTAATAAATAAATCGATCTTTAAAAAATTGTTTTGTATTCTTCAATACCCAATTAATATACAAAAAAAAAACCAGACCGATTAGATTATTTTTTCTTTAAAAAAAAAAATCGCGAAAAACAGCGATTTTTCGGGCTGTCACACTGGAAAGCTTCCTTAATATTCGAGTATGCGTTCTCTACATCTTCTTCGCTTATTTTGTCATTGTGCACATTGTTCTCGTAGTCATCCAAGAGGAGATTACGGACAGCGAATGGGAGCGGAACGCGTTCTCAAAGCAGACAAATTTATACGTCTGCGGAGTCTGACGTCTCCTGAATTCTGTATATCACAAGTTCGAGTACCAAAAAGCCTCCAGTTCGCGTATATCTTTCATTTCACCTCCTCGCCCCTTTTCCTCTCTCTCTCTTGTCTGCTCCTCTTTTTCCTCGTCCCTTTCTCATTCACCAGGTTCGACACACCCTGGATTTGTCCCGCCCGCGCATAAGAGTCCGCAGCTCCTTCGCCTCCTCACTCCCTCGGTTGACTCACTCCGCTGTGCCGCCCAGACCCTCTCGTGCGAACTTTGCTTTCGCCCTTTGCAAGCGCGAGTACGAAAACGAAAGAGACTGCGAGGGAGAGGGCTGCAGGACGACGTTAAATGGAAACAAGGAGAGGGCACGTGGCGGAGTGGGGGGAGGAGTAATACACACACACAGAGGGGGAGAGGGAGGGGGGGGGGGGGAGAGAGCCCGGAACGCGACCAACTTCGTACATCTCACACCGGAAAAACACAGCGCCAGAGGGTTGTTTCCCTTGCAGCAAGTCCGGCGAGACGGTTAAACGGAGGAAAAAAAGAAGACTAAGGGTGGGGGCGGGGTAAGAAAGGACGGAAGAGTAAGAGGCCACGAACTATTAGCTGTCTGGCAACGATACTCTCAATAAAATTCTGTCGAAGATGTTTCCTTTCTTTTTTTAAACGCTCGATATTTCGCACTAGCTTCCTCTATCGCCAGACACTATTTTTTACTTCTTACAATGAACGTGACCTAAGTGCCCACCATCGATTTTGTTGAAACTCATATATGTGATAAAGCATTGAAAACTATTATAGACACTTATTCATTTTTATCCGCTGAAAAACTGTTTTGAGCAGGGAAAACCACCCCTCAAATAAAGGGGTGTTAAGCGGTGATTTCGCAGTTTCGCCCATATGCAGCCCACCCATCTGAATGGAACAAAGGTCAAAATTCTTTTCACGCACAGCCATGGAAAACCCAATACAACGGGATTGAAAAAAATGAATTAAGGGCTCAAATGCTGGTTTTTGAAGGGTGGTTTCCACCCTTAAAACCATTCTTCCGCCGGTAAATGAAAAATCGTGTCTAATCGTTTTCTATGCTCCATCGCATAGATGAGTTTCAACAAAATCGAAGGTGGATTCTTGAGTAATGTTTCTTGTTAGGAGATTTTTGTTTTCCGTGGCTACCTATTACGCGTGAAGACTATTTGGAATGTATCTAAATGTCGCGATTGAATCTCGTTAAAGGAGGTACGTGTCGGACTAACGCGATTGCAATACTCACAATCGGTAAGAACTTAATTACTTTTGGAAGGCTTGAGATTTTTTTTTCTCATTTATCAAGCGCGATGACAAACAGATTACCAATATTTGCCACGGAACATACTCCGAAATGCCAGATACAATTTTCTCAAGTTGGAAAGGATTCCGTTTTCCTCCAAATCCAATTGTTTCACAGCAACCACAATAACTGCTTGAAAGTACTCACTGACGTATATTTCCACAAATTACTATACATTTCGAGCTAAATGGCAAACTTATAACCCCCCGTTGATCCTCCCCAGCTGAATTGCGAATTTTGCCTTTCTTCGCGCTTCAGCGAGCGTTCGTTGCATTCTTCGCCATCTTGAGAGGCGCTCAAGCTGAATATTGAGCCAGTCGCGCAATACCCAAGTCGAAATTTAGACCCTCCTTTGAATGCTCGAGAACCTATTTCCTTTGTAACGCACAGACCGCCGCCCTCCTTTGACTCCCCTTGAACCTATATGGACAAATTTGCACCGTTGGCGACCCTCCTTTAGCCCTACTGAACCTTCTATTCAACCTCCTGAGCCTCCTTTAGGCCTATGGGCTCGGCTTGCATGAACCTACACAACCTCGTTTTGCCCTAAAGTCCTATCTGTACCCTACAGAACCTCCTTTGAATCCAAAGCAGAAGGAAAATGAAAGATTGGATCCAAAGGAGGTCCTGTAGGGTCAAGCTATATCTGAAAAATAAATTATATGTGTGAATTAAAAATATGATGTTTGATTATTTATTATAAGATTGATTTATTAATTCGAAACATACATTGTCACAACTATAAATTATTTCGTGTAACTGAAAATATTTTTTAATTATAATTATCCCTTCTTTGGAATCTCGGTGAAATGTGGATGGGAGAGAAGGGGAGGAGCGGAGGGCAGCATATTGAAGTAGGCTTAAAGGAGGGTTAGTAGGGTCAGAAGAGGTTGAAAGGAGGGCTAGGAGGCTCTGCGAGCCACCGGTGAAAGGAGTCAAAGGAGAGTTAGTAGGGCGAAAGGAGGTTTAAAAGAGGGTTTGTAGGTTTGCGTAAGCATTAAATAAGGCTCACTAGGGTTTAAAGGAGGTTCAGATGAACCTACTAAACCTCCTTTGAGTGAAAAAGTCCAATTTCTGCCACTTTTGGAGGTTCAGTAGGTTCTGATATACATGTTTTTGAGATTTCCATTTGAACCTCTTGAACCTACATTGAATGACAAATTGGGATCGAAAGGAGGTTTAAAGGAGGGTCTAAATTTCGACTGGGGTACTTGGCGCGAATGTCGATTGATCCTACCGATGGCAGAGGCCGAAAAGGTCTTCCAACCCGGCCGGAACCACTTCGTTCGAGGGCATAATACCCGTGTCAGAATTCACGGAGAATTCGCTTTTCACGATGAACGGTGCGAGCGCAATTATCGTCCATCTTGAAAGCCGATTTTTCATTGTACGTAAGAGGACCATAGTGAACGCTCGGGAATCGTTGGGCTGAAGTAACCGCAATGGAAGCGAAGGAATAAAATGACGAGGTATCGGGAATGTTAAAACCCATGCGGTACGATGAAGGAAGGTCGAGTCCGGAAGTTTCATCGAAACGCGATTTCCAGACGCGAGGAAGAGAGGGGGGGGAGAGAGAGAGAAAGAGAAGGAATCGAGCTGCGCGAGATGCAGAGAGCCCTTAGAGTTCGGGGGCTGCGCGTTTGGTCGGGGAGCAGTCTAGCCGGGCGCGGAGGGTTTTGTCCGGATGGCGGCTCAGGTTCAAGGACACGGCGGTCGATACTCCCGCGCCGCGGGAACCAGGAAAAAGAGAGACGGCGATAGGTACGAATGTATAGGGCTCTGCGGCGAACCGGAAGGGCGTAAATGCGATCGATCGAAGCGTCGGGGGTGGCTCGTTGCGCCCTCTTTTGCCAGATCGCGCGATACAAGAGATACGTAGGGAGAAACGCTGGTGGGAGATCCGCACGAAAACGCCGTGGGTGACTCGACGGCCCTGGGGTCGGCGACAAGGGTGAAAGAACGCCAGGAGGAAGTGGATTCGTCAGAGGGGAGGGAGCACCGGAGTTTTGCGGACTCGCTATAAGGGTGGCTTCGCCAAATTCGTGAAACAACTTTATTCTTCTTCTTCTTTTACCGAGGCATTTGTGCACACAAAACGTCCGCGAAACGAACTCGGTGGCGACCAAAGTGGAGAGACTGATTTGCGAATATAGATCGATTATCGGTGCTTGCAATGGGAAAAAAAGTACCCTCGCGTTGGGTCAGTTGAATACACGGAATTTGCAGTTCGATAAACTTTTGCTGCAGCACCGTTCGGTTGAAAAAGCTCGACGAAAAAATACATCGACGGATGTGGGAGCATGCAAACGAACACGGTGCTGTTGAGGGGTCTGCCTAAGCTTGAAATTTGAAAAACACGATTTTTTGGGGCATGGTTGCCTAGGTGCTTATGATATTTAAGGGGTTACCCCCACTTGCGATTTTGAAAAAATCGATTTTATTTATTGCATTTTTTTTAAGTATAAGTATCTGAGAATATGTGCTGAAAATTTCAAGTCCATCCGAACAAAATTGACTGAGATATGAGCGTTGAAAGAGAAGAATCCGTTGTGTAAACGACCGGCTAATTGAAACTTTAAACGCGTTTTTCTCAAAATGGCATTTCTGAAGTCGGTGACCAAGATTACTCGAACACTAATGAACCGATCTTGAAATTTTGCAGGCTTATTTAATACATAAAAATGTAGTCTTTAATCGTTCGATTTTTTTCGTTAAAATCGCACCATTAACTTTGACTGTCCGCCATTTTGTGAAAAATGAATATTTTTTAAAATCCTTCGATTAAAGACTAGTTTATACTTATATTTGACGAAATCCAGCCGCATTTTTTTTTCAGATGATCCACTTCGCCGCAATGTTGGTCACCGCAAACCGTGTATATAAAAACATTATTTCATTGACGGCCATTTGCCACTAAACAATGTAATATTTTTCAATACAAAAAATACTGAAAGTTCTTTAAGATGTGTTCTTTAAGGTGGTATATTCATCGATTAAAAAACTTTTGTAGTTTTCTTTAAAAAAAATCATGAAAAAGGTCTTTTTTTGCGCTACAAGTGGGGGTAACGCCTTAAGGATTTTGAGTCCCTATGAAACATGTTAATGTTTATTGTTCAATAAATAGCTTATTAATCGTCATTAAATTTTTACACGACCTGCTTAATACTTCATGTAAAAACATACCAAATTTTTGGAATTCTATCATCATTACTTCAACCTCCTTAAGGGTTGAAATAAAAAATGATGAGAAAATTCTAAAAATTTGGTATGTTTTGTATGAAGTATTTAAGAGGTCGTGTTAAAATTTCACGACGATTAGGAAGCTCGTTATTAAAAAATTAACATTTTGTTAAGAACAATTTTTAAAAGAAATTTAAAAAAAAATTCTCAATAAACTTCGTTTTGTTTCCGTTGCTTTCAGTATGTTGTAGATATTACAAAATTGAGAGGTCAAAAAACAAAACTTATTGCAAAGTTACATCAGTTTCCATAAGGCAACATTTAATTTGTGAATGTTAATTGTTCAATAACGAGCTTCCTAATTATGGTGAAACTTTTACACGACATCTGAAATACTTCATACAAAAACGTACCAAATTTTCAGAATTTTGGTATTATTTGCGATTTGGGACTCAACATCCTTAAGTTTGCATCGTGGGAACCTGATAAAATCAATTCATTTTGATTACCGATTTTTTTACCTGTGAAAATCACTCAAACATTTGAGTGTTCTTATTGGAGATTTACAACCTCGATGGGCAAAAAGGAAGGCCTTGGAAAAGCATAATAATGGACAGAAAAATTGTTGCATCGAAACGATGCAAACGTCGATGCCATAGGTTCTTGAGGATTTACATTTTTTTTACTTACAGCATTGTAGCCAAGATTTTTATGATGTTGAAGTTTTAATAGTTGAAACGCAACGAAACCAAATTCCTATTAATTTACGTTTTTTTTGCCCGTGAAAATCAGTCAAGCATTGGAGTATTGTTATTGGAGATTTACGACCTCGATTTGGAAAAAGACGTCTTTGGAGTAATAATGACGACATGAATAATGAACAGATAAATGGTTGCATTAAAACGATGCAAACGTCAATGTTATAGGTTCTCTTGAGGGTTTACACATGGTTGACATTTTTGAAAACATGGATTTTTCGCTTTCAACGGATTCTCAAAATCTAACATTTCAAAAATATTCTCTGAAAGTTTCTAGCCCGACCCGTTCCTAATTGAGAGAGTTATGGACGTTCAAAAATAGGTTCCGCGGACCGTTGAACCTTAGTTGCGATGTATAGTTTTCTTATCAACGAAAATTAAAAAAAAAATTTCACCGAAAATCCATACTTTCACTTTGGAGACAGGCCATTTTTGCAAAAATAAATATTTTATCAGGTCCCTCGTTCAATTACTAGATGATTTCATGCAAACATTAATTGCGTTTGATTTTTCTATTTCGGATGATTTGTTTCTGAGCAGTAGTGGTCACCGCGACGGACGTTTTTTTAACAGCGGTCTGCGAAACTATTGTATCTATTACACTGATAAATATATTTTTAAATTAATGCAAAAATCACAAAAAAAATACTGAAACCCATCATCTTCAAGGGAATTTTTTGCATATTTTCAAAAAAAAAATTCCCTCGAAGATGATTCAAGGGAATTTTTTTGTTTGAAAATATGCACTCGTTTTCCCAGGAAAAAAATTCACGACAATTCCTTTTTTTCCGGCCACGAGCTAGGTATAACCCGTTAATTTTAGTGCACATCGAAGATAGTGGAAAAATTCTAAAAGCTGACCCATTTGCGCCGATTTTTGTGAAGCATCAGATCGCGTGCCCTCTTTCTTTTGCGTTTTTCTCGTGACTATGTTTGATGAAACGGTGTAAGTCGTATCTCCAAATGTATTCATCCGGCTCACTTTATGGCCGAATGAAGTTTTCTTCGAACTATTCGTATGGCCGGATGAACTTTTTGTATGTTTATCCATTTGGTAATGAAAAATGGCTAAAGTACTTTTTCAAATAAAAAATCAAACTTTTTTTTCCACAGCTGGGCATTTTCGTAATTTTCAAAATTGCAATAAAATATCCGGTCATACGAAAGGTTTATTGTTGCACTAAAAGTCCATTTTGTATTTTTTATTTTAGATCAGCTTAGTTGCCAGAACCGCCTACTCTAACAGACCATGGGTCAATTTTGTTTAAATAATAACTTAATCGTTTTTCGATATTTTCCAGTAAAAAACTTAAACTTGGCAAGAAACTGTCTTAAATTTTTTTTTTTAATTCGCGTCTCAAGTAACATTTGAAAATCGTCAAGATAAAAACGCCACGCAGGTGTAAAAATTAAAGTGCAAGGCTGACAAATCTACGGGATAAAAAAAACTTCACCGTAACATGCCCATTGAAGTTACATCTCGCAATTATTTCTGCGCCAAGGGTCGCGATTTCCTTTGTTCTCCGGCGGCACTTGTATTCGCCCTGGTATTCCTCGAGTTTCTCTACCGAACGATTTTTTCAGTCGCGACTATGCGTCATCTTCGCTCTACCATTAAACTTCATGTAATTCTCGCCGACTCCCAAACGTCGGTCCGTTCCACCAGGGAAGGTTTTTCGTTTCGATGACAACGAAAACAGGGCACCGGCGAATAAAGTCCCGGTGCAAATTTTCCGTTCCTTGCTCTCGTACCGGGCGGCTTTACTAATCTCGTTTTTATTTTACTAATCGCGCGAATCTCATTGTTTTTTTCATACGTATGGAAAATTTGTGGTTGCAAAAATTTGCGAGAGGCGGTGACCACGAAATCGGGCTGATTAGATAGTCAAGAGTTATCAAAATATTAACAATTATTATTATATCAATTTAAATGTTTATTGATATAATTATAAAATCTTATAATTAAAATAATTTTATCATAGTTATAGAAATTTTACTATAATTATAATAATTTTATTTGATATCGTTTCAATTATTATAATTTTCGTAATATAGCCACTAATTGGTGCGGTATTCCGATAATTATTTTCAAAACCTATATCAGCGAAATATTTTTTTAATAATTTAACAAGTAGTCCGTTAAGGATGTTGAGTCCCAAATCGCAAATGATAATAAAATTCGGAAAATTTCGTACGTTTTTGTATGAAGTATTTCAGAGGTCGTGTAAACATTTCACGACAATTAGGAAGCTCGTTATTGAACAATTAACATTCACAAATTAAATGTTGTTTTATGGAAACTGATGTAACTTTGCAATAAGTTTTTTTTTTTGACCTCTCAATTTTATAATATCTACAATATACTGAAAGCAACGGAAACAAAACGAAGTTTGTTGATAAATTTTTTTTTATTTCTTTTAAAAATTGTTCTTAACAAAATGTTAATTTTTTAATAACGAGCTTCCTAATCGTCGTGAAATTTTAACACGACCTCTTAAATACTTCATACAAAAACATACCAAATTTTCAAAATTTTCTTATCATTTTTTATTTCAACCCTTAAGGCGGTTGAAGTAATGATGATAGAATTCGGAAAATTTGGTATGTTTTTACACGAAGTATTCAGGAGGTCGTGTAAAAATTTCATGACGATTAAGAAGCTATTTATTGAACAATTAACATTAACGTGTTTCATAGGGACTCAAAATCCTCAAATTTGAAAAAGTGTGAAACTTACCAGCAGGGCAGAAGCGAGCCTCGGGACCATCGTAAACCGCCAAATTCTTTTTCACCGGTACACTATCGTCAGCGAGAGTGAGATGTGGCGGTTGATCGGCTTCGTGATTCGTGCCGGTGAGTGCGACGGACGACAGAAGATCGAAGGAAACTTCGTTGTCGGGTTTCGGATACACAATTGGCTGGCATTCGACAGCTGGCTTCAGTTTTGTATGATCGGCACCTGAGACACGAAAAAAACCTTTTTTTCCCACTTTCCCGAATTACTTCAATTTTTCTTCAGAATTTTCTTTACAAAAAGTCATGTATTTTTCTGTCTTCATTTCGATCCCGATCCAAAATCTCTCTCGGCCCCGAGGCACTATGGATCTTCGATCAGGATCGTAAAAATCGTTCGGACAATTTTACGAATCGGTGCGACGAGGGAAAATAAATAACGCGAGAGTGATAACTAACCACCGTGCGAGAGGGTCCAAGGCTCGCGACCTCCGAGTAGCATCGAGAATCCGGAATATACGAGGCCACCGTACACACCGAGTGCCGAGTGGAAACTCGGCCGAAAATTTCTCACCGCTTTCAGCTCTCCGTAGATCCAACTGTCCTTGATCTTGTCGGTGTAATTTTTCGGCTCCAGACCCTTGGTTGCCGGTGTGCTCGTCTCGGATTCGACGATCGCCTCAACGACGCTCTCCGCCGCGAGCATGCCGCTCTTCATCGCGTTGTGAACGCCCTTTATTTTCGGCACGTTGAGAAAACCGGCTGTACAGCCGACGAGACAGCCACCTGGAAATTGGAGCTTTGGAATGCACTGGAAGCCACCTTCCACGAGGGCTCTGGCTCCGTAAGCGATCCTGGACGAGAAGATGAAAAGTCCATCAGGCGTGCACATTGGAATGTAGATTGATAGGAATTGTAATGTTCCCGAGTCGAAATTTAGACCCTCCTTTGAATGCTCGAGAACCTATTTCCTTTGTAACGCACGGACCGCCGCCCTCCTTTGACTCCCCTTGAACCTATATGGAGAAATTTGCACCGTTGGCGACCCTCCTTTAGCCCTACTGAACCTTCTATTCAACCTCCTGAGCCTCCTTTAGGCCTATGGGCTCGGCTTGCGTGAACCTACACAACCTCGTTTTGGCCTAAAGTCATATCTGTACCCTACAGAACCTCCTTTGAATCCAAAGCAGAAGGAAAATGAAAGATTGGATATCGGTGAACTGCGGATGGGAGAGAAGGGGGGGGAGCGGAGGGCAGCATATTGAAGTAGGCTTAAAGGAGGGTTAGTAGGGTCAGAAGAGGTTTAAAGGAGGGCTAGGAGGCTCTGCGAGCCACCGGTGAAAGGAGTCAAAGGAAAGTTAGTAGGACGAAAGGAGGTTCAAAAGAGGGTCTGTAGGTTTGCGTAAGCATTAAATCAGGCTCACTAGGGTTTAAAGGAGGTTCGGATGAACCTACTAAACCTCCTTTGAGTGAAAAAGTCCAATTTCTGCCACTTTTGGAGGTTCAGTAGGTTCTGATATACATGTTTTTGAGATTTCCATTTGAACCTCTTGAACCTCCATTGAATGACAAATTGGGATCGAAAGGAGGTTTAAAGGAGGGTCTAAATTTCGACTCGGGTTTCGTGAAAACTGGCTCAGCATTCTGACACGTGACTACCGCCGTCATCATTCGCTGCCAATTGATGGTGAAGAATTTGCGAAGTTACTCGAATATCGGGGCAAGAACGCAATTGTTGAAGACCCAGCAGAGCAGTCGGATTTCCGTTTCCATGTGAAACATTCCAACAACAAGAGACTCGCCTTTTGCCACCTTCGAAGGTTGGCCTGATCGCCGGATGCTGCTTGAATCGCTGGAACTCTTTGAACGGATGCAAATAAGGGTTACCGTAGTCCAGCCCAACTACGAAACCGACCGCGACCAAGGGCGTCTCTTCCTTCAGATGATAGAGAAAAGAACCGCCGTAAGTGTTCTTGTCAAGGGGCCAACCTATCGTGTGCTCGACAGCTCCGGGTCTGTGCTTTTCAGGCTGAATTTCCCAAACCTATAGACCGATCAAGATCATTCGTATATCCATCGGATGCAGTCTACTCGCATAGAATTGAAGGGGGGAGATAACCTTTAGGCGAGGAAAAAGTTGGTGATTTTCATCATGTTTTTAGCGGTGAGATTTATCTGCCATTTTTAAGACTCAGGGTCCATTTTGTTACGAGAAAAAGTGAGAAAAGATTGAATTTTCCGAAAAAAATGGCTACATTTCGCAATAAAAAAAGACTTTTTTGTAACTTTTAAAAACATTTGGGGTCATGTTTTAGACAATGAGGTTAGAAAGATGTGTACCAAATTTCATAAGAATCGGTCGATTAGTTTGTTAGCTATACGTCACGCCAGTTTTGAAAATGCAGTTCAGAAGACCGTGCCATACCTGCGACATATTTAAAGACGAATAAAAAATACCATGTTACAGCTAAAAGTAGTAATAAATCATATCCTAAGTCTCAAAAATGGTAAAGTAATATTTCCTTTAAAAAATCCGAAAAATCAGCAAAATTTGTCCTCGCCTAAAGATAAGAAAGAAATCTCGTTCTTCTTAAAGAAAGAAAACCTATTTTCCATTTGGTCTATGTACTAAAAGCTTCAATGTTCAAGGCTCCGAAGTAAAATAGGGAATCCTTGTAACTTCGTCGTGTCTGTCCGTCTGTCAAGTAGACGCTCCGGAGTTTCGTCCCGACTCACATGTAGCAGAATGCTGGAACCAAATTTTTATCGGATCTCCAGCAGGCTTTTGGGTTTTAGGGCAGGTGTTTGAAAAATGAACTTGAGGTACCATTTGTCATTTTTACTCTCAAGCCTCGTCTGCAAATTGTCAAGCTTTATAATGACGAGCAATGTCTCTAACTTTATTGATCATCAAAGTGCATGGAAATGTTTGCATTTCAATTAACAGACATGTTACGAAGTCCTAAAACTTCCTCGTCTCAGTATATCCCGAAGCGTCCCGGAACTACCGTATTATTTCGAGATCCCGTAGAATTTCTCCATGCAATGTCAACTTACTTCCTTCAAGCCGATACCGTAGCTCTGAGGTTCGCAGTCCGTTCGAAGATTCAATCTTCTCGAGACTTGTTTCGTGAGATGACCGTGACAACCTTCAGCGAATATGGTGCATTTAGCGTGAAGCTCCATGCCCCTTTCGAAGGTTTCTTTGGGTGCGCCATCCTTGGCAACTCCAACGTCATTCGTCGCGATACCCTTGACTGAGCCATCATCATGATAAAGCACTTCGGAGGCTGCATAGCCAGCGTAAACTTCTACACCAGCGGCTTCGGCTTGTTCTCCCAGCCAGGCAACCACGTGCCCTAATCTATATTTCCGTTCCGGAATAATAAAAAAAAAGCCATTCAATATTGAATTGAAAGTTGAGTTTCTTCTAAACGTCTTCATCATTTGTTGTTCATTGAACTTGAAAGTTTTGGACAATGCTAGGTGCGTTACTTTTTCGTTTAATGTCAAAAACATCGGCGATGGAATCTTATCGACGTAGAAAACCGTTTTTTTTCCGAAACGAATTTTTTTATAGCACTTGCAATCATTTTATTTACTTGGGTATTTTATATACCCACGAAACGCTATACTCGAGAAGTGATTCAGATTTTCAAACGAAAGGATTGTGACAAACGGAAATGACGAAATTATAAGAATTTCTAGTGGCTACGAATATTCGAAATTTGAAGAAATCGATTTTTTGTTGCATTGTTTTATAGCCGAGGGTCTTAAGTTTAATTGGCGGCATAGAGTTTCTAAAAATAAGCAGAAATTCATCGAGTTACGGCGATTTTTGTGAAGGGTCAGATCGCCCAAGGATCGTACCACCGCCATTTATAAAAATTTTGAAAAATATATTTTTTCAAAAAATTAAAAGACGTAATGATATGTACAGAATTTACCATTTAATTATGTACAATAAATAATTTGGACACAAAACATTCTTGAAAATTCCTTTATTTTCGGCTGCCTAAAGGGATCTCCTTGAAAAAAAAACGTATTCCGACAGAAGTTTCTCCCACAAATCGTCCCAAATTTTCGGTGCTCTCACCTGACGATGTAATTGCCATGATTGTACATGGGCATGCCTTTGACGATCGGCAAGCTTATTCTACCCTTTTCCGTGAGAATAGCGAATTTGTCCACGGTAACGGGTGTATCGAGGGGTGCCCCTAACTCTTTCCAATTTGGGAAGAGTTCGTTGAGGGCGACAGGGTCTATGCATGCGCCACTTAGAATGTGACCACCCACGTTCGCGGCCTTTTCCACGAGTGTCACTCGCAGTTCTTTGCCATGCTTTTCGGCGGACCTTTTCGCCTGTATCGCGGCTGACATTCCAGCTGGTCCTCCACCGACGATCAGAACGTCCGTCTCATCCACGAACCTCTCCATATTCACGTCTTTCCATCTTGGGTCCGTCTCTCGCGGCACTACCGTGTAGTGCGTTGTGATCTTTGGATAGGCCGTTTCGGAGTAACCCCTTCCAGATGCTTTCTGCAGCCTCTGCACTGTTTTAGGTTCGCGAATAAAGCGACTTTTTTTATAATCCATTTGTCAAATGGTTCGTGACAGATCCCACGGTTTCTCGTCGAAAAAAAAATCAACGAAGGTTCCGCGAACGATAACTCACAATTATTCATTTTGAGACCGAATTTAGTCGGGGATTTTGGTTTGATTTTTTTTTCCGAATAAGATTTTATGGACTTAGGGATATTATTGTATTAAATGGAATAGGATTTTATGGAGCGATAATCATCAATTGTAATTACAAGGCCCTGTGTAGAAATAATTATGTCATAACTAATCAAACCTAATTATTTTGAATTGGAACGTAATGTCCATCGTATGCTCTCGTTATTTTACTCGCATGGTAATTTATCGATGGGAACATTGATGGCCACTGAATCCGTTGATCTTAAGGCCGTTTCGCGGAGGGCCATATTTTGTGGGGGCTCGCCTGAATCGTTCGTAAATTACAGTAGCGTTTACCAAAAACAAGTCACAGTCAATTATTATACCCAACGAAAAATTGGAATGAAAAATGTTACGCGAATTGCGTAGATTTAGACATTTTTTACATTTTCTCAGAAAAGTTGCGACTACGAAAATTCTGCTAGTCACACTTTTCTAAGTTTTATCGTCAATATTTTCTTCGAACATTCGATGATCCCCTGTTTTTATCGTCGTTGCGGAATCTTTTGAATTTTTTAGACGCGTCGAACAGTTTATATCAGTCATCAAAAGTTCTTTAGTGTATAAATTATTAGATATAAATGTGGCCAGGGTGTCATCTCCATAAAGCGCCGTAAAAATGAGACGAATTTTACAGTCGTCATTTTTTGTTAAGTGCTCAGTAGCTTGGCTTGAAATTTTACCAGTATACTAGGATGTACATTTACTCGTCTATAGCCAAAAATCAGTTGATTGTTAAATATTCGGTTTCATGAAAAGAGTATCTTTAAAAAAATCGTAAATGACCAAAATCACGAATATTTAATGCTCACTAATAATCAGTTCCACTCTCAAGGTGCTTAGTTTGAGTCGTCAACGTTGAACAAAAAAACAAGCGATCGAAAAGCGCTTTTTAAAATAAATTTACGATTAAAATCATAAGTAAATTGGAAAAAAATATTTATAGGCGAGATTTTCTGTAATTTCGTTGATCATCATAATACAAAAGCATTTTCCAAAGCAATAACAGCGAAACCCGTTTACTGTGGTAGTAATCATACCAATTTACGTTGGCTCTTGGATGTATAAATTTACTGGGCCATGTAGAAATAACAAGCGGGTCCAAAGTTCCCATACGTTGGACTGCGCTATTACGGTGCATTAAATTAAGTTTTTTTTTTTAATTATCAGAAGGTCAAAAGTGTCTTAGCCATCCCGACGGATCTTGCTAATCCGTCAAAACAAATAATCAAAAAATAGGCAGCTTATATCGCTGCTAATCATTCCATTATTTACTGTGACAAAAGTTCATTACGTTTTTTTCAGTGACACGAAAGTTCTCATGACAACTCATGCTCGCGATAATTAATCGATGAAGATTGTAGTGACATTTCGCAGGCTTGCTCACCGACCGATCCAATATGTTTTTATTCGCCGATAAAATTTCACAGCGAGTCGTTATTGAATGAACATTTCGTTATGCAATACTAGATAGTAAATTTATCCTGCCGAATAAATTGATAAATGGCTGAAGCGTCGTAAGTTTTTCTATGTATGTGGCGCGGCACTGTAGTGATCTCGACGTCGATGCGAAGCTCCGAATTTTACAGACAAGCGACTCAACAGTCGAACGAAGAACTTGATCAGTTTTTTTGGAGTAAACTTCCTACGTGCACGTTCAGGAATTTTCATAGATCACGAAAACTCACCAATTCTGGTGCGAAGAAACGTTGACGAGGCCATGGTCACACACTGGCAACTCACAAGCCACAGCTGAAACTGACCCACAGGTTGCTGATCTCAAAACTATTTCTCGCTCACTTTGCCTTCGGACTGTAGCAACGTGTACGCCAAGTAACCTTGCAACAAGCATCTCGAGACCTCTTCCACCATTCCATCCAACCACTTCAGCCAACCATTCTTTCTGGCCACCGACGATCGTTGACGGAGACTCCGGAAATACCGATCGTCGAGGCTCGCTTATCGACGGGCTTGGAGAGGCGAATGTCTACTTTGACGACCAGCGGAATGGTAGGTGAAGTTGTATCATCGTTGCAATTCCACGCGGTAGTTTTTATGGATATAGTCAACCGCTCGATGGGTGACAACTGGATACGACGATTTTACACTTATTTCTATTTTATGACAATTTTAAGTTAATTTAATATTATTCATTGAAAATTAATGTTACCTGGGAAATGGATCGCTGCTTGGCAGGAGGGGGGGGAGGGACAAAGTTCATTTCGGCATGCTGTTTAAAAAAATTACACTAACGCGTGAAATCATCAAGATTAATAATATAAGAAGATTCCGAGATGAGTTTCGTTTATTGTTAGTAGAATATTAAATGGTGAAAATTAATCTGGTGATTTAGCTTCGCAAATGAGTTTTTTTATAGTTGAGGTCGAGGTAAATCGCTCTCTTGAATCCAAGACCGCTCAATACGTTCCTTTTCATCAATATATCCAGGCTCGTCGTCAAGATAAAATTTAACGGGGTCAACCTAGCGCAAGGCCGGAAAAAAGATGAATTTTCGTGAATTATTTCGGCGGAAAGTGTATGCAGGTTTTTCATTTTTTTTCTTACATTAATGAGTACGGTTTTAAGTAGAGCTTACAATTCTGATCTCGATAAATATTTATAAATGTGGTAGATACGATGGTGTAACAGAGCGATGATTAAAAATCGTCCTTCGCGGTGACCATTGCGGCTTTTGTTTAGTTTAGTTTTTGTATGATTTTAGTTTTTGTATGAAATGATCTAGTGCTTTGACGAAGGATTCAATGAAATTTTTATGTCCGAAAAAAATGGCCGCAGTCCGAAGTGAAAGTATCGATTTTGCATCGAGAAAAAAAATCCTTTTGTAAAAACACTGTTTTTTGGTAGTTAAAAGAAGCTTGTAAAGTATGAGTAAAGTCTCAAAAGAATCCCTCGCTCAATGTTCGCAAATGTTTCGACGCAGCACAATTACCATCTGTAATCCCGCATAATTAAATGGCTTAAGGATGTTGAGTCCCTATGAAACATGTTAATGTTAATTGTTCAATAAATAGCTTCTTAATCGTCATGAAATTTTTACACGACCTCCTGAATACTTCAGGTAAAAACATACCAAATTTTCAGAATTCTATCATCATTACTTCAACCTCCTTAAGGGTTGAAATAAAAAATGATAAGAAAATTCGGAAAATTTGGTATGTTTTTGTATGAAGTATTTAAGAGGTCGTGTTAAAATTTCACGACGATTAGGAAGCTCGTTATTAAAAAATTAACATTTTGTTAAGAACAATTTTTAAAAGAAATTAAAAAAAATTTATCAATAAACTTCGTTTTGTTTCCGTTGCTTTCAGTATATTGTAGATAATATAAAATTGAGAGGTCAAAAAAAAAACTTATTGCCAAGTTACATCAGTTTCCATAAAACGACATATAATTTGTGAATGTTAATTGTTCAATAACGAGCTTCCTAATTGTCGTGAAATTTTTACACGACCTCTGAAATACTTCATACAAAAACATACCAAATTTGCAGAATTTTATCATCATTTGCGATTTGGGACTCAACATCCTTAATCGCGTGATTAAAAAATAACCTTAATTACCATGTTTTCGTTTGGACTAGAAGAACAAAAAATGGAATGCTGGTGAATTTTTCGAAGGAGAATGAGGCAAAAGCAACTAAACGCAATTATCTCTTCACTCAACTACAAAACTCACTACAATATTTCGAAAGTACTTTATCAGGGGTTTTCAAAAATGCTACGCATATATTGAACAATTTCGATTAAACAAGTCAGGGAGATTACTTGAAGGACCTTTACGTAAAAAAAAACTATCGATGGATAATTGAATCGAAGAGCTCTTCATCGTGTGCTCTTGTTGAATTGTTCGAAAAATTCGGGACTGGGTTTGTTCTTGTAAACGACCCGCTTTAGATACTCCTGATGGGTTTTTTGCTCTTCGGCAAGTTGAAGATTTTCCTCCGCGATCTGCTTGCTGATTTGTCTGTTGGACAAACAATTTTCGGTATTGTCGAGCCCGATAAAGTTTACGATTTTTAAAATAAAAAATTAAGGATCTTGACAGTTGAAATTAACGATCTTTAAAGTTAACGATCCTTAAAGTAAACGATCTTTACAATTAATGATCTTACAACGATCTTTAAAGTTAACGACCTTTGAAGTTAACGCTCCTTAAAGTTAACGATCACTAAGTTAACGATCTTTAAAGTCAACGATCTAGAAACGATTTTTGAAGTTAATGATCTTTAAAGTTAGGGATCTTTAAAGTCAACGATGTTAAAACGATGTTTGAAGTTAATGATCTTTGAAGTTAACAATCTTCAGCGTTAACGATCTGAAAACAATCTTTAAAGTTAACGATCTCTAAGGTTGAAGATTCCTACAGTCAACGATCTTAAAGCGATCTTTAAATTATCTTCAAAGTTAACGATCTTTGAAGTTAATGCTACTTAAAGTTAACGATCTTTAAAATCAACAATTGTAAAACGACCTTTCAAGTTAATGATCTTTAACGTTAACGACCTTAAGCTAACGATCTTTAAATTATCTTCAAAGTAAACAGTCTTTGAAGTGAAAGATCTTTAAATTATCTTTACAGTTAACGATCTTAAAACGATCTTTAAATTACCTTCAAAGTGAACGATCATTGAAGTTAATGCTACTTAAAGTTAACGATCTTTAAAATCAACAATTGTAAAACGACCTTTCAAGTTAATGATCTTTAAAGTTAACGACCTTAAGCTAACGATCTTTAAATTATCTTCAAAGTAAACAGTCTTTGAAGTAAAAGATCTTTAAATTATCTTTACAGTTAACGATCTTAAAACGATCTTTAAATTATCTTCAAAGTGAACGATCATTGAAGTTAATGCTACTTAAAGTTAACGATCTTTAAAATCAACAATTGTAAAACGACCTTTCAAGTTAATGATCTTTAAAGTTAACGACCTTAAGCTAACGATCTTTAAATTATCTTCAAAGTAAACAGTCTTTGAAGTAAAAGATCTTTAAATTATCTTTACAGTTAACGATCTTTGAATTATCTTCAGAGTTAACGATCTTTAAATTATCTCCACAGTTAACGATATTTGAAGATCGTTAACAATCTGTAACCCTCACTTGCCACTGGGGGCTTCGAAACAACCCCACCACTTTTTTCTTATGCGTGAAATGTATTAATAATGTGTACTCTACAGAAGTGCGAAAAGTAAGGGTCAACGCAATTCAAAGATCTTCCAAGAATAACGAAAAAATAAAGGCTCATCGATATCTCACGTTCTTCGACGTTCCAACTTTCGTTGATAATTTTCCGCGGCTCTCGCGTTGCTGGTCATAAACTTGTCCCACTCGTCGTTCCGTCGTTTCTCCTCGCATCTCATTTTCTGCAAGTGAAAATCGTCGTCGCTTGAGGAAGACGCGTCAAAGACACGAAATGGCATAGGTGCGCGAGAGAAACGCTCATGCAAAAATAACTCGCCTCGATCTCCTCCATTTGTCGAGCTTGCTCGTCCCGGAAGACCTTGAGCTCATCGGACGTCATGCCCTTGTAGCGCGAGGCCAATGGCTTATTGGGACCGCGATTGCTGTCGGCCTGTTCCTTCGCCTCTGTCAAAAAATCCCCGGTCACGTGATTGTAAATTTCTGCACGTTTGTCCTCGTCGTCCCGGATCGCTTCGCATCGCCTCCGATGATCCTGCTCCTCGGCCTTTCGTCAGTTTTCCGATGGATCCGCGATAAAATGGGGGCAGCGTGTTAGTGATATTCGGTAAGCCTCGGTAAGATCGGTAAGCCAATATCTTGTACGTCATTGACTCGGATACTTCGTAAAACGATTCGGATTGGATGATAAGCTACTAAAAATTCCGTGCAATTTTTGGTAAGCCCGGATGCCGTCACTCGCGTATGAATTTTAAAAAAAGTTTATTTTTTTAAGAGCCAAAAGCACCTTCCGTGTGAACTTTTTTTTCTATTGGATAAAAGTCCACTGGGAAGCTGTTTTTTTTTTAAAAGGCAGTGTAAAAATCAACTGGGGGAACGATAACTTCAGTTGCATTGGTAGCGCCCGAGTCGAAATTTAGACCCTCCTTTGAATGCTCGAGAACCTATGTCCTTTGCAACGCACAGACCGCCGCCCTCCTTTGACTCCCCTTGAACCTATATGGAGAAATTTGCACCGTTGGCGACCCTCCTTTAGCCCTACTGAACCTTCTATTCAACCTCCTGAGCCTCCTTTAGGCCTATGGCTCTGCGAGTCACCGGTGAAAGGAGTCAAAGGAGAGTTAGTAGGGCGAAACGAGGTTTAAAAGAGGGTCTGTAGGTTTGCGTAAGCATTAAATCAGGCTCACTAGGGTTTAAAGGAGGTTCAGATGAACCTACTAAACCTCCTTTGAGTGAAAAAGTCCAATTTCTGCCACTTTTGGAGGTTCAGTAGGTTCTGATGTACATGTTCTTGAGATTTCCATTTGAACCTCTTGAACCTCCATTGAATGACAAATTGGGATCGAAAGGAGGTTTAAAGGAGGGTCTAAATTTTGACTCGGGCGGTCACGCGTAATGCTCCCGGAACAGAATCAAACGCTTCAGAGCAAAGATTGAGATTTTATAGCTGAAAGAGGATTCGCGGCATTAATTACGATCGTTGACGGAATCCTCTTTGTTCCTTCTCGCAATGGAGTACGGCACTTGTTGGCCTTGAGTAAACGAACGAAGTCAAAAGCGAGAAAAAAAAATAATCGCGCAGCTAATTCATGGGACGAATAATCGACAGCTCAAAGACACTGAGATCGAAGGAGTCCAACATAAAGTATTGCGTGATACTCACGAGAGCACGATTGAATCTTGCCGTTGCCCCGTTCAATCGACGCCGACATTCCTCCTCCATACGATCGAGCGCGATGGCACGTTTGTCCCGTGAACAAACGGCATCCTGATAAGCTCTCTCCGCATCCCGACGCTCTTTATCGGCGGCTCGACGCTCCGCCATTTGCTGGTACAGCCACGACTGCATCTGCTCTTTTTGTACTTTCGTACGCTCCGCCTGATTCCAGTCTTCACCCTCGAATCTACTCAGGGGGAAAAAACTGCTTTACCGATCTTCGACGACAAAAAATCTCCAAGTCCAAATGGACCGGCGTACTTTTGGGCGGATGCTGGTCCCAGCCTCGGATCATTGTCGCCCGTTCGAGCTGGTAATGATTTTTTCAAAGAATCCGGGTCGTAGAGATCGTAGTCACGACGGTCTTCCGCTCGTTGGTAAACGCGACGGAACGTGTCGATCTCCGTGTTGATCTTTCGTTTCTCCTTCGTGCAAACAAATCATCGTAGCGAAGCTTGTATCGGTCGAATGTAATGACATTTTTTTTTGTACTCGCCCAGTTTCGGTCTGCGAAGTTGGGCCGTAAAAATCACTCAAACGGATGTTAGATTGGCCTGTATAGATCTAAGGGAATCTTTAGTGCAGTTCGAAAAGAATCTTTGGATCTATAGGCTAAGTTTACAAAAAAGATTTTGGATATTTTTCCTACATTTTCGTGCATCCCAACGGTACAATTTTTATTATTGTAGAAGAAATCTTCTCAAACGAGAGAATCTTCAGATCTACAGATCTAAAGGAATCTCTTGATCTACAGGCTCAGTTAAGAAAAATTATTTTGGATCGTAATAAAAATAAAGAGTTAAATATTCTTCCTAAATGTTTGTACATACCAACGATATAAGTTTTATGACTAAAAAAAATCTTTTCAAATGTAAAAATCTTTAAATCTAGAGAATCAAAGAAATCTTTATGAAAAGATTTTGGATCGTAATACAAGTGAAGAATTAAATATTTTCCCTAGATTTCTGTGCATTCCAACGATAGAAGTTTTATGATCTTGGGAAAAATCTTTCCGAATATGAGACGAAACTCGCGTTTGCACTTAACCTCCCTCCGCAATCTTATATACAACTATTTTCGAGGAGGCATTGAATTTTCACGACGTAAAAGGTCATTATCGTACATATAATTTTTAGGCAACTCAAACTGACCTCTTAAAAATAAGCACAAATTTTGTTCTCAAGAAAAATCTCAAAGTTAGCTCTTGCGGCCAAAATGAAAAACCCATTGAAACGAAACGAGCGTGTTTCGCCTCAACTTAACCTTTGGCGCAGCATCATTTATAACGTTTAAGTTTGCATCATTGAAATGCAACCATTTAACTGTTTATTTTTTATTTGTTTATTTTTATGCTTATCCAAAGCGTTCTTTTTTGCAAACTGAGGTCGCAAATCCACAATAAGAATACGTGAAAAGGTTCGACGGATTTAGACAGCCAAACAAATTTAAATAATTAAAAAGAATTGATTTGCGTTGCATTCCAATGATTCAAACTTCAACATCATCATTTTCATTGCTGAAAGCTCGCTTTCCTAAGTGCAGGTATACTCAGAGAGATCAAGTTGTGATTCTTTTTTCATGCACGCAAAAATGGTTCTCAAAGACTCCTTGCGAATTGAAACGTAGACCAAATAAATTGGTGGCTCAAAATGTATTCGATCTGTCCCTGAAAAACAAACCGAGCACTCTTACCCTTACCCTTATACTTAAAGTATTGAAGTTATCGGAACGCAAAAAAAAAATTTTTCCGCGTTGACGTATTTTCCTACTTACGCTACGAATATCACCAAACGTCCTTTAAAGGTTCTTGTTAAAGAACTGTAACCAAAGTGTGATAAAAAAGTGTGGAAAAAAATTAAGAATTTTTGTTGCATTCCAAGGATGCAAGTATATCACTGTAAAAATATAAATCGGGATAATTTCCAGAAAATGACAATGTCTATCAACATAATAGTGCTGAATTTGGCATCGTTGAAAAGCAACAAAAATACATTTTTTTGTTTATTGTTAAATTTTTTGCCTGCCCAAAGTACTCGAATGTTATTCCGTATTCTTATCCGAGAATTACGACTTAGATTTGCCAAAAAGAAAGCTTTGGATAAGCATAAAAATAAAAAACTGAAAAATGAACAAAAAAATCGTTGCATCCCAACGATGCAAACTTCAACGTCCTTTACACTTTCCGTCCGCCCGAAAAATCCAAAATGCGGGAGTATCAGAAAGAATACGTGGCGGAAGGTCAGTACTTGAAATGTTGTCAAATACAAATATACAAATCAATATTGTGATCATCTGAATTAATTTTCAAGAACACGAATTCTAGTTATTGATCACATTTATTATGATCTAGTTTGCATTAATCAATTATATTCTAGTTATATTCGTCAACTCATTATATCACGAATTAATTAGTACTATATTATTAATTAATCAATTCCTTATATTAATTAATTATGATTAATTCATCATAACTTCGTTAATCCATTATGTTCTATTTGTAATTATATTCACAAAGTGCTTGCATCCTGCCTAATATCTGAGTTTCAATCAAACAATTGTTTACTTCAAACGAACGCTATTTAAATCAGAAAAAAATCGTATATTTACGAAATGCTGGGTAACATCGCCATAACTCTTTGCCTTCCTATATTCAGACGGATCCAGAGCCCGATAAGACTTATCACTTTCTCAGCCTCGAGCATTCCCACGAGGGTGTAAACTGAGTAAATCTCTTTATCGTCCGTCCCTGTACTTATGTCTATTATGATTATCATCATCATCATCATCATCATCATTATTATTCTTATTATTATTATTATTATTATATACACATAAATATACCTCTTCCTCTCTTTTCTCGAGCATAATCGCAAGTTTGCTGCTGCGCACCAGCGCCTCGTCCATTCGACATTCTTTTGCCCGTTCAAGCTGACGCTGCACTTCCTTCTCCTCAATCTGTTTGTCCAAGAATTCTTTGTCTATCTGCGGACAGGAAAAGTCACTGTGTTCGGGTATCAAATGTGTGTAGTTGGAGTGTGGCTCGTCAACATATGCATATTCAGAGATATGGAATATGAAACGTTTGTGTCGCATGTTGATTTCACGAGCCCTTTCCCGTGCCCTTGTCGCAGTAGGTAATGCCAACCCTGCACTGCCGTATAGCGGACATTGAGGGAACGAGCTGAAGTATTTTGAACATTTTATCAGTGCGGCTCAGCGGGGCAGGATTACATAAAAAATACGATCGATACGCGGTTCGCGCGAATTGTTGCCTCGTAAGTCCCCCCCCCCCCGCTCCACTCTCTCCTCTCTCGTATTTTCGCGTCTTTACTCAATCTCACTTAATTTAGACCTATCTTGTCTTATCGTAGAAAATAACACGCTACAAAGATTTTTGTGCAAACAAACATCGATCAAAACGTCGAAGAATCTATGATGGGTATTATGTACTCACGGATAAATCGTTTCGAGTATGATAACGCGTCCCAACCTTTTTGAACACACACCAGCGTCTTGTGGGACCCCGAATTTTCAATCGTGTCAACGAATTAGGTAATGACATTTTTTCGATCGATATAATTCAATCAATGTTTTTTTCTCATAACGTTCAATTTTTTGCACCATTAGTATGCGAAAATCACTCGATGGTTTTTCGTGATCCTTGATGAAGATCTGCACCCTTCCAGAGTTATTCATCTGCACCGTTCTGCCGAGTTATTCGCCCATCAGTGCAAATAAAGATTTTGAATAATGATAAAGATGGAGAAGGACTGTAACGTTGAAGTTTACATCGGTGGAATGCAACGATTTTTGTGTTAATTTTTCATTTCTTCATTTTTATGCATATCCAGTATTTTTCTTGCACATTGATGTCGTAAGTCTTTAGGATGAATAAGTAAAAACCTTTGAGAGATTTGCACGGCTAAAATAAATCGTACAACTAAAAAGAATTATTTGTGTTGCATTCCAACGAACGACGTGGAAGTTTGCATCTTTGAAATGCTACGAAAATAAATTCTTTTTGATTTACTTTTTTGACGTTGAATTTTGCATCGTTGGAAAGCAACGGAAATCAATTGTTTTTAATCATTCCATTTTATTTGGCGGCACATATCACTCAAATGTTTTTACGTATTCTTATCAGAGATTAATGACTTCAATTAGCAAAAAAATGCTTTAGATAATAATAAAAACAAAGTAATAAAAAATGGAAAAAAATTTCGTTGCATTCCACCGATGTAAATTGCAACGTCATTCCAAATATGCAAACTTCACCATCATCAAGTGCCAAAGTAAAAATGAATTTTCGGTAGATTTAAAAGGCGGCGAACTTCAAAATGATCGAATTATTATGATCGTTCGTAATAAAAAAAAATATTACCACACAGTATCAGAACATTTTAATCGCGGAGTAAAAAAATGTCGATGTTTTGTGCGTCATGCCAACGAAGATATACATCGTAGGATAGAGGATATATTTCTAACAAAATAATGGGCAATCGATCGAAATTATGAGCGATCGATCATTTACGTGACGGTACCCTGGAACTCGTCGGGCTCTTCGCAAATGTATACGAATTGGAGAATAAAATTACGAACGCGCATGATTAAAACTCCCGGGACTGCTGCGTATCAGCGTGCTCCAAGTTTCGAGTGCCATAATATATTCGTTTTGATCAATCGTGCTTCGTTAACCATCGTAGTGCCTCTCGTTTACCAGTGGACTCGACGAATCGCGAAATTCTCTCCTACGACCAACTGCGCGACCCTCTCCCACCTCGCGAACCCTCGCTTTCCGCGGATTAATTTCATGAGATTTTATATTCATACGTATAGCCGCGCGATAGGGTGAGATGAGTGGGGTTCTTTTACGTTGATCGTCATCAATTTCGAATTTGTTCGTTCCTCCGGGACCCGTAGGATTCAAGGATCATTAAAGTCAAATATTGAGCCATTTTGAATAATTTGCAACGACCTATCAGCCTTTTCGATACACTGCATCGAGTGAATTCCATGAGATTGAAATCTGCAACGTTCGAATTCAATGAAAATTAATATTTCTCTATTGCTTTAATTATTTTTAGCACATCTTGCCTAGAAGATCTCTCCGCAATATTTGAAGATAATTACTTAGAGATTCACTATATAAACCTGACGGAAAAGATTTCGTTTCATAATAAAAGTACACGGGCTTGAAGTTCACATCGTTGGAATGCAATGAAAAATTCTATTCAATATTCTTATTTTTATTTTTATGCGAAATCATATTTTGGAGATTTAGTTCGTAGATTTCTAAACCCGTATCCACAAAACGATTGCGTGTTTTTTGCAGCTCGAATCTGCCTGAGGAAGTTTCGGGAAAAAATCATTTTCGTTGCATTCCAGCGATGCAAAATTCAACCCCATTAACTTTCATAAGATTGAAGTTCGCATCATTTGAGTGCAATGAAAATTGATTTTTCAAATTTGCTCAAATTTCTTTTTGCAGATCCAACTACGAAAATGCCTCAATCATATTCTATTATACAATGTAAATTTATACACTAATGGGAATAACGAAATGAAACTAAAGTGAAGAATTTTCGTTGCATTCCAACGGCGTGAACTTCGACACCATTGATTTTTTTTATAATTCTCATTGGGTTTGTGCAAAAACGAATCCGCTCTTTGTATTGTCAGCAATTTGAAGTTCATTCGATTTGAGCAATTTTCGAGACGTTTAGGCATTGCTATTTCTGAACATCCTTCGGTTTGTCAATCTAATGAAGAATAAACAGGATGACGTTAAAGTTGGTACCGTTGCAAAAGAATGCCATTTTTAGAATTATTATTTCATATTATCTGTTCTTAAAATAATTGTAATTTATTTTTACTCTTCTAGATTATAATCTTTTCATTGCAATTTTTTTAAATTTTAGAACGACAATTTTTCAAATTTTTAATTAAGAATAAACAGCATAAAGGTGACGTTTGCATCGTTGAAAAAGGACGAATATTTTTTTACTACCATTTTTTAATTTCTGTTCATTGTTTCACTGTTTTTCATTGTATTAATGGAAACATATTGGGCAGTGGGGCTCCTGCTACAATCAGGTTGATTTTTGTCTTGTTGATAATTGTCTTATCTTAATATATTGTTACAGAGCATCGTTACAGAAATTGTTACAGAGCAACAGCACTCAAACTATTGATCATATACCAAAATGTTTTGGACAAGTTTCAGTATTCGAGAAGGCCGTCATACTGGACCACCCTATTTTTTTTTCATCGGTGGAGACGCTGAAGCTGCGTCAAGGTCAAGTCCACTTTCTTAACTGAAACCATGTATTTTTTTCGACCAGAATGACCTTGTATTGTAGGTCGCTGAATTTGTCTTAAAATCGGTAATAATGTCATCGAAAAAAAAATACATGGTTTCATTTAAAAAAGTGGAGTTGATCTGGACGTAGCTTCAGCGCCTCCATCGACGAAAAAAATAGGGTGGTCCAGTATGACGGCCTTTTCGAACACTGAAACTTTTGTCTGGAACGTTTTTGGATATGATCAATAGTTTGAGATTGCTCTGTAACACTTTATGTGCCTCATCCTGTGTATATATATATATATTAAACCACATTAAACCATTCAAACAAAAATTCGCCTGATTCTAGACTTCCGCATATTTGCGATATTTTTTTTACTGTTCTAAATTATAACCTAAAACAGTAAAAAAATTACGATAATTATAAAAACAGAAGAAATTAAGAAATAGTAAAAAAATCATCCCTTTTCGACGATGCAAACTTCAACGTCATGCTGTTTATTTTTCATTAGATTAACAAACCGAAGGAAGTTCAGAAATATGAAAGTCGAAACGTCACCAAAATTCCATCTTTAGATCTCTGACAGGTATCCAAAAGCACATATTTCGTAACAGAATGTAAGAAAAAACCATTTTCATTGGATTTTTCATTGACTTGGAATGTTCAGGCTGGATCGATCAGCTGCAAAATAGTTCCATTAAGGATGTTGAGTCCCTATGAAACATGTTAATGTTAATTGTTCAATAAATAGCTTTTTAATCGTCATGAAATTTTTACACGACCTCCTGAATACTTCATGTAAAAACATACCAAATTTTCAGAATTCTATCATCATTACTTAAACCTCCTTAAGGGTTGAAATAAAAAATGATAAGAAAATTCGGAAAATTTGGTATGTTTTTGTATGAAGTATTTAAGAGGTCGTGTTAAAATTTCACGACGATTAGGAAGCTCGTTATTAAAAAATTAACATTTTGTTAAGAACAATTTTTAAAAGAAATAAAAAAAAATTTATCAATAAACTTCGTTTTGTTTCCGTTGCTTTCAGTATATTGTAGATATTATAAAATTGAGAGGTCAAAAAAAAATCTTATTGCAAAGTTACATCAGTTTCCATAAAACATTTAATTTGTGAATGTTAATTGTTCATTAACGAACAATTCCTAATTGTCGTGAAATTTTTACACGACCTCTGAAATACTTCATACGAAAACATACCAAATTTTCAGAATTTTATCATTTGCGATTTGGGACTCAACATCCTTAATTGTGCTCGATTGAAAGGACGATCGCGTATCTCGGAGAAAATAGGATTTAGGTAAGGGACAACCATGACACTTAAGGGGGGATTGTCTTTTTTTTCGCAAAATTTACCGCTTTTTGGGAATTTTTTTGTGAAGAAAGTATACAACGGAAAACTTGTGAAACTTGGCATATAGTTTTATTGATCTGTTTACTACATCCAAAAAAATTTTTAAACAATTTCATCAAAAAATCCGCCTCCACCCCCCTCGACGCGCGATGGTCCTTTTTTGATGGTGTGCACGATTACAGCCTTCACGTTCATCCTGCAACAAAAACCCAAAAAGCATTTTACTTTAGACACATATAGCTATCGTTTGATGAAGCAAAAAAGCAATACGTTTAATAGTTTTTTATTTATAACAAAAAATCGATCAATTTTTTTCGAAAAATCGATACTTCAAGTTCAAAACGTCACCAAATCGTCAATTTTTTTTTTCCCCTTCATCGAACGATAGCTATATGTGTCTAAAGTAAAATGCTTTTTGGGTTTTTGTTGCAGGATGAACGTGAAGGCTGTAATCGTGCACACCATCAAAAAAGGACCATCGCGCGTCGAGGGGGGTGGGAGGCGGATTTTTTGATGAAATTGTTAAAAAATTTTTTGTATGTAGTAAACAGATCAATAAAACTATATGCCAAGTTTCACAAGTTTTCCGTTGTATACTTTCTTCACAAAAAAATTCCCAAAAAGCGGTAAATTTTGCGAAAAAAAAGACAATCCCCCCTTAACGACACAATATCGTATTTACGAATTGGGGAATGAAGGCGAATATCATGAATAAGTAATGTTCTCTCACCCCTATGCGTCTAGAGCGTGGGTCGAAGATGCGGGCTTTTCGGGCTTCCTCTATCTGACGTTTCCGCTCGATAGTCGCCGCGACCTTGAGATCCTCCGGCGTGGCCAGCTGAAACTTGAGCATCGCTTTCTCTTCCGCAATTGGTCGTTTGCGCACAACAAGCCACGAGGATGTGCCGATGCCCTTGAACTCTTTTCCCTTCCGCGTTCGACACGCCCTTTGTCCTCCCGGAAGCTTGGCGCGTGCGATCGATGTGCCAGCCGGAAGAGCGAGGATGCCAAGGAGGATCGCGAGGGCGAATAAACGAGGACGAAAACAACCCTCGGCTGATTTAGAGATGAAACGGCGAAAAAACGTACGGAGGTTGGATTCGAGAGATAAAACGGAACGTTTTAGGAAATCGAGTCCAGGCGACGGATGAGATTTTTGCGGCTAGCGACGAAGGGACGAAGAACACTTTATGGGAGGCGGAAGTGAGTGACGGTTAAAAATAAGCTCCCGAGTGACGCGGTCGCAGAGAGTGTGCTGTGAAGTCAATCGACTTACGTACCAAGATCGTCAGGAGAGCGCGAGTTCGAAGATGGCACGTTTCCGGTGCACTGAAAAAAAAAGAATGGCGATGCGATCCGTTTATCGGTGAATGCTGAAAAATAACGCTGTTGAAGTTTGCATCGTTGGAATGGGACGAAAATCCTTTTTTATTTTTTCACTCTCCTTTTTTATCACTAACGAAACTCTTTTCTTGCAGGTTCAGCCTATGGATCTCGATGAGGATCATGAAAAATATTTTCGTGATTCTTGTATTCTAATGCGAAGAAATCAGGTGATACGAAAAAAAATTAAAGACCGATATTAAGGGATGTTCAAATATAGACTATTTAGCATTTTCCTTTTGAAAATCCTTCATCCTGCTGTACCTTTACCCACTCCAAATGCAATTACTGTTCGAAAGATATGACCTGCAATTTTTCATAACAAACTGTGCAAAATCGCTTGCATTTTGATATTTTTCTTTTCCCAAAAAACGCTGCAGCGAAGTGACATTAGAGTTCGCATCGTTGAAATGCAACAAAATTGTTTTTTTTTCGCTGAATATTTTGTTTAGTAATTGAAAATCAAGTGGTTGCGCTCCACCGATGCAAACTTCAATGCGCTGCAGCGGCGACGAAAGCCTCGAAGCAGCACGTTTTTTAAACCCTATTAAAAAATTAGCGCTGGGCATTAAGAAGTTATGCCCAGATGTAAAAGTCGTAACAGTACTCGTTTCAAATCAATATATTTTGACAGTATATCATCTTATAAATGCTCCCTGAAAATGTCAAGTTGATCGGATCAAAATTGGCAGATTTACAGGCTGTGGTGTTGATACACGTCGGAACGCTCGGGGCGCCGTCCGAAACTTAAACGCTTTTTTTTCTGAAAGTACGTTTTCAAAGTTGGTACGCAAAATATCTAGAAAAACGACTGAATCGATTTTTTTGAAATTTCTACGGCTTGTCGAGATGTAAAAATGTAGTATTTGATCAAAGGATACTTCTTTTCCGATGTCTACATTCGATCTGATGAACGAAAAATGACAATTTTTTCGAAACAATCTAATCTGTCACTTTAAACACGCGCTATTTCTCTTTTATTCGATATTTCGAAAACTCCTTCGATTAATCGTAGGATAAACTAATATATCAACGAAATCTGTTTGATTTTTTATATCAGATAAGTTGGTTGAAAAAGCTCACTGCAAAATACATTTTTAGGCGGTACTTCGGAAACGTCGGCTGTAAATCGATTATAATTAAATACAATAATACAATATTGTATTTAATTATATTGTATATATATGTATACAATATTATTCTATATATATATATATATATATATATATATATATATATATATATATATATATATACACTCAATATTATATTAAATTATAATTAATATATTAAAATACAATTGGAATGAAATACAAAAATATAACAGTGTTCTTCAGATAATACTTTTTCAAATACCTAAATATTTTTTTCAGAAATCGACCATCGCGAATTTCCCAAAAAAAAATCTCAAAAATGAGCTGTTTTCAGCTGCTACCACTGGGCATAACCCATTGATCTGTACAACGCTCGAGCCTTTTCACAATGCAAAATTGAGATCAATTGCAAAATTGAGATCCGGCGATGAAAAAATATTTCCCCACACTGACGTCGAAAAATTCCGTGGTTGAGGACGAGGGCGTGTCGACGGAAAAGTCGTCTCGTTCAATGTGAATTCCAGCAATGTGCCAGCGCAGCACTGGGCACGGTTTCGGACTATATTCGGGCGATATTCCGCACGACTGTACGTTTGTACTTCCGTATCGGCGTACATAAACATTTTTCGAGGGGTCGGTTACCATGGAAAGTTTGAGCTCACCCTCGCGACGTTGTTCTGGCGCTGAATCGCAATAAAATACAAAAAGAGGAAATCCACGTATAGGGGAATCTAAGCGACGGATGAGCGTGTTACCGTGGACGAAGAACGAAACGACAAGCGCCCTGTGGCTGCGAGAGGATTTACGAGTTGATCGATCCACGCACCACGCTGGAGAAAATACGGGCGTAAAAAAGGGGCCTCGTTAAGGGGGAAAATCACAGTAAAATTTTCAATTTTTCGAAAAAAAAAATTTTGGCTTAAAAGGTGCTTTAGGGTCTTAAAAATAATATACCAAATGGTGGAATACGGCAAAAGTGTCCGAGTGTCCAAATTTCTTGCGTTGAATACAATGCTTTTTCACGACGCTTCACTTTCGTGCATACATATATAACATAAATAGTGATAAAAAAACAGTGATATTTGTAAATCATTGTCATTATGAGTGACCCATCGTCGAGTCGTGTTAGAAAAGGGACGAAAAAGGATACTGCGTACGAAAATCGACTGTACGGTGCAGGCATTGCAGATTAGAGGTATATGAAATTTTCATATGGTTTCTCAGTACTTAAAACTTTAAACGCGTTTTTCTTGAAACCACTTTTTTTGAGCTCGCCGAAGACATAACTCGAGCAAATCTTTACCGATCGACTTGAAATTTTGACAGTAGCTTCGAAACATCTTTCTCCACGGAGCTACGTAGGATTTTTTATTTTATATGGCTTAGTTTTTTTTTATCGACGATTTTATGGCGTTTTTTTGTTGTTAAAAATTTAACTTTATTTTCAAACATGCATCATTTCGCGAAAAATCAATATATCGAAAAAATCCTACGTAGCTCGCTAGCTGTTGTTATATGGAAACTAAAAAATTTTGGTTTTTTCTTCCAGGTAAAAAATTAAGGAGTCTACGTCTTCGGCCATGGACACGCTTTCGAAAATAGGCGCCTTGGGGCATATGCTGCGCAGCCGCCATTTTTAAATATTTTTTATTGAAAAAATTACATTTTGTACTTTTTTAGTATTGCTATAAAACCTACTTTACAGATTTTCAATTGATACTTTTATTCAGCCAAAATTAATTCCCGAACATATACCTATTTTTATGTGTGCTACTGTGGTTTCCCCCCTTAAAGGGATGAGAGAAATTCGATACGGCGTATAGTAGTCGAAGGAACGAGGAAAGAAAGCCTAGCGCGTATAGTTGACAGGGTCGCGCGCGTGCGATATTAAAATCGATGAACAAATAACACACGACGTATGGGCAAAATGATGGAGCGAGATAGGGCGAGAAACGCGAGTAGAAAGGAGCGGAGCAAGTTGGGCGTTAGCAGACACTCCACGTGTCAGCGGTTAATCGATAACAACGACCCGGCTATGGAGGAAGACGTCTACAATTTCAGGAATACCCTCGTTCGTCTTCTTCAGGAGATTTCGAGCTGAAAGAAAGGAAAAATGATCTACAAACTGTCAACGTCACGATTGATCTGTTGCGGTTTAAAAAGAAAATTGGCGAGCGCGTGGAAATATTCATAATAATAAATTAATCGTGACGCAAGTAATTGAAGCTATTTATAACAACGACTGGTGAATGTCAATAATTCAATGGACAATTTAATAGACAGGAAAAAAGATAACGATTCGTTGTAAGCTTGATATTGATTACACGTATTATTGAATGTAATTAATATTATTGGTGTTACTGAATATTCTTGATTATACTTATAATTGATAATGAGCGATCATAGTTGATTTAAAACAACAAAAGTAACTGAAATATCAATTTATAACAATGAATAGTAGTTGATAATAACTCAAAAGCCAATTTAATAGATATAAATAACAAACAATAATTGATTATACTTAATACTGATTGTAATCAATATTATTGTAATTAATGAATGTAATTAATATTATTGGTGTTACTGAATATTCTTGATTATACTTATAATTGATAATGAGCGATCATAGTTGATTTAAAACAATAAAAGTAACTGAAATATCAATTTATAACAATGAATAGTAGATGATAATAATTCTAAAGCCAATTTAATAGATATAAATAACAAGCAATAATTGATTATACTTAATACTGATTGTAATCAATATTATTGACATTACTAGTAGTAGTAGTATTTATTCCACGGTATACCCTGTAAGGGTGTTTACACATATACTCCTTCTCACGTTCTCTTCTCCCTTACATCGGTTCCTACAATTTATATACATGTTTTTCCGTTTCCGCAACATTTATCGATATGATTAAATATTTTTGATTATCCTTATCATTTATTACAATTTATTATAATTTATTATAATCAATTATAGTTGAGAATGGATAACAAAGCTAACTGAAACAATAATTTATGACAATAACTAGCAGATGATAATAATAATTCGATAGACAATTTAATAGGCAGAGACAAAAAACAAGAATTGATCTTACTATTAGTGAATATTCTTGACAATGCTTATAATTTATTATCGTATGGATGATTATAATTTATTAGAACTTATTATAAAAATAATAATTGATTATGAGCTAAAATAAGGATCGATTACAAATAATCGATTACAACAGTCTCACGATCTCGACGTTTCTAGACAACGGCAACTTTAATTATATTAATAATATTTAGTATTCATAATAATAGTAAGAATAAAAAAAAAATTATTTTTAAACAGAACTATTCTCGATAGCGGCAAAAGAATCTCGTGAATTGGCAGTAGCTCGCGTCGATCGAGATGCAATAGGTGACGTGTCTGCATCCGTTGATGATTCAAACAATGGTTTCCCGGCACTCATGCGCGTATATTATACATCGGGAGGAGAGCTCTTTGAGATCACGAACGGTCCCTGGGCATGGCGGATAATTATACTGCCTGGGTCTTTTACGAGCAAGACGGATGGCAATGCAGCATACGAAAGGCTCGGCGTTTTATTCTTTGTAGAACAGAAGAACGAGCCGCCGACGCTCAACGACGCGTTGGCTACAATTGTCACGTACACGATTGAACGTATGTGCGGGGTACGCTTCTCTCTCCGTCGATTTTACCGCTTTGCAATATTTTCGATTGCCTCTCGCATATCTGTATAGATACGAAAAAAAAATATTCGCTCGAATCTTCGTCTCGTGCATTCCTACATAATCCTCCCTTGTGGGCGAATCTTTCTCGAGAAATTTAACTCGAAATTCGAAAAAAAAAACAAGGAAAAATATGAGCTAAGAATTCTCTTGTATTTTGCGTTTTGCGCCAATTTGAACGAAAGCTAGTTTCAGCACGGAAAGTTTTGCAACTATCCGTACGAAGTTTTACGATGATGCGCGGAGCGATAACATCGAAGAATTTTACAACAACGTTTATCTCTCCTGCTGGTACCTCTCGACGTGACACGAGAGCGAATAGAATGGCGGAATTTTCAACGGGAATTGCGAAATAAAGAAACGGCTGTATTGACGAGCCATCGTTTCTTGATTACGCGCGGCAAGAACGGAAAAAATGTTAATCACCGATAGCGCGCGCGATAATCCAAGTGCGATAGTCGCTCGAAGTTCAGGGTCGTGTAAATGACGCGCAGACAGTGTGGAGTCGAAGCGCGGATTGTCACACGACGTGATTTTTCCGAGGACAGAGAGTGACAGAGAGCGAGAACGGAAGCTGCGATGCAGATAAATCATCGTACGCGCCAGAGACTGCGTTTTTTTTAAATTATCACATCGAAGATTATTTAAGGATGTTGAGTCCCAAATCGCAAATGATGATAAAATTCTGAAAATTTGGTATGTTTTTGTATGAAGTATTTCAGAGGTCGTGTAAAAATTTCACGACAATTAGGAAGCTCGTTATTGAACAATTAACATTCACAAATTAAATGTTGTTTTATGGAAACTGATGTAACTTTGCAATAAGTTTTTTTTTTGACCTCTCAATTTTATAATATCTACAATATACTGAAAGCAACGGAAACAAAACGAAGTTTATTGATAAATTTTTTTTTATTTCTTTCAAAAATTGTTCTTAACAAAATGTTAATTTTTTAATAACGAGCTTCCTAATCGTCGTGAAATTTTAACACGACCTCTTAAATACTTCATACAAAAACATACCAAATTTTCCGAATTATCTTATCATTTTTTATTTCGACCCTTAAAGAGGTTGAAGTAATGACGATAGAGTTCGGAAAATTTGGTATGTTTTTACATGAAGTATTCAGGAGGTCGTGTAAAAATTTCATGACGATTAAGAAGCTATTTATTGAACAATTAAAATTAACATGTTTCATAGGGACTCAACATCCTTAATCACGTATCCGCGTTTGATAAACCGGAGGAAACGGATAGTGGGGGTGTTTTCGCGAATTTGCCACGAGTAATGAACGCCTGCGCTCCTCAACAGCTCAGGCTCCGAAAAATAGGTCGATTTTCAAGATTTTATTCCGATAAGAGTATCGCGATGACGATGGTGATATTTTACTCACTATTGATACATAGTTTTGCCAAGCTTGGGTTTTTTTTATACAAAAATATTGATGAGCAACGATCTTTTTATTATTTAAGGGAGGACGCCACTGCGATGGCCCAAAAAGTTCGTTGCTTTGCGATTTTTTTTTTTTGTTTTGCGATTTTTGATCGCTAAACTATCTAAATCGATACACCAAACTTATGAAGAAAATGGTATCCCAAGGTTGCACCGAGGGTACAGGTCCCGATATAATGGCAGTCATGTGTTGTCACGTCGCGAACGTCAATGCATAGGTCGGAGAACGAAACGAAGTCGGTCGGTCATGGTATACGCCTGACTGACGCTCATTAGCGTACAATTATCTCAATTCAAGTCTTTTCGTACAGCACGATCCGGAGAATGCACTGGACGTGCTGTCATGCACAAAGATTGCAACGAACACTCAATGCGTTTTGTTTCAAGCGTTCCGCGGAGGAGGTTGCGAAAACAGTTTTCATTTTATAGCTGTTTACCGTCACATCGTTGCCATGCAATGGCACTTTTTTCTATTTTTTTTTACTTCTTTGTTTTCATTATCATAAAAAATTTGTTTTTTTCACGTTCGGATTGTAGATCACGTCCAAAGAGGCGGAAAATCTTAAAAGTGGTTTCTTTTCTCGTAAATAAGGGAACGGAAACTTACGAAACGTCGAAGTGGAAATCTTTTCGAACGTATGCACGTTGAAAAAGAAAAACGTTGATTTATTTTATTTACTTATAATAAAAGATAATATAATTAACGTATAATCTAAAATAATATAAAAAATTATTATTTTTATTTTTATATCATATCACGATAATATTATTTATGTTATATTGGAACATCTGGAAAAATGGATAAGGGATAAAGGAGGAGAGTAAAACGGTAGAAAAATACAGACAATGCTAAAAAATGAGCCTCTAACTGAAGTATGTATGTACATAAAGCACTTCGAGAATCTGATTGGAAAAATAGTCAACGGGAAGCGAACGCTAGACGAAACGAAAGGCAAACCGATAATAGGATACAAGTTAGGAATAAGAATTTTTTTGTAAGGGGGAACATGCACCCTGAAGGGGATGCATATCTGAAATAATAAATACTACTACTGCTATTTATTTTAAATTATAATTATATTCATACATGATATATATTTATAAAATGAAATAATAAATAATAAATAATACGCTTGAAATAATAAAATATGTAATATAATTATCATGTATTATATTAATACATGATATATATTTACAAAATGAAATAATAAATAATAACTAATACGCTTGAAATAATAAAATATGTAATATAATTATAACGTGAAATAAATAATGTACTTGAAAGTATAAAAAATCATATGATTATTATATAACCTAAAAATGCAAATAATGGATTACTGATACTTATTGGTGGAACGTCCTCTCCGTGGATTGAAATTTCGGCTGCTGTCCCGAAAATACGAAAATCCTTAGGCTCAAGGACCTCGCGCGAATTGCTCAGTGAAAGCGTTGGCGATTTTCCCTCGCGCACGTGCGCAAGGAAACCAGTTGTCACTGGTTCGGCCAAGTGGAGGAATCGATCGACGGCGCAGGGCCTATATCGCGATACGCGAAGCTAAACGGGCGTGTGGACTCGCGATGAGAAATGTTTCGACCGATCCAGTTATGAGTTATCGCGTCTTGAAGTTCAAGGTTGGCATCGACGTGCGTCACGATGAGAGCATTGCGGTCGTACGTGTATAACGGCGAACTGGTGCTGAGCCGTTGCACGACATTTCGTCCTCTTTGCTAGCGTTGATGCGACTCCGGAGCGCGATTTAGGGATGTTGAGTTCCAAATCGCAAATGATGATAAAATTCTGAAAATTTGGTATGTTTTTGTATAAAGTATTTCAGAGGTCGTGTAAAAATTTCACGACAATTAGGAAGCTCGTTATTGAACAATTAACATTCACAAATAAAATGTTGTTTTATGGAAACTGATGTAACTTTGCAATAAGTTTTTTTTTGACCTCTCAATTTTATAATATCTACAATATACTGAAAGCAACGGAAACAAAACGAAGTTTATTGGTAAATTTCTTTTTATTTCTTTTAAAAATTGTTCTTAACAAAATGTTAATTTTTTAATAACGAGCTTCCTAATCGTCGTGAAATTTTAACACGACCTCTTAAATACTTCATACAAAAACATACCAAATGTTCAGAATTTTTTTATCATTTTTTATTTCAACCCTTAAGGAGTTTGAAGTAATGATGATAGAATTCTGAAAATTTGGTATGTTTTTACATGAAGTATTCAGGAGGTCGTGTAAAAATTTCATGACGATTAAGAAGCTATTTATTGAACAATTAACATTAACATGTTTCATAGGGACTCAACATCCTTAAGCATTTTTACGACGATGCACTTTACTCAAGTTTGTCTCCTCCTCCGTCCCTTTCATCGCGGCCGTTACTCATATTTCGTTTATTTTCGTCCGGAGTGTCTCATTAGCAAGGCGATATTTCACACTCGCCCCGGTCGAAGCGCAAACGCGCGTCACTCCGCGAACTATTAGAATTATCACGTGAACGATTTTCCTGCACTCTGCCAACGAAATCGTTTATTCGTGGAGTTCGCTGATGCAGCGGAATTCCTGAGGGCACCAACGACAAATTACGACCATACTGTGCACTTGTATTTTTAGACAAGTGGGGCTAGGGGTGAGGAAGATTTCGAAATTAGCGAAGCGTCAGGAAGAACCGTCATGTGCTACCTACGATATTTTCCAGTGAGCATGTTTCGAACTAAAAAAAAGGGCTGAATTTGGGAGGGGTGGCAACAGAGGCCTCGGCACCTCCACAGTTCAAAGTTTGCAAGTAACATTTCTTGACGAACGTTATGCAACATTCAGTGGAAAAAAATCAATCACGAGGTCCAACAAAGAAGAAAAAGTTGTCATACTTTCACGAACCACTTTTTTTAAACACGTTTCCCGGTGTATTTTGGTAAAAAATAATTAAAAATGGCAAACACGATGGATTGTCTATGAAAAAATATATTACATGGATTGTTTTTTCTTAAGGATGTTGAGTCCCTATGAAACATGTTAATGTTAATTGTTCAATAAATAGCTTCTTAATCGTCATGAAATTTTTACACGGCTTCCTGAATACTTCATGTAAAAACATACCAAATTGTCAGAATTCTATCATTACTTCAACGTCCTTAGGGGTTGAAATAAAAAATGATAAGAAAATTCGAAAAAGCTGGTATGTTTTTGTACGAAGTATTTAAGAGGTCGTGTTAAAATTTCACGACGATTAGGAAGCTCGTTATTAAATATTAACATTTTGTTAAGAACAATTTTTAAAAGAAACTAAAAAAAAATTTATCAATAAACTTCGTTTTGTTTCCGTTGCTTTCACTATATTGTAGATGTTACAAAATTGAGAGGTCAATGAAAAATCTTATTGCAAAGTTACATCAGTTTCCATAAGACAACATTTAATTTGTGAATGTTAATTGTTCAACAACGAGCTTCCTAATTGTCGTGAAATTTTTACACGACCTCTGAAATACTTCATACAAAAACATACCAAATTTTCAGAATCTTATTATCATTTGCGATTTGGGACTCAACATCCTTAAATACCACGAGGATTGAGTCAACCATTGTATTGTTGAAATTTACCGGTGTATCCGGAAAAGAGGAATATTTGTCGATTCGTATTGTTTTTTATAACCGCAAACGAATGCCTATAGAAGATTCAGTACTTTGCGCAGGTCGCTTACACCGGCCAGTGTATGCTATTTGTCTAAAAATAGTTTACTTTAAAATTGTAGAACTAAACGGAGAAAAAACTTTTTCATTGCTAAGTCCAACTCGTGTGTAGAGTACAGTATGTTATTACACTATATTGCACTATAAGGTATATCATTACACAGGGAAGAAAAAAGAATTTGTTCACTTGAACAAAAAATTAGGAAAATGGCAAATGAAAGGAAGAAACAGAAAAAATGAAAAATGTAGGTAAAAATGAAAAAAACGGGGGGAAATGGGAAAACTGAAAGGGTGGTGAAAAATTGATGAAAAATGTAGGGTGAAATTGAGAATGGAGGTAAAAATGGAAAAGGGAACGAAAAATTCGGGACGATGAAAAGATGGAGGGAAAAAATGGAAGCTCGAGGTAAAAAATTGAAAAAATTCACATTAAAAAATGAAAATTGCAATTGCATTTAGGATTATTAACTTTAATAACCCGAATATTTAACAATCAACTAATTTTCGTCTATAATCAAGTAAAAATACATGCCAGTATACTGGTCAAATTTCAAGCCAAGTTTTTTTCAACGGAACTTTTCGGAAAATTACGATTCTAAAAATCGTCTCATTTATACGGCGCTTTATGAAGATGACACACTGACCACATTTCCATCCAATATATAATTTATATACTAAATAACTCTAGAGTATTCTCTAATATAAAGATTCCGTAGCGACAACAAAATCAGGGGAACGGCAATGTTTCAATAAAATATTAACGATAAAAATTAGAAAAATGTGACTATGGGACGAATTTTCGTAGGAGCGGGTTTTCAGAGAAAATATAAAAATGTCTGAAACTACTAAATTTGTGCGAACGTTTTTTATTTCAGATTATCGTTGGGTACAATAATCGATTGTAAATTATTTTTTATTAAGCCCTACTGTAATTCACCAATGATACAGACGGGCCCTGCTGACGTCCCCACAAAATACGGCCCTCCGCGGAAGGAATACCTCAAGTTCCGCCCCGCCAGAGGAAAATATCCATTTTCCTTCAAGCCTCCAACAAAAAGTTTTCCAAGTCGAGTGCGGATATGTCTTTCTCGACGTAAACAAGTGTTAAATTTAGCCGCAAGCGCTGGGAGTACGAGAAATATAATTCGAGGAGGTGCACGTATAGCGTCGATAAATGATTCAGTCTCGTGGGCTGTAGCGAAGGACTCCACTGCAGAATGCAATAGCGCGGAGGGAGAGCACGTGCACGAAGGTTTCGTAAAACGGCGAGAGCCCCGCGTAACCAAAATGACCCAGGTCAGTACATCGGCCTTTTTTTTCCTTTCGTTCGTTGCATAACCCAAACGCTCAGCCGCAAATAAACTTTGACGACGTGCAACGATTACACTCTCTTGCACGATTCGATCCGTTACCGCGCGTACACTTACCCGACCCGTTCGTGCGATCTTTCACTCATAAATCTTCACTCCACCGATGCTAAATCTCTTCCCGCAACGACGGTACCCGGTCGAGACCGTTGAAGGCACCATATATATTATTCACGCGGACGCTGAGACCCGAAAGAATTATGTTGTATTGTTAAATGAGGAATATTGAGTTATGGGCTCCGAGAGAAGCGGTTGTATTGGCTTTTCGAAAAAAGCTCGTTCGATTCGAACAACATTCGTTTCATTGCCATAACCATTCGATCGATAACCATTTTCGATCGGACTCGAAACGAACGTCCGGATGCCCCGTGCAGAATTCTTTTGGGGAGTCCTCGGAACCTACCATGTCCTTAGAGGGATTTGGTAGAAACGTCGCAACGTAGGGAGTCCACATTGGATCCAAGTGGATTCCAAGCTGTTTCCCGATTGACATCGTCTGAGAATTTTTTATTCGAAACTCTCAACCGGGATTTGTTGGAATGTTCCCGAAAAAATATCCTCCCCTGATCGCGTGCGAAGATTTTCTAGGGAGTCCCAAGATGCACTCACATCTGTATAGGGATTTGTTGGGGACACCGTTTCTCATTGGGAGCCAATTGGATGCTCCGCTGATCCCCGACGAAAGCAGTTTGACAATTCTTACCACGTTCGAATATTAGGTTAAAGTCTAGTAAATTAACAAGCGACAATTACAGTGGATTTTCAGTGATGCGATTGAAATCGATTTATAAGATATATACTTTTTTCGGCGATTTTTAATTTTTTTCAGATAAGATTTATACTTTTTCGAAGTACAGTCTTTTTGTATGTCTATGTATTTTGTTTGAAAAATTCAACGTACAGAATGCGACGGGATCCATCAAGAATCGTATCGGATTTTGTTCAATAATGTGGGGATCCTTTAGGATTCACATTGGATTCGTACATTGAATTCCAATGTGCGAGCGTGACGTTTTATTGCAGGGACCTGACCCATTGGATACCTATCAGGAAGTAGGGACGAGTATGGTAATCTGATTGGTCCTACGACAATTTCTACACGGCAAGTGCAGTTTTTTTTATATTGAATTCAATACCTTTGCGTCGCCGAGTACGAAATAAATGTATATGGGTAAAAAGGAAATCGACAGAATGGTGAATATTAAAATGGGTCGAAACTATAGAAGAACGTGGGACACTCCCTTTTAATTTAATCAGTCGAAATATGAGTATAGAATTATTTTAATAAGAATATTAGGAGGAATATTTTTTCAGTCTCCAAATTTAGTTTTCTGGATTCTTATTAGAAACTGACAAGGTACATTTGCAAAATACATTTTTTTGGATAGAGATACGGATAAATAAGAACGTTCGTTGCTTTCCAGCGATACAAACGGCAAAGTGTCACCGTATGTTTGATATTTTTCTACCATTTGGATATCGATGACAAGCTTGCAAAATTATCAGTTTTTATGGCATACCCCATTTTCTCCTGTACATTTGACAATTTTCCAAAAATTGCACTTGTGCGTGTGAAAAATTTCAAGGTCATTCTGTGACGCCTACTAAAAAAAATCCTTCGTGTCTGGTGCGGTTAACAGCGCTGTGAATAATGTCCAGAAGCTTTCTTGATATCGCTACTTCGCCGTGGTGAAATACCACAAGAGCGATAAAGCACGAACTTATCTGGCGGAAAGAATGCAACGACTGACGAGACACGATGCAAAGTGCAAAAATACGCGGCTAAATAGAAGCTAAGATTCGCATGCTGCACCACGAACAGAACAGAAGACCTGCGGAGGGGGAGACCCGAGGAAAAAAGAGAGACGATAAGGGATGAGTTATCAACTCTTCGAAGCGCTCGTCTTGTGGAATTATTGCACAAGACAGAAAGAGGCCAGCAGATGATTCCTTTTGTGCGATGATCATCTTCTGTATTTTAAATTTGAAACATCGATTTTTTGCACTTTTTTAAAGTATATTCCTAAGAATATGCCCTTAAAAAGAAATTTCGAAATTACCAATATTTACGCCAACAGACGAGATCATAATAGGTTTGGTCGGCCGTAGCTACGAACTTCAGAAGCATCTAAAGACGCTGCTGAAGTTCGAAAAAGAACTGCTTGCAGGAAAGAACGAGTTTAGGAACATCATCATTTCGAATTTGAGGGAGGCCCACTCTACGGGGCAGGAATGACCCGAAGATATAACGTAAGTATAACACGTCATTATGCTAGTTACATTGCTGCTCAAAAGCTTCTTGTTTAGTGCGGCAAGATATTTCTCGCCGCACTAAAAGTTCCATAGCTTCGTCAAAAAAAGATAACCGAATTTTCTTGAACGGCGTTTTGAAGGGAACAAATTCAGCTTTGTTTTGTTTTTTAAAATATTTTTTATGATTTTTTATTTCGACCCTGTGCGCACTTTTCTACGTAACTGTTTTTCGGCTCCATTTCGACCATTGAGAAATGGACGCACGACTTATGAGAACATTTTTTGTCATGTTTATCCATGATAAACTTGAACGAGGTAGCAGGAGCTTCAATTTCGTTTTTTTTACGTTTCGTACGATTTCTTTTTCGCAAATTTATTTCATTTTTGACTAAAAAAGACAAATTCTGTAAAATGCAACGTAACTGAAGAACTATAGGGTTTAAGACGGAAATGTCGGAGATGGAAAAAATTGTGAAAGTTTATACTGGACTGCCTGAAATTTTTTCAAAATTTTCCTTCGAGATTTTTTTTTTTTACTATTTTTGCTTGTAACTCTCACGAGTAGAGTGGCTTAACTCGAAAAGTATGGCGTTTATCACAATCCATCAGAAGGAATTTTTTTTTAATGTTCGATTTTAAATTCGCTTAAATTTTTTCAGAATTTTTTTCTGAAATTTTGTTGGCCGCGATTCGGAGAATGGTCCGAACGATTGATTGGCGTATCTCGAAAACTATTGAGTTAGAGACAAAATATCCGAAGGGAAATATGTTGAGGTGGGTCGTTTTGAATACATTAACATGCTTACAATTAATTTTTTTTTTTACAATGTTTTAAAAACACCTAGACGACCTAATAAAAACATTGTAGAAAAAAATGGAAAAAATGTCAACGTATTCAAAGCGAAACACTGCAAAATTTTCTCCTCTCGATATTTTGTCTCTAACTCAATAGTTTTCGCGGAACGCCAATCAATTGTTCGACGATTCTCTAAGACTCGACCATGAAAATCCAGAAAACAACTATGACAATATTGCAGTGAATTTAAAATCGAAAATTGAAAAAGTTTCTTCGCTTGGAATTTTATTATTAATTACTCATAAAAGTTCCGAGCGGAAATAGTAAAAAAAAAAATCTCAGAGAAATTTTTTTTTTAATTCCAGGCCATCCAGTATAAATTTACGCAACTTTTTACATCTTTGATGTTTCCTCTTAAACCCTATAGTTCTTGAGTTACGTTCCATTTTACCAAATTTGTCTTTTTCAGCCGAAAATGAAATAACTGCGAAAAAAATACGAAATTTTTGAAAAAACGAAAATGGAGCTCCTGCTACCCCGTTCAAGTTTATCATGGGTAAACTGACAAAAGTTTTTTCCACAAGTCATGCGCCCAATTCGCGATGGTCGAAAAAAGCCGCAAAACAGTCAGGTACAAAAGTGCGTACGAGGTCGAAAAAAAATCATAAAAATTTTTTTTTGAAAGCAAAACGAAGCTGAATTTATTTCCTTTAAAACATCCTTCGGTAGATTTGGTTATCTTTTTTTTTCACGAAACTATGTAACTTTTAGTACGGCAAGCAATATCGGCTGATGTATCCAAACTTTTGGCCGGCAGTGTACATAGTTGCGGTTATCTGGAATTGTACTCAAAACTTTAAACGCGCTTTTCTCGAAACTTTTTTTTAACCTGGTTGAATCTCGAGTTCCATTCAACCGATTGACTTCAAATTTGGTATGGACCTTTAGTATTTATCCCTCTATTGTCCTTACCTCGAGCATGCTAAAGTTATTATGATTACTGCTGAAAAATGTGTACTTAAAAAAAAGTAGGGGGAAAAATTACTTTTTTTCACACAGTCGCCATTAAATTTGTTTTCTCTTTGGTACCTGCCAATATGACATTTTTACCGATCAAGAGAATTGGTTTTATTTCTGTTCGAATCAATGGGAGCTTTGGAATCAACCCAGCCGCGTCAATCTTTTTTTTCACGGTCATACGTAGTCTTTTTAACTTTTTCAATTTTTTTTTTGCTAAATATTTTTCTGCATGTTCTTAAACATCAATAAACAGACTAAGAAAACGGATACTAAAAAATGTATTGGTTTTGTTTTATCGAGCCCTAATGAAAGCTCCAAATGTGGGCCTCTAGATTAGAATACTGCCTTGAAAAAATCCAAATGTGACCAAATTAAGATTTATCCAATTGGATACAATTATTCAATTTACACACGATCAGTTATCCAATTTTACAGCTCAATTTTTCAAGCCCTTGTATCAAAAATTGTTCAACCTCTTTTATCCAAAATGATAAAAATGAAACGGAAGCGTAACATCAAATGGATGCATCAATAAACGTGCTCGATGGTTGGCCTTGAAACTTTTCAAGTTCACTGTATCGCTCCGAAAATATATTCATTTCAGTCCCACTCTTGTGGCGAATCAGCATTCGAGCAAGAATGGGGGGTTTTTTGGTACAAACAATACGCATGTGTTTTGTGGAAATACCGCTGGAGGATACGAGAAGGAGGAAGCACATTGGCTGGAAGAATTCGTTTGGAATCGAGTGAGCAAGATATACACGCGAGAGGCTGCGCTTGCGCGCAATCGTGTTGATGGAGGGAGAAAGATAGAGAAAGACATAAAGAGAGATGACGTCAGCACAATGTTGAAGGAAGTCTCGAGCCCGGGGCTCGTTGGCGAGCTCGCCGAGCTGAGCAACCCACAACGTGGCAGGAAAATAGAAAAGACGATCACCAATAAAACAAGACAGATAGATCGAGAGAGAGAGAGAAAATATGTATAGATGGATATATATATATATAGACTTTCTCTCTCTCTCCCTCTACATATATATATATATATATCAGAAGGGAGAAGATGAAAAAAGGAGGCTCTGGAAAGATAAAAAAATAGAGCAAGAAAAACTGCATTAGCGGAGAGATGGAAAAATGGTAGGCCTTAGAATAGATTAGGTTTATTAGTGTTCTAGGGCCGAAAAGTCCTCTGGAACGTTCTCCGAAACGTCCTAGGAAATGTCCTTCGAAACAAATCTCACATTGCGTGCAGTACACAGAAAAAAACAAAGGAAGGTAACTCCGAGTAACCGAAAGAAATATAAAGTAAAAAAACGTGACTAGAAAAATTCAATGCAGATTATTTTTGGAAATAATCCGAAGCGTCGTGGAAATGTTTTGGGAATTCCTGGAACGCCCTAGAAACGTCCTAGGTCGAAAACGTTCTCTAGGACAATTCTCACACTGCATGCAGACCACAGAAAAAGAACGAAGAAATAAAAAGAAAACTCAATATAAAAATAACGAAAGATAGCTCTGTATAAATAAAATAAATATAAAATAAAAACCGACAACGAAACGCAGATTTTTTTTGCCCGTATTTGCGCATATGAAAATAGTGGAAAAGAAAGAATATGGTAAAGTGAAAAAAGTGGAAATGGTAAAAAGAAAATAGTGGAAAAGAAAGAATATGGTAAAAAAAATAAAAATGCAAAAATTAGAGAATTCATATAGGTAAAAAATGAAAAAGAAAAAGTGAATGTGAATAATATTTAAAAAAAATATAATACCAAAAACACAAATAACGCATATCGGAGTAAAAATGAATACAGGATGTTTGACGCATGAGGGGGATTGGGGTAGTCATTTGCTACTTTTTCACCCTCAGATCCTATGTCGCAAGTGTCATGGTAATTATAAAATGATTTTTTTTTCGTTCTCCTTTTAATTACCCGAAATTTCGCCTTTAAATCATCATAATTTTTTGTTTGTGGTTGTGATAGCACGAAATAACTTTTGTTGTATCCTGCAATGTATGTTTATTATAAATAAATGATTATTTGATACAATCGGTTTCAAGAAAATGACTCATGAGCTTCAAAAATCTTAATAATGTGTAAATGTATGAAAAATGTCAACTTCTAAATTCATTATAAAAAAACTAAAGGCTATTTAGAAATGCGTTTTGTTTGAAAAAGTTCTCCAATTTATACTCTTTCCAACGGTATGCTACACGTGATAGAAATTATCCATTATGTGCTTAAAATAAAAAGAACAAGTTTTTTTTCATAACGAATTTAGGATTGAACATTTTTCATACATTCACCCATTTTTATTGTATTAAGTTATTGAGTGTATTAAGTATTAAGTTTTAAATAATTATTTATTAATACTAAACATACATTGCAGAATACACCGAAAGTCATTTCGTGCTACTACAACTTCAAATGAAAAGTTATGACTCCTTGAAGGCAAAATTTCGAATAATTTCAAAAAACGAAAAAAATCATATCTCACTTTCCGTGACACTTAGGACATAGGGTCTAAGGGTGAAAAAAGTTAGCAAATGACCCCCCCCCCCAACCGTGAAAAAAAAAACGTTGGTCCATGCGCCAAACACCCTGTTTACAAATAAGGCTAAAAAGTGTGACAGGGAGAGGGAGAGAGAGAGAGACAGACAGAGAGAGAGAAAAGTGAGGCAGGCCGGTAGCGTCAGCCGTGCCAGACAGTCAGTCTCGCGGTGCACCTCGAACAGTGAATATAAGGTTGGTCCTCATCCACACACGAGCTCGCCTCGGTCGCGTCCACGAGTCATCGCCGTGAACGATAGTGCTTTTCAGTTATCCCTCTCCTTGGCCAACTCCTACGCGTTGTCGCGCGTCAAAACCGATGGAAAAGGCAGAAAGTCAGGCGTCCTAGAGCTTCGAAACGCCACCGGTACGTACGCGAAGAACCGAGGGCGCGCGCGCGCTCTATTCGACCTCGAACCACTCGGTACGCGGTTCAGTCGAGTAGTAACGTTCAGCGTAGGACAGACCGCGCGCCAGACAGCGTGCCCGCGTCACGTTAAAAAAAAGTGTAAACCCTGCAGGGAAGTCGGAAGAGGAAAAAACAAAGATAAGAAAAGTCTGCGCAGCTGAAAGTAACGAAAAAAAAAAAACATCGTTGCTTCACATCATTGAAATGTTCGAATGAGAGCAAAGCTGCTCACTGTGCCGATAAACCCGTGAGTACGATAAAAGATCGCCGACCTGTCGTTAGTGGAGGAAACAAAAAGAAAACAAGAGCCCGATAAGAGTAATGTTGTTTTCAAGTTTTAGTGGCTGAAGATCGTTTGCGATAACGGTTAACAAAATACTAGATAATAGAAAGACAGGGTAAATGAATTTGGCGAAAAGTTCGAAGAACGTGATATCGAAAGATTTCTATCGTGAGCCGAGAGCGTCGAATGCGTGGCTACTCACTCGGGACGTTTATTCGCAGTAGTAACGCTCCTTAATAGACAGACCAACATTTCTCCCAGAGAGTGAAACAAATATATTTATAGTACTCGAGCTGATAATTCTTGAGTGTAAACAAGTGCTCGAGTATAGGGAAAACAAGTGTTGAGGTATAAAAATAATCAAATCGAGATAAGGAGTGACGGAGAGTGAAAAGGTGCGAGAGAGAGAGAGAGAAAGAGAGGGAGGGAGGGAGAGGGAAACGGAAAAGGTCTATTGGAACTACGAATCGCGAGACTCCACTGTGCATTTAGTTATCGACTTGCACTCGCTCGGGCTTGGCGCAAGTGGAATACCACCACCATCGCTGTCACGTGATATATACGTGCACACTTACATGTGTGAGCTATCGGACAAGGGTATAAAGATACTCGGTGAGAATCGACGCTTTGTGAGGCTTTTCCGGGTAAAATTAGTTCGCGTGTCAAATTTCACGACCTTTCGAGAGTCAGAAGATCCGAGTGGGGTGAAAAGATATTTTCCAAAAATTTGAAAAATTCTTTAAAAAAACGAAGAAAATTTGAAATTTGAAAAAACCTCGGACCGGTTCGTCTACCAGGTGCACAATTCGGAGAGACCTCGATTCAGGGACGAGGGAGCAGAAGTTCGGTAAAACTCTGTTCACTGCGGAGGTAAGAGAGCCATAAAAAAATCGACAACGAAGCCTGGAAGGAGACGCGGAACGAAACTAGGAACGAGAGAGAGAGAGAGATAGAACGGAGAGAACAAAACTCTGAAAAGTGTTCGAAAAAATCAATTTCTACAAACGCTTATCATCGTTTTCATTGTTTGTTATTATTGCTCTCATTCCACCGGTTGTTGTATCGAAAAAAGAGTAACATTTGTGCCAATACACGAAGAAAGGGTTAGATCGGCGAGTGGTCGATAAGTGATCATCGGAGAGCGGATAAAAGGAGAAAAGTTTAGCGGCGTGTTTATTACTCGTGATACACTATGAGAGGATGAGCTGCTCGGTGAAGATTTCGAGCGGGAAGAGCTGGAGCGGCTCCCAGAGGCGGATAGTCTCGTTGCCCGAGGAAACGGCGTCCGGTTATTTGGGTCAGCAGGCTACTTCGTCAGGATCATCGAACGTTCTAGCCGGCCAATCGACGCCAATCAACCCAACCAGCGGATCAACGTTCTCCTCTTCCGCTCATTCCTATCCTTCTAATCAACATTTGCACCAGACTGTGTCCGCGAATTCGGGACAACCGCCCCGTGCCACCAAATCCATAGCCGCGAAAAAGGGCGAGGACACCACCAAGTTACTCAAGTACATCGATGACAACGTTATCGGCAAGAATGGCGCGTTCTTGGGACCCTTCGGTCGCAGGAAAGGTGAGTGTTGGCTCAGTCTCGATAATGATTTCGGACCTGCCTTTGCAATGGAATAATATTTTGCTCGGTGGCCAAATCGTTTCGTTTGGACGGTCGATCAAGCGTCTTCATTTTTCTCATCGATATTTGATTTTCGATGTTTGATATCGCTTGATTTTTCTCTTCGATGATGATTTTTCTTTGATTTTTTTATCTTCGATGTTTGATGCCTCTTTGATTATTCTCTCTGATGGCGATTACTACTATCATTATTTCGGCTCGTCGTGCAATTCTACGGTTCAAAAATAAAAATTAAAAAGTTTTATAATCCATATAAATGTAGATCGCGTTATGAGTAGCCATTTTTTTAATATTTTTTTTTCGCAACGTGGCAGCTCTCGCACAAAGATGTTTGATTTCTCTTTGATGATGATTACTACTATCATTATTTTGGCTCGTACTGAAATTGTATAATGACGTTATGCAACTTGCATAATGACCCAAGGGATGCCTTTCGTGTCAGGAAAACCGCGATCGCATGCCACACACACGAACAAAGCGTAACTTTAGAGCGCGGGTGCTCGCGACGACGAGATCAGCTGTCGTCACCGTGAGACTCGGTAGACTGTACGGCACCGAGAGCTTCGGTAAAAGTCGTTCTTTCATTGGACGTTGATTCGTTCCCAACTGGTACGGTTTGACGCCGGAACGGAAAATTACACGGCTGGAGCATAGCCACTTGTGACTCTTTTGCAATCAAACGAATCCATCACACTCGTGGTGTTGAAGTTCGCGTTATTGGAGAGCGATGGAAATTTTTTCCTCGTTATCTTTCTCTTTCTCTCTCTCTCTCTTCATTATCCCAATTATGAAAACGTTTTGCTCATCTAGATTGTTAATCCTTAAGGGGAGCATAAAAAAATGATTTTGGTAGCCCAGATGCATCGAAGAAATTGAATAAATAAATATTGCAGTATATCGACGGACAGTTCTTCGTTTACACCCGACTATGTTCGTAGGAGGAAAAACGTTATCAACGCTTTGATGCCATGCAGATATGTGCGTAATTGTCACGCCATACGGATTTTCCAATCAGCGTAAAAAATTCACTGGCCAGATACAAACAAAGAAGGCTAGGGAAAAAAGAGAATAAGGCGATTGAATATAGTAAATGGAATAATAAGACCGCCTGGGAAACGGCGTTTTTCAATGACGAACAAGTGCCAGCAGTTCCGGTAGACTGTTCGACGCCAACGGATTTACTGATGTGGATCGCGCCTGTTTTTCTATTGGCTCGGGACTCCTTTACTCTGCACCCACTCTCGAGATATTCGTCTCAACGGGCGGGTGACAGCGGGAGGAGAGATACTTCTTTATCTCGAAGATATATAAGTCGGTATAATTCGAAAGATTATGCCGAGTAACCATGACGCGAGTAAGGTCTTAATTCATTCAGCCGCCAGGAAAACGCTTGGAGAACTTTGATCCTCTGAAATAAATGGCCATTTTTTTCTCGTATTGTGCAACCCTCGACGGGTTTTGTCAATTCGATAATTACAATTTGTCATCCTATGAAATTAAATTAAATACGATCTTAAGGGAGCAAAATGTTTTTTCTTTTTCGAGCACGTAAATGATTTTTTCCAACTCTGTGGATACGCTTTACGCTGGTTTTTACTAAAACACAAAGATTTAAGAAGCGAGAATACAACTTGAACGAAAAAGCTTGCGCAGAGGGGTGTTTTTTGGGTTATTTTTTGCACGGACATGAGGCAAGTCTTGAGCCGATTTCTGAAACGACAAAGTTCGGATCGAACCAGTTTTGCATGGTCTGATTAGATTCAAGTGGTTTCCCTTGACCCACAATTGAATATTTTCTCATTTGGCTCCGGCAACACAATAATTTCATTCAATAGCTCGTAACGCCGGCATCGATAAACGTGGCGAGACTTGAGCGCGCGATACGCACTTTTATTTTCCACACCAACATTGCGAGTGGTAAATACTCGATCCCGTAAAGCAATGCGTTGTAACGATTTTTTAAATTCCTTCGGCGACACGTAATCGCGGCGAATATGTTATGAGGAATAACAAAATACTTTACATTGTTTATATCCGATATACCGATATCTCGTGTGTACAGGACCTTCGAATTCAACGAGGCCACATTACAATCAGTCTCTCTCGCGAATTCTTTTAAGGGAGGGCACCACTGTGACGGATCGAAAAAAGATTTTTCCGATTTTATTTCTCTGCCGGCTTATTAATTTTGGATTTGGAAAAACAAAAGTGTTATTGACCATACATCGGACTTATTTCGTATAAATTTTTATTTAAAAAAAGCAAAAAATTACCGACGTTATTGAGGTGTAATTATTATTTGAGTTTCCTCAAAATAAACAACATTATTGAGAGCCTCTGTATAAAAAGTGTGGTCCAGCGGCTGGATCGATAATTTGACAACGGTTGGTCTGAAAAATGAAAATAAAAAAGTTTTATCATCTACAGTGGGTAAAAAAGTCTGTGTACACGTCGTCTTTTTCAAATTATCTTACAAAAAAATGCTTTATTGAGTTTCTGTGTGGTTATCCTAAATATACATGGTATCTGTTTACAAAAATCTTGGGAAAACACGAACGAACAAATGAAGCCAAATTAACAACAGTTTCGTGTGAGATGTACAAATACTTTTTTACCCACTGTATATAAATGTAGTTTGCGGTGTGCGTAGCCATTGTTCAAAAAAAAATTTTTTACACAATGGCGGGTGTTAAAGAAAAGTATAATTTTGCCAAAATTTTTGCAAATTTTTACTTATTCTCAGGAGCTTAAAAAATAGTAGATAAATTTTTTTAAGTCACGACCCACGATAGCTACTGAACTTACGGAAATTTTGTAATTAAAAAAAAAATTAAATTCGGGCAGTTGTTGACTTACGATTCCGGCCAGGGGGAGAAAATAGTGATTGCAAGTTTTACTAAATCATCTGTAACGTGGTCAATTTCCAATATTTCAGCATGAATTTTTTTTCACATCTTCTCGAATATGTATACTCTGAGAAAATGCTAAAAATATTTTTTTCACCCATCACAGTGGTGTATCGCCTTGATTACTGTTTTCCTTGAAAAATAAAAATTATAAAAAGATTTTCGTCTTCCAAAAAAAATGAGTACAATCTTTGTGAACCAACACACAAAAACTGGCAGTCAAGCAAAATAAAAATAAAACGCGATTAAAAAAAAAAAAATATCCAATGACGCATTGATAGTAGGCGGTGAGGACAACGCTCGGACTATTATCGATTCGACATGGAATAACTCGCGTAATCTGGCCGATTTCTGTCTTGAAGAAAAGCGCGAGGACATTTGTTTAAAGTGGCAGAAATGTTGCCCCTCTCTCGTGTCCCGTCCCGCCACAGTGCAAATTGATCGACTGACACGCGCGTGTATCATTTTGAATTATGGGCTCGTCTGTACTCCCACCGTCGGCACACTTTTATCTTCTTTTGCTTACGAAGCGGCAACTTTTTTTTTATCTTCCAACATGTGTTTCGTTCGCGCTCACGTTGACTTATTTATATTTGTGAAATCAGGAGTCAACGAGATTATCAATTTGTAAGCGTCGGAGATTTCCTCGTTGGGGTTGGAATTTCTCGATGTATAGCTGGCAGATTGGAGGGAATAAAAGACAATTTCCTGGGGTGTACGAAGTAGATACACTTAGTCACGAGCGGTCGACTTAAAATTCAATATGGCGAAAAATGCGTGACAATTAAAATAATTATAACAATAGCAGTAATTATCATGGCAGTCAATAAACGAGGTTTGGCAGCATCAGTATTGGTTATCACGTTAATAGAAAAGAATGACCCAGCAAATGTTTTTAACCAACATTTCTTTTTTCAGCGTCAATCCATTAATTTCTGTTCGAAATTATTCCCAAATAATTTGATTCCTCGTTCCGTAAACACGTACATTTCTTAGAATCCGTGGAATTTCTGGCGAATTTGTTTTGGATGAATATATCAATTCGTGGAAGAAACTGATATCTTCATACTCACTGTCATTTCCATATCGTCTCAGCTGCAATATTCTGCCTGACTTGCTCCAACTTTTAGCGACCGGTAACCGTCCCCTTGATTCGGCTGAAAAAAAAACATTGAGATGTACAACTTAATATCGAGGCAGAAGAAACATCCATAAAAGAATAACTAATAAGAAATGCTGAAAAATATGAATAAAATTTCATTACGAATGTCGAGGATATATTGAAATTAACATACCAATATGAGCTAACTCTAAATTCTTATGTTTTAATTCGCACAAAAATCAAGTATTCAAATTATCATTACAATGATTGAAATTATTATTGATTTATTGAACCATTATTATTGCATGAAAAAAATGATTAAACTAAGTTACTTAAACAAAAATTACAAACAAAAACAAAGTATTGCAATTATTGTTAAAATAAATAAGATTATTATTGAGTTATGGAATAACTATTATTACATTATAATAATTTTATAATTGCGTTACTGAAGTAAAAGGGAGGTGGGAAAATGATCACAAACCCACATAAAATCAAGGTGGGGAAAACATCACAATAAACCCAAACAAAAATAACGTATTCAAATCATTATTAAAATGCTTGAGATTATCGTTGAACTATGAAATATTTATTACGATATTATAACAATTATTAATTAGTCTTACCGAACTAAAAGAAATGTGGGAAAATGATCACTTTTCAGAGATCGAATTGGGCTCAACATGTGCCTTCACACTTACAAAAATTTATAAGCGTTAAAAAATTCATACGCGTATAGAAAAATCCTGAACCCCTTACGCCTTATTTGTCGAGTATTTAGCAAAATATCTTTTATAACCGATACTTCGATTGTCGTATACAGAATGATGTTTTTAAATCTCGGCTGTTTAAAATTCGCATGATTCACCCGTGGGGTTAATGACCAAGTGTGCGACTCGTTGGAGTTTGTTCTCGAGATGAAAAAGTACACGAGATAAAGTTCATTTGCTCGAGTGCCGATCGCGGAGTGCATTTCGTAACGTGAATATCACCTATTTGTTCGTGAACAACGCGAAGTAAATTGACGCGGTGTATGGACTGTTTGGCCCCGTTGGATGGTCGTTCTAGTGACAACCAACGATATCAATAGCTCCCGCGAGATACGGCATATTGTTATTGCACTCGTTTAATTCTCCTTTTTCCAGTGAGGACCAGCTGCATCGATAACGACCAGTTAGTCATACACAGAGGCCGACAAACACTGCATAGAAGCACTCGTTAACTTTTTAGCGATTTTTTATCCTCATGGGGAACTCTTGATGATTTTAATTTAAATTTTATGTTTTTAAATTAATGTTTATATAAATATAATTTAGTTTGTTTTATGCTGTGAAGCTTATTTTTATATAAATATGATTTATTTTGCTCTATGCTGTGAAGTTAATTTTTATACAAATATGGTATAGTTTGTTTTATGTTGTGAAGTTAAATTTTGAACAAATATATTATAGGTTAAGTTTTAGGCTGTGAAATAAATGTTTCGACAAATATGATATAGTTTGTGTTTGCTTCTTTGCCTTGCTTGGGGAAATTTTTGACGAAATTTAAATGGACGTGCACTGAGAATGTTGTGCAACATCGAAATATCACACTTAAACAAAAATGCTTGGATATAACTGCCCACTGACGTTCTTTGTTACCGCTGTAGCTTAAACAAGTTTTGAGATATCAGGATGAAATGTTTCACGCATGAACTCCATTCGCCCATATTGAATTTCGCAATGATTCACTGGCTTTGTAAACATTGTACTAATTCGAAAATTTCAGTACTTATTCGACAAGTTTCTAAAATGGATAGATGATGGGATGAATTTTTTTCTATGTAAACTGAAGTATAATTAGGGTTGTAATTTGCAAAAAAAAGTTATTTGCAAAAAAACGGCGTGAATATTTAATGCAAATTCAATAAATATGTGCTTTTTGGAATAAAAATTCGAAAAAAAGTATCGTATGCCGTACCGCACCCGGTTTTCGAAATATTGTTAGATTTTTTTTATATAAGTCGGTTAATACAAAGTGATTGCTTGAAAAAAAATCATAATTATTTTGATAAACGTTTATCTCATGACTGAGTGAATTCTTTATTTGTCGTACGCTTTCGCGATTGACAACAAAAGATTCTCGCAACCAGAAAACTTTTTCATGAGCATCTTCGAATTAAAAAAAACAACTCGTCACTTTTTTCCCTTTAATTACAACATTATAGGTAAAAAAAACGTGGGCGGTGCTTATCGTGCGCCGTTCGAAATTTCTTAGAAATGAATATAACCGAAAATATTTGCACGAGTTTCTTATCAGCGATGATCGGTGATATCATTAGAGCTTTATGCAAATCTGATGATTAATATCTGTGGCCTTTCTCTGACATGTACGAAGTAAAACACGAAGCAAGTTTTTTTCTCCTAGTACGATTCTCATTAAACGCTCAAATGTCGTATTCATTTTATTCAAGGGATACGTACATTTGTTTCGGATTAATTCCCGATAACGTAATCGAAATTGAGCACCGCGTAAAAACGGCCCACTATTCATGTGGATAACATTTCGATGAACGTGCAATTATTGTTTCATTAAGGATGCTGAGTCCCAAATCGCAAATGACGATAAAATTCTGAAAATTTGGTACGTTTTTGTATGAAGTATTTCAGAGGTCGTGTAAAAATTTCACGACAATTAGGAAGCTCGTTATTGAACAATTAACATTCACAAATTAAATATTGTCTTATGGAAACTGATGTAACTTTGCAATAAGTTTTTTTTTTGACCTCTCAATTTTCTAATATCTACAATATACTGAAAGCAACGGAAACAAAGCGAAATTTATTGATAAATTTTTTTTTATTTCTTTTAAAAATTGTTCTTAACAAAATGTTAATTTTTTAATAACGAGCTTCCTAATCGTCGTGAAATTTTAACACGACCTCTTAAATACTTCATACAAAAACATACCAAATTTTCAGAATTTTCTTATCATTTTTTATTTCAACCCTTAAGGAGGTTGAAGTAATGATGATAGAACTCTGAAAATTTGGTATGTTTTTACATGAAGTATTCCGGAGGTCGTGTAAAAATTTCATGACGATTAAGAAGCTATGTATTGAACAATTAGGATTAACATGTTTCGTAGGGACTCAACATCCTTAAAGTTTCAGCTCCGAAGTTTGGCGAGAGCTTGAACTTCCTGAATACTCATTCCGTCGAACGAATTCGAAATTGTTTAGCTGGCAAATCTTAGCATGTCGGTTTTTTCAAACGAGCTTCCGCAAAGAGGAAGTTTTGTCGGCAGAACAAAATGCTGAGGAAAAATGTTCCAACTCGTTTATCTTCAAAAACTGCATTTCAAAAATGCGTTGTCAAACATTGTTGGCCGTCGGTCTGCTGAATGATGAATGTCCTCAAAAAAGTGGACAAGTGCACAGATAAATGCTCCTTCATGAAAAATCTGTTTATTTATGGCATTTTAATAAATGTCTTTTTTATGTTAATTAACGTCTTTTTTGAACTTGTGTTTTGTGATCAGAGGGATCATATTATGGGAGAAGTGTATTTTCACTATGGCATAGTTTACACTCATAAATAGCGAGTCTGACGTCATGCCTCAGAACTGGCACTTTCCTCCCTCCCTCTCTCTCTCTCTCTCTCTCTCTGTCTCTGAGAGGGTTCGACGGGCCGGTCGATGTTAGAACCACTATCAAGTACCGCCTCGCCGTCACTCACGACCACAAACCCTCGAGAGGTAGCCACATACCTGCACACGCACATATAAATGCATGCGTAATCGCACGATAAACCGACGCTGTCTACATCAAAACATGTGCGAGCCTTCCCTCTTTCGGCGATGATTTCATGCCCGAATTATCTGTCGAGCCACTTGAAAAAATGATATACGTGCGAAAATGCGAGCACGACAATAATAACCATGAGATTTTTTGTTGCTGTCTGGTAAACAGGCAATTTTTCAACAAACAATTATGCGATGCATATTGTGCGGAAAAGCTCGCTGACTCGAACGCACATTTGTACCTAGAACTTTTATAACCTTGAGATATAATTCCGCCGCGGCTTCTATATTTTTGTCAAACGTGGGTGAAAGATACTTGCTTCATTGAAATGCAATCAAAATGAGTGCGTTGGAATGCCAATTTTTTTGGAACAATTTCTACCAAAATGATTTTTGGATGGCTGCCAGTTGTATTGTGATGTTCGAATGGACAGGGTTCTTCTTCGTATCACGAACGTTGTCAATTTTAAAGGAGGACATACACTGTGACGTGCCAAAAAAGTCGTTTTTACCGAATTTTTTTTTGTATACTAGGTTATTTATTTGGGATTAGGAGAAAAAAGAATATTGTTAAGGATCCATTGAATTTATTTCGTATGCATTTTATTTATGTTTAATTATAAACTCATTTAACGTTATCGTAAATTAAAAATTTATAATTATAATCGAGCCTGTGTGTAAGAAATGCCGGATCCATGACTTAACAATAGTTGGTCTGAAAAATGAAAATAAAAAGATTTCATAATCTATATAAATGTAGTTCCGATGCAAGTGTCGTTTTTTTTAAATCACAAATTCGTCGGTGTCCAAAACAATTTTGGCGAAATTCTAATTTACATTCAGGGATTAAAAAATACTACATTTAAAAAAACGGCTACGTACAATGATAGCTACTGGAATCACGGAAATTTTGTTCTTTTTGCAATTTTCAAACCGGACAATTATGACTAGAGTTATGATTCCAGCCAAGTCGTTTCAAGAGAAACGCGACTGAAAGTTTCGGTAGGTATACGTAAATCGTTGCGCTATCTAGTCTCACTAAATCGTAGCTAACTTTGTCAATTTTCAATATTTTAACTTGAACATTTTTTCACATATTCTTGAAAATGTAGTCTTTAAATTTTTTGGACCCATCACAGTGGTGTCTCCCGTTGTGAACAGGTCGATCAACCGAATTCCTCGATTGTCAATGTCTATCGCATATAGTTAACAGCTATTTGACTGTCCGCTCGAACAAGGAAAAATCGAAATTAAACCTTTTTTTCTTTTAAAGTCTTGGCTTGCAAAAGGTTAACTACACGCAATCAAAATCTGATCGCTCGCTTATTTTTATTTGAGCAACATTTTTCCCAGTTACACGTCACTGCCCAAATATGTAAATCGAAGTTTGATGTTACAAGACGAGCACTACCTCGAGTGGAAGTAAAATACCGGAATGAAATAAAAGGAATAATTTTGAGTACGTTTTCATGCTTTTTGCAAAGTGACTTATTCATTGTGGGTTCGAGAATAAATCGGTTGTTAAATAATTTAGATATTGGTCATTGCGAATAGCGGTACAAAGAAATCGTAGGCTATCGTATATTTTTTTGAAGTGTTTTTTTCTGCGCGAAACACTGGCTATAGCGCACTCTCTCCCTCTCTTCCTCTCTCTCTCTCTCTTTCTTCTCTCTCTCTCTCTCTCTCTCTCTCTCTCTCTCTCTCTCTCTCTCTCTCTCTCTCTCTCTCTCTCTCTCTCTCTCTCTCTCTCTCTCTCTCTCTCACACACACACACACACACACACACACACACACACACCCACACACACACACACACATACTCCCCTTCTCGCTCGTTTCGTGAGCTGTTAGTGGGTAAGACGCATGTGCGTCTGATCCTATACGGTCGTACTTCACTCTGTGACCTCCAAGCTCCGCTAAGGCACCACGTGTACGCGAGATGCTCGAAGAACCACGCGGTGTGCCGAGCTTCGCTCTGATTGGTCGGTTTCTCTGGTAGCTCGCAATTCCACACATACATAAACACAGCAAAATATGATAATTCATGGTTTTCAAGTCCTAATTTGGAGAAAAAAAATATTGCATTTGTGCAATGAGTAGTATTAGCGAAAAAACATTGAGTATCCTAAAATAAAAATCAGAATTCTATTTTGAGTTGAGCAAAACGTAGATAATTAAATTCCGAATACGAAATACTGGTAAACATTTTTTTTTACATGGAATTAAATTTCATTTATCCACTTTAAGAGAGGACACCACTATGATGAGCCGAAAACAGACATTTTTCCATTTTTTTTGTTCATCGGATTACTTATCTGGGGTTTGAAAAGGTATGTTATCAAGCATACGTTGAACTCATTCTGTGTAAATTTTTATTTAATAAAATCAACCACTTCATTGAAAAAGTCTATACGTAAAAAAAGTTTTATCATCGATATAAATTTGATTCTCATTTCGCGTAGCCGTTTTTCGAATTAAAAAAGGTCACGAAATGACGGGTGTTTAAAAAAAGTGTAATTTCGGCGATTGTTTACGTACATCAGGGGCTGAAAAATGCTAAATTAAAAGAAAACAGTTACGTACGACGGCAGGCATGGCAATTGCGGAAATTTTCGTTTTTTCAAATTGAAAATCGGACAATTGTAGTCGCCCCGCCTTAAGGAGATACGATCATTACTACGAATCCAACTTTCGGATTTGAAATTTTTATATGATTTTGACGAATACTTTATGCGCCTATTGCCAAAATTTGAGCTATTTTGACCGTTTAGTTTTTTCGCCATAAAATTGCAAAGCCAGCACTTTGAGTTACTGAAGCACGTCGTTTTATGGAGACGGTTAACCGGAAGTACGGTGATCACGGCATTCCTGCTCACGTATCCAACTAAACCCGTTGGAAAATTGGAATTCGATAGATTAGATGTAATAGATACTGTAAAAAATAAGAAAATCAATCTTCACCGTGTAGTTAAAACACTGCATTACAAGAAAGTTTCCATTTCCGGTTGAAAATAGTCAGAACGACGAAATAGCACCCACAGCTTTCCAACTTCGCGAGTAACAGCTAATGTTTGACGTTTGGTGAACATATAACCTAGCTATGTTTTGCAATTATTTTGAATAGAAGTCGCCACAAAATATGCAAACAACAATTCATGGAGTTTTATCATGTATCACGTATCAATAAAACGTATAATTATATTCCGCCTATCATGTTAATTCCGCTGAGGTAATTCAAGCCTATTTTAATAGGTTTCCCGCTGATTTTTCGATATGTCTTTTTAGTCCGCTTTCAAGGTAGACATGTTAATATCATTATTATTATGAAGACTACTACCGAGTCATTGACAACCTAATTTTTCAGTTGTTATTTATTCATGTGCAACAAATTCATCATTTACCACAACATTTGGCACACTATAATCGATAATACGAATAATCAACATAAGTAAACATAAATCAGAGCTGCTGTGGGTAAAATAAATTTAGACTCGTTTTTGACCCCGAGGAAGTGATCGTACCTCCTTAAATTGCATTTTTGATACATTTTGTCTCGATGACTGGAAGCACAAAAAGGGTTTTTCAGGAGTGTTTCGTAGTCGGGATTCAATTATCTTCATTTCGCTGTACAAAAAATAGAATTTCGGTTTTTTTTCATATTGCTAAATTTTTTCTGGGCATTTACTATTGATCACAAAAATACGCTATATTTTTTCGCCCAAACAAACCCAAACAAACCCACACAAGCCCAAACAACCCAAACAAACCCAAACAAAAAATAGAATTTCGGTTTTTTTTCAGATTGCTAAATTTTTCCGGGCATTTACTATTGATCACAAAAATACGCTATATTTTTTCGCAGGAGACTTGAAATACGATTAAAAATTATATTTTTTTTCAGTCGCAAAATCTTCCCACAAGACTCTCACAGAACTCATGGCCACGTTATAATTGTCACCCTTTACATATATAGATACATATACCCATTACATATACATACGAACCGAGTATACAAATATACGTTTTCGGCTGTTGGTTACTTTTTGCTTGCCGCGCTCGCACGTACGTCTGGGTGTATTGCGAGGCTTGACACAGATACTTGGAGTCGTGAGTTTTAGGTGCTCAAGACGAGAGCACAAAAAACCGGTCGAGCTAGTGTCGAAAAACCCTTTGGTAAAGAATTCGGTATTTCGCAACGCCAAAGGCTTCAGTACCAAATCTCACAACACAAGTCTGGGCCCCTCGGTATGATGGTCAAGGTTTTTGTTCCTGTTTCTTCCAAGATCTTTCTCCCTTGGGTATTCCCGCCCGCTCATTCTTCTTCTCCCTGTCAGAAAGGAAGAAAAAAGGTTGCAGCACGCGATACCCGAAGGAAGTTGCTCCGAGTAAAGGACGTTTCGGGGGAAAAAATCGAATAGCTTTTGACCGTCTAGCTCGACGTAAATTCGATGCTCCTTTGTGCAGGTACCTGGTGGAGTGAACTTCCGAGGGACGGGGAAAGGAGAATTACAGGCATGAGACGTTTCATTGTCAGGCTATTTTTGTAAAATTTTGCGGAATTGTCGGTGAATTGACACGGGAGGAATGTGACCGACAATTGCAATAATTAATTTCGCGCTCTATCGAACTCCCAAGCTCAATCGCTATATTTTTTTTTGAGATCGACAAATGCATCGATAAAATTCGCCCTAGATTTATCATACCCAAAAGAAATTTTCGTCCCTGAGGAAGCAAAAAAAGTACAAAAAGCCATAAATTTAAAGAATCTTACAATACGATAACCTTTTATAATCGAAGGAACCCTTACATCAAGTGTCACAAGTAAGCTCAGATTGTCGTTGATGTTATTATATGAAAAGACTCTTGCGCCTATTGCGTTTCATGTTGCATTCGTAAGCTGTTCGAGTTCCATCGATGAGTCACGTCCGCGAATAACTGCCGGAGAATCGGAGGGTGTACGCGTGCGCGCCAGAAAAAGAGAGAAATAGTGCGCGAGGGAGAGCTCGAACGACCAAGATGAAGAGCCCTCTGTTCCAGGTCTTTCTTCACTCCCTTTGCATCTTTTTCTCCACGCAAAGATTTTAATATCTTATTTTTTAACCTCTGCCTTGACTCTCCTCGCCACTGCCCCCCAACCGTTGAATCTTGACGTTAGACATCGATCCTATTCGGCAAACAAGCGAGAGCTATAGTGTATAAAAACATGAATAAACATCCTCCTATCTCGCCTGCGAACACGAAAAAAACAACTCGAACGTTTTACACCCAAGATTTCGTAGACACGATAGTAACATCCGATCCGAAAGTTTTGCTATCCGACGATGCTCGAGAAGAAAAAAAAATAACATTTACGATCGATGAAGAAAAAGTTTTACTTGACGTTTTCCCTAATCAGTAATCACGTGGTCGTACAAATGACATAGCTGTTCCGTGCAAATAAAGTTTCGAGATATCGCTGACATTTGATTAGCTCGTTAAGAATTCATTGACCTTGATGGACTAAAAAAAATTAAGATTCGTACGAATCTTAATTTTTTTTTATTTCTTACTCGTAGAGTGGTGATGAGAATGTTTCGAGAGAGAGAGAGAGGAGAATTGCTCTGTCAAGAGTCACGAACTTATGCTCGTGAAACGAAAACACGAATCCTGAGGACCCAGATATAAAGGCGACGAGATTATTCATGCGGGTGTATATATGTGAATATATATATATACACATATATTTATAATGTATGTAAGAGTGCCGTACGCGCGTCATTAGGCTGATATATTACAGCGAATACTCGCCAGGAAGTAAACATCCTTATAGATACATAGCATGTCAGACCGGTTGTTGAGATTCTCATACTTGTGATATACAGGGTGAACCATTCAACGTGATCACACCAAATATCTCCGTTACCTTTGGAGTGACGAAAATAAACCCAACCAAACCCGAACAAACCCAAACGAACCCACACAAACCCAGCAAACCCAAAATATTTTGGTGAAAAATTATTTCAAGGTCATGGTATCATAGGTCGTTGGATTCGCCAGAATATCAGCTGCAACGTCTTAACAAAAAAATGTTCCCATTTGGAAAACCATTAATAACCTTGAGAACGCAAAGGCTATGACAAACTTTGAGAAAAATGAATTTTTCCCCGCTGTACCGGCCCTTCGGAATCAATCAAATTACCTTGTGACGTTTTTTTCGTCACTCTAATGACAACGGAGATATTTGGGATGGTCACGTTAAATGGTCCACCCTGTATGAAGGTCCAGAATTTGCGTCACGCAACAGTAAATGCAAATCTATTTACACGTCGATGTATGTAATATTCGTGACCATATACATACATATGTTATGTATATATTGACGGTATATTTATCGCCACGGTTTCCTAGGACCTCCTACACCTTCACATTAGTGATTTCGTGCGGTATGCATATATATATATATATATATATATATATATTTACTGGTGGCATTAATTTTGGACACTTTCAAAATTTGTTTACATTTCGCATTTACTGATTATTTTCACCCTATAATCACTTATAGTTTATATTCTTATCAAAGTAGACTTATCAACCCTTCCTTGATACACTGGACCATTTTAACCCGGATGAATTTGAAATAAAATACTCACTTTCCTAAAACTGAGAGTTTTCAATAATTTTTTGCAACAACTCAATTTTATAATTTCCGAATTTTAATTATGCAGACATATTAAGAAATGTTTAAAGTATATCCCGGATTTTTTCAACAATAACAATAACCTACCAAAGGATTGATGAAGTGCTATCCGGGTGAAATTGACCCAGTGTGTCATAGCCGTGGTTAAGTATACGTATGTCAAGTAAGGGTTGAGGCAAATATTAAGTAGAAACATTATAGATAAAGGTACAAACATTACAGTATCATCTCTGCGCGCAGCAGAATGTACATTTTCTGCGTAAATATAAAATATATAATTTGTATCAAAAGTATCCAGAATTAATTGCACTAGTGTATATAGAGGGTGGCCCGAAAAGTGACGGCCAAAAAAATCTAGATGCCTCGTATCAATGCCTATGCGAATCTTCCCTATGTATGTTCTACGATCTGTCTTACTTTTCAAAAAGAAAGCATTTTTAAATGATTTCCCTTGTTTGCATGTGTTTTCCTCACGATTTTTTTTCACTTGTATTATCGTTATGAAGTGCACTGTTCAGCAGCAAATAAATGGCCAACTGAACACCAATGTAAATGCGCTAGATTTTGATTAAAAATCGAGAAAATCGTTTCATAAACTAAGAGGTGGAGTCACTAAAATTCAGGTGATAAATAAAATACTTCTGCTAGTTTTATATGACTCTCAATGGCTTTCGAAAACTTCTACAAGGAAAGTGCATGCACAAGAGGGACTAAAATGAAAACGTATGCAAGAGGAAAAATGTGCAAAAAAATAAAAACCCATGCAAGTTGAAAAAAAAAAGTTTAATGCTTCTTTCCCGAAAAGTAGAAAAGATAGCAATTGATACGAAGTGTTTAGATTTTCTTTTTGAACTCCATTCTGTAGGCCACTTGTATGGATATTGTATTAATATTTAGAAATCTATACAAATTGCTCACAATCAGCCGAATTGAAACGAAAACATCATTCACATAAGTCTTCGGGTGAAGAGCTCGCGAAATTTTGTACTAACCGCTCGATGACTCCGTCTCAATTTATACAAATAGCTAGAGTTGAAAATTTACATGCATGCATACAGGGATTTCATCTCGTCAATTTATGCACGCGAAATATGGCTGTTCCCAATTTAGCATTTTTTACCTTTATTTTAAAGGGAGAACACAAAAAATGTGCATATATGCAATGGAAACGAGTTGCGCTTGGAATATAAATTGATCAAGCGTAATCGAGAACGAAAGGGTCGATGGGATTATGAACGGGTGCAGTTTTTTTCAGATACCTCGCGGATATACTGTGGTTATATTTTTATATTCCATCTGACGATAACTATACTATCATTAATGATTAACAATAAAAATAATATTTTTCACTATACAATCTGTACTGTGAACCCTTCGACTCTTAAGGCAGTTAAAGGGGGGGAGGGCTTAAGGGGCCGAAAAAGGTCGTTTTTTCGGATTATTTTTGTCTACTAGATTATTACTACTAGAAATTTCTACTTATATTCGGGGGCTTACAAATTCTAAATTTAAAAAAGCTACGTACGGTGATAGCTACTGCCATTACGATTTTTTTAAAATAGATAATCGCGCAATTATAGCTAAAATTATGATTCCGGTCAGGTAGAAAAAGTCGTTTCGAGAAAAACACGATCGAAATTTTAAGCTTAGGTAAATCGTTGCGCTATCGCTCTCTCGTCTTTAACTTAGTCGATGTTCAATGATTTAGCTTGAACTTTTTTCACATATTTTTGAACATTTACACTTTGAGAAAATGGGAAAAAAGTCGTTTTTTCACTCGCCGCAGTAATATCCTCCTTAGTTTTCTTTCACATCAATCATGAGGTCAACGAACGCTCTGGAGCCTGCAAAAAGGTGAATTTTGACAATTTCTCATGGATACGCAGTTGACAGAATAATAATTCTGTTTGGTGGCTTTCGTTCTACATATCTTTAAGTATCTTTACAAATTTTTATACAAGATTTTGCAACAAAATGGCGGCGCTAAATCTGGCTGAAGAGGGTAATCCTTGTCCGATAGTCTCCAGCGTATGCATACGATTACGAAGGAAATGACATTTGCTGGAGTGTTTCTGCAAAGCCGTGGCAACGTACGGTTAGAAAAGAAGAAGAAAAAAAACAATATTTCAGCGTTACATGGTTGCCATCGATAATAATCGACGAGCATACAGAACACAATACACGAGTGATGGGTCGCGTTCTTTTCACACTCTCATTTGTACGCAACCCTCGCGCGCTTCCGTCGTCGATGTTTTATCACCATCGGAGTACCCAATCGTTTCGCTCCTTCACGCGCGCGGAAATGTTCACCGGGAATGGTGCTGCTGTTTACGTCAGTTATACAAGAGGTGAAAATGTCGTCGACCGCAGGTTCGGCGGCGGCCATCTCCCATGTCGAGTAGCATTGGCCTAGGATTTTTGGGCAGACCCCAGCCAGGAAACAGGTCGATTTTCAATATTTTTTTCTCACGAGGGTTCTGCGACGTTGCGGTCGAGATTTTACACACAATTCATACGTGGACTTGCCAAGTTTGATTATTTTCAAAATTAAAAAAATATTCACAAACACTAAAATTGTTATTATATAAACAAAGTGCCTGAACAAAGTGCCTGAACTGAAAAGTATCCGTCTGAACGGATACTTTTTGCAATTTTGGAAATGACAAAAATGCCAAGCTTCAGAAGAAAAGTTCCATTCTCGATTTTTTGAAAACGACTTTAATCGTACGTCATCGACAGATCGATAAACGTATCGAAAAGTCATCGGGTCATGCGACGGAAAATGTTATTCTCTTCTTCCCGTATTAGAAGCGAACCTGACGAATAGATTTTGAGATACACCTTGCGCTGTTTCATAAAACGTGGATTAAGGAAGCTTTCCAGTGTGACAGCCCGAAAAATCGCTGTTTTTCGCGATTTTTTTTTTTAAAGAAAAAATAATCTAATCGGTCTGGTTTTTTTTTTGTATATTAATTGGGCATTGAAGAATACAAAACAATTTTTTAAAGAGCGATTTATTTATGAATTAATATCTATAAAAATGATGAAACAATTGTTGCAGAAAATGCACTTGGATGTGGTGTCCACGTTGGGGGTCACAATTTTGATCTGAAACAAAAAACACAAAAAGATTATTGATCGGTATGTAATTGGCTTTCGTGCTATGGAGGCTTTTTTTTTTTTTTTGCAAAAATGGCGCCGGTTTGAACAAAAAGTATCGATTTTAGCATTTTTTTTGGCAGTTTTTTTTACAAAAAAATAGGAAGATGTCAAAAAAAAGCTTCCATAGCACGATAAACAATGACGTTAAGAATATTGTGTAAAAAATTCAACTCGATAGCTTTAAAACTCTGCCCTCCAAGTTGGACACCGTTTTGAAAAATGCTGTTTCGAGAAAAACGCGTTCAAAGTTTCGCTGTAGCTGTAGCGCTCCGTTGCCTTCTTCCAAGAAATGCTGTACAGTAACCGAAATAATCTGAATTTCGGCATGAAAATTTCAGGGAATATTCGGAAGAGTGTATACTATTCGATAAAGCAAAAAAAAAATCGATTTTTTGAAAATTTCACACTGGAAAGCTCCCTTAAAAAAAAAACGCATGACGGAAAGCGAAAACGGTTTATCGTTTTCCTATGCATGTCATGGGAAGTAACGCCGCGAAAATCGAGCTGTGCATTTTGATTGGAACAAAAGTCGTCTAAGAACTACTTCCTCCCGGAGACCGATTGCGCCGAACGTTGAAAACGGTCGAGTTTTTCTTGATGTGTCTTGCGTTTCGAAACGCGAGGATGAAGCATTCGATCTGTAATGACCGGCCAATATATCCATCGGCATATCCGCGTTCCGGTACAGAGAATCGAGCAAAATTCAACTCACGTTTGCGCTGTTACGTAACCATGCTGGTTATCCCTCCTCAGCCGTCCCAGCCTCTCGCTCTCTCCCTCTCTCTCCCTCTGAGAACGTGGGCGGAAACAATGACTGTTATATGCACGCAGTCGGTGAGACGCGTTTCGTAGCGAATGCATAACACGTATGAGCGCTCTCCACCGAGCAATTTCGATGCATCTAATTCAATCCTAAAAAAACAAGTATATTCTAAGATAGAAATGATTCTTGAAACAAACGTTAGGAATCAAGTATTTCTTTACTCTCGCAAGCTTTGGGAGAAAATCATTTTTTCAGATATGTCCATTTATTTAATAATAATGTCTATTAATAAATCATTTCAAGCTCATTACGAAGCTCAATGAGGCTCAATTTTTGTGAATTCGGTAGGCTTAATGAATTTGATGAATCAAGTGATGAAATAATTAACGAACTAATGAATGAAGCATATGATGGAATGAATTAATTAATTGATTCGTTGATTGATCAATTAATTAATCAATTAATCAGTCACTTAATTAATTAGTAAATTCACGAATACATGCATTTTTTAAGTTCCGACCGTGACGTCGGTCAGTCTTTTAGAAATTCGGTAACAAGATCCAAGCCAAGGATAATTGATTAGTTCATCGGATCGATAGAGTCGATTGATTCATCGGCTTCATTAGATCATTAATTAACGAAGCCTAACAACCAATGGAATTTATCAATTCGATTAATATTTAATAATAGTAATCTTAAAATATCAATATTAATATTAATAACTAAAGTAGATTGCTTCAAAGGCGTCATTAATTAAATAAACATACGAATCAATCGAATTACCTAATTCGATCAATTAATTAATCGATTAATTCGAAGTCTATGAATTCGGCGAGAATTTTCCGAACGAATGTACGATAGAAAAATGTTGCCCACTTATCGAAACGACGATTCAAGGCACAAAAAGCAAAAAAAAAATACACACGTATAGGTGAATAACGAGTGTGTGATATTACGCAGTGGAAAAGTACAACGAGCACGTTTGAAGTCGAAGTCGCGAATATCAATGAAACTCAAGAGGCCGCCAACGAGTATACGAACACAATCCGACAGAGCGCCGCATTCCTACCGATTTTGCATACACACACGTACGATTAATATTTACCGCGATATAACTCGTAACTTTCGTAACGCGAAAGTGCTGGTTGGCCGTTCGTTAGTTCGCCAATTTTCCCTTCGCAATCAGCATATCGCGGGCATTCGCTTTGCGCGATGGAGGAATTTTCTGTCGGGCATGATAATGCGATCGAACGTCACCAATGTATGCATCGGTTCCGCGTGCACAGATGTCCGCTGGAAAAAAAAATCATCGTGCACTTGGAATTGCACAAGAGCCGCGCGCGGTATCACATGCAATTATCCGTTCTTGCTTTCCGCTCGAACTCGTGTGATCGTTTTTGCCCCCGTATGCGAAACGATCGGAAAGAACGATGTTTTGCTACTTTAAGGATGTTGAGTCCCTATGAAACATGTTAATGCTAATTGTTCAATAAATAGCTTCTTAATCGTCATGAAATTTTTACACGACCTCCTGAATACTTCATGTAAAAACATACCAAATTTTCAGAGTTCTATCGTCATTACTTCAACCTCCTTAAGGGTTGAAATGAAAAATGATAAGACAATTCTGAAAATTTGGTATGTTTTTGTATGAAGTATTTAAGAGGTCGTGTTAAAATTTCACGACGATTAGGAAGCTCGTTATTAAAAAATTAACATTTTGTTAAGAACAATTTTTAAAAGAAATAACAAAAAATTTATCAATAAACTTCGTTTTGTTTCCGTTGCTTTCAGTATATTGTAGATATTATAAAATTGAGAGGTCAAAAAAAAACTTATTGCAAAGTTACATCAGTTTCCATAAAACAACATTTAATTTGTGAATGTTAATTGTTCAATAACGAGCTTCCTAATTGTCGTGAAATTTTTATACAACCTCTGAAATACTTCATACAAAAACATACCAAATTTTCAGAATTTTATCATCATTTGCAATTTGGGACTCAACATCCTTAAGCGCGAAGCGACAATTTCAGATCGAGCGCCATTCCGATTCTAATTATTTCGGCACTTTACTTCCAACCCTCGGTTTAGGGATTTTTTTAGGGCCCTTAGATTTCTCGGGTGTAGTACGACGTGCGCGCCGGCCGAGTAAAAAGCCTGACGATTTTTATCTCGAGCAAAAAAGGTGACACTTGGCAACGCAGAATTCTGAAAATAACGAGCTCTCGAGCTCTTATCGGGTATAAGGTAATAATCAGCTGATAGTGCGAATAATAATCAGCTGATAGTGCCGCGGGCTCCACTCGCGCGTTCGAGCAAACACCGGAAAACTAAGGGAGAGACGGACAAAAAAAACGCAGCGGAAAATAAATTTTAAAAACTCGGCTTTTAAAAATAAATTTAAAAAATCAGATATTTAATTGGATTTCTCTTTTTCTGTCATAGTTCTTAGATAGTACTAAACTAAAACCGTATGGGGTGATGATACTTAGCTTAAGCAAGCTTCGTATACTTTTGCCGTAAGCCAATAATGAAAATATGTAAAATTATTTTTATTTGATTTTTACAAAACCACATGACTTATTTTTGGAGTCAGTACCAGCCAATTGTTAGTATTGTCATATTTTTCGTAGTAAAAGAGGAGGCGAATAAAAATTAATGAAATATACGATCTACGATTTTTTTTAAATTTTCAATCGTGCTTTTTCCGAGACGTCAATCTCTTCTTCTTGGCTAGCACCGACTCCAAAAATAAATAATTTGGGTTTGTAAACATTTAAATAACAATAACTTTATTTATTTTCCTTATAAAATTATTGTATTATGTGTATAATAAATTATTATATATAGTCTACTACATTATGAATCGGCGTTGACAGTATTTGCTGTTTAAATACAGTATATTGTACATAACATACAAAAATTCCAAATTCCTTACTAGTTTAGTTTTTGAGATAGACCCCATAACAAAAATTGTCCAAAACTGACAACTTTGACGGCCCGCCATCTCTTTATTATTGAAGATAAAAATCACAAAAATATATATTTGTACTTTACTCAGTGAGGTTTAAAAAATGACACCCCAGGCAAAGAAAATGACCGCCAGGGAAAGAATTTTTTGTGCTCTTTTTTCACGAATGGAAAAATAATTCATAAAAAATCATGAACTCATGAACATGAAAAAAATCATGAACATAAACACTCGTGAAAAATAATTTTATTAAATTTGTACTACAATATTCGGTTTTAAGTCAACATTCTACACAAAATATCCTAATTTCAGTGAACTCATTCCGTTCACAAGCTAGAGATCCGTGACATATGGACGACGGACAGGAAAGTATCATTGATAAGGGTCCGTCTTGCCCTTTGGGTACGGAACTCTAAAAAATATGAGAGCACCAAACAAACAAGCTGCCTCAATGATGCGGGTCTGAACGGCCTCGAGAAATATCAACCGCGTTGAATTTGATATCGAAAAGAGAGCGAAGTCTTGGACGCGTTTGTATTGGTTTCTACTTGGCTGGTTGAGCGATCCCCCCCAGCAGCAACATATGGCCACTGTGTATCTTGTATTTGGATAATATGCGGAGAACGAATTCGAATTGGGTCGAGTGAAAAGCTCGTGCGCCCCAACGTCGTATCATTCGCCTTATCGAGTGCCGTTGAGACTTCCAGCCGTCAAGAGGTCGGTCGTTATGCAAACGAGGCCACGTGATCTCCGTCTAACGCGAAAGCACACACAACGAACGACGAAATCTCCCAATGAAAATTATACTTGGCTGCCAAACAATGATAATAAGCATTGTTTGCACCGCAAAAAATATGTGTGCACAAACGAGCGTTGAAAACGCCAGCAGTTACTTGTGAGAAACTGCCAATGAATTATTCATGATTATACGTGGTGTAATGAGCAAAAGTTGTTGATAGACATGTGACATTTGGATGTAAAAATCGCTTGAATTATCGCGTAACAACGTGATCGTAGAATTCTCGATTTATCGAATTGCAAAGGCAAAAATATTGTAGTATTTTTCAAAAATAATTAACATTGCGACTAGCTCGTGGCCGGAAAAAATTAAGAATTTATGTGATACTTTTTTTTTGAAAAATTCGTATAGGTTTTCTTACATTGACGAGTATGGTTTTAAATATTTTTTTTTACAATTTTTGGATTGACAAATACACTGCGACTTCTATTATCGGAACCTCCACAGATGCAACAACCCCCCACTATGCGCCTAACGTCGATCGCTGTAGCGCATGGTGGGAGGAGCGCCAGGCCCTATCGTGAAGTTCGAAGCATGCTGGATAAAAAGAGAAGGCTTTGAGGGGTACTGCAATCAACTACCTCAGCTGCGCAGAGTCGGCTTGAGTGGAAGATCCGCAACTTCCATTTTTGCGAGTGTGATGCGTAGCTGAAATCTCCGCTGTGCCGATAATAGAGGCCCGGTATATTTATAAATGTAGTAGATACTTGGAAAACGTCCTTCATGGTAATCACAGCTGCTCAGAAACAAATCATCCGAAATAAAAAAATCAAACAGATCTAGTTTTTGCTTGAAATCATCGTGTGCTTGGGAGGAGGATTCAATAAAATATTGATTTTTTCAAATAATGGTCAGAGTTCAAAGGATCGATTTTTGGTGACAAAATGCTCTATTTTCGTTGAAAAAAAAACTATGCGGCGAAAAAAACGCCTTTGTTCAAGCACTGCTTTTTGATATATAGAGGAAGCTTGTACAATTTAAAGTTGATCAGTGCTGTGATTTACGAGATATCGTGGTCGCCGATTTTGAGTCATTTTGAGAAAAACGTGTTTCATGTCCGACCGGTTCGCGGAACTTACCAATAAGCGCCCATGACTCCCTCAATTTTAAACGAATCGACGTCAAATGTTCAGAGAATATTTTTGAGATGTTATATTTTGAGAATCCGATGAAAACCAAAACCCGATATTTAAAAAAATTTCAACTAGGTGTAAACCTTTAAAATACCTTCGGATTTTGACCGTTTGTCTTTCGTACTTCTTTTCTCTTTCCACATAACAAAAGATATAGTTTTGCCGATTGTTAATAATAAGTCGGTTTAATTATTAATTGACACAACATTTTTAAATAAAAATCGTTCAAATTATCTTACATCGAAGTAACAGTGAACGTTTCAATCTTCCAAATAACAAATACCATTGTAGAAATGATTGAATAAACTGAGAATCCTCCTGGATTTTAAAGCGCTCTCACTTCGTCAACCTTTTCCATGCCCGTAGATTGAAATCATTGTATCTATTTATAATTCCGCTATTATTATAACAAAATATCATTATTCTCTAAAAAATAAATACTCCAGAAAATTATCTAAATTCTCTAAAAAATAAAATTATTCTCTAAAATTCTCTAAAATTCTCTAAAAATTCTCTAAAAATTCTCTTAAATTCTCTTAAAAATTCTTCTTAAAATTCTTCTTAAAAAAATCTCTTAAATTCTCTAAAAAATAAAAATAAATAAAATTCTCTAAAAAATAAAATTGTGTGGAGCAGTTATACGTAATAAAAATGTAAATTAATAACAATATTATATTCCAATGTCTCGTCTAACAAAAGATTCTTTTTAGTATTCAGCTCTACAACCTCGTTGTTCCTAAAATTCTACAAAAAATATGCTTAGAAATTTGTCGGCAGCTTTTGCCCGCAATGAAGTAGATATAATCGTTTAGCGAGCAAGTGGTACCACAATGTGATTCGTCACCTCCGAATGATGCACGCGAATAATCGGGTATGCGAGAATCGTAGAAGCGCCAGACAACCGCTTATGACTTCAATGTCAGACGCATCCAAACGAGATTCTCCCAATTACGGGCTCATTAGTGAAGGAAAACGCGCGTGAAAAATGAGAAGTGCTAACCGCCCCGCGCCCGCAATTAGTTCTAAATAGATCCTCGATTGCTACCTCGTTGCAGATCGAGCGAGAGTGTGAGAGAGAGTTGGCACGAATGACGACGAGAACTTTGCGACCTTCCTCCTGATGTTCCGTCTACACGCGAAACGTCGAAAACGCGACGGCAGCGATCTCGGGAAATTCCCTTTGATCGTTAGGCAGATCTACACATTATAGTACACTGCCGCGTATCTCAAATTTGGAAATTTCAAGAAGTTTTCTACAAAACGACTTTTTGTACAAAAAGTGTATACACTAGCGCTCAAAATTTTGGATACACCAGTCTTGACTCGAACGGGAGAGAAGGAGATCCATTAGCGTTTTTTTTTTAAGTTTCGTACGATTTTTTTCGTAATGTTATTTCATTTTTAGCTAAAAAAAAGATCAGTTTTGAATAATGCAACGAAACTCAAGAACTATAGGGTTTAAGAGGAAATGTCAAAAATGTGAAAAGTTGCATAAGTTTATACTGGATCGCCTGGATTTTTTTTCAAAATTTTCCTCTGCGATTTTTTTTCTAGTATTTTTGCTCAAAACTCTGATAAATAGGATGGCTTAACTCGAAAAGTATGGCGTTTATAACAAACTATCAAGAAGAGAAACTTTTTTAAATTTTTTAAGAATTTTTGCCTAAAATTTTGTTGGCCGAACCACGGAGAATTGTCCGTACAATTGATTGGCTTATCTCGAAAACTGTTGAGTTAGAGACAAAATATCAAGAAGAGGAAATGTTGCAGTGTTTCGTTTTGAATACGTAGACATATTTTCATATTTTGTTCACCTTTTTTTTACAATGTTTCAAAAGCACCTAGATGAACTGAAAAAAAAACATTGAGACAAATCTGAAAAATGTCAACGTAATCATAACGAAACACTGCAACATTTTCCCCACTTGATATTTTGTCTCTAACTCAATAGTTTTCGAGATACCCCAATCAATTGTCTGGACGATTCTCCGAGGTTCGGCCACCAAAATTTAGATAAAAATTTAAGCGTGTTTAAAAACTAAAATGAAAAACGTTTCTCCTTCCGATATTTCATTATAAGCGCCATACTTTTCGAGTTAAGCCATCCTACTCATCACAGTTTCGAGCGAAAGTGGTAAAAAAAAAATCGCAGCGAAAAATTTTGAGAAAATTTCAGGCGATCCGACATAGACTTGCGCAACTTTTTACATCTTTGACATTTTCTCGTAAACCCTATACTTCTAGAGTTACGTTGCATTTTTCCAAAATTTATCTGTTTTCGTCAAAAATGAAATAACTTTACGAGAAAAAATCATACGAAACTTAAAAAAAACGAAAATACGGCTCCTGCTATCCCGTTCAAGTTTATCATGGATAAACATAACAAATAATAACAAAGAATTCTATAAGTCATGCGCCCCATTCTCGACGGTCGAAAAAAAAATCCAAAAAACAGTCAAAAGTGCGCACCGAGTGGAAAAAAATCATAAAAAATATTTGAAAAAAGCAAAACAAAGATGAATCCGTTCCCTTCAAAGTTCCGTTTGGTAAGTTTGGTTATCTTTTTTGACGGGGCTATGCAACTTTTAGTGCGGCAAGAATGATATATATATATATATATATATATATATATATTTAAACAAAAAATGTGAAAAGTGTGAGATGAAAGTGAGTTGGATGGGATTGTAGAAGACCGAACGGCTTACCAAATGACATTGAAAAAATAGATTTTGAGAGTTGTTTCGGATAATGAAACTCAGAGAATGAATTATTTAAAATAATACATCAATAATTGAAATTGAATAATATTCCAACAATTATAATAATAATTGAATAATATAATAATTGAAATACACTTTTATACATATATATTTAATTTATTATACAATGTAATAATACTTGTATAATATTTCAATTATTATGTAATGTAATAAAAGTAATGGAATACTTCAATTATTTTATGGTATAATAATTGGCATATATTTCAATAATAATTGAATGACTAACCGTTGAAATAATAATACAATGCGTCACGCGAATACCTCGTTAGACCGAAATAAACCCAAGCAGAGACAATGGACGAGTATTTCTTCTCCGGGTAGTGTTCGCTTGTGAAACAGTTCGCGTCGTGAATTGGGGCTCTCAAAGTTAAATACACGAATTATACAGGGGTATCCCGACAATTACGCGAGCTTACGCAATTGAGAACGCGTCAATGGTGCGGAAAGCAAAAATATCGTTCGAGTAGATTCGCGACTGACAGGCTACCGGAGACGGGTCTGTGTTTGTTGGATTGGAGAACGGGCAAGGCGGAACAAGAAGGAGATGAGAGAGGTTTAAAAATAAAGTTGGGACGTAAGTCGCGCGACGAGCAAGAGTCCGTTAGCCTCTTGCATAAAATGCATCCCGCGAACGATTTACCTGCGTCCGCGCATACGCGTATGACCGCTACAGGGATACGAAATGGGAATCGATGTTGCGGAAGTTCATAGTGGGTCGAGAGTTGTGACCTCCTGACGCCTCGAATAGGTGTATATCTATGTATCACCTTTTTCGAACGAAAGGACGTATCCGGGCAATTTCATATTCGAATTAGTGCAACTAACGGTCTATTGTTTGCCAATAGTCGATGCATACAGGGCAGCCTCGAAAGTAACGTCGAGAAGGAAAATCTAGATGCCTCGTATCGATACCTATCCGAATCACACCCATGTATGGTCTACGATCATTTTTTACTTGTCGAGTTTTTTTTTACTCGATCGTATATGTACTTTGGTGACGATTTTTTAAACTTGTTTTATCGTTATGAAGTGCACCGTTAGGGAATAAATAAATAGCCAACTGTAGACTCACGTTAGTGCCCTACAAGACATCACCCAAGTGACCACCTTCGATTTGGTTGGAACTGATATATGTAATGAAACATTGAAAAAATATTAGACATGCATTTTTTTAATGGACGGAAAAGGAGTATTAAGGGTTGAAACTACTCCTCGGAGAAAGGCGCCCCTTAATTCAATTTTTGTTTCAATCGTTCTTTAGTGGATTTTTCATCGCTTTAGATTGGAAGAACTTTGGTTTTTGTTTCATTCAGATCAAAATCATCCCTCGACATGCCTTTTTTGAAGGGTGGTTTTCCCCCCTGCAAGACGTTTTTTCGCCGACAAAAAAAAAATACGTGTTCAATAGTTTTCAATGCTTTATCACATATATGTGTTTTAACAAAACCAAAGGGGGACACTCAAGCGACGTTCGTCGTTAGGTTTTGATCAAAAGTTTAAAAAGTAAGTTTGGGAGGATTCGTCACTAAATTTCAGATGGTAGAGAAAAAACTAGTCATGCACTAAGGCCATGCACAAAAAGTAAAAAAAATAAACATCTCTGCTTGAAAATTCGAAAAAAAGTTTTAAAAATATTTTTTTCTTGAATACTAAAAAAGATCGGAGAAGATACTTAGTGATGATTTGAATAGGTATTGATACAAGGCATTTGGTTATTCCTTTTGGACGCCACTCTTCGGCCACCCTGCTCCGCATATCCATATCGATATGTATGTCCTCATAATAACATATGGTCCCCATACGTAACATATTACGTGAGCCGCGACAACTTCAAAATTAACTTCAAAATTTAAATTACACTTCCTTAGGCTAAAATCCAATGTTACGTGGATATGCCTTCAAATTGTCCTTTCTCCGCACATACATAGATTTATATACACACTGTAAAAAAAGATATGAAATTTACAATACATTTAAGATACAAAAGAATTGAATTTTACGAACTCAGTAGATGAAATTAAATTTGAAACACTTGTATCGTAAATTTAAAATAGGAACATGAAATTCTAACGTGGATATAGAATTTAATAGATGGAACATGGAATTTCAAAGACAAGTTTGTAAATTTGTGGAAAATGTATTGCATTAACCCGTGCCTTAAATTAAAGATTACAACAGTTGTATATTAATTCAAATACAAAAAACAGAGTATTGCAAATACAAAACGCGCTCAACCCACTTCGGCTGCTCGCGACGACCGATGGTCGCGCGTAGTTCGCGTAGCGTCCGAGGGACGGCGCCTTGTTCCGCACTTTCCCATAGCCACTCGCAGCTTCGGTCGGGCATATAACCCGACCACCGGCTACGATCGTCCTGGGAAAAACAGACGCGTTTGCAACTCGTGCACGCGTCGGAGAGTGTCACAAATTCGTTACCTCTCCATATCCACGCCAGAGTCGCAGTTCTTGAACTCGCCTTTCCGGAAGGAAATTATTTTTCCCTTTTTACGCCGCCAGGTGTTGAAGAAAGAAATTTCACAAAAATCACCTTTTTTTTTATATCTCTAGCTCCCCCGTCGAGGAGGATAAATACGAGTCAAATTTTCAGTGGGCTTAATTATCAATTTCTGAAATAAACTTAATACTTAGGATCAGTAATTTTAATACACACCCATATGTTGTTGATATTAGCAAATGGTTCTTGAATTTAATATACACTCGTATATTGATATCACAAATGGTTCTTGATTTCAATATACTTGGATGTGATTATTTCTTTACACGTGCATTATTTTTCAAACGCACAAGTATATTAATATTACGGAGCTACACTTTCATTTTTCAAATAACCCGTTTTGGATTTTCAAAGTCGTATCTGAAATTTCATAAGCGGTATCCGCATAAAAACTTCCTATACTCGTGTATTAATTTTCATACAGAAATTTTTTACAGTGCACGTATATACAGAAAGTCCAACAAAAGCCAAACGAAGCTTTTCCGCGTGTTTTTGCGCTATACTGCACATGAGAGCAACGTTCGTTTGCACGAATCGCAATTTCGCTATTATTAAGTCACGCAAAACCCTTCGCGTCTCATGTACAAATGCTCCAACAATTGTCCTCCATCATAGCTGGCACGAAATTAAAATTACCATGTCCACATAGCTGAACAGGCTTTTGAACATTTCGAATGCTCGTTTTTCAGCTGACTGTATATATTTCACAGTCCCATTTATTCTATGCCCTCTCGCTGCTTCACAAAGCGCCGAGTTTTTTTCTCGCTCAACCCCACGCTGCATTCTTATGAAAAGTAGCATGTTGATCCACGAAGATAAATCAACGAGTCAATAAAATTCCTTTCTGATATCAAATTCATCGTCGCGTTTTTTATCCGCTTATACCCACTTCCGTAATTTGGTTGAACGATTTGATTCCCTTCACCGTTCCGTCGAAATTTGGGAATATAAAATACAACGTGACAATGACTTTTTGAAATCATCGAAAAAATAGTGCGTATACTATCAAATGTATTTATTTTGAATAAACTATATCGATTTTTAAGGGAGGACCCCGCTGTGACGGCTCGAAAAGCGTAGTTTTTTCCGATTTATCTACTAGCTTATTTATGTGGGATTTGGAAAAAGAAAGGTATCTTATTAAGCACACATTGAACTTATTTCGTGTAAATTTTTATTTCATAAAATCAAAAATTGACATCTATTTTGAGGTACAATAGAGCATTTGTATAAAAAATGTGTTCTATCGGCCAGACTGATAACTTAACAATGGTTGGTCTGAAAAATAAGAATAAACAAGTTTTATTATCTATATCAGTGTAGGTCGCGTTGTAGATAGTCAGTTTTCGAAAAAAAATTATAATATTGCGCCTATTAAGAGAAATTGTAATTTTGGAGAAATTCACGACATTCAAGGACTCGAAACATACTAAATAAAAAATGGCTATATACAACGATAGATACTGCACTAAATCGTCTGTAACTTGGCCAATTTTCTATATTTCACTCAATTTTTTTTTTCATATCCTTAAAAATGCATACTTCGAGAAAATGGAAAAAAATCAATTTTCTTTGCCCATCACAGTGGTGTTCTACCTTAACATTGCAGCTACATTTTTTTAATTTTTTTAAATTTTCATGAATATTGAACTATCAAGAATTTGAACATTGCAACGTTGGATTGGAAAAAAAATTCTCGGGTTTTTTCTATCATTCTTGGGTTTGTATAATGCAAGGTCATCTTCTTGCCCTGTAAGGTACGTCATAAAGGATATGGGGCCAACACAAATATATTCACAGACCTTCGTTGACTCAAGAATTGCTTAAGGCGGGATTCTACTTTGAAACCATGAAAAAAACGCTATTTTCGTGAATTTTTTCTGAGAATACTATTAAAGATATCGATATGGGGTTTAAACTGTTCAATAAATACACTCTTTAAGTACATAAAAAAAAAAATTTTAATGCATTTTCTTCATTTTTTGTACACGTAAAATATGTTTAAAGCCAACGCCTCGAAAAGCAGGTACCGTTGCCGTGGTCGTGAAATCTTCCCGACGGATGGTCTGAAACAAAAAAATCAAATAGTTTCATGTTCAGTATGTCTTCAGGAACCGACCTAACTAGAATATTTTATATACGTGCAAAATTAACAAAATGGCGGCTAAAATACGAAAAAAAATGCGTTTTTTGTGGGTCTTTTTTTGCAATAAAAAAATAGTTCTAATCAAAAGTTTAAGTTGATTGTAGTTAGGTCGGTTGGTACACACATATAGAATATGTGTTCCAAATTTCATAAGGATCGGTTCAGTACTTTTTGAGTTATCACGACCACGGTACTTGAAAATGTCGTTTCGAGAAAAACGCGTTTAAAGTTTTGGTGAGTGATAAATCGTAGAAAAAATTATCTTACCCTCAATCAGCGATGCCTGGGCCATATAATATGCCTTCGACGTGTTCCAGGTGGGTGTTTTCATCCAATTTAGCCTTTTCAAAGTTTTAAAGTCCCGCCTTAAGGCTTTCTTCTTCTCCCCCCCCCCCTCCCTCTCACTTGCTATCGCCCAATGCTTATTACGCTTACGCGCACATTGCGACCTCATGTCCGGTCACCTTAATTCGTCAACACTTACGGACATAAACCGGAACTATCCAATCATAAATTATATTTGCGGTCAGTCAGCCAGAGAAGGAGAGAAAATAGATAAGAGGACGTTAGATGAAAGGGCGGAACATGGAGATTGAAGAAGAGAGAATAAAAGACGAACGAGCGACCAAGCGGGAAGGAGGGACATATATAGGGAGAGAAAGCTACCGGTACTTATCAGCAACCGCAGACTGCTTCGTTTAATAGACTGTTAATTAAACCGGAAATAGATCTATGCAGCTGCTACTGCACGAATAGCCGCCGCATACAATCCTACCATGAATTTCAATATAATTGGATGATTATTGCAGTATAAAACTTGAAAAGAAAACATATACACGTCCTCAGATAATTCATATTTCATTTGTCATTCGTATAGCCCTATTACTAAAAATCGCATCGATAGAAAAACTAAAGGTAGGCAAAAGGATTTTCACGTTTCTCGGGCTCCCGGAATAATTATCGGTAAAAGCGCCGAGAAATGCTTACTCCCGAAGTAATAGGTTTTCAACACAATGAAAAATCGCTTCCGCTCAACGAAGAAGCCCTCGAAGTCTCACCATTCATTTTTCGCTTGAGTCAACCTTTATCATCGATTTTTTTTAACGATTCGGCAATGAAGCAAATATGGTGTTCGAATTTTATGAATATTTTATTCTCAGCTTTTGAATCCGGAATTTCCTTCATTAATTAATCATCCCCCCCCCCCCCCACACACGCACAAAGAACATTTTTTATTAAAATGACGGACGCGAAGTTAGTTTTGCAAATTGTCGACTTTGCGGGCGGAAGGCAATAGAAATTGCTGCTGACCCGAAGGTAGGGCGTGAGGAACAAGTAGCCACTGAACGAGCAAGATTGACGGGCTGAAGATCCCAGGCGGATGAGGACAGACGGACGGTGGGTGAGGATTCCACACGCTAAGATGCTATGAGGATCCTCGTCAGTGCTTCGTGTGAAGTTTTTCGACAACCTCTTCGAAAAAAATGCTATTTCAAAAGATATATATATATATATATATATATATAAAGGGTGTCTCAAAATGACCTGATATTTTAATTTATTAATAAATCGTATTATTTATTTACGGAGTACGAATATTTTTATTTTAATAGAACGTGCAAACATGGAGGTTATGTGTGGAACACAATATCCGATAAATGGCCGCCTCGTCCTTGTTTACAAACGTTCACTCTTGTGCCGAAATTTTTAATAACATTTTTTGCATAATTGCGAACTATTCTTATTAATGGTACGTCCAATTGCTTCCTTGAGCTCCGGAATGGTCTGTGGATCATGGGCATACACTTTCGTTTCAGAAAATTCCAAAGAAAACCGTCCAATGGCATCAAATCGCACGATCTTGGTGGCCAATTGACATCGCCGCAGCGCGAGATAACACAACCATGAAACGTCGTCTGCAGTAACTGCATTGTTTCGCCTGCATTTTCACAATTGCTATGAATTGCTCGATCGTGTAATTCTCCATGACTAAACCTCAATACTTCCTGACGCCAGTTGTCGAAGATTAGCATTCCGTGTTCGCCACACAAAAATAGCGCGCAATTTGAAATGTCAGGTCATTTTGAGACACCCTTTATATTGCAGGGCTACTGGTCATTGGTCACGATCCTGTGGAACGGTGGTAGATCATATTTTCCGCTATCAAATAACTCTGTAATGCTTCATACAAAGGTAAACCATTTTCCAGATAATATTATTCTGATTACTTTTTTAAAGTGAGGGATAGGCAACTTTAAAATTTAAGTTTGAAAAACTGTCGTGTGAAATCAAACTTTTTAAAATTATTTGTAGTTTGAGTACAAAGAAACAAAAAAGTTATAAACAAAAGAAATAAGAATCATTATTAAGCTTGCAGAGTTTTTGACCTCTTGTTCAAAATTGTCCGCAAATTATTCTCATTTTACTGTTCATAATTTTTTGTTACAGTGTCCTCAAACTTTAAATAATTAAAAAAACTTATTTTATACAACAGATTTTAAAAAACATGTTTTGAAGTTGCCCACTCGTCGCTTTAGAAAAAATAATAAAAAATAATGATATTTCGAAAATGGTTCACTTTTGCATTAAATGTTACTGGGTTATTTCATAGCAGAAAACATGCCCTACAACCCTTTCGTGGGATCGTGACCAATAATCAGTAGCCATGTGTATATATATATATATATATATGTATGCGTGGAATTTGTGAACCTAACATTAACTGTGCGATAGTACGAAAATACTAATATGCTGACACGCGAAAATTCTGAGACGTCCACGGAATTTTTGCCTCAAGCAATTTCGCTCGTGTGAGAATAATAGCTTCGAATACTATACGCCCATACTAAGAAGTCCGTACTCCCCCGAGGTCCCCAGTAGATTGAAGCGAGTCAATGAAAACCACTTTGCGAAAGAAAAAAAATAATAATGACGGCGTGCGCAAAAATTCCACCGTTTGAACGTATTGTAGACCGAAGACGTTCTCCAGATACTGTCGTTCGTCCAAACAATAAAATTCACAAATATATTTGTATTTGGCAAACTCCTACTGAAAATTATCTTGGCAGAGCAAAATAACATTCGGGGTACATTTAAAAAAAATGATAAACACATAACGGTCTGCTTAGCGAGCAAAGAACAGGTCGATTTCCAATTTTTCTTTTTTTGATGAGTGTGTCGGGATGACATGGTGTGGTCCGGGTTTTACGCATGATTATTACGTTGCCGTGCCAAGTACGAGATTTTTCAATAGAACAATATTGATAAGTAATGAAGTTACGATAATTGTTTAAACAAAATGTAGGTGGTTCTAGCAAATGGGCTGATCTAGCATGAGAAAAAATATTGACTTTATTATAGTAATGAAACTTTTGTATGACCGGATGCTTCTTCGAATTTTGAACGTAACGAAAATGGTAAGCTGCAGAAAGAAGTCAAAAAGAAGTGCGACAAAAAAAACGTCAAAAATTTGTTATTAATAGATGGATAAACATGGCAAAAATAATGTTGTAAACTGTGCTCTGTTGGAATTTGAAATGAATCGGACGAATAGATTTTGGGATACGACTTATTACATCGTTTCTCAAAGCACAATGAGGAAAAAAGCAGGAAACAAAAAATCGTAAAGTGGGCGACTAGACCCCCTCCAAAAATAGTAACAACTCGGTCGATTTTTTATTTTTTACAAAATCTTTGTTGCAAATTAAAGTTAAGACCCTATGCTATAAAACAATGCAATAAAAAAAACGTATCTTCATAATTTCAAGCTTACACAGACTCCGTGATTCCGCACGCCTCAGGAGTTAAATACATTTGCCAAGTGGTTATAGTGAAGATGGTGAAATTATCGTGATGAAAAATAAACGCGACAATTTTTCAGGAAAAAGTTTATGAGTCGCGATATCGAGCAGCCCGGTTTATAAAACGCGGCGGCAAGAGCGAATTGATCAACTCCAATTCGTGGGAGGATGAAAAACCCCAGAGCTTCAGAGCATCGATGTTTACGCGCTTCTGAGAACGAATTACAATCGTCGGATGCTTTTGATTCGGCTACTTCGCCAGAATGAAATCGTGAGTTTTTTCGCGTGGCGGCGAGATGAAAAAAATATGATCACCGATCGTACGATGGACACAGACAAATAAAAAATAACCCACTACGTGTGCAAATTTCGTGAAAACGCATGAGGCTTTAATTACGAAAGTACTGTAGAACGTTTTTTTCGAGGAAAAATACTAAACCAAAAAAGTAATACGTTTCGATCATTGGATAAAATGGAGCGAGGGAAGATAAAAAAATACATAATAGTTGAGCACGTCCGTAAATTCGCGAGAAGACAATATTGTCGCGTTTTACATGGTCCATAATTTTGTCTACGTCAAATGGCGAGTTTCGCTTTCGTGTGATTAAGATTATTCGTTCTTATACTCTTTAGGGCCTAATTTAATAATTACTCTTAAGTGAGGACACCACTGTGGGGGGCCGGAAAAGCTAGTTCTTTTTCGATGTTTTTGTCTGCTAGATTTTTTTTGGAAAGAATCGAGCTTATTGCGTTTCAATTTTTATTTACAGAAAGTAAAAATTAACAACGTTATTGAAGTATAACAGATATAAAATATAAGTAAAACGTATAAAAAGTTTGTATAAAACCTCCGTATAAACCTCTATATAAATGTTTTTTAAAATCCGTATAACCTTATTCTGTATAAAAAATGTGGTCCAACAGTCGGATCGATAGTTTGGCAAAGATTGGCCTGAAAAATATAAATAAAAAAGTTTTGTACTCTATACACGTGTAATTTTGGTTGTACGTAGTTATTTTTCGAAAAAAAAATTATAAAATAGGGGTGGTCAGGCAAAGTGTAAATTTGGCATAAATTTTATATCCGGGGGCCAAAAAACTACAAAATTTCAACAACAAAAGCACCACGTACAACGATAGCTACAGCAATTACGGAAATGTCGGTTTCTTCTCAATCGAAAATCGGACTCTTATAGCTAGAGTTACGATTCGGACCAGATCGAGAAAAGTTATATCAAGAAAAATGCGATTGAAAGCTTTAGTATGCGTATATGCGCTACCTGCTCTCACTAAATCGTGTGTAGCTCGTCAGTTTTCAATATCTTAACTTAAATTTTTTTTTTCGCATGTTCTCGAATATGTATCATTTGAGAAAATGCCAAAACTCGTTTTTTTCTACCCGTTACAGTGGTGTCTCGCCTTAATCAATAGCTGCTTGCGCCAAGAGTTGATGAAATGCTTAAAAAAATTGCTTCCTTGGGTCGTTTTCACAAAATCGTAAATTATTGCAAAAAGGTTAAAACACAAAAAAATGCTTTTGAACAAACATTTCTCTCATAGATTGGTCTTACAAATTCATAAAATGATGCCAAAAAGTTTAAGTACAACGATCAAAAGTGGTCCCCCAGCGATCCAAATCGTTACACGTGACATTTTTTTAATTGGCGTATTTTGTTAGTTGAAGGAGTCAAGTTCTAAGCGGCACTTCAAGCTTATGAAGATTGTCACCAAGCGGATTATGAAAAAACGTTTGGTTGAATCCCTCTTGCAGAATTATATATTGTTTGGCGTAAGCGATGCGAAAGAGGATCAGCGTGTACTTGTCGGCGGTCGATGTTCCGCGCATCGACCTCGCACAAAGTATCGGGATCTTTCCACGACTTAAACGCTCCGCTTCGACCCAATTTCATCGTCTATTTTCATCCAGTCCGTTCTCGCGGGATCTACATGTACATGGACATTAAGAGATGAAGTGGGAGAAAGGGGGAGCGAGAGAAAGAGAGAGAGAGAGAGAGAGAGAGAGAGAGAGAAAGAGAGAGAGAGAGAGAGAGAGAGAGCGCGAGGGAGCGAGAGGAAAGAAGCAAAAAAGCTAGTGCCATCGATGTGTACGAGCTGAAAGAGGATCTCATCAAGCTCCCAAACTCGTGTACTGTTCAAATTTCCGAGCACGTGCCGCACATCATGCCATTAATATACGCATTTCACTCGTCCATCCCTCCACAGCTCATATGCGAAGTATAGATCTGTAGGTTCAAATGGTTCCTACTACGACGCCACTGTGATTCGGAACTACAAATAGTCGACGTGCAGAAAAAAAAAAGAAATTGATATTATCAAGTACTTGCATTTATTGGGAAAATGAAAAAAAAAATTCATTAATTATTGCTATTTATCTCGGATTGAAGGAGCTGAGGTAAATATTACAAAGTGCCAGCGCGAAATTGTAAAAATATAACGAAGTTAATAAAATTAAAAATATATAAAATCAATATTATTATGAAACATATCAAAAATGTACTTAAAAAATTCGGGCAAATTTGAGACATATTTTTAAATTTGCCCAATATATATATATATATATATATATATATATATATATATATATATATATATATATATATATATATATGTATGTATAAACAAATTTGTAGGAATAAAACGAAAATCATTTAGTCGATATTCTTCGCTGAAAATAAATAACTTTTTATTGCACATAATTATTAATTGATACCGTTGCAGGAAAGATTCATATTTAATTGTTTTTCAATTAAACGTTAAGTACAAGAAATAACAAAATTGATCAATTTGAATACCTCGTGAATGAATCAAAACGCCAACATGTCGTACGTGAACGAATATTTCATATCGTTTACAGTAAATATCTCATTTATAGCGGATAATTTGTCGACCTTTAAGTCCTTCCATTGTCCAAAATAATTAGTAATTTATGAAGTGCCTGACCTGATCTATACCTTTCACCAACATTGTGTTACCATTCTTCTCGCGACATTTGAATCGGCGAGCTTTCAAACTTTACGAGGACAATTTTTCTTGCGATTTCCTGCCTTTTCAATGAATATTGCTCATTTTTTGAAATATCCGATACATGCAACTTTAACATTAAGTTAGAAGCTTGCGAAGCGTCATAAATATTGAATACTTTTTTTTGTTCGCGTTTTTCTATTCTCAATATTCTTTTTTTCTGCTCAATATTCTATTGATTTGTTTATTTTTATTTTTGTATAAAGAAATTTAATAGTGAATATTCTACTTATTTAATGTTTTATTTTTATTTTATTTTATTGAATGTTTAATATTCTATTCTATTTTTCTATCCTATATATCATTCAACGGTTTATTCGCGCGACAAACAGACCGAAGAGTCGAAAACGTCAAGGCGAGGCGAGTTCAAACAGCTCTCTCTCCTTTTACGGCGAAACCAATTATTTTTTTTACCAACTCAATTATGAATAATAGCTCCAAATTGTTTTGCACAGCATAATGAAAAAAATGTTATTTGTACTTTCGCCCTGATGTTGGCAAAAAAAAAGTGTATTCAAGAGAATTTGAGTGGCTTTAATTTCTTGCAATATCGAACCTCGCTATTCATCCCGTCGTGACTGTCGATCAATTTTCTCTCTTTCTCCGTTTCCTCGCGCCTCCCGCCGCCAATCGGACAATCAATAAAAAAAACCATTCGTGATACGAAAATAAACGCGACGTTTCCCGTGTACACGTGTCCGTCAAATTTTTCTACGCATCGTCACGATCAATTGAGCGAATTTAATTGAAGAATATCACAACTACGTACCCACGAGGAAAAAAAACGATATGGTCGAGTAAAGCGACGGTATACGCGTGGAAATCATTATTCGCGACATCCAGTGTTATTTATTGTCGTACACTCGTGTCTGCTCGGAATCGAAATGAATTTTTCGAATTTTTAATAAACGTTTCTCAAACACGAAATATAATAATTTCAACATTATCATTAAAAATGATGATATCTCAATACTTGCTTGTGGTATGTCATATGCGATTATCAACGGGAATGAAAGTCAACGGTTTATCGGGATATCAAAACCCAGGTGCCTACCCACTTGCGAAAATATTCAGGTATTACACGTCCGTGACCCAAAACTGTCCATCACACCCTGAGAGGGCGAACACGTGACCAAGTAATAACAGTTAGCTCCTGTCCTCAGGCGGTCCAGCCATAATTATGTTTCTCACGTCTACAGCTTAGAATGCCCCGAACGCTGGGAACATGTGTAAATATATCAAACTGACGATAAACCGCAATTTAAATGATAATTAACGATTCACGTCGAATATCAGCAAATTTACAGTGGGAAAACATTTTCAAAATGTCTCTATCAATCGCAATCACGTGTCGATTCACTGCGTCTACACATGTGTGAGAGAAAGTTCGGCTCAACGAGAGTAAATTCACAAAAGCTGCAATAAAAAATTGATAATGACAAACGGGTATTTATCAGTATTAAAAAAAAATATTAATAATAATCTAGACTGTCGATTTAGCGAAAAGTATCAAGATCGGCACCGCTTCGCGCTTCCGTAAGTCAAGGAAGCGCAGTTAGTCGATTTTTGTCTCTGCGCAGCTGACTTCGTGCGTAGCCGGGCCGCGATAGGCGCGGCGATTTCCCCCCCTCTCGTGGCCGAGTGGTGGGGACTCTTGCGTAAATCTAATTTCACCGAATCGAGGTCCTCGTATCGATATATAAATAGCAAAAAAAACTTGCCGTCAAGAATCCACCGAGGCAGCGAAAATATCTCTATTCAAAAATAAATTACTATATATTCAAAAAATCATTTTTACCGAGAATTACTTTTTTTTAATCATTGAAGCGTATAACTTCCCAAAATTCGAAGGAAAAATTTATATCGAGTGATCGTGGTTCGAAATACTTTTTAAGTATTCCGTCCCTTACTTTCAACGGCGATTAAAATGTTTGCAAACACGTGGATAGATTTGCTACTCAAGATAACCGCGCTCGACGCGTAAAACGAATGCTGTCACGGGCGATTTGTCTTTCGGCACTCGCGCACGATATGTGGAGAGATTTTTCGAGTGTTCAATGAGTACGTCTGACTCGAGATCCGACAGATTCGCGGTTGTGCTTGGCTTCGTGCCCGCATCTGGATAGGCACTCTCACCGGGAATCATTAAGGGGGACAACATTATTTCGCTAGTCGGACGAACATATCGCGGTGATATGCGATGCTGGATATGGCGAGGTGGCTCGGAAGATATCGAGAATGAAAGCTAGAGAGGGAGAGAGAGAGAGAGAGAGAGAGAGTCCAGACTTAAGAAGAGCGAGAGAGAGGAAGATAAAAGAGAAATCGATTTATATTTGCGTATTAGATCGGGGTCGCGGGCAATGTGACTTGGAGATAAAGAGCGATTTCTGGTTTTTCGCGCTGTATGAGCAAAGTTAAAGAGCGAGAGATCGTAAGGAAGCTTATAATATCGACTGTGTACAAGGTCCGCACGATGTACGAGCGAAACTCGCACATTTATGTTTTACGCTAGTATGTCGAACGAAAGTTAAAAGGTGACGTTGGCTCACGATTACGAGTGTGGACACTTACATGCGCGTGGGTAAGAATATACACGTGTCCTAATACAAATGGAGAAAGGTGATTTTAAAGCCATTCTCGACTTTGGGCAACGTCCCCGTAGAAACGTAACGTCCTCGTACTCAACATTGCACGAACCCCAATGTCTTCAAATTCGCCTCTAGATGAATTTTGTCTTATCCACATGTAGGTTGTTTTATGAACTTCCTCGCCGAAAATCGACAATTTGGACGAAGGAATTTTAAAGAAGTACACGACTGTGTACTTCTTTTCTTGTCAACTAGCTTTTTTATTTGGCATCTGGAAAAAAAAGTATGTTATTGAGTATACATTGAACTTACGTCCCACGAATTTTTACTCAACAAATTAAATATCGATAACCGGACAATGGTGGGTATGAAAAATAAAAATAAAAAAGTTTTATAAACTAAATTTTTAAAAAAGTTGTTTTTGTCGTACATAGCTGCTTTTCGAAAGAAAAAAATCACAAAATAGCGGGTGTTACAAAAAAAAGTGTAATTTTGGCGAAATTTTCACTCATATTCCAAGGCTTAAAAGATACCGAAGTTAAAAAAAAAGGCTACGTGCAACGTTAGCTACAGCGACTACGGAATTTTGTTTTTTAATTGGAAATCGAACAATTATAGCCAGAGTTATGATTCCGGCCACGTCGAGAGAAGTTGTTTCGAGAAAAGCGTGATTTGAAAGTTTTCGCGTACGTAAAATTCGTTGCGCTACTACCGGCTCTCGCCAAATCTTCTGTAACCTGGACGATTTTCAATATTTTAACTCGAGAATTTTTTTACATATTCTTGAAAATCCATACTTTAAGAAAATGCAAAATAATCGATTTTGAACTTAAGGAGCGTGTCGAAAGAACCACGCGTCCTGATAGTCTTCGTCACATAGATATACAACGGGTTCAAAATGCCCTTTTCCGCCACACAAAGACATGCATGCAGGCATCCAGGATATTCCGTAGTCGGCACGAACTTTAATTCACTCAATTCCCGTACATCGCTCCGTTTCGTCGTCACGATGTTCACGACGTAAAAAGTCACGTTGAAAGTCGTACGCGGCCCGTGTCCCGACCGAAGATCAATCGTAAGATAGTGCACTACCGCAGCAACGAATTTTCCCATTACAATTAATTCGTTCTCGCATTTACAAGACTCGAATCGAATTCACGTGTCTCTCGTTTTTTTTCTCTTCAGTTGTCTACTGCGATTACTCGGCATCGGGACGATCTCTGCAGTTTCTCGAGGAATACATAACGCGTGAGGTACTGACGTGTCTCGGCGACACGAAAGCTTCAACTTCCATATGCAGCCTCCAATCATCCCTCTTCAGGTGAGTCGTTTTTTTTCATCTCCGCTTACGTTTTTTTTTGTTACACATTTCATCATGCGTTTCGGAGTTGTGAAATCGCGTTGAGCAAAGTTTGCCGAAAAGATCGGCGCGTGGGTGTGTGTGTGCGAGTGTGTCGCAGGGGAGTGCCAAAAATTAATATTTTTATAATTCGAAAACGACCGCGTCGGCTGGTTGAAATTTGGCACACAAGCGAAGCAATTATTCTTCGTGGCTCGCGATGGCTTTCACGTTGGAAATAAACGTGCTACGTCGAATTCCTATGAAATTTTCGTTTTTTTTGTTTCGTTTGTTTTTGATCGTCGTTGCGTATTCCCCAATTTATTCGGAGATTGCGGTGAGGTCGCGCAGTGAAAGATATTGAGCGACCGCATTATCCGGGCAAGTGAATGGGAGGAACACATGAACGACGTATACTTACCCTTGGTAGAGTATTTTCTACACATTTCCTTAATTCATAGTCAACGCTGATTACTTGATTAAATATAAATATCGAATATTTAAAAATGAACAAATATATAATACAAACACGTTGTAAAATGATAAATGATACAGTATAAATTAAATAAATATATACCCAAATGAATAAATAAATTATTTGAATGAAATAAAATAAACCGCGTGAATATTAAAAAATAAAGAATAATCCTCAGTTTTTCCTGTCCAGAAATGGCCAACGACAATTTGAGATCAGAGAGCATGTCGGATTTGGAAAAAAAAAGGATATTGCTTTTGGATCACTTCCTTGAGCGTGATCAGAAGTTTTTCCTGGGTCACCTTCTCAACATTGATGGTTTATCATTTTTTAGCGCTTGTCTGATTTCGATATGACCTCGTGTCTCTGGACGATTATATACGGAAAGTTGAATCTCCAAATAAATCAGTAATGACAATCTTATATCCTTAAAAATAAATAAATAAATGGCATATCCTTAAAAACGATCAATAGATTATATATTCTTAAAATTGAATAAATAAATAACAATTTTGTATCCGAATAAATAATATCTCAGAGAAATACAATCCCAAAGTATTCCGAAACCAATATTCGAGGGAAATAATGTTATTTCAAAATAAAATACAAAAAAAATGGATGTTTTTGCCTCGTTGCTTTCGAATGGTGGTCTCAGCCAGAAAATCGCTTCCCGTGAAGAGCTTCTGCACGTATGTATTGTATATATGTGTGTGTGTGTGTGTATACATAGGCAACCGATCTGAATAAACCCAGTGCGAGCACAGGCGATCGCACAATGTAGGGCAACAGAATCCACCGAGCAGAAAGCACGTTCTATACGAGGAGAATATTCTCACCCTCTCCGTGTGTGACTCGACGGTGGCCCAGATCAATATCCAACTTAGCAGAACAGCGCGCGCTGCCTGCTCTGCCTATACGAGCCCCGACATCATACAACCCGTTAAAATACAACCCCGAGATCCTCTTCGCCTATCGGACCTCCAGGTTATGGAACACTGGTCAACGTTAAGGATGTTGAGTCCCTATGAAACATTTTAATGTTAATTGTTCAATAAATAGCTTCTTAATCGTCATGAAATTTTTACACGACCTCCTGAATACTTCATGTAAAAACATACCAAATTTTCAGAATTCTATCATCATTACTTCAACCTCCTTAAGGGTTGAAATAAAAAATGATAAGAAAATTCGGAAAATTTGGTATGTTTTTGTATGAAGTATTTAAGAGGTCGTGTTAAAATTTCACGACGATTAGGAAGCTCGTTATTAAAAAATTAACATTTTGTTAAGAACAATTTTTAAAAGAAATAAAAAAAATGTATCGATAAACTTCGTTTTGTTTCCGTTGCTTTCAGTATATTGTAGATATTATAAAATTGAGAGGTCAAAAAAAAACTTATTGCAAAGTTACATCAGTTTCCATAAAACAACATTTAATTTGTGAATGTTAATTGTTCAATAACGAGCTTCCTAATTGTCAGGAAATTTTTACACGACCTCTGAAATACTTCGTACAAAAACATACCAAATTTTCAGAATTCTATCATCATTTGCGATTTGGGACTCAACATCCTTAACTTCGACTTTGTTCAAGCTCGAATATTGCTCCGCAAATCCTATTGATGATATCATTTTCGACGGCTCCTTCGGTTTGATTTTTTGGGAGGATTTAGGAGAGAGGTTACAGGGAAGATGCGACGACAACTACGATATTCGGGTTTGCATCGTTCCAATGCAATGATATTTTTTTTTCGCCGAGGCTAGCCGTCCGGTTATCGGACGAATAAGCGTATGTTATTTGTCCGGACAGCGGCTAATTTCACGCGGTTCACACAGTACAACGCCCCAAACAAACAATCCCAAACACACAAACTCAAACAAGTCAACCCAAACCCGAATGTACAAATCCAAAATGACAAACACAAAGAAACCACCCGAAAAAAGAAACCCAAATTCTGGGCAAATTCTAATTCGGCAGTTTAGGCCTGCATGACTTTGGGGCCCAAAAGCAGGTCGATTTTTAATATTCGTTTCGGATGAGAGCGTTGATCGGACGAGGTCGGAATTTTACACACAATTAATACAGGTTCGCAAAAATTGAGTGTCTTACAAAACTCGAACTTGAACATTATTTTCACATATTTTTTAATATGTATACTTTGAGAAAATGCAAAAAAATCGATTTTTCCGACCGGTCACGATGTCAAATTTTCAAATCACGTTATCAGGAATCCAGAGTCGAAAACGACAATTTTTTTTTTTTGATAATGATAAACGCGGATAAATAAAAAATCGACAATAATCTTTGTCGCTTTCCAATAATAATTTGCACACGATTCGAAAAAGAAAAAAATAATCGGGCGTGAACTGACAATAAGTAAAGTTAGTGTGGAATAGTTTCGTCAAGCGTAACCTTTGAATGAAGAATCGTTGTAGCAAGTTCTATTTCCTATTTATAAACACGCGGCGAATGTTATTCCTCTCGATTTACGAGCTTTCTATATTATGTCGAACTGCGAGATCACGGCGTGTTTGTCGTTGCACGAGAAAGATTTTTGTCACTCGCCATTTATTGTGTGTTACCTGTACGTAAGAGGACGACAATCGAGAGAGGATGATCGAGGAAATAAAATCCCCGCGTATGGCAGCCCGGGCGTGCGCGCGTCTACTACACACGAGGGAAACTTTCACTTTCACCGGATTGTTATTTCAGAGAGATCTTTGTGATTTCAACGAGAGTAATGCCACACTTTTGGTCTGTCTCGCGGCAATATCGAATTCATGTTTTCTTTCGCTATAATGTACTACGAATTTCTTCGCGAATCGCTACTATCGAATTCATGGGAACGGAACGTACATGAGCGATTAGATACTGCATTTGCGAAAAAGAAACTCCCGAAGAAATTAAATATTTTTTAACGACTCGATTAACGAAAGCAGGTCCATTTTCAAGATTTTTTTTCCCATGAGAGTATCGGGATGACGAGATCGGGACTTTACATACGAATCGTACAAAGTCTTGCCAAGTTGGAGTTTTTTTTTGTCGAAAAATATTTCCTTCTCATTCAGCATTCTTTTTATTGGAGAATATTTTCTTTCCGTTCAAAACTCTTTTTATCGAACAATATTTTCTTCTTACTGAAAAATCGTTTTATTTAAAAAAATAACAAGCTTATCCCTCGAACACTCGATGAGTACAAAAAAAATTGATCTACACCTCAAAAGGCGAGTTATTCACCTTCGTGGTATAGGGGTGGTCGAGGGGTCTGCATAAGCTTATTATTTTATTAATAAAAAGCATTTTCAATAGGAGAACAATATTTTCATCCGACAAAAAGGATTTGCAATAAAAAAAAGAATTTCAATAAAAAGAAAATATTGTTCCGCATAAAGAAATATCAATAAAAAGAAATATTAAAAAAAAAAGAATTTCGAATACAAATCAAATATTTTTAATAAAAACTTTTTCGATAAGAATACAATATTTTTCGACAAAAAGAATTCTTAATAAAAAAAAAATAATGTTCGACAAAATGAGTTTTCAAAGGAAGAATAATTTTGTTTATAATTTCGGTCACTTTACAAAAGCAAAGTAAAATTTCCGACTTCGGCTTACGAAAATATTACTCCTTGATGGAGTTAAAAAAAGTGTATATATATATATATGTGTGTGCATGTGTCTATATGTACAATGGGTGAAAAAATATTTGCACATTACTTTACTCGATACTGTATTCTGCATACAAATACAGTACGTCAATATTAATATCAACAATGCATGTTAATTCTGAGAAAACATGCATACACACACATATACATAAACTCTACACACGCAACTGAGAAAAAAGTAGGTGGTATCTACAGAAATACTCATGGTAAAAGATACTACACAAAAACGAGCTATTATTTATTGGCATCATAATACGGCTGTCACAACTATACAATGATTATAATCACAATTACTTGTCGATAAACTATTGTCAGTTTGACTCTACTATCTTTCACTATGGGTATTTGTTGCGAGTACCATGAACATTGCTGGGATATTTGTTGCTGACCTTGGCTGAGTTTAAAAGTAGGACAAAATTGCCTTTTTCTCTATCGTTTGACCCTGGGTCGACTCTAAGAAATAAATACTCGCAATTTTTATTGAGTTAGAGAGCGAGAGAGGTTGGAATAGATGGCATATTCATCACCGAGGTTATGTGCTCGGGGCGTGTATAGATATGATACGTATCGGACATGAAGCCGGAACGTGCTACATATCCCGGTTCATTCAGAAAATACTTGCTTGTAATGCAGTTCCCGTCGAGGGGTAGAATCGTTCGAGTAGAGTAAGAGGGAGCGACAGAAACACCCAAAGGGCGTGGGGGAAGAGAGACAAAGAGAAATAGATAACGATAGAGATAGTGGGAAAAGTGAGTGAGAGAGAGAAGAGAGGATTCCATTGATTCCAGAATGTAGCACAGTCTAAAGTAGGTTATCCAGGTCGGGGCATTTGGGTCGCAAGGTTACAGGGCAACAGCTCCCTTCGACGTAACAGCAGGGCTTTGTAATTCCATCTATATTTCGAAGTGTGACTTTCCAAGACACCACTGAGATGGGCCAAAAAATGTATTTTCCGAATATTTTTTGTCTACTAGATTATTTATTTGAAATTTGGAAAAAATGTATGTTATTAAGCATACATGGAACTAACTGCGTGTAAATGTGTATTTCAAAAACAACAACTTTATTGAGATATAATAGAGCCTCTGTAGAAAAAATATTGTCCGACGGCTAGATCGATAACTTGACAATGTGGGTGGTCTGATAAATAAAAATAATCAAGTTTCATCATCCAAATCCATTCATCCTTCATAATCTATATCTATTCTCGATGCAAATAGCCGTGTTGTCGAACAACAAAAATCACAAAATGGCCGGTGTTAAATAAAAAGTCTTCCCGAGTCGAAATTTAGACCCTCCTTTGAATGCTCGAGAACCTATTTCCTTTGTAACGCACAGACCGCCGCCGTCCTTTGACTCCCCTTGAACCTATATGGAGAAATTTGCACCGTTGGCGACCCTCCTTTAGCCCTACTGAACCTTCTATTCAACCTCCTGAGCGTCCTTTAGGCCTATGGGCTCGGCTTGCGTGAACCTACACAACCTCGTTTTGGCCTAAAGTCCTATCTCTACCCTACAGAACCTCCTTTGAATCCAAACCAGAAGGAAAATGAAAGATTGGATCCAAAGGAGGTTCTGTAGGGTCAAGCTATATCTGAAAAATAAATTATATGTGTGAATTCAAAATATGATGTTTGATTATTTATTATAAGGTTGATTTATTAATTCGACGAACGGAATATGAAAAGCTATAGTTTTAATACGTTTGTACTATAGTTATAGTGCAAATATAGTATACGTTAATATAATCTAGTAAAGTACGCTGGTACTACATTTGTTTGTGTGTTATTCAAGTTTACCATATTTCTATATTTGCACTATTGTATAGTACAAATATAGTATACGTTAGTAGTCCAGTAAAGTACGGTGGTACTACATTTGTTTGTGTGTTTTCAAGTTTATTTTATTATTATAAATAAATGATATATAGTTTATCTGAAAATATTTTTTAATTATAATTATCCCTTCCTTGGAATATCGGTGACTGCGGATGGGAGAGAAGGGGGGGAGCGGAGGGCAGCATATTGAAGTAGGCTTAAAGGAGGGTTAGTAGGGTCAGAAGAGATTTAAAGGAGGGCTAGGAGGCTCTGCGAGCCACCGGTGAAAGGAGTCAAAGGAGAGTTAGTAGGGCGAAAGGAGGTTTAAAAGAGGGTCTGTAGGTTTGCGTAAGCATTAAATCAGGCTCACTAGGGTTAAAAGGAGGTTCAGATGAACCTACTAAACCTCCTTTGAGTGAAAAAGTCCAATTTCTGCCACTTTTGGAGGTTCAGTTGGTTCTGATATACATGTTTTTGAGATTTCCATTTGAACCTCTTGAACCTCCATTGAATGACAATTTGGGATCGAAAGGAGGTTTAAAGGAGGGTCTAAATTTCGACTCGGGTAACTTTGGCGAAATTTTCAGCTATATTCGGGGGCTTAAAAAGTACTAGATTTAAAAAAACGGGTTTGTACAACGATAGATACAGCAATTACGGAAATTTTGGGTTTTTTTTAATTGCAAACCGGTAAAGAAAAGTAACTTAATCGTCCGTAACTTGGCCCATTCTTAATATTTTGACTTGTAATTTTTTCACACATTCTTGGATAATACTTTGAGAAAATGGAAAATATCGATTTTTTACCCGTCGTGGTATCGCCTGAAATTATTTTCTTCGTCAGTCCCTCGATCATTCTGGCCAATCGATAAATGTTTGTCAAGGAGCAACGATCATAACGCACGAGATAGGAGAGCGCGAAAACTTGACCGGACCTTCTCTCACAAATAGTTATAAAGCGAAAACGAGAAAAGCGTTCCACGTTCCGGATTAAATTCGATATCGGCTGTATCAGCGAAAAACGCCGTTCAAAGGGTTTGCCTATAAATCCCACGTGTCTCTCGTGACCCACGCCCGCTTGCTACGCATACCCGACGAAAAATACACTTTATTCCCAACGAGGGTATAAAGGTTGGAGGCGTTTTGCGGAATTTGGTCTATGGTATTTTTATCGAAAATAGCTTTGTACTCCTGCCATTTTTTTTCAAGGTTAAACTTCTTTAGAGCGACGAAGAATGGAAAAAAAATTCACCTGCAAAAAAACTGGAAGGATTGTTTTTGTTAAATATTTTTTCGTTTTTGCTCGTTGTTTCCTTGTAGCGAAAAAAATCTTAAGCTCCACATCGCAAAAAAATTTTTTATCGCTCTTATGTAAATCTTTTTTCGGATTTACGTCAAAGATCTCTGATGAACCTCAAAAAAGTTCAATTCTTTTTCGACCCCTGGTACCGCCATAAAATTGAACGTAAAAAAGTCACTGCATTCTAACGATGCAATTCCAATGCGTATTTTTCTGTCCGTCTTTCTTTTTTCTCTTTCCCATCTCTCCCTCCTAAATCCTACCGCGGGATTGGAGTGAAGGTTGTAAGAAATAAAATCATAAATGGTCGTTGTTAAAGGGTTGTATTATTGTACTATATTATGAAGGAACGAAAAATAATGAAAATTTTCGAGTGCGAGACGTTCGTTCTCACACGGAATGTCCCATATACGTACTTCGTGCACAAACTTCGGCCAAGTATGCAAGCGATCCGCAGCGAGTCGTAAACTCGTCTGCGCTTGTACTACATGTGTACTCGGAAGTGGGGTATTTTCCTGGCATTGCGAGACGGCAATTCTCGAGGACACTCCGAGTCCATTATGCAGGTAACATAACGGGCGTTTGTCCGTGCATTTACTCACGCGCGTATTCCGATTCACGCGAGTCTCTTTCCCGGAAGAAGCGCGCGCGCAAAGGATGCAGCGAAAAAGTGCAGGATCATCGAGTTGCATTTGGGTCAGGGTGACATGTGCGTCATTCGCATTTTATTACATCCACCCCCGCCAATGTTGATACTTTTTATCGAGACGCGGCTTATCGAAGGTCCGATCGTTCGAGCTATCGACGTAAATCAAGATAAAACAGGACGAGACGATTAAACATTTAATCGAGTGAATTGAGATGGAACGGAGCCTCTCAAACGATCGCGAACGAAATGAGAACTTCGTCGTGACCTCTCGAGAAGAAAAAAAAACCTGTCGTCAACTATAGTTGGACAGCTTGTTGGAGCCACCGGAAACTAACAATGTTTTACGTATTTTTCGAATAGCGTTAAGGGTGTTGAGTCCCTATGAAACATGTTAATGTTAATTGTTCAATAAATAGCTTCTTAATCGTCATGAAATTTTTACACGACCTCCTGAATACTTCATGTAAAAACATACCAAATTTTCCGAATTCTATCATCATTACTTCAACCTCCTTAAGGGTTGAAATAAAAAATGATAAGAAAATTCTGAAAATTTCGTATGTTTTTGTATGAAGTATTTAAGAGGTCGTGTTAAAATTTCACGACGATTAGGAAGCTCGTTATTAAAAAATTAACATTTTGTTAAGAACAATTTTTAAAAGAAATTAAAAAAAATTTATCAATAAACTTCGTTTTGTTACCGTTGCTTTCAGTATATTGTAGATATTATAAAATTGAGAGGTCAAAAAAAAAACTTATTGCAAAGTTACATCAGTTTCCATAAAACAACATTTAATTTGTGAATGTTAATTGTTCCATAACGAGCTTCCTAATTGTCGTGAAATTTTTACACGACCTCTGAAATACTTCATACAAAAACATGCCAAATTTTCAGAATTTTATCATCATTTGCGATTTGGGACTCAACATCCTTAAATAAATGGCAGATGGTACCTTGAAAAAATTTTAAAACGCTATTCGTATTTTTCTTTCTTCGAATTTTATTATGGAGAATATACTTGAAAATACTTATTAAACACTTTTTGCGGAATGTTCCACATTTTTTTGAAGCATTATGAAAAATAAAGAGGCAGTGTTCTGCTGTGGCCTGCGGTGGCAGACGAACGGGGGGTCATGCCGAAATTATAGTCCCTGTGGCCAAATTCCGAATTTTGTTTCTGGGTAACGATTGGTAAAAGAGAAACGCATTTTTTTAACACAAAGGTTCATATATTGAGAGCCTTAGGAAAAAAAATGACCAAAAAATATAGAACCAGGACATGGCCGCCGACGGATGATGAATTTTTTTCGCGATGTTTGGCGGTGGACACTCTCCAGCGTAACCGGTCCATCTGAAATCTAAAAACCAAACGGGTTGTTCGTGTTAACAATAAATATGAGTCATCGACGACCATCGATTTTCAAAATTATGTCTTTTAACAACTTGGCGACGAATTGAAACTGGCGCGTACAAAATCTATGAAAAAAGTCATTATTTTTACATAGCTATTTTTAAAAACTAGATCGATTTAAAGAAATGTAAGATCGTCAACGACCTGTTAATTTTTCTCATCGTATCACCTGTAAATTTAAAAAGAATCCATCGAGTGGTTCTCGAGATATCACGTCCACCAACTTTGAAAACAGTGTCTCGAGAAAAACGAGTTTAAGGGCAGATATACCCTAGGAGCCGGAAAAAAGGTCATTTTTGTGAATTTTTGTGAATTTTTTCAAGGAAAACTATTTGGAATTTCGGATTGGAGTCTTAATTATCTAAAAGTATATACATGCAAAAATATGTTTAATTTTATTTTTTTAAAAATATCAAAAATATACAAGGATATTGTATGATCCTTGGAGCGTCATAAAAAAATCGGTACCCAAAATTTCTCGAAAACCAATGAACCGATTGCCTTGAGGTTTTTTGTGGTTATTCTATACACCATTATCTAGTACTTGTCATAGCCGATTTTGAAAATATCTATTTATGACAAAATGGCGGACGTTTGAACATAAATAGTGATTTTTGGGCCAAAAATTAGTTATTATTTTGCCTATAAAACAAAAACTAAGTAACGGGAAAAAAAATCATATGACAAGTACTAGATAATGGTATATAGAATAACCACAAAAAACCTCAAGGCAATCGGTTCATTGGTTTTCGAGAAATTTTGGGTACCGATCTTTTTACGACGCTCCAAGGATCACACAATATTCTTGTATATTTTTGATATTTTTAAATAAATAAAATTAAACATATTTTTGAATGTATATACTTTTAGATAATTAAAACCCCAATCCGAAATTTTAAATAGTTTTCCTTGAAAAAATTCACAAAAGTGACCCTTTTTTCCGGCTCCTAGGTGTACATCTGCCCTTAGAGTTTAGAGAAGCTGTAGCTCATTCAGTTTTGGGAATATTTCAATGAAATTTTCAGGAAATATAGTCAAATGTCATAGTGCCGTATAACAATACTTTTAGAAAATGCCATTTTCTGCCCACCTAGGTAGATATAGCTCGTTAAAAAAAATGATTCGTTCGATGCAAACCCGGAAGCCATGCGACGTGATCATTTCCAACAAAAGGCAATCGAGTGTGAAAATATTGAAAACAATCGAATAATAATAGGAATAATAAAGAGAAAAATAATAGAAAATCGATATAGCGATATAGATAATTTTGCTGGAATATATCAAGTAAATGACAATGCCATGAATTACTTCTGATATTTGATGCAAAAAGTAGGTCGAGTAGACGGGGGAAGAAGGGCACTTTTCTGCAATAGGACGAATCTCCATTAAAACTTGCATTATTGGAATGCACCGAATTTTTTTCATATTTTTTTTCACTTCTTTATTTTCACAATTGTCGAAAAATCTTGTGCCACTTTCTGGTCACATATCTAATTACACAGGAATTAATTTACTTATATTGTTACGTTGTTACATTTGAAATTTAGTGATTGGCTGGTGCTCCCTTGTGTGTGTGTATCCTTCGTAAACGAAGGTAGGATCAGAATTCACCGGGATGCACATCGACGAGATTAAAAGTCAACTAGGTCAGGGGACGCGAGGGGATGCGTGTCTGTGTAGGAGCCGGAAATTCAAGGTATACTTTGCGAGAGTATTTGAGAGTAGTGTCGATGCAAATGCGTGGTGTGCGCACTTGCACCGGCATCAAATAGGCGACGATCTATTAAGCTATGAAACGAACGCGATTGGGTGCACATGGCAAAGTCAGTGGAGGACATAGCGAAAATAGAAAGTTATATAGGAAGGAAAGTACTGCTCGCTGGGAACTCATCGTGCGTCACTACATGCTCAATTTAATGTGGATTAATTTGTAGAGCTCTTGGTCCTAAAAACTTGGCAAATTTAGATGTCTATCTACTCGTACGTATTGACGTTATTGCGCATAGCACCGAGTAAAAACAATGACGAGGAAAACGAGATGTATCGTTTGATAAAAGGAAAATTAACGAATGCAGGATTCAGAGTAACAACGTGAACCCGTGACGACGTTCACCTTTTTCTTCTGGGACAATACTTGGATGGATGACCACTCACTGGAAAGGTAAAAAGTGGAGAAGAGGCAACAGTGAGCGACACTTGGATGGGTCATGGTAAGAAGTGGAAATTGTGAAGTCACGAGTTTGGGTTTAGAGGGAAAGAGATCGTTGAAGCCGAAAAAACATAGGCAATATAATCAAATATACTACTATTTGCGTCGGTCATTAATTAATAGATCGAGTACTTGATAAAAGGTATTCAATTATTTATGACGCTGAACTTCGCTTCGTTGGAATTGAACGGTAATCCTTTTTCACATCTTTATTTATTTTGTTATTGTTATAAAAAATCTTGATAGAAACGTCTATTGCTTCGAATGAGTAATTATATTGAAGGGACTTGAGGGAGCAAACCCCCGTGACGAGTCGAAAAAGTGACGATTTTTCCGAATTTGTTTGTCTACTATATTATTATATTATTTATATTATTATATTATATATATCTACTATACTACTATACTATTATATTATATGTATCTATATTATTATATATATCTACTATACTACTATATTATTTATTTAGTATTTGGAAACAAAGTATGTTATTGAGCATACGTTGAACTTATTTGTGTAAATTTTGATTAAAATGTTAAAAAACTTATTAACGTTATTGAACTATAATAGAGCCTCTGTATAAAAAATTTAATACAACGACCGGATCGAGAAAATTCGTCTGAAAAATAAAAATTAAAAAGTTTTATACTGTATATAACTGTAGTTCTCGTTGTACGTAGAAGTTTTTTCGAAAAAAAATTTAAACAATGACGGGTGCTCAAAGAAAGTGTAATTCTGGCCAAATGTTTAAATATATTCGGGGGCTTAAAAAATACTAAATTTCAAAACAAAACAAAAACGGCTACCTACAACTTTTTGATGTAATTTTCGTTTTTTTTACATTGAAAATCAGACGCTTGTAGCTAGAGTTATGATTCCGGCCAGGTCGAGATAAGTCGTTTCGAGGAAAACGCGATTAAAAGTTTTAGTATACATAAATTGTTGCGCTATCTGCTCTCAATAAATCGTCTGTCACTTGGTGAACTTTGAATATTTTAATTTCAACATTTTTTCACATTTTCCTGAAAATGTATCGTTTCAGAAAATACAAGAAAAATCAATTTTTTCGACCAGTCCCCGTGGTGTCTCGCCTTAAAAAAATCTTTTTTATCAATATTTTGACAAGCCTCAGTGCGAATTTCACAAGAGTAACAACGTTTTCGCCTCGGTCTAATTTTACCCATTTCAGAGCGCATCGTAAAATTCAAAACCCGCCCGAACCCAAACAAGCATATCCGAACGAACCGTATATTCGCAGTAATATTGCGAAATTCTTATTTCTGCAGCAATTTTATTACAAAATAGCTTGTATCAATAGCAACGTGATTTTTTTTATTCCTGTCAGAACATCGGCAAGTATTTTGTTTTTTCCGGAAAAAAATATATTTCTCCCTCTACAAAACTCTACGATACCGGTCTTCTAAATATTTACCCTTTTTTTTCTCTCATCTTGGGCGAGAAAATAGACGCAGATATTTTTCTCGAGCCCAATTATTGTCCTCTTTGAGAACGCTCTTCCGGGATAGCTGCTGGCTCTTGCCTTCGTTTTACGAGAGACAAGCCTTCGGGTCTGTTTCGTAGTGTCCATGCGAGCCATTATGCGGCTATGCGCGGCTCGTTTCTCCTCGCTCTCGTAACACATCCCCCGCCGCGGCAAACGAGCTTCCAAAATAGAGTTTGAACCACGGGCAAACGTCGCCGGATGTGGTCTTCGTGCTTGCAAGCGATTCGGCACGACGAGGAAACGCGTTAAGGGGCGATCGTCTTTTTTTTCGCAAAATTTACCGCTTTTTGGGAATTTTTTTGTGAAGAAAGTATACAACGGAAAACTTGTGAAACTTGGCATATAGTTTTATTGATCTGGTTACTACATACAAAAAAAATTTTAAACAATTTCATCAAAAAATCCGCCTCTCACCCCCCTCGACGCGCGATAGTCCTTTTTTGATGGTGTGCACGATTACAGCCTTCACGTTCATCCTGCAACAAAAACCCAAAAAGCATTTTACTTTAGACACATATAGCTATCGTTCGATGAAGGGAAAAAAAAAATTGACGATTTGGTGACGTTTTGAACTTGGAGTATCGATTTTTCGAAAAAAATTGGTCGATTTTTTGTTATAAATAAAAAACTATTAAACGTATTGCTTTTTTGCTTCATCAAACGATAGCTATATGTGTCTAAAGTAAAATGCTTTTTGGGTTTTTGTTGCAGGATGAACGTGAAGGCTGTAATCGTGCACACCATCAAAAAAGGACCATCGCGCGTCGAGGGGGGTGGAAGGCGGATTTTTTGATGAAATTGTTTAAAAATTTTTTTGTATGTAGTAAACAGATCAATAAAACTATATGCCAAGTTTCACAAGTTTTCCGTTGTATACTTTCTTCACAAAAAAATTCCCAAAAAGCGGTAAATTTTGCGAAAACAAAAGACAATCCCCCCTTAACGAAGCGAGAAAGAGAGAAATAGTAAAAAAGAAAGTGGTGAAAGGGAAGGAAGAAAATGGAGCAAAATATAAGAGAATAGCTATTCGAGTCTTGCCTGAATCATCGGGATTTCCATATGGCTTTGGAAACAAAGCCTAGTGGGGTTATTCGTTGAGCTTGCGAATAACTCAGTAATGTACCAGATGTATAACTCTTCGTAAATAAGTCTTTGTTACTGCGCAAAAACAAAAGAATTTTCAGATTTCGGAACCCGACCAATCACAAACAAATTTTTATTTATATTAATTATTTTTATTTTTTTGGATACCTGAAACGTTTTGAAAAATCGAAAGAAAAAAGATTGCGCTGTGAATGTGGAAAATTTTGTTGCCTATGGGTACTGGTATACGGAGCTCTCTGGAAATCCGCGACTTCTGAAGTTCGGAAATTAATCGATTCGAGGGATCGTGCAGTAACCGAGCGCACTCTCGAACGCAAAATTTTGTATATTGATGCAAATAAGTTTCAATAGCGAATCAAATTCGTTGTTATTTGAAGAACTTTACGAATGTAAACAAAAGTCGGAGCAAACAGCGATATTTTACGAGCTAATTATTTTCATTGTGAGAAATTTGCAGAGACGTAAAGCGCAAAACACGAAGCGTGCTGTCAAATGACGCTGCATTTTGCCTCGTGAGTACTTTTTAATAATGTTGGTATTTTAATAATTTAATAATTTTGTTATTTGTTTCAATCGTTTTATCATTTTTTAAAATCATTAATTATTTTTTTTAATTTCACGTAAAAAATTGCTCAAACGTTTTCTGCATCCTTATTGCAGATTCGTTGAATTGCAGTGACAATTTTTATTGCATTACAGCGATACAAGCTGCAACGCGATGCTTTTAAAGGAAGAGTGTCTCGATCCAGTAGTGACTTTGCAGTAGGTTCTTGTGCCTCAGAAAAAATAAGGCATTTACTTCGACGATTATTTGCCAGTGCCTGGACAGTCCCGAGTTTCGTTAGGAGGCCCGCAATTTCGCGACAACACTGGCTCGTAGAAAATGTGCCGAAAAAAAGCGCCGCGAAAGGTCGAGGTTTCCGATGTGCCATACGCACGTGATGTCGCCAGTGACACGCGCGCACGAAGCGAAATGAGAAATGCAAGAGCCGCGAGGGTTTCGTATGGCAAATGTGGAAAACCCGTTTTAAAGGAGACGTGCCGGTTTTTCATTTTTTTTTTCTGCACATCGAGTCCTATTCCAGTTTCTTCGTCTGTCGTGTGTTTTTTTTTTACGTGCATCGTCGATCGTTCGCTCTTGCCTGCAATTTGGCTAAATTTCAAAGATAATTGAAAAAAAAATCAACGGGGATCGAACAAACGTCTCTGTTGACTCGTTGATTTATTAAAGAGCGAACCCCGTCTCGGACCACAAACCTACGAAGGAGTGGCAAACACGGAACGTGAAATGCGCTGTGAGAACGCAGCCGCGTGGGTGGTGGGCGAAAAAAAAAATTCGAAGGCCGATTTCGCAGATTTCGGTGTAATTTTCTCTTCTTCTTTTTTTTCCGTTCCTTCGGGACAATTTGTGCGTTGGGGCTATTGCCAGGAATTTATGTCGGATGGGCAGCGACGAAAGGGTCAAGGCTACGGATGATGGCGAGTTGGAGCACCCGTTCAAGGATAGAAAAGGTTTCTTATTGCCAATTGTGAACGCTTTCATCTTCTTTCGGGCTTCCTGCCCTCCCCTTAAGGATGTTGAGTCCCTATGAAACATGTTAATGTTAATTGTTCAATAAATAGCTTCTTAATCGTCATGAAATTTTTACACGACCTCCTGAATACTTCATGTAAAAACATACCAAATTTTCAGAATTCTATCATCATTACTTCAACCTCCTTAAGGGTTGAAATAAAAAATGATAAGAAAATTCCGAAAATTTGGTATGTTTTTGTATGAAGTATTTAAGAGGTCGTGTTAAAATTTCACGACGATTAGGAAGCTCGTTATTAAAAAATTAACATTTTGTTAAGAACAATTTTTAAAAGAAATAAAAAAAAATTTATCAATAAACTTCGTTTTGTTTCCGTTGCTTTCAGTATATTGTAGATATTATAAAATTGAGAGGTCAAAAAAAAAACTTATTGCACAGTTACATCAGTTTCCATAAAACAACATTTAATTTGTGAATGTTAATTGTTCAATAACGAGCTTCCTAATTGTCGTGAAATTTTTACACGACCTCTGAAGTACTTCATACAAAAACATACCGAATTTTCAGAATTTTATCATCATTTGCGATTTGGGACTCAACATCCTTAAACGGATTGCGCCTAGTTGCAACAATCGAAAACAGCTCATTTTTGTAAATTTTTTTTTTTTTCGACAATCGTGATGATAAATTTCTACAAAAATTCAGTATTTGAAAAAGTATCATCTGACGAACAGTCTGATATTTATTTGTGAAAATATTTAGTTATAATCGATTTACAGCCAATGTTTGAGAAATACCTCTCGAAAACGTCTTTTGCGGCGAGTAATGCCCTTCTGAATCAGATTATCTAATATAAAAAGATCAAACAGATTTTTTTAGCATACCAGTTTATCCTATGATTAATCGAAGGAATTTCCGAAATATCAAATTTTTTAAAAATTACGCGTGTTCAAATTTACTCTTGATTTTTGCGATAAATTGGCATTTTTCGTTCATCAAATTGAAAGTATACATCGAAAAAAAACTCCTTACAAATCAAATACTATATTTTTCTATCAAGGAAAAGCCTTGAAAATTACAGGAAGGTCGATGCAGTAGTTTTTATATATTTTGCCCGTCGGCTTTGAAAACGTCCTTTCAAGAAAAAAAGGCGTTTAAAGGTTCAAGCAACGCTCCGAGCGTTCTGACGGGCGTCAATATAGCAGCCTAGAAATCTGTCAATTCTGTTCCCATCACCTTTCCAGGGAGAATTTATAGGATGATATACTATCGAAATATAATGGTTTTGAAAAAAGGTGTTTTTCGACCTTTACAACTAGGCATATCCTCCTAAATCAAAATATATTCAAAGATGAATCATCAACTATCGAACGAATGAAAATTGCCCATCGAAAATATTGTTCGGAAAGAAAATAATTTTATTATCAGCTCTTGCGCGATTTTCCATCTGAAGGAGCGTTGCTCCAGACGTACACTTGGATGGGTGACCGCTGATGATGAGGCTGGCTGGGCGTCGACTATAGCGTGGCAATACGAAGAAATACTCTCGATAAAAACAATATTTTTGTCGAAATAATTCGTGGCATCTGCGTGATTGAATTGCTGAAAAATTACGAAAGATCCAGTGACGATTCTTTGTGCAATATCACAACGGCCCATACGGGGCCGAAAAAGTGCAGCAAAATGAGAATGGTACAGTAGGAAAGGTTTTTTTTTCCTTTCTCACGAATTCGAAACACGATACCGCGAAGTAACGTGACTCGCAAGACTAGACGGTTGCTTCGCGTCAACGTAAAACGAAAGAAAAAAAACGACTGAAAAATACAAATGAAGAAAGGATTAAAAATAGTAAGTGCTGAATAAGGCGAACGAATGAAGCGTTGATTCTTCGAGAGCTACTCGACGCATACCCGCTTCGTCGTGTCGCTTTATTAACAACGCGAAAATACGATGACGCAAACAACTCCCCGAATATTTTTAGAATGAAGTATGTCCAATCCATCAATCTCATTTCCTTACATGGTGGATCCGTTCCAGCACACAAAAACTCGGAGCGCATTTTTATAGCTGCATCAATTTACGAGAGGACCCGGAAAAAAATTACGAAAAAGAGACCGTTTTAATAATGATTGAAAACTAGCCCTAATTTGGCTCCCTCGTTTTTTTAAAAATATATTATGACTTATAACTGGGAACTCATTATTTTCTTTCAATGGGAAAAGAGATTAAAATTCAATGTTTGAAGAAAACGTTCCTAGGCCGCATCCAGAAAATTATTATATTTATTTATGTATATGTGCATATAAATATATAGGGTATCCTGTTATCATTGAATAATTCTGCAACTGTCGATAGATCGGGTCATGTCCTACTAGAATATGCTAGAATTTGAGTTTAGTGACAGTCCCACGGTTTTCGAGATTTTGGGTTTGTTTATATTATTCTTTACAAACAAATGATCTGCGTTTGGTTTTTCGCGCGCCATTTCTACAAATTATATGAATCGACAATAACTAAGCAACTTTTTAAAGTAATTGGCACGTTATGCGTAGTACAATTTTTTTTACACCGCAGGCTATCAAAGGCAGATGTTCGAATTGGTTTATATGAAAATTCGGTAAATGTTCGAAAGTGGGGCTCCTACTAGAATCAGACTATTCTTCTTTAAGGGTTCACACAAACCCAAACGAGCCCAAACAACCCTAAACAGCCTCAAACAAACCCAAACAAAAATTAGCGTTATTCTAGCAGGAGCCCCCCTGCAGGAGCAGGAAAAAAATTATGCCCAAACAACCCTAAACAACCTCAAACAAACCCAAACAAAAATTAGCGTTATTCTAGCAGGAGCCCTCGCAGGAGCAGGAAAAAAATTATCAAAGCATCTCAAAGTGGATAAATATAATTTAATTGTATTGAAAAAAAATATATTTTTACGAGTCTTTTGTATTCGCTATTTAATCATTTTCATTCTGCGGAACGCAAAATGGACTTCCGATTTTTTGTCCGAGAACGTTCCATTTTTCTGGCAAATGCAACTCACCACAAAAAAACGGTATATTTTTTTTTTCTCGGTCGAAAAACCTCCGCCTCAGCCAGTGCAGAAATTTGTGGGGCATTCCCGGATCCTGCCACATCCTTACAGGGCGTTTATAGAGACAGCGCATGTAGACTCCCCATCGGAATCCAAGTGGGTTTCACGGTATTCCCCGATTGACGTCGTTTGAGATTTTTTTTCTTTGGAATTCTCAACCGGAATTTGTTGAATCACCAAAAAAAAATCCTCTCGTGATCCCGTGCACAAATTTGTTACGGAGTCCCAAGATGCACCTCTCTATAGCGATTTGTTAGGCGTGTTGAAACAAAGCCTGTACGCTTCGTGAAAGTATACGTGTGTCGTGATATTATTTCAAAGTGCAGTAAAATAAACAACAAACTATCATGACAGTGAATATTCACCGTTTCAATTTTTTTCGGCTATCAGATTATTTATTTGGGATTCGTAAAAAACGTATGTTATTGAGTATACGTTGAACTGTCTTCGTGTATATTTTTATTTGAGAAAAATTCATAAAAACAATTCACAATGTTATTACGATGGAGCCTCTGAATAAGAGATGTGGTTCAACGGCCGGATCAAAAACTTAACAATGGATCGTTTGAAAAATAACAAGAAAAAAAGTTCAATAATCTACATTAACGTAGTTCTCATTTTAGGTAGCTGTTTTTCGATTTAAAAAAAAACCACTGTACAGCGGGTGTTCAAAATAAGTGTAATTTTGGCGAAATTTTTACTTATATTAGGTGGCACAAAAAATACTAAATTTCAAAACAAACAAAAAATGTCTACGTACAACGATAACTATTGCAAACACAAAAAAAAATCTTATCAACAAAATTCAAACTCGAACAATTGTAAATAGTTGTAATTGTAAAGTTACTCCGGCCAGGTCGAGAAAAGTAATTTCGCGAAAAACGCGATAAAAAGTTTTAGTACACATAAATCGTTGCGCTACCTGCTCTCACTAAATCGTCCGTAACTTGGTAAATTTTCAATTTTTTAACTTGCAATTTTTTTCACACATTCTTCAATATGTAAACTTTGAGAAAATGCGCAAAAAAAATCGATCTTTTTGCTCTGTCGCAGTGGTACCACCTTAAGATATACTTTTCAAAGATTCATTCATTGTGTGTGTGTCGATTTATGATGTTTGCACAATTTGACGTACAGAATAAACAAAAATATATGCCAGCCGTCCTGTTACACGCCACGATTGTTGGCTACGTGATCGGTGCGCCCGTGAAAACAGGTATATCGTAGGTACAAATGCGTCTACCGTGTGACAGGTCCAGGAACACTGGAGACCAACGTCGCGAGAGCTATAAATAAAATAAGAGTCAGTGGGTTTTGCGCGGAGCAACAACGTATGTACCGTAATATCAAGATCGCAGCTGGCGCATCGTGGCAAAACTCGCCATCGTTGCCATTTAAGGTCTCGTAAAGTGTGCCCTCAAGTGGAGAACACGGTTAAACGATCGACGGGCACCGGGAACTGCGTCAGTGGATAGAATCGTATTCGTAACTGGCACATAGTCATGAGGATTCATCGATTTGAGTTCGATGTACCGATTTTGCCACAATCGTAACTGGGCTTTATTTCACGTGAGGTTCACCGTTACGAAGAAGACAAATTTCGACAATTTTTGTGGATACCCAGTTCATGGAATGAAAATTTCATTCGGTGGCATTCATTCTACATATCTTCAGGTATCTTGACAATTTTTTTCGGACGATTTTGTCACACAATGAAAGCACTGAGCTGGATGAAGCGAGTCACGTCCTGCGACCAGCGAGGCTTCTCCAATTTTTTTCACCCGGGGCAAAATGCATACTTATTCAAATATTCGATTTCGTTATTTCGATTTTTGATCAAATGCTTTGTATTCGAAAAAGAAAAACTTTATTTTCGGTAAACAAAATCGTCGGAAATAATTGTTTTTGGAAAAAGTATCCAACGTCTCAAAAATCCTCTGGATAGGACACTATCGGACCAAGGTGACTCGATTCATCCAGCTTCAGCGGCGCCATTGTGTTAAAAAATCTTGTGAAAAAATTCGTAAAGATACACGAATATGTGTGGAAGCCACGGAACGGAATTTTCCATTCTCTCAACTGGGTATCCATAAAAAATTGTCGAAATTCATCTTTTTTACGGCCTCTAGACTGATTTCTCCTTCACAGGGAGTCTTGAAAAAATCGTTTTGTGTTGCGTCCCTTGCGTTAAAAGGCTGTACGGAAAAGGTAACTAACGCGTGTGTGGTTGGTCGAACGAATGTTACAGGCACGAGGCCAGAGACATCGTGAGGCATGCGGTCGGTGCCGGTGAGCAAGATGCTGTTCTCTTTACGGGTCATGGTACCGACGACGCTTTACGGACTCTTCTGCGCCATCTTGACCTCCCGAGGAGGCCAACGGTCGTCTTCGTCGGGCCCTTCGAGCATCACGCCAATCTGAGACCATGGCGCGAACACGGATCCAAGGTTTGTCACAAATCAGCTCGGGATTTACTCTATTTTTAATCCGCGGGATTGAATTTATTCCGACGGCCAAGTTATTTTCAAGATCTCGTAGTCGACACGCGAATACTTGAATCTCAACGCTCTCCACACGAAATCGTCAATAGCATCACCAATGTTTTGAATTCCCAGAAAATCTTTATTCCAAATCAAACTAACAAGGAACATCACTTTGGTGTCCTCCTCCGATTTTGTTGAAACTTTTTTATGTGGAAGAGTATCAAAAACTAAGAGACACGTATTTTTTGTTATCGGCGGAAAAACGGTTAAAAGCGGTGAAACGCACCCTCAAAAATAGGGATGTTTTTCCTTTTTCATCCATAACGTTTTAACGGTACGAGTTATAAAAAGTTTCAAATTCCAACGATGTTTGTTTTTTCGTGTACTATACATTGGAGATGAGATCGATAACGTTATCGACGAAAAACGTAAAACATCCCTATTTTAGAGGGTGCTTTTCAGCCCTTAAAACCGTTTTTCCGCCGCTAACAAAAAATGCGTGTCTCTTAGTTATTGATACTCTTCCACATAAAGAAGTTTCAACAAAATCGGAGGAGGACACCAAACTGATGTTCCTCGTAAGACTCCAGGCTACAAACCTATGCAGTACGAAAATCATATTTTCAAAATATCAACTCAAATGCGGGCACTTTAAATGCCATCTTTTCATACTCGCCGAGTGCTATTTTCGAGAATGATGACAATTTTCCAAACCAAAGACTCACAAGAATAGAGCGGAGGTTGCCCTCGGCCGTGACCGAGGAACGGAAGTGACGAAATTACAACTCAACTCAATGAGTACGAAGCCCTAAAAAAATGTCTTAGTTTTTTACGAGTTTAGTGGAGCCATTGTAATGGTCGCGCGTATGCACGGCGAAGAAGTAAGACTCAGAAAGCCGTGAAGATTCGATCGCTTGCCAAAAAACGTTTTTTTTTTTTTTTTTGTTTTCTTTCAATCCGCGGATCGACTTGTACTTGATTCCGCGCCAGGGGAACGAAACACGCCTCGAAAAATTTGGCTGCTGTTCAAAGGTGCACGTCCCATTGTGCCCACAATATGACCCACCCAACGTTATACACCGACAAAATTCGGTGCCAATAATCGAACGAGAACGTCACGCTGAGCAAACAAACATCGTTAGAGTCAATCACTCCGAGCCGTGGAACATTTTGCCCAAGGTAGTCATAAGCGAAGAAAAATCAGAGGAAAAGTACTGCAAAAGCTTTTCACGGTGAGGTTTTTAGACGCGCCTGGTAACGTCTGCCACGCGTCGAAGTCGTCTTTGTTAACTTTGCTATTAAGGATGTTGAGTCCCTATGAAACATGTTAATGTTAATTGTTCAATAAATAGCTTCTTAATCGTCATGAAATTTTTACACGACCTTCTGAATACTTCGTGTAAAAACATACCAAATTTTCCGAATTCTATAATCATTACTTCAGCTTCCTTAATGGTTGAAATAAAAAATGATAAGAAAATTCGGAAAATTTCGTATGTTTTTGTATGAAGTATTTAAGAGGTCGTGTTAAAATTTCACGACGATTAGGAAGCTCGTTATTAAAAAATTAACATTTTGTTAAGAACAATTTTTAAAAGAAATGAAAAAAAATTTTATCAATAAACTTCGTTTTGTTTCCGTTGCTTTCAGTATATTGTAGATATTATAAAATTGAGAGGTCAAAAAAAAAACTTATTGCAAAGTTACATCAGTTTCCATAAAACAACATTTAATTTGTGAATGTTAATTGTTCAATAACGAGCTTCCTAATTGTCGTGAAATTTTTACACGACCTCTGAAATCCTTCATACGAAAACATACTAAATTTTCAGAATTTTATCATCATTTTCGATTTGGGACTCAACATCCTTAGAACGCCCGCGCATGTTCCTATGTTAACGCGATTCCTGGCTGTCTGAGAAATATCGCGGATAACGCGTGTAACTTAGCAACTACGGTGTTTTCTGAGGGTGATAAGAGCTATCACGTAACGTGTTGCCTACGAGCATCAACGATACGACGAGACAGAGGTCTTCTCTGAACGAACGATTCTATCGAAAAATGGACAAAATTTCAACGTTTCGTATCGAGCAATCTTTTGAGTGGCTTGTCAACCAAAATAACGGAGGACAATGAAGAAGAAACATCATCCATAGAGATATTTGGAAATTTCAATTCTTTAGGAAATTGGAGGATAACGCTCCAGGGAGTCTAAAAAAGCGCGAAAGTAGGGTGAAGCTGAAAGGGATGAGACCGTACAATATCGAAATGGCAAACGCAGAAACATTGGAAGCTCTGGAATTCTGAGACCTACATGCTCCATGTAAACCTAAAAAATCCAAAGAATGGTAAAAATTCGAAGTGGTACATTTTTGAAAAAATGTTTTATATCTCATGAAATTGTTACTATAGTATTTTGAAATTGCTATAGTAATTTTCTGATGAAAAGTTAGTTGTTGAAGATCATTTTCATGAAACTTTAGGTTCACACAGACAGTTATTATGTTATCTAAAAGTGTGAAAAAAAAAAGTTATCGATCAAACAGTTTTTGAGTTATCTTGCACGAGGTCACGAAAAAGTAGTTTTCAGGCAAAACACGTTTAAAGTTTCGAGGCTCAAAAATGTTGTGACTAAATGACCTACCGATTAATCTGCGATTCCAGGGCTACAAAGTAATTCGCCAGCTTCCGTGTGGAGTCCATTTTTGGCCGCAAGCCTTTCTTTAGGTTATAAAGAGATCTTCCCCCTGAAGCCCCAGATTTTGCTCATGAACAAATAGTTTTGCAATTATTCCCAAAAAAAAATTGAAATTGATCGTTCATTCGACCATGCCTACTTCAACGCAACGATGTTCGACCCAATGTTCTTCTGTCAGAACGACGAATATCTTTTCGCTCGTTTCATCAAGGCCTCGAACTGGACGCAGTCAGTTGTCGAGTCTAACGAGAACGGCTCTCGTGTAATCATGAGCGCAGGTTTCCTTTCACTTTTTCTATATCCATTCGGTTCCTGTCGACAGGCCTGACGTGCAAGCGCATTTGAAAAATGGTTCTTGTACGAATGTTCACAGGTGGTGAGAATTTCCGAGACACGCGATGGCTTCCTGGACCTCAATGATCTCGAGCGCAAACTCGTTGATGAAAAATCGCCCGATGGCGTCATGCAGCCGCTCCTCGTCGGTTGTTTCAGCGCAGCTAGCTGCATCACCGGTGTATTGGCCGATGACGTAGCCACGACCATGCTACTTCATCAACACGGGGCCCTCAGCGTGTGGGACTACACGACAGCCGGTAAGACCAGACATGATTTTTTCGGTATTTTTTTCTTGGCCTTATCGCCATTGGCATCGTTTAATGATTTCTTCATTTACTTGAATACACGTCTGGAAAGACAACTAAATTCAACACTCAATTATCCCGGAGACAGTTCATTTTCTTATTTTTGGCAGAATTTTAAAGTCGGACCACCGATTGTTGCAGATTCGTCGATACTTGCCTCTTTTTGTTTTCTGCCATTTTTACTTTCTGGGAAAAGTAAATGAGATACCGGGAAAAATCCGACGACGTTTATCTAAGTCTGTAAAAACCCTTCTGCGCCCTCCCGATGAACTTCCATCCCTCAAATAGAACCAATGCTATGGTTGTTTCAAGTTTCGACAGTATGACGATTGTGGAAAAGTGGCCAAAAGTGGCGCAAAAGATTTGCCTCGTCTTTTAAACCATTTTATGGGTCTAGCAAAAGGAAAACTTTATTTAGATTACGAATATCACTGAGATTTTTCGGAAAACTCGGAAAACGTGTGTCGATGCTTTTTCCACTATGCCTCGTGGAAGTAAATGGTTCAGGGCCAATCTTATCGCAATGTTCAGGGGGTAAAAACTCATCGAAATGGGCCTGTAGAAAAAATATTTAATAAATAAAATCCACATTTTTTTCCCATCTCGGCCAAAAATAAATGGCTTCACTGAATCGTTGATCATTTTTTTTCTGCTCCGATTAAGAACTCCACTCGGTACTCATTCTCTTGTTTTCTCTATAAATTCCCGTTCGGTTCAGCTCTATCCTAGGATCAAATTATCCTAGTCCGGTGATGAAAAAATAAGTGAACAAAGAGGATCCTTTGGAATCTCTTAAGGATGTTGAGTCCCTATGAAACATGTTAATGTTAATTGTTCAATAAATAGCTTCTTAATCGTCATGAAATTTTTACACGACCTCCTGAATACTTCATGTAAAAACATACCAAATTTTTAGAATTCCATCATCATTACTTCAACCTCCTTAAGGGTTGAAATAAAAAATGATAAGAAAATTCGGAAAATTTCGTATGTTTTTGTATGAAGTATTTAAGAGGTCGTGTTAAAATTTCACGACGATTAGGAAGCTCGTTATTAAAAAATTAACATTTTGTTAAGAACAATTTTTAAAAGAAATAAAAAAAAATTTATCAATAAACTTCGTTTTGTTTCCGTTGCTTTCAGTATATTGTAGATATTATAAAATTGAGAGGTCAAAAAAAAAACTTATTGCAAAGTTACATCAGTTTCCATAAAACAACATTTTATTTGTGAATGTTAATTGTTCAATAACGAGCTTCCTAATTATCGTGAAATTTTTACACGACCTCTGAAATACTTCATACAAAAACATACCAAATTTTCAGAATTTTATCATCATTTGCCATTTGGGGCTCAACATCCTTAATACTCACTCGTCGGCAATATTTCAATCAGAATCACGAAAAGTCCTGTTCTGGTAGCAAGGTCCCGGAAATACAACAAATCTCAAATAACAAACCGCGGCTCTGCCATTCAATAAAGTTAGCGTCCACTAACGATTCGCTCACTTTCATCGATGAATTTCCCTTTCTTCTTTATTCTCTCGGTATCAAGATTCTTGACCTACCGTCAGTGAAGTTTGACCTACTATCAGGTTCTATTGGTTTTCGTTTTTCCCGACCTTTTTCATCAAATGCAAATTGGAACAATCAAGTCACGCTAGTAGTTTGAAAAAAGGAAGATCCTGTCTTCGGACAGAAGCAAGTTTGCTCTTGTTGATTGTGTTGTTGACTGAACGCCGAGAGGGACTCGTTACAAAAAGTTCTTCCCGTTTATCTCCGGTTACGCGTGCACAAATAGGACGGCATTAATTTTTTCACTGCGGTAATTGCTCGCTCGCTTTAACGACTCGCAGTTCGCTTCGTGGACTTGCACTTTCAAGGCCTCGGCTCTTCGCCACGGGAATATTCAATTCGCATTGATTTTCCCGTAGGTGATCTTGTTCTCGCGTATATTATCGCGCCCGTCGCCATGCCGTTATAAACAAGAGAATAAAAGAAAAAACGAAGGGCGTCCTGGAGTGCGCGGCAAGGTGAGGCTTACGCTGTTTAACGATCATTTCAGCGCCGTTCGTACAGATGGACATGAATCCGCACTTGCCGGGCGTGGGCGAGACGGTCGTTCACAAGGACGCCATAATTTTCAGCGGTCACAAGTTCATGGGTGGCGCGCAATCGCCGGGTGTCCTCGTGGCTAAAAAAATACTTCTTCGCGACGACATCAGCAGCGAGGACATACGAGACTCTCATCGCTATCTCCGTGATCCCGAGCTGAGAGAGGAGAGCGGAACCGCGGGGGTAGTCGAGACGATCAGATGTGGTTTGGCCGTTCAGCTGAAAGAAAATGTTACGGCCCAGTCGATAATCGCCCGCCAGCATAAAATCTGCAGGTGAGATCATCACGACGGAGAGTTTATCTTTTATTTTTCTTCGGTGGCTAACGGCGCTCGGTAGGGTGATCTCCAAACCCGTCGATGAAGCTTTTATCGTATCGCAGCGTACACGGATAGTATCGCGAATCTGTTTTCACTCGTTTGGCAAATACTTTTCACCGCTATCGCGATAAATCGTTTTTTCTTTAAGGCAGGATTGTACTTTGAAACCATGAAAAAAACGCTATTTTCGTGAATTTTTTCTGAGAATACTATTAAAGATATCGATATGGGGTTTAAACTGTTCAATAAATACACTCTTTAAGTACATAAAAAAAAAATTTTAATGTATTTTATTCATTTTTTGTACACGTAAAATATGTTTAAAGCCAACGCCTCGAAAAGCAGGTACCGTTGCCGTGGTCGTGAAATCTTCCCGACGGATGGTCTGAAACAAAAAAATCAAATAGTTTCATGTTCAGTGTGTCTTCAGGAACCGACCTAACTAGAATATTTTATATACGTGCAAAATTAACAAAATGGCGGCTAAAATACGAAAAAAAAAATGCGTTTTTTTGGGTCTTTTTTTGCAATAAAAAAATAGTTCTAATCAAAATTTTAAGTTGATTGTAGTTAGGTCGGTTGGTACACACATATAGAATATGTGTTCCAAATTTCATAAGGATCGGTTCAGTACTTTTTGAGTTATCACGACCACGGTACTTGAAGATGTCGTTTCGAGAAAAACGCGTTTAAAGTTTTGGTGAGTGATAAATCGTAGAAAAAATTATCTTACCCTCAATCAGCGATGCCTGGGCCATATAATATGCCTTCGACGTGTTCCAGGTGGGTGTTTTCATCCAATTTAGCCTTTCAAAGTATCAAAGTAGAATCCTGCCTTAAACGCGATTACCCGCTACTGACGAATAAACCGCGCTCACGGCTTCGGCAATCGAAAAATTATTAGTAATCGTTAGTGCTATCACGTGTGAAAGTTCGTTCTCGAAGGATCAGCAGATTTCTTGGTTACTCAAAACTGCCGATGAATTATTCTTCGCTGGCTCAACACGAACATCTATTCCAGACAAGTTTTGGCTCACGTTCGTACCATTCCTGAGCTCATACTGCTCGGCAACACGGGACAAAACGTCAAGAGACTGGCCGTCTTTTCGTTCATGGTTCGACATCCCCGTGGCACGTTTCTCCATCACAATTTCGTTTGCGCAATTCTCAACGACGTTTTCGGTGTTCAAGCGCGCAGTGGTTGCGCCTGTGCCGGCCGTTACGCTCACGATCTAATGGGAATCGACGACGAAGTCGCCAAAGACTACGAGCAGCTGCTTCTCCAAAGGTACGAGTACAAAATGAACCTGACCTCGTCAGGTTCATTTTAATGAACGATCGTTCATAAAAATCACGATACTTCACGATTAGCAATTCCACTGATTCCACGAGGCTGAAATGTCGAACTTTCGGATTTGCCGTGATCAACAGTAAAGAGCCGAGCGACAGCGAGGATTCCAACAAGGAAGCCTTGCGGCCCGGCTTCGCGAGTTTGTCGTTGCCCTACTTCATGTCCGAGACGGAGCTGGCGTTCATCCTCGAGGCACTGAAGATGGTGGCCACCGAAGGCTGGAAACTTTTGCCCCAGTACGTTCTCAATCCGGACACCGGCGAATGGCGTCATCACACGAACAGCGTTTTCAAGGAGCGCAAGTGGTTGGGTTCCATCAGATACACGGACGGCAAGATGATCGCCTCGGAGCGACGGGTGTCCGGCGCCGGTGGTATATTTCCCCAGAGCAACGCGGATTGTCTCCAAACGGCCCGCAACATCTTCAACCGAGCTAGAAAGATGGCCCACCGTTTCCCGTTGCAGATCGAGCGCAACGTAGCGTTCACGGGTAGAAGCGAGTCCCTTCGTTGGTTCATTTTGCCGGCCGAGGCGCAGGATCTTCTGCTCGGTAATTCGCACAACGTCAAGCAGGATCTTCCGTTCGATCCGACGTTGCGTAAACGGGCAGCCGGCCGAAGCGACAACGCGACTAATTCACCAACGGCTCACGGTAACGCGAACTCGGCGATGCGACGTTTGAACAGTGACATACCGCGAACGAGCACGAGTCCCGTCATGTTGCCGTCGTCACCGAGACACCACAGTCTGCCGGCTTTGAGTTCCGACGCGGCCACCGGTGTCACCTCCGCCACGGAACGATCAGCCAAGCGTTTCGATGACAAAACCAAACGTGCACCTTCCATAGTGCTCGAGGGCACGTCAAACGAACACGAGGCTGACTCAGCTGGCTCCCGTGAACGTACGCTTCGCGAATCCTCGGCGTCATCTTCCAGGCCCGGATCACCGATGCCACCGGTCAAATTTGCCCTGGGCGAGGCTGTGACGAGTTCGATGATTCTCGGCGCTACGCCTGCCGGTGCTCGGCTGATGGCCGGTGACCACAGCGGCGGATCGATGACTCCGGGTGCCGCAGGGCCGCGTCTCGGTCGGGCTCGTTGCAATTCCCTCGGTAGCAGCGCAACCGGCAAAACTCGCCCGGTGCCCGTTCCTCTGAGTCCTCAGACACTAGCCAGTCTCGGAATCGCTTATTCTTCGGGCAACTCGCCGTTGTCGCGCGCTGACCGAAATTGCAGCTGCAGCAGCCACCATGACCTCACGTCCTCGCTGGAGTACGACGCGACGGGTGACAGTCCAACGAGAACTTCGCCTCCGTCGTCCGCTGCTTCTTCACCGACGTCATCCTCATCGCCGTCGCCTTACCTCTACGCCTACGCTCCTCTGAACCTTCGCGATCGCCATCCCCGAGCCAACGCCAACAACGACACCAACAGTCGTCGGAACGGGGCCAGCGGCGCCAACCTCGAGATCGGCGAAACGTCGCCGCGTTCGATCGTTTCGCGTCTCGGACGATGCTCGCCGGTACTTCCTCATCTGAGCCAAAGCACCGAGGACGATCTTCGGGCATACCTGAAGGAAGTCACGAAGGAACTCGCTACGGAAATCAAGTCCGAGATACGCGAGGTCATATCCAAGGTCGACGATGTTCTCTCGGAGAGCAACTCGTCCGAGATGGGCACCCCGCAGCATCACTCCCAACGAGCTTCCTCGACGAGCAACGAGAGAACCGAGGATTCCTTCTCCGCTAGCGAAATAGCCGAATATCTCATGGAGTTCTCCAAGGAAATGGCGAGCGAGGTCAAGTCGGAGATCAGGTAAGGATACGGAACGATACGGGGGTGGGGGGGGGGGGGGGGCTGTGGATCGAACAGCGGGGATCTCTCGATCTTCTTCGAGTACACGGAGAGAATTAAATGTTAAAAATTACCGTGCAGTAACGGTAACCGGATGACAACCCTGAAACTTCGCTTATTATTGTTGGGTAGAACACAGATTTTCACGAAAATAAAATAAAATTTATTCTTCGGATAGAAAATTTTACAAGATTTTCTAGTAAATTTCGATGTGTAACGAAATACGCAAAAGTTACATTTGAAAAATATATAATATCAGCGAAATTTTACTGTGCATTTTAGTATTTTATGCCTTTCAGAAATGTCTATAAAAAAGTATCGTCTTTATAAAAGTTATTTCAAGATTTATTATAAAATTTAATGAGTGTTATAGGAAAATGTATTGTGCTCTCGGTAAAAATTATCGTGCGCGCTTGGTTAAAATTATCGTGCGGTACGGTACGGGAATTTTGAGGCACTGCATTGTAAAAATTCCCCTTCATTCCTTTCACTTCAGAATGGTATGGTGGTGGGGGTAAGTAGGGGAGCGCGATTTCTTTATGGCACGATGGGACTTGCCAAAAAAATTTCGTCTAAACTGCGTACATCGCCGGTTCAGTTTAGCCTGAAGCCTCAGTCGCATGCAGTGTCTCGTTGCGAGAAAGTGAAACGTAGCGATCGTGTTAAATGATGACGAAGTAATATGTGCGCAAATTAGTCACATCACTCGAGCCTACGATGGTACAAAATGTATTATAAATAAATGTTAGTATTAAACGAAAAATAAATTCTAATGATCAAATTTGTCTCCTTATCCGTTTGTTGAGTATACCAATTTATATGGAAGAAAAAAATGTTCCCAACAAAAAACAAACAGCATTGATTTGTACCAATTTTTCAATAGTAAATAATATTCATTATTATTATTATGGTTATTGTTATTTCGGTTATTATTATGATTATTATAGCACCAGTTTTTGAAGAAAAAATACATTTTACTAAGGATTTCTTCAATCGAAGAATTTAAATTTTACCAGCCTTATAGGGCATTTTTCTTCCGAGGTTGACGCAGGTAAATTTTACTGTGCCGCACCGTAAAAATAACGTACGGCGCGGTTGGTAATTTTTAACCGACAGTAGGTAAATTTTCGAACATACATGCTAAATTTTACTGTCTCCAATTTTTACCCTTGTATAGTAAAATTTGAACTACGTATTTGAAATTTTCTGTAACGTGAGTTAAAAAAAACTTGACGCATACGAATTATTATGTTTTTCTCACTTGTCACCACATTGAAGCATATCACGGTAATATTTACCGTGAAATTCACCACAAAAATTACTTTTTAATTGTCTCCGTGTACGAGGGAAAACGTTTCAATTACGATTTTCCTTATGGACAGGTGTATGGTGAACGCGGTAGATGGTCTAGGTAGATTCTCGCCTGACCTGGCCGGCGCGTCGGCTAGTTCGGACAAGCCTTTCAACATCCACTGCACACCCGAGAGACGAGGCTCCGAGGCGTTGCCTTCGCCACCGTTGGTGCACCAGCACAAGCCCGCCAAGCCGGGCAAATTGAGCGAGCTTCTGCTGGCCCAACAGGACAGCAAGATGTCGAGCGAATGTTCGTCGGACGAGACTGTGATATACGTGGTAGGCCCGAGAGCATCGCCGAGCGTCGTACAGGACAGAGCGAAGACATCGGACGAGGGCGAGGATGACGACGAGGAGGAGGAGAATCCGCTCGTCAAGCCGCGCAACGTTGTCGAAATAAGGAAGAGCAACGGGACTAAAGCGAAACTTCCGGATATCTACTCTACCGTGAATTCCGTGAGTTCCCAGGACAGCGGTATAAACCTTTCGTTCCACGAGAGCGACGTGAGGTCGATAAGCGAGCTTGGACGTAGCAGCAGCAGCAGCAGCAGCAGCAGCAGCAGCAGCAGCGCCAGTAGCAGCGCCGAATCGTCCGGCAACAGCAACAGCAGGAAAACGAGAAACACGATTGGTCTTGCCACTGGAAGACGAGGCCGGGACGAGAAGTTGCCTCGCGATCACTCGGAGGACGAGATAATGAGGGAAGAGGCTGTCCTGACGTCCGAAGACGAGGACGGTGCAGCTAGAACGATGACCAAGAAGGAGGACACTGCACTCGGCAGCGAGATAAGCTGCGGACCACAGTGGCACAGCCCACCGAAGAACGTGTGGAAAGCAACGGTCGAGGCGGTTCACGAATTTGACATGATCAGAGACAAGGATCGCATACTGGTTTGTCTTCCAGCATCGGTGATGGGCGTTGGTCTTGCGGCGGGCAAATATGCCCTCGCGCTTCTTCACACCCTTCATCAGTATCGTTTCTACGCGAGATCGAAGGGCATCGATTTCGAGATCGGCGCGGTCACGATAGACGCCGGCAGTTCTTACGATCCCATGGAGTCCATGAGCTATCTGAAGGCACTCCAAGTGCCCTACTTTTACGAGGAATCCGAGGAGCAGACCGCCCTCATCGAGCCTCCGACGACGGTCGTTCTGGAGGCCGCGGCTGAGGCGAGTGCCGACTTCACCGTACGTTCCTGCACCGTATGCGGACGCCTCGGGGTCAATACGAGGAAGCGACTCTACGCGGTCGCCAAGAGATACGGATATAACGTCCTGGCGCTTGGACAACATCTGGACGATCTTGCCGAAGGATTTCTCGCTGCGCTTTTTTATACCGGCAAACTCAAGACCATGAAGGCACATTATTACGTGAGAGAACACGATCTCAGGGTTACCAGACCCTTTGTGTATGTCAGGGAGAGAGCTTTGAGGCAATTCATCGAGGAGAAGAAACTTCCCGTTCTGAGGGTAGCTTGTAAAGCTTGCGAGGAGATCGCTGCTCAGGTAATTCTACTTGTTGCGTCAACGGACAACACCACTGTGACACCCTGTTTTTTTGCCATTTTTCGAGAATTTTTTTTTGTGGAAAGAAAAAGAGATATTCGAAAAATTTTTTTTTGTTTTGTTCGTTGTTTATCGGAGATACGTAAAAAAAAATTTTCAAATTTTTCACGCCCCATGGTGACGCTGGGGAAGCTCCCGCGTCAGGTCCCGCCTCTGCAGTGGTTCGCGGCACGCAGCGGAACTCTCTTCTGAGTCGATCTGAAAAAAAATACCGAGTGTTTTCGTTAATAATATGATATTTTGAAGAGAAGTACATAGGGATTTGAAAAAATATTGATTTTTAAAAAATAGGCACGCTTTTGAGATTAAAGGACGATTTTCGAGCAAAATTTCTCGTCGAAAATAGGCTATAACTTTTTTTATTATTGAGATATCGAAAAAATCCTATGTACTTCTTTAGATAATCTAGTTTTATTGATGCAGTCCAAATTTGAAGTCGATCGGATAAAAATTGCTCGAGTTCTGCTGCGTGCCGCACTCAAAAAAGTGGTTTTGAGAAAAACGCGTTCAAAGTTTTAGGTTTGTTAATTTATGCGATAAATTGGAAAAAAAATTTTTTTACCTCAAATCAGCGATGCCGGCACCATATAGCTGGCCTTCAAGAAGCAAATCATTGTCCCTAGCATCTTTTCTCGAACTTGTAGAGGCTCTTCTTGCCTCTTTTGCAGCGTCTGTGAGCGAGCGCTCCGCCAGCTCGATCCGCGCTGCGTCGGTTTCAACGCAAAAATTGAAACAATTTGGGCCGATAGTTATCCCCAACGTCTCCAAAACTTTCATGAGGCTTCTCAGGCCATCATTGAATAATAATACCGCGATATAAGCTGCAATATCGACGATTTTTTTGCTCCCGGACTGACACTTGGGGGCTATTGCCCAAACTGATTTGTTGTAGCTTTCGTTGTTGTTTTGCGTGAAGCCGCCCAAACAACGCTGCAGCAAATCGTCTCTGCTCAAATTTTCGAAGACTGGCGTAATTGCCTCCAATACTTCCTCAGGAAGAGGCGGCTTATGGCGATATTCAGAAATATTACCGCGCTGCACCGCTCCACAAAATATTCAATATCTCCGAAAATAATTATTTTTTCGACCTGGGTCCAACGGCATCTTGATCTTAAATGTATTTTAGATTTTTCTAGATGGTTTTCAAAAAATCGATTTTTTGAAGCCGTCACAGTGGTGTTGTCCGTTAATAAAAATCAGAATACATGTTACTTTCTGACGTTCTTCCACATACCATCAAATCCATTGATACCTTCTATCAATCCATTAATACCATTCGTCAATCCATCAGTAGTATCATTAAAAATCAAAATACCCAATTACGTTATTTCTGAGTGTGGCAAAAGAACCATTGTACCCAGAAAATGACGAACTTGTTCTCCCGTTGGATTCTTTGGTTGGAGAATCTGAGAGGAGAATAGAATCGACCCAACAAGCCGAAGGACCTACCTTCGATGTGTGCTGTCTTTCACGCAGCTCGATCGCTTTTCACATTTTTCCAGAAATCCCAGCGAAACAGAGAAATGATGGCGCAACAAGAGCGCGCTTATCCGCGACTTTACACTTCGCTACGAACGGCTCTCAGGCCATTGATACTGGCGCGTGGAACGGCCACCAGCGGCACGGGCCATCAGCAGGTCCATCGTCAGAAGCACAAACTCAAGTCAAGATTGAGTCCGTCGTGTCCGACGGTACCGTTGATCGCCACTTCGCAAGAACTCGACGACAGTCAGACCGACGAAGAGCCGATCATTTGAGGCCATCCGTCGACTCACCCACGATACAGAAGACTACGGAAATTATCCGCCAAGGACGAGGAGTGAAAGATCATTCGATGCTCCGGCGTTTCGCGCAGTCCCCTTTTCGATGGACAAACCGACACTTTTTCATTGCGGTCAATGAAAAAATGTCGCCTAGTCCGCTCGAATGAGATTGGAAAAACTAAAGCAACGTCTTATTCGTTTGTAGCGCGTCGTCGAAATTCGCCGTGTGTACTTATAGTCGTAGGATAGAGATCAATGTCATTGAATCTTCACGAATTGTGACTCCGCTGTCACGGATTGATATACTTTCGAAAATTGTCCGTTTCGATTGTTTTCAGGACTCAAGTTTGCCAAGGTTGCTGAGATGCTTTGCATTTGTCGTTTGTTTTTTCTAAAAGAGCCAGGCGGGCGTTTGCGAACTTTGACGCCTCGTCGAACGCTTTCAGAAAATGGAAAACAACAATTGTACGTGCCTGGCAGTCTCTGCTGATCGCGTTTACTCTCGATACGTTTGCGCAACTCGACCTTTTCGCGCAGATGTTGAAAACACAGACAGTTCTTGCTGCTTGATCCGTACGCAAGCGCGTTTACAGACCTCCCGAGTCGAAATTTAGACCCTCCTTTGAATGCTCGAGAACCTATTTCCTTTGTAACGCACAGACCGCCGCCCTCCTTTGACTCCCCTTGAACCTATATGGAGAAATTTGCACCGTTGGCGACCCTCCTTTAGCCCTACTGAACCTTCTATTCAACCTCCTGAGCCTCCTTTAGGCCTATGGGCGGAGGGCAGCATATTGAAGTAGGCTTAAAGGAGGGTTAGTAGGGTCAGAAGAGGTTTAAAGGAGGGCTAGGAGGCTCTGCGAGCCACCGGTGAAAGGAGTCAAAGGAGAGTTAGTAGGGCGAAAGGAGGTTCAAAAGAGGGTCTGTAGGTTTGCGTAAGCATTAAATCAGGCTCACTAGGGTTTAAAGGAGGTTCAGACGAACCTAGTAAACCTCCTTTGAGTGAAAAAGTCCAATTTCTGCCACTTTTGGAGGTTCAGTAGGTTCTGATATACATGTTTTTGAGATTTCGATTTGAACCTCTTGAACCTCCATTGAATGACAAATTGGGATCGAAAGGAGGTTTAAAGGAGGGTCTAAATTTCGACTCGGGCTCCTCTCGACCTCCCCGTCTATTCCATACACTTCAATCAGCCTTGCGTCGGCTGTACATACATACGTCATTGTTGAGAGGATGGACGTGGAACGCGTTGCACGGCAATTTCACGCCGAGTTGAGGCGGACCTGGCGGATATCGTGCATATTTTAAGAAAACAAATTAATAAAGAGGAAAAAAGGAGAATCGAGTAACGAATTGTAAATAACAAATTGACGGTTAGGCGCAGAGAAGAATTCGAACTCTCGACCAACCACGTCCATCGTCGACATTTTCCTACGTAGAATTAGCTGGATATTCGTTCCCGTTTGTGCGCACTGGGAAACGAATGTAGTCCCTAAACGCCGCTTCAATCGTCGACTCGATGAATTCTTGGATGATGGTGCAGCGAAAGGTACAGTCGTCACATTTTTTAGCAACGAACACTGTACTGGGCTTCATTGAGAATTTAGCGATCATAACGATACGCTCCATTGGCCAGATTTCTGTTTGTTTGGAATTAGGTCGAGCCTTTTCTCGGTGCACAGCGACTGGTCTCGCTCGAACTGTCACTTGCCTATTTACCAGTACGATTGAAATGAAAAAATTATCCGTTTTTTACTTCGGGCATATTGAGAGAAAAAATGTGGTCATTTTTTAATGTTGAACCGTATTGGAAACAAAGCGAAAGGTTTTTCAGGATCCTTATAAGAGATCTGCAAACTAAGATTTTGAATACCGATAAAAATGAAGAATTTTCGCTGCATTGCAATGATGCAAAGCCATTAGGGAAGCCGAGTGTACGAGCTGAAAAAACGGCATCTCGTCCCATTTCTTTTTTGACAGACTTGTAATGGTGAATATGTGTTTCTTCCAATCTGTCTCGAGCTTTAGGAAAAAAAAATCCGGAGAATAATGTAACGGTGAGACACTGTCGGCATCGTGCCCTTGGTCATGTGAATTTGTGATTGTGAGAATAACTTGTCTATCGCTGCGATCGATATATCGACTTTCGTAGAATGATCAAGTTTCACGATACGGAGGAAAAAGTGAGAAAAAACTTTGCATACATAATTGAACGTAGCTCGTGAGGCTCGCTGTCTCACTTGACTGAATTTACCGAACGTCACATTTGCATTCGCATAATCGACTCACCGCTTTGGCATCATGATTTCAGGATATTTTCCCGATCTACACCTATCTTTGGAAAAATAAAAAATAACCCGAGAGCTCCCCCCTCCCGTCCTCCCTTTCTTTGGCGCTTTTGAGAGGCGAGCATGTTTGAGATAATTGCGAATTATAAATTGTATATCGTAACGATACATCGTCTGCCCTGTGGAAAAAAACGAGGGCCGACATATTTTAGGAATATGCGTGCGTGCGTGTGGGTGCGAGAATGAATTGTTAAATACTGTGGAGAGGTGTAAGTTTATTTATCGCTAATAAAAAAACGAAAACCAAAAGTAAAAAATGATTACCGACGATTCTCTTTTTATTATTGATTTTTATTGAATCTTTTAAAATAGTTTGAAACAGCGGGTACAGCCTCGTCGTTAGCGTTTAACGGTGAAATTCTTATTGACGGGAAATAGAGATAAAGCTCGGAGGGATTAGTCGCGGACCGGGATGGGCACAGTTCGAACGGAGAGGGACAGGCCCAAAACGAATTGGCTGTTTTTGCATCGACGAACGTTGGCCATTTAAAAATATTAAAAATTTCATAAGATGTCACCTTTCACTCGTATCGGTGGAACAAAATAGTTCGTAGAATCGTTCCAAACGGTGTCTCATTAGAATCGTGTCCATCCCATGCTCACTGCTCGCAAGGATAATCTTTGAGCAATTTGCCATTGGCACAGAATTTATCCGCGGTCTCATCGGCACGGGAATCACGCCGCTTTTTTTCCGTTTGGTCGGCAAATTACCGACGGACGGTGAAATGGATCGTTTTTCGATTTTCACCGGCTGTCGATGTGCCCGCTCCCTCCTACAAATTTCCGTCGGTGAACGTTTTTCTTTTACCGTTTTCTTCTCGTCCACCGATCCGTAAGAACGACCTCGTCGACGAGACGAAGAGAACTCTGGCACGGAAACTTCACGCGTTTATCATGGTACATAATTTAAGGTTGACAGTTGTCCAAAGTGTCCTGCATTCGCGATCGACTGATGGTAAACAAGAGAGACAGGAGAGACGATTCGTGAGTTCGAATTTTTTCGTCGCTCCTTCCGCGTTCTCCGAGTCTTCGGGAGATCGAACACAGAGGGGCCTTTTTTTATTTCTTTGCCGTCAATATTCGTAAGGCCGCGAATAAGATTTTTCTCGTTCATTTCTCACGTGCGATATGGCACTTTGACCTTTTTACACAAAATGAGATTACACTTGGATACGTAAGTAGACACGGAGAAGAAAAAAGTTTGAATGACGTTGAAGCGACGATCGTCAGTGGAGCACGAAAAGGAAAGACGACTTTTGAGAAGGGCGTGTGATTGAAAACAATTGGCGACGCACCCAATAGTATGTCCACAAAAAAATTATGTTAAAGTTTAAATTGCAACGAAATTTTTTTTTTCTTCATTGTTATCGACATATTTCCTTACGCAGATTTGCGTACTAGATCTCTGATGTCGATTGAAAAACATGTTTGAGTTATATTCGTAAACTAAATCTGCCAAAAACACAAGGTCGGCAAGTTAAAAAATTCTTTCTGTCCCAACCATATAAACTTCAAAAATTGCCTAATACACGATACTGACAATAATATATCTCCGAGCCAACTGAGCCAGAGATGTGGGTTTATGCCTTCTTAAAATCCGTCTTAAACGATCCTGAAACCGATTTATCGAAGACCTCGATATATTTTGCGACCTTAAGGTTTTACTTTGTTTCAGGAAAATTTTCCATGATTTTTTTACAATCAATTTTATCCATCAGGAAATACAAATCATAGTGACGTTCGTTCACCTACAAAAAATCAAAATTGTTAAAAAATCAGAATTTGGAACGTTCTACATTAACCCTAGCCAACAGAACGTAACAAAAACGTCACCGTGACAGTCACCTCTCGCCTGCAGCTCCACTCACGATCTTGCTGCAAATATTATTGCCACTGCTGTTATTTATTTTTACGTCTCCATGTACATTGCCGGTTCCCCAGCGCGTCCGCGACAATTTTTTCGAACCCGTAAATTTTTTAATGCAACTATGAGACCTAAGAAATATCGAGCAAAATTTGTTTCTTTCTTTTCTTACTTATAATTACAGCAATAGTTTGCAGATATGTCGTGTAAGATCTTCATAGTCGGAAATTCAGCCGATCAATAATGTTGATCAATAATAAACGTTTCATCCATCATTTTATCAGTTCGTTCGAACGAAAATGATTTCTTCGATCGTTGCGATTCTAAATGATGTTGCACGGATCGATCTCGCTGAATTTTATTTTGGTATGAGAGGAGCAAAACTCATTGGTGAGGATGGAGCGATTTTTCGTTTAACGAAAAAAAAAATCGAGGAACGCTCGTGTGTAAAAATTGCCATATCTCTGAACATCAGCACTGATTGTAAAACGCGAATAATTTCGTCGCAGCACTCACCACGAGGTTCTCGTCGTTATATAGGATATATATATATATATATATATATATAGGTGTACGTGTGTGTGCATGTGTGTGTGTGCGCACATTCTCATAACGGATAAAACACGAAGATCGAAGTATCGGAGATTGATAATCGTATTCGATAAAAAGAAGAACGAAAATAAAATTTGATAGCGATCGGTACAGAAAAATTGCAAGCGGAAAGCGTATATACGAAGTACATTATACATATACACATATAGATACACTCCGGCGCAGATGATTCGCCGACTGCGACACGCGCGTCGTTTTTTTTTCTTTTTACCAAAAGAATTTGAATAATGACAAGATTGAGAGTGAGAACAAGGGAATTAATTCTTATACATAATTATCATCGTAACCTCCGGCGCCACATTTTTCCATTTTTTGCTGGTATTTTCGTCGCATAAATTTTTTTTATTCTCACGACAATATTTTACCTTATTATATCTAACTATAGCGAAGAAGTACGACGAACGACGGATGGGAATCCTAGAAGAGAGGCGATTGAGGAATCTCTTCGTCATCCTCTTCCTCGTCCTCGTCGTCAGTGCCGGGCTCGACGAGCGAACGTGCGAATTCTGCAACGAGATCAAGCAACGCTCGTGAAACTCGTGGCTGCAAATCTCGTTCGTAGATTTTTTTTTCACGAAAGATTTTTTTTTAAATCAACAAACAACGAGCCGAAGAGAAAGGTATGGATATTTCGAAAGATCATCTTGCATAAAAAGCGAATATGCAGGACTTTTCGCCAGAGACACTCAATTCCCCCCGCTCGCCCGCAGTACCCATAAAAAGAATACGAATAAATGAAGAATTAACGATCACCGTGTTATGGCCCTACCATGCGCTCCGGAGAAAAATGGGCGGACGCAAACGAGAGCGAAGCGAACGAATGCCATCGTGGATCAACGGAATGAAAAAAAACGAATGTTCATTTTTTTCAACGGAAAAGAATGTTTGCACCGTTAAAAAGAAAAATCTAAAGGAAATATATGAGCAAGCATTCTTTAAGGGAGCTTTCCAGTGTGAAATTTTCAAAAAATCGATTTTTTTTTTTTTTGCTTTATCGAATAGTATACACTCTTCCGAATATTCCCTGAAATTTTCATGCCGAAATTCAGATTATTTCGGTTACTGTACAGCATTTCTTGGAAGAAGGCAACGGAGCGCTACAGCTACAGCGAAACTTTGAACGCGTTTTTCTCGAAACAGCATTTTTCAAAACGGTGTCCAACTTGGAGGGCAGAGTTTTAAAGCTATCGAGTTGAATTTTTTACACAATATTCTTAACGTCATTGTTTATCGTGCTATGGAAGCTTTTTTTTTTTTGACATCTTCCTATTTTTTTGTAAAAAAAACTGCCAAAAAAAATGCTAAAATCGATAGTTTTTGTTCAAACCGGCGCCATTTTTACAAAAAAAAAAAAAGCCTCCATAGCGCGAAAGCCAATTATATACCGATCAATAATCTTTTTGTGTTTTTTGTTTCAGATCAAAATTGTGACCCCCAACGTGGACACCACATCCAAGTGCATTTTCTGCAACAATTGTTTCATCATTTTTATAGATATTAATTAATAAATAAATCGATCTTTAAAAAATTGTTTTGTATTCTTCAATACCCAATTAATATACAAAAAAAAAACCAGACCGATTAGATTATTTTTTCTTTAAAAAAAAAAATCGCGAAAAACAGCGATTTTTCGGGCTGTCACATTGGAAAGCTTCCTTAAGAATCTTTCGTGAACCGACAAACCGCGACGTCTCTTTCGTTTGTGCGGAAGGAAAGAAGCGAAAACATACCATAAAAGTCGATTCGTCCGTCGCCATCCTCGTCGACTTCCTTGATCATGTCCTCGACTGAAATTTCAACAGAATAATTGTAAAGGCAATATGCGGAACACGTTCAAGAGTAACAATCCTCCTATCCAAGTTTTCTTCCCGCCGATAGTAGCTTTCTCCTTTTCGGTACTTGCACCTGTCGTTTTTTGTCCAAAACATTGGTAGTTTGGCTGAAAACTTGGAAAGGATTTTGCCGCTATCTCTCCGACTTTCTGCGATGCGGTGAAACACGTTCGGTGGGTGACGAGAATTGTGATGGTAGGTTTTTGATGGACTGGGTTCGTAGGTTCTGGGATATGCAATCGTTGATTCGATACGATAAGATGAACGCCTATGGTACTTGTCACGTTACTACAAACGACTACGGTAAAGGATAGTACAAAAAGATCGACTATGATTATGCCTTTAGCCTTTTATTACCTGTTTTTTTACTTTTCGGTTTTGACGTAATCTTTTTGCGGATTCAAATTTTGGAGCCTCGAAAAAAATGTCCAAAACCGTTCAAATATTTATCGCAGACCAAAGAACTGAAAAATGAATTTGGGCGAAAAAAAAGAATATTTCGTTACATTCCAACACGATGCAAGGTGCAGCAGTAAAATGTAGCGCCACTTCGCCAAAACGCAAAACATCTTCCGAACTAGTTAGCTGCAGGTTTTGTTATCAACTGATCGAGAGAGGGAGAGAGAAAGAGAGAGAGAAAGACAAAGCGGCAAATGTTCTATTGCTGCGACAGATGCACGAATCGACATATCGATTCCGCCCATCGAATAACACCAATAACACGCAGCTCTCGTGGTCGCACATACCCCCAATCGAGACCACGACAATTGGCCAATTGCCGATTCCCGTCCACGCACTGATACCCAGCTCACCGTCGATATTCAAAATTGCCGATTTGATCATTTTATCGAGCATAAAATCACGCGAAACCCGTATATTGTTGGCTGCTAAAAATCAGGGAGTTTTGTGCAACCGCCACCATATTCGGGACAGCAGCGAAAAAAAAAAGTGATCACCGATATCTCAAAAATCACTGCAGCGATCAACTTCAAATTTTACGACCTTCTTTTACATTCTAAAAAGCAGTGCTTCAACGAGGGAATTTTTGTTCTCGATGCATCGTTTTTTTTACCAAAGAAAATAGAGCGCTTTTTACTGAAAATTAAAACTGAGACTTTGAACTGCCGACATTTTTTTATTAATCTATATTTTATTACATCCTTCGCACATGCACTAGACAGGTTCATGCACACACTCAATGCTGTTAATTGGTTTATTTTGGATTACTTCGTTTCAAGCAGCTGTGTTCACCACAAAGGACGTTTTTCAAACAGCGCTCTACACAAACTGTATCTACCACACTCATAAGTATTATCCAATAGAAAAATTGCAAAAAAATATTTTAAATCATGCTCTTTAATATAAAACAAAAGCTTAACCTGTACACGTTTTCTCTGAAAAAAAGCATCAACATTCCTCTTTTTACCGACGTACACCTAGCTCGTGGTACCTAGCCTAACCCCTTAAGGACACTACTAGCGGTTTCAAAGAATCGATTTTTTTCGATTTTCTCAAAGTTTACATATTCAAGAAAATGTGAAGAAAAAAATTCAAGTAAAAATATTGGAAATGAATCAAATTGGAGACGATATGGTGAGAGCAGGTAACGCAACGATTTACGTATACTAAAAGTTTTAAGCGCGTTTTTCTCATCCTAGCCGGCATCACAACTGTAGCTATAATTGTCCAGTTTTCAATTTTAAAAAACAACAATTTCCGTTATTGGAGTAGCTATTGTTGCACGGAGCCAGTTTTTTTAATTTCGTATTTTCTACGCCCCCGAATATAAGTAAAAATTTCGCCAAAATTACACCCTTCTTTTTAACACCAGCCGTTTTACATTTTTTTTTTCGAAAAACGGCTCCACACGGAAACTACATTTATAAAGATTATAAAATTTTTTTAATTTTCATTTGTCAGAGCAACCACTGACGAGTTATCGATCCGGCCGTTGGACCACATTTTTCTACAGATCCTCTATTATACCTCAATAACGCTGTTAATGTTTTTTAAAATAAATATGTACCCAAAATAAGTTCCATGTACACTCAATAACATACCGTTTTTCTAAATCCTGAATAAATAATCTAGCACACAAAAAGCAAATAAAGAACGACCTATTTCGGCACGTCACTATGGTATCATCTCTTAAGGGGTTACCCCCACTTGCGATTTTGAAAAAATCGATTTTTTTATTGCATTTTTTTGAAGTATAAGTATCTGAGAATATGTCTTGAAAATTTCAAGTCGATCCGAACAAAATTGACTGAGATATGAGGGTTGAAAGAGAAGAATCCGTGAATTGAAGAACTGAAATTGAAACTTTAAACGCGTTTTTCTCAAAATGGCATTTCTGAAGTCGGTGACCAAGATTACTCAAACACTAATGAACCGATCTTCTTGAAATTTTGCAGGCTTATTTAACACATAAAAATGTAGTCTTTAATCGTTCGATTTTTTTTTTTCGAAAAAAAATGGCCGTTTTATAGCCAAAAAACGGCCGTTTTTTTCGTTAAAATCGAACCATTAACTTTGACTGTCCGCCATTTTGTGAAAAATGAATATTTTTTAAAATCCTTCGATTAAAGACTAGTTTATACTTATATTTGGCTAAATCCATCCGCATTTTTTTTTCAGATGATCCACTTCGCCGCAATGTTGGTCACCGCAAATCGTGTATATAAAAACATTATTTCATTGACAGCCATTTGCCACTAAACAATGTAATACTTTTCAATAAAAAAATGACTGAAAGTTCTTCAAGATGTGTTCTTTAAGATGGTATATTGATCGATTAAAAAAGTTTTGTAGTTTTCTTTAAAAAAATTCATGAAAAAGGCCTTTTTTGCGCTACAAGTGGGGGTAACGCCTTAATATAGTGCTTGAATGGTGTGGCATTATTGACGGTGCTAACTGGGGCTGAGAAAAGTCATGGATTATTCGATTCAGGTCAATTTCTAGAAACTATAGTGTTATCCGAAGAACGGTCGTGAATAATTATGCAAATCTCTATTGTCCTGGTGGATAAGGGCGAGAGGGAAAGAGAGAGAGAGAGCTGCTGTGCAAAGGTAGACCGAAGAGTCTCGACGGACAGACAACATGATGCCCGTGGCTTCGGAAATATATTTGCTTGCCCTGCAGCAACGTCGGAGTATCTCTCTCTCTCTCTCTCTCTCTCTCTCTCTCTCTCTCTCTCTCTCTCTCTCTCTCTCTCTCTCTCCCTCTCCCTTGCTCTGTCTTTCTCGCTCGATCGTTCCCGTAATTGCATTTCCGATTAGACTGCACGCCGTTTCCTGAACTCCTGTGGGATCCCTTCTGTCTCCGTCTTCCTCGCATTCTTCTTCTTTCCCCTCTCACTATCTTTCCCCTTTCACGTTCTGTTAACCGCGCGAATGACGCGCAAATTTGAACTGATCGGATGCGCTAAGTGTGCACATGCGACGAGATGAGCGCACTCGATTTCCTCCATCACGGACGTTTGGCTACCAATGAGCAAATACCTGTCTCCTTTATCCGCTATTAAAAAAAAGCCTGCAGTGAAACGAGGGTGGTCGTAATGTAAAAATAACGCTTTTTTGACATTCTCCGAATATTTATCAATACTTCGGCAGCACTTTGTTTTAATAATAATAACTCCATTGTTAATCGATATTTGTCAATGACAAAAAACCTCAAACTTGCCAAGACTGTGTATTAATTGAGTGTAAAATCCCAACCTCGTCAACCCAATACTTGTGTCCGAAAAAAATAATTGTAAATCGACCGGTTTTTTTAGCCCTGAGCAACGGACTTTGAACTTCAATCCATCAGCATAAAAATTACGCCAGCAAATAAAAAAGTGCCAAAAGATGAGCCTTTTCTCTTAAAATAGCACAAGAGTGCTATGCAAAAATATTTTAGAAAAAAAACATTCCACCAATATTCCTTCGGAAAGTTTTCTTTTCTCGGTGGTTCGATGGTTATATCGCGAAGCAACACCGTCGATTATAAAGTAACACAGCCCTTCTTGGCATCCTCCTTGTCGTAGTCGTTTACCCAAAACAAAGAAGGTGTTTATCGGAGAGAAAAAATCGTAAAAACTAGGTTCGTCTCTCGAGCTCTTCGGACAGCCAAGGAAAAATAATACAAATCTAGTCGCGTTTGACTCACAAAAAAAATTGGAACGATAGAACGGGCGAATATGAACGTACAATCGAGGGATGAAGGAACAAGAGAAAACGGACGTAAAAGAACCTGACGAAACTAGCCGAGTGCGAACCTCGATAGGACAACCGACAGCCTTTTTGAAGACACTTGGGAACCCGTTGCTGATACCTTCGAGGGAATAACCCACATTTGTGCATAAATGAAATTCGAGGCGAAAAAAGTAAACGAATTTCATTCGCATATGGGCCAAAATAGAAAGTGCCGACGAAAAGGGGTGAGAAAAAGCGTGTGAAGAATACCAAGGGACTTGGGGGTGAAAGCAGAGGGACATAGCGTGTTGACACTCACTCTCCTCCTCAGACAAATCCTCCCCGAGACATTGGAGAACAGCTCGGAGATCCGATGCTGTGATGTAGCCTCGGTTATGCTTATCGAATACCTGAAACATATATCAATGTTTATTTAGTCATTTGCTAGCAACACACCGCGCTTTTGACGAAAACCTATACGAAAAAAAAATTTTACCACTCAAGGGCCTCCACCTGTGCAAATTTTTGAAAATTTCAATTTTTGGTTTTCGACGGATTCTCAAAATTGAACCTTCCAAAAATATTCTCGGAAAATCGCAACAAACTTTAAACGCGTTTTGCTCAAAATGTGTTTTTCATAATCGATGACCACAATATCTAAAAAACCACTACACCGACCGATTTCGAAATTTTTCAATATCAAGAAGCATTGCTTGAACGAAGGAATTTTTTCTTATCATAGATAATAGGGCGTTTTTTCGTCAAAAACTGATACTTTAACTTGGGATTGCAACTTTAAAAAATTAATATTTTATTGCATTTTTCGTCCACGCACTGAGTAATTTCATGCAGTGAGAAAATGCGTTTGATTTTTTTTATTTCGTATCATTTGTTTCCGAGCAGCAGTGGTCACCGCGAAGGACGTTTTTCAAATAGCAGTCTGCACAAACCATTCTATCTGCCACGTTTATGAATATTTTCCAATACAAAAATTGTCAAAGATACTCAAAAACTGCCTTTTCGCTCGAAAAGGCAGCTTTTGACAAATTGCGAGGAAACTAATGAAGGTGTACTTGAAAAACACGAAAAATTAAAAAAATTGACGTAGTGTGGACAAGTCCGATTTTGTTCGCCAGCTTCTCTAAGGAAACTATTAAATAAATTTCTTCAGGTTGGCGAAAAAACGGGTTACGAGGAAAAGCACCCCTCAATGGAAGGGTCACTCCTCAATTAATTTTTTTTCGCTATTTCTATGGTAGACTTTTCTTCGCTTTACATTATAAAACTTTTTGTTGTTGTTTCGTTGAGATCGGTGGACTGCTTGTGGGTGAAACTGCAAAATCACCCCCCGACACGCCTTTCTTTGAGGGGTGGTTTCCTCCCTTCAATACTTCGCCACATATATGAGTTTCAACCAAATCGAAGGCGGACACTTAAGTGATGTTCCTTGTAAGATACAATTTAGCAAATTAGTTCATGACATGACAGCTATTATTCACATAGTATGTTGTATGTGTGTGTGTGGTTGAGTTTCCAATGTTACTGCGTGTATAACCCTCGGAGCTTTTACGGCTCCGTCGGTTTTACTTTTACGCTACACTTGTTACTTCACTTTGCGCCAGTTCCTTCGAACACCTCCAAGAGATCTACTCAGAGCCACTCTGTCCTAATGCACTACACTATTCCATTTGCACAGGGTTACGGAGAAACCCGCAGAGATACACGTGGGTGTATTTTCATTGAGTTTCAATTGTGTACGTCATTGGTAGCTCGGTAAACCTGCCTCCTGCTTGGTCCTCGCCGCGCAACAGACAGACAGCTAAACGCTCTTCCATCCGAGTATCGGTTCAAACGTTATAGCTTAACATGGACCACCTTAGCAGCACCCCATCGCCTACTATCGTCGATCATACACGAGGAATATTTACGCCTGATGAAAATGTTATCCGATCAATGTCAGTTGACGAACAATTGAACTATTTTTGCGGATCGAAAAGTTTGGTGAATTTTAATTAGCATATCGAGGTCCTCTTTTTTATCTATTTTTCAGTTTTTTTGTACGCAAACGTGTTTTTTTCTGCAATTTTTCTCTGCTATCTTGAATTCTGCTTTATGCAGGGTGACTCGAAAAGTAACGAGCGAAAGGAAAATCCAGATATATCATGTCACCCCCATGTATGCTCTGCAATCATTTTTAGTTTTAAAAAATGCAACCTTTAATTTTTTTTTCGAGTTATTGTATAGCATAGATTTAAAATTATCTTTGCTGTATGTACTTTCCTCTCGGGAATTCATAACGGCAATTGGGAGTCATTTAGACTAGTATGAATATTTTTTCTATCATCTGAACTTTAGTGGCTGTTCCTCTCAAATCATTTAATTTAACTGTTCATCGAAATCTAAGACATTAACGTTAGTGTTCAGTTGATAATTTGTTATTGCTCACCAGTGCATGTCGTAACAATAAAACTGGTAAAAAAAATCGCGAGGAAAGTACATACACAAAAAATAAATAAAACTGACAGGGAACATCACTTGAGTGTCCGCTTTCGATTTTGTTGAAACTCATATTTATGGTAAAGCATTGAAAACTGAAACACGCGTAGTTTTTTTTTATCGGCGGAAAAACTATTTTAAGGGGGGAAACCACCCCTCGAGGAAAAGCGTGTCGAGGGGTAAATTTGCAGGATCACCCCCAAGCAGTCCACCGATCTGAACCAAAGACCGAAATTCTGCTAATTTAAAGCAATGAAAAATCCACTATGAAGGTATAGAAGAAAAATTGAATTAAGGGGTGACACGCCTTTCTTTCGGTGGTCACTCCCCTTAAACCCGTTTTTCCGCCGATAAAAAATATACGCGTCTGATAGTTACAATGCTTTATCACTTATATGAGTTTCAATAAAATCGAAGGCAGCCCCTTGAGTAATGTTCGTTGTAAGTGCCTTTTTTCTCTGAAACTGATGAAAATCGTAGAACTACAGGTCATTCGGATAGGTGTTGAGGTATCTTGATTTTCTTTCATACTTCACTTCTCAGGCCAGCCTGTCTACGACTTTTAAAAGAATACAGGGCAAAGCCCTTCTTATAATTTCATTATATACTCCAAACACTACTCCAAAAAATCAAAGGAACAGAAAATTTCTTTAATTTTTCAATTGGTTTTTGAAGCGCTGTACCTATGTGAAAAATGGTCGCATCGAGAAAAAAAAAGCTTTTTGAGGCCTCAAGTGTCTAGTGTCGAGATCTTTCGGCAAACAATTTTCGTGAGCTACGGTTATTGCGCCAACATAAGAAATAGCCGGAGACATTCTTCCACATTTTGTTTCCAAGGATCCAAAGGCGCGGGATTTTTTTTGTTAAATCAATGCATAGGTCAGTTAGCCTGTTTATTCAACTTCAATTTGGTTTTTTGGTCTCTCTACGTCAATTTTTTGCTGTGATATACGACTATGAATGACAAATGACCCCTTTGTCTTTGATCATCGATATCTCAGCAACCAATGATCGCGCAGGTGACTAAAGAGCAGCTTTGAAAACTGGAATAAATTTCCTACGAGACACTTTCGCTGATTCGTGATAAATTTTTTTCTTCACCCTTAACATTAATAAGAAAAAAGTAAAAAAGGACTTTTTATGGTTTTTCAGTAAATCTACCACTACTTTAAAAATATTAATGGAAAGACTAATGTTGCCAGGTTTTTTTTCAGTCTAATGTGCCCCCAGTAGCCCTGTAAGATTGCGCAGCATAATTTCACTCATCGTAAAATTCATTAACTAAAAGTTGATATCCTCAAGCTGTATTCGCTAGTCGATCTGAGAACTTTTATGCGATTAATCTCGATATTTTCTGCGAAGGTTATTAGGGTTACAAGAACGTTTTTATTTTTCAAAACTAGACATGATCAGAAATTGAATAAAGTTTAATTTCACAAAAACTTTTGATTAATTTCTTTTTATCAAAACTTAGAAAAAATGTACCAAAAAAAACGAAAAAAATGTACCAAAAAAAGAGAAGGTTTAGAAAAAACCGTCATTCTTCTTTTCTCCAAAAAAAAAAAAGATTAGAGATATACAATTTTACACGAGTGTCTTCTAGTACTTTTTCTAGGCCACGTAACTTATTTTTATTACAAATAAATTATGCAAGCGACACTCCAACAAGCAGGTATTTTGTAACGCACCATAATTTTTTTTCAAGCAAAAATTGCTTACCGCTTTATTTATCGGTTCAACGGAATAGCGATTCACGGCATGAATTTTTCCATGACTATTCGAGTTATACACTGTACACGGGAACCTCAGGCGGTTGCATATAAATTCTCAATTCCATTTCGTATTCATAGAGTATAATATGCTGTTCTCCGTGAACACGTACGCCGTTTCAATACGGATCCCGTCGTTTTGCTGGGAAACATAACTTGCCAGCATGGGGAAATTGGAAACATCGGGGCAAAAATATACGGGAAAACAAGTTGTTCCTCTCGTACATACTCAATGCATGTGGACTCGCTCCAACTCCACGGCTAGGACTCGCGATCGTTTCCGCCTCAGTCGAATATTTCTAACAACAATTTATCGAAGCGACAAACATAAACGTAACATTTGCATTACTAGTCACCGGAGAACAGGCGAATAGCTACTGTTGCATTGCAGCATCCCAAGCTACGTTGAAAACAATTTTGTTGAAACTAGTACATATGGTGGAGCATTAAACAAAATATTGGACACTTCTTCTTTGTACCGGCGAAAAAGAGCTTTTAGGGGATGAAACCACCCCTTGGGGTGAGGCCTGGTAAGGGATGGTTTTGCAGTTTCGTCAAGGAAAAAATGAAAATTCGTCTCATGTAAAGTGATGAAAAATACACAATAGTTACATTACAAAAATTCAAGGGTGCACCACCCCTTTGTTTTTCTTTCTCTCACCCCAGGTTCCACGTTTAAGGGCGGATAAAATTGAAGTTTACCTGCTTTTGCATTTCGTAGCATAGTGAACAGGGGTAAACAACCCCTAACTTGAATTCTCTAAACTCAATTTTTATTCTGATTTGAATCAATGTTTTTTTTTGCGTATTTCGAAACAATCACGTTTATCAAATGCGCCGAACGCTCCTAAAAACATAAACGAAAATATGCGAATAACAAAACTCCTGTTTTTCTCGGTTTGCGCACTTATCTGGATATCTTATTTCCATGAAAAACAAGCCGGATTTTCGTCGCATTCAAAAGGGCATAGCGCAAAGCAAATCGATAAGCTCCTTTCCTCTCGTTTGACATTAGCGATTGCAAATAGCATATTGCAATCGAGCGCGAAAGCAACGTAATTATCGAAGGATTTACCGGTTGACCATCCGATCGATTATTTCGTCAATTACGCCCTTCCACATCCCTATATCCATCTCTCACCCCCCCCCCCCCCCCCCTCGCACACAAACATAGACACACACACACTCCTCCCTCTTTCTCTCTCTCTCTCTCTGTGTGATTCTCTCGCTCACACACATATTCATCCCTCCGACATCACCACGAGCTTGTTCTGCAGTAAAATGCATTTATCTGTCGGGATGATGTACTTGCGAGCCAATGCACGTGTGGATTTGGTCCAGCGACTGTACTATTATCTGCTAAAGCCGATCGACACCTGTCATCAACATTAATTTTCATTACACGTTCTTTTAAATACACACACATGCATATAAATAAACACGAGAGGAGGTGATTTTGAAGACATTCGTGACCAGCGTCTCGGAAAAATTATTGTCATTTTTCGAATCACCAATCGCGAAAAAATCTTAATACACGTTATTTCTTGTTGATGGATCAACCGCCTCGTATTTTTCGCTCACAACGGTATTTTTCGTAATTCTCGTGGATTTCGACCATTAACAATGTACGAAGAACTAGCGCTCGACTGGTAATTACACCAACCTCCCCGACATTTTCTTCCGTTTGTTTTTTCTTTTGCCCCGTTTTTCTTACGTAGTCGTTAATAGGAGAGTCCGAGGCGGAAGAAAAATCGCTGAAATGAAATATCCATGATCGCCGAGGAATAATGTATATATAAGCGTGGCGGAATGGAGTATGAGAATTTTCGATAAAGCTGCGAGTGAAATGAGGGAGCCCAAGGAAAAAGAGAGGGGAGAGGTTAGCACCGAAATGACGGAAATGAAGAAACGATTCACCCTCAACTATTAATATTATTTCAACATTCTTTTTTTTCATTGCAATTACGCAATTCCTTCGTGCTATATATCTTTCTCTCTCGCTCTCTCTCTCTCTCTCTCCCTCTCTTTCTCTCTTCAGTCTTTCGTTTCATTGTGTTGATGCACGTCCAACTTGAATTTTTGTCTTATTATTGCTCGGGAGGTGAACAATCACGCCATTTCATAAAAAGCGATGTTTGCCAAAATTTTTGCATCATCATTCTGTCCTGGAACATTCTCAAGAGAGAGACCCCAAATGAAAGGCTGAAGGAGAAGCGACAAAAAAATGTTGATTATAAAAAAAACAAATAATATTCACCACCGGACTATGGTTGTTTTTGCCGTTTTCTTCTCACCGTTTCCCATTACCAATATTTCGACATTTTTTTGGCAGACTTCGCGTGACCTAATTTGAGCGAGTAGTCGATCAAGAAGAACATGCCGAAGCTTCGCAATTTATTATAAAATATGAACCTGTTTCGCCGTAAATGTTTATTTAAAATCTTTGGAAATGCAAAAACCAAACATTCATAAATTTGCTCTCGTCCAGCTGGTTTCGTGAAAACGCCAAAGTCGTCCTCTTTTGATCTGCGCTATCGCGGCCGCTAGTTGGACATTTGTGATGGATTTTGCCCTTGCCGAATTAGATTTTCACAGACTAAGAGAATGCCGTTGGTCCCGTGCCGATATCTCAATTCCTTCTGCCCGAGAATCCCTACCGGAAAACGCGAAAATCGACATCCAAAGGGATAAGAAAATTGGCGAAATCCGGAGGCTCGACTTTGGTCCGGTCCAGGGGATCGGCAAGTGATGCAAGGCAGATCCGTCGAAGTCCCTTCGAAAGCTAGATCGATTGTACACCAAATGAGCTAAGGCAAAAGCGCCCCGGTCGAAAGGGTGATTCTCGAGAGCCCGAAACGTGAAACGTGCATTTTTGGTAGTCCGGATAGCCGGTTTTCCGAAAGTTTGATCGGTCATGTCTCAACCGCTGGAAAACTAATTAGGTTAACTAATTAGCTCGTAGCCCGGGTTTGGTAAAGAATTTTTATATATTTAGGGAATGGCGTTGGGCTTATCCGGCTATGTAAACTATTTTTATGAAATTTTTTTAATAATTATTTATACACGGAGACAATTTTTAAGTCGTTTTTACTGTGAAATCACAGTAACTCGGTGACAGATGTGCAATTCTTCAGGTTTTTAGGAAATAAATTATAAATTTTCATGGAAATGAATCAAAATTTACTTTTGCGTAACAGAAATTTAAAATATTTTCCAGAATTTTTACTGAAATTAATAGTAAAATTTCATGAAACGTGAAGATTACGACAATAAGTTAAAAAAGTGCTAATATAAATGAAATTTTTCAGTGGAACATTGAGAAATTTGCGTGTTTTCCATAAAAATTAAAAAAAGGAAGCCGAAATTTTCCGTGCGTCCACCGGAATTTTACGTTCTTTATAGTAAAATCAGTTAGGGCTATGTCGCCTGACCGTACGCGTGAGCTCTGTGTGTAGCGTGCGTATACGTGAACGCAAGCTTTGAGAGTGCGCTTGTGTATGACGCAGTATGACGAGCACGAACGACGCCGAGCCGCGTTGCTTAGCAACAGCGGTACCGCGCATGCGCATTATAGTACGAAGCATGGGCCAAGAAAGCCTCGTGGTCTCGTGCAGTCTAACGTGTTCTACGCAGTTCTACGCAAGAAAACAAAGAAACGTGAAAAGAAACTTCGATAAAGGACGTCTACAATGGTACGGAAAGATGATATGCTAAAATAAGTAGCAATCAAGAACACAAATGTTCAGAAATACAGTATATAGAGTATTTATTTAATCATAGGGAATTAATTTTTCGCTAGGGATTTTAGAAATTTCAAGTTTGTCCAGGTTATTTTTACTGTAGAAACTTGGAATTTTTGAGGCAGCCCATTGTTAAAATTCTACATGAGAATGTGTCAGAATTTTTACTGAAAGAAATGTAAAAAATTATGCTACTTGCTTAAATTTTTACACGAATGAAAGCAAAATATTAAAAGCTAGTGTCAATTTTTGACTATGTGCACATTTGTCACCGGTTTCAAATTTTTAATGTAATTTTTACGGAGACTTCACCGTAAAAAAAACTTAAAAATTCTCTCCGTGTAAAGGACTTATAATTTGATTTAACGCATAATAGTGCATGCGAAGATTACATACCGAGGAATAATTTTAGTGAAAAGTCCATTTTAGCTGATTACTATCAAATTAGCAGTGATTCCTGTAAATATTACTTTTCCCCAAGTGATTCCAATGGTCCTCATGATCAACACTCCAACAAATTGGGACCAGTGCCGTTATAAACCCTTGCACAAAAAACACGGAGACCGTCCTGGCATGTGTCAAATGTGTCCATGCGTACCGCTGTACCATGCGTACCGGTTTGATCCCCTCCACATAAACAAATATATATACACCCACACAAATATACAAATAAGTGGTTGTAATATATCATTGCGGCAGACTCTTCTGTAAATCATCTCCCTTTTTGTCTATTTTGTCCGAAACATATTCCCCAAAAACTTGATGGATCGACGAATTTTCCCCGTCCTTTTATCAACGCCCAGACACATCATTGAGCCCCTGCGGCACATCCCAATTTTATAATTCCCCAGCTTCGTGTGCGGCAGCATTCTCTGACCCCCTTTCTCTTTGCTCCTCTGCCCTTCCCTCGTTCTCTTCCCTTCCGTCCACAATAATAGTGCTATGCATATACACTTATTCGTTATCACACTCTTATTATCCACCTCTCGCTTTAGGCGGATAATTATATCGAGCTCTTCATAATTCATCCTTTTTATTTATTTCTCCTCTGCTCTGCATAAAAATGCTTCTCCAAGTCATTGAAATATATCCACGCATGCGTTGCCGAAGTTTGTTCAAACGAGCCCCAACGGAAATTAACATTAGGCACAGCCGTCAATTATAATTAATCTAATTTTCCATGTAATTAAACCAATATCTAATTCTATTGCAAAATATTCGTTGAATACAGTATAATCACTTGGATCACTTGGATTGATGATTTAAAGTAATTAATGTAGATTTTATTAAATATTTAGATTAAGTATAATTAATTTAGATATTGAAGGACAATTTATGATTCGTAGAAGAATTGAAGTTTTCTATCCTCACGTTTCGTTACTCCGCCTCTCGTTCGCTACATCCTTCAAACCATAATTACTACGACAATCCATGTGGTCCTTTGAGCTATCGTATTGTGAGCTGTGGACTCCTCTCATCGACAATACATTGCATTATTACTTCCATTATAGGGATGAATGATTAAGTCGTACACGTGCATGGAAAAAACGGAAATGACAGAAGTTGAACGAGACAGGAAGACAGAGGGGGAGGGGGAGTCGATTAGCACGAGTGTCGACGAATTACGAGTTTATGATTAACTCGCGCGACAAGAGCCTGGCTGTTAATTATCAGCTTTTACTTTACGCTGACTTCTTGCGACCGACAGTTTATTGTCTCTCACTCGCCGACAGCTGAACGGTTCTCCAGATGCTCGATCGTGTACTTGACAAAACTTGTGGCTCTCCTTAGCTATGACAACCATTCAACGGGAATTATAGACATGCTTGGTCATACTATACCATATAAGTTTCCAACAGATAAAAGGACATAATCCACGGAGCTTTACACCCGTAGTCGTGAGCGTTACGCCCTTTCTCCAATTCTCCGGACATACTTCTGCAAGCACACGAGTGACTGTACACACCCCCTAGCAGGTTCCACCACGCTATTTAGATGAGGGATCCAATCGTATGCTCTATGAAACTAACTTTGAAGTTAGGTAGCCCCGGAGTATGTGTGAGTGGGTGTGTGTTAAAATTATTTGCTTTACTATCTGCATTCTACTATTCAGCAAACGCTCATTGCCAAGAGCGGAGCGAAAGGAAGAGGAAGAAAGAGAGAGAGAGAGGGAGAGATTTATATATTTAATATACTCATTGTCAGCAAAAAAACTAGACGAGCAAAAGAAATTTCAACATTTTTTCAGTGATTTTTGACGTGCCGTAGCTTCGTGAATGGGTGTTGTATCGGGGGAAAAAAGCATTTTGAAAATTCAAATCTCTAGCATAATAATCTCGAAAAAATGTTGCCGAGCATCACGCTCGACGCCAGCATAAAAAATAGCGCGATACAAAATTTGCGATGTTTTGTCAAAATTCACAGTGGGCTCAAAAAAATGTCCTGACTGAATCAATGGTGGAGTCTTTTAGCCTGTTTCTTTAGCTTTAATTTCGTATTTTTTTCGCTCTCTGTACGACCGCTGAGATATATACGTCGTTGAGATATCGCCGATTTAATGGAAAGGTAGCTTTATTTCTTTGATCATCGATATCTCATGAACGATTGATCGTGGAGTGAACGGAAGGTGAGTTTCAAAAACATTAATAAATCCTCTATACTCTATTTCTTAAACCACTCATCTGCGTTTGGTTTTTCGCATGCCATTTCTACAACTGATATGAATCTATAATAACTGAGCAACTTTTTTAAGTAATTGGCACGATATGCGTAGTGAATTTTTTTACACCGGAGGCTATACCAAAGTCACATGTTCGAATTGGTTTTTATGAAAATGCTGCATAAGATCTTTTCCCATAGTTTCCTTACCATTTAAGGTAAAAAAGAAGACTTTTCTGCATGAAGCAAATAGCCAAGAGTATTTTTTATAAAACCGGGTCAAAAAATGTTATATTGTGTAGAAATGGCATGCGAAAAACCAAACGCACATGATTTTTATATCGAAAACTGTGGAACTTTTACTAAACGGAAATTCCAACATATACGATGAAAATCATATACTAAACAGAAAACGATGTTGCAAACATTGGACTTCGAGGGCGGTTTCAATAGTAGCCTCACTGTCCCTATGCTCAACGTCAAAGTTACCTTTCGATAAACGTGAGCCTATTTATATAACTTATGCCATTTTGCGAAGCGTTTTCTATCCGAAATGATCGACTTGCTTAAAAAAATCTAAGGGCTACGCCTGAATCATTCAGCCGTTCTAATAACCAACATTACACAAATACAACGGGGTTAAAACTTTCTTGCCTGCATATATCAATAACGTACCACGGGGAGGCTCGTCTACAAAAGATCACGAGGGTGAATCGGAGTTCACTCACTGCGAGGAGAGGAAACGCTGAACGGCTCGCCTTCTCCCTCCCTTCACTTTCTTCTCGTCACCGCTGTCAACCCCCTAGGCTCTTCTCGCTCGCTCTCGCACACGCATTCGCGCTTTTCTCTCATCCTTTTATTCCTACCGCTTTTTTTCTTCATTCACTTCGTTTCTTTCCCACCCCTTCCTTTCTCTCTCTCTCTCACTCCCGTTTTCTTTTTCCATCTCTATCCCTCTCACACATAAATACTCGGCATGACAGAGACAATCCGACGTCGCTGGGAGCGCGGCCACCAGGTCGCGGTGATTAAAATATCGACTCGGTAACTATAGGGGTAAGTTATTTCCGTATAAGATTGTCCGGGACCCACAGATATTGTTCGGTTAAACCTCCCCTAGCCCGCTGAGCCTTGATACATTGCCGCTCTTCTCGCATACATGTATATTCTCTTCCTGTTGCACGCCAAACTTCTCGATCTCCGTTTTCACCTCCTTTTTCTTCTCAACGTCTCCTCCCGCCCACTCTGTCCACGTAAATATGTACGCCAGTTTTTCCATTGTTTTTTTTATGCTTTCTTTTTTAGGATTTTTCGCAACGAATGCCAAACGGACTGAGAACATTTTTCGCCAACCGCAAACCTCGCACATCACCGCAGTGTCTATATATTCATAAATTTAATTGGTAAAATCTCAAAATGCGATTTACAGACAGAATATCACAGATACACATATATGTTTATTCATTATATCGTAAATATGCTAAATAAATTTTTGCATCAGCTCAACTTCAACTTTTTTCCCTTTCTTTTGTCATTTTGGGTCATTTGGCATTTGACTGACACTGTTATGTGAAATAATGCGTGCTGCTACCCGACACACACGACAGTTCGCAAACCCATTTTAATTGGCAAAAAAATCTTTTTTAAATCGCCATTTTAATCGTCGTCTCGTGCCCGTGCAGGCTCTTTTTTTCTCCCTTCTCGTGACATAATTCAAACGAGTTTTTTTTTCGATTCCGAGCCCGGGCATCAGACGAGCTTGGGATATGTATAATCGAATTTATTATCGGCCTCTTGACTGCGTCCACGATCTCTCGAGGATTCTTTCAAAAAGGGTAATTTACCTCGAACGCGACGGGAAGTCCCGGTGGAGTTGCTTCATGTGTGTAATAAAACGAGAGCTCGTACACTAGCCAATCTTCGAAACGTCGATGAGCGTGTGTGGCGTGTGTGCGCGTGGATTTTTTTCCCGGGTGGATGATCGCGGTGTATGGAATACCGAAGGTGAAACGATGGGTAGGTAAAATTCAATTATACTCACCGCTCAACGCTTATTTTTACAATGCAAAGCCTATTTAATTTTTTGGCTTGCTTTCCTAACGAGTATACCGCCTGCTACTCCGCGACTATGCAACAAAAACCATCATGAGGGCAGCAACTGCGCTAAAACCGCTTGCACAGCAGCCACGCAAATTTCCAAAAGTCATTTCCAAAAGACTTTTGAAAATGACAATTGACTGCGAACACGAAGGTATGGGGCATTTTGCACCGAATCTTTGTTCGAGAGCACAAGATACAAATAGTCGACGACCTGCGAAGAATACGAAAAAATTATCTTTTAGGAAAATGGCGATAAGACCTAGAAATAGGAAAACACCCGGACAATCTGAACAGAGACGGAGGGTGTCCGACGTCGATCCTGTTTGGCCTACCGGCCGCTTAGTTTTTTTTTTATGGCCCAGCTGTTCAATGTTGGTCCATAAAAAGGTTCAGCTGAACGAGAACTACAATTATATATGAAAAGCCTGAGACACGAGAGCCTCGGTATGAGAGCTCTCAACTCTGATAATGAAAACTGTGAAGTTTGCAAAGCATCCGCGTTACGCTGAATCTCATGGCACCCTTAATCCGGAGGCGACATATTGTCATGTCATTGAGACCCGCAAAAGCCTAAAAAATAAAATACTAAAAAAATTGATACAACAATTGATAATATTAACGAAACGAGAAGTGGAAAATCCCTCATGACTTTCGGGGGTATTCGTTTCCCATCGAATGCTAGCGAAGCCACTGTTCACTCCCTCCTCAAAATCGTCGTTCAAACTTCAGTACATCCAGATTGCATCAGTTTGCGTGTAATGCCCCATACTCGTGGCATGAGGAAATTTGGACGAGTGTTGTGAAACGTCAGCACCTTTTGGAATGGGGTCAACTCTCTCTGGCGCTTTTTCAACCGAGCTCTCTCGCTGGATATATCTCGCCCGCAGTGTGATTCTAAATACCTAACAAGGAACATCCCTCAGGTGTCCGCCTCCGATTTTGTTGAAACTCATATATGTGATAGAGCATCAAAAATTTTGAGACACGTATTTTTTTTTATCGGCGGAAAAACGGTTTTGAGGGGTGAAACGCACCCTCGAAAATGGGGATGTTTTTTCGTTTTTCGTCGATAACGTTTTAACGGTATGAGATATAAAAAAAATTCAAATTGCAACAATGTTTATTTTTTCGTGTACTATACATTGGAGATGAGAACGATACCATTATCGACGAAAAACGAAAAACACCCCTATTTTCGAGGGCGCGTTTCACCCCGTAAAACCGTTTTTCCGCCGATAAAAAAAAATACGTATCGCTTACTTTTCGGTGCTTTATAACATATCCAAATTTCAACAAAATCGAAGGGTGTCACCTGAGGGATGTTCCTTGTAAGAAGCATCGTCATTCGACATCCAGAGTCTGCCAATGAGGAGCAGCCGAAAATGCCTGAAGGAACTCGACGCATATCTGCACATTCGTACTCCTTCATACATATCTATATGTACGAATGAGCAAGCGCACGGGGCAATCATCGCGCGAGCCCTTGAGTTCCACTGAACAGGAAGGATCATGAGACTCGGAATATCGAAGCAAGCCCGCGAGTGTTTCTCACATCTTCGAGAATAAGAAAGCAAAGAGCGGAAACTACTTCGAATAAGACTGGAATGAGTGTGTCTCGTAAAGCATAGACGATACAATACGCACACATATATATGGTATGTGTACGGTAAGCACCAAAAGGACGTGACTCCCGTGACTTGGCGATCTAGGACCGATGTAGGTTAGATCCTTCAGCCTCTTAGCAGTCGTTACGTTTGAGCGAGAAAAGCACCCGAATGGCTGAATATACAGGCAGCCTGCGATTGCAGATGCTGTATATAGCGGAGATTGAAAGAAGCTCTGACGAATCGAGACCTGTACAGGAATCGTACGCCATGCGTCACGGAGAGAAGTAGAAAGAGGATGGAGAAGTAACAGGGAACGAAATTCATCCTCGACTGCATAACCCAAACTTGCCACCCCAGTTATCAACCACCAATACGATCGGTGTTTGTTCAACAGCATTATAACGTTGCTTGTGCAAGGAACCTTCCTACGCCTCAATGTGCATTCATTGTTCAGAATGCGAAGCTAAAAGCTATTTTGGTAGCTGTAACGAAGAAATGAGAATTTCAGTCTGATTGGGAGGAATCGCTGGCGCAATAAGTAGACCCAGCTGATAACACGGGTTGAACTAGCGATTGTTCTTTTTCTTCAAGTTGGCCATCGTCACCTGGTGGCGACATGTACCAAACCAGGGATTAAACGTGGTTATATTTTGTCTCTAGGATCTTCAGGGTCTTTCTTCGACGTCTGTCCACGTCGTGGCAATTGGAATTCATTAAGCGCGTCAGGTTTTGCATGATGTCTCGAAACTGGCGACTAGGCGTGGTTGGGAGATTGAAAATACCGAGAAATCTGCGCAGCTGTGGCAAATCGTGTGAGAATTTTCAGCGAGTAACGCAGCAGAGCTGTATTCCGCGCTATGGTCTCATGTGTAGATTCCTGGCAACTAGAGCGAAAAACGGTCCAACGGCGAAGGGGGAAAATGATGCTGAACCGGTGATGGATTCGAACCTGTTCCTACATGACGTTGAGCTGGATCACTGCCCTACAGCCGCCTACCCAATGCCTAAGTATTCAACGGAAGTTCGATCATGTCACCACTATGACAGTAGACCGTTCAGAAAATAGTATTGCTTCAATAATCTAGAATACCACTCAGGAGAAAAATATAGTTCCAAGTCTATTCCGGAATGTGTCCTGACATTTTTCCAGTGTGATGATCATCAGCAATGTATGATGATCGTCAACGAAAATATTTCTCCTGAATACTTTCCGTGTGATGACTATGGTGATTCCTAATGAGTTTTTGGTTCTCGCTGTTCCTCTGCATCATCTTGGCTACATTTGCGATGAGGTTAATCCTAATGTAGGACAAACTCGGTACGCAAGGAATACGAAACAGAAACGGGAAGCTGACCCTCGGGAGTCTGAGGTTAGACGAGCAAGAGAAGCAGCCCCTTTCTTAGTTAGCCAGGTAGGTCGTCGCGTGAAGGAAGGTTCCTTCGTGCCGTAATTTTGAGGAGAGGTTAAAGGGCGACACCCAACGTCAGCTCGTTTCTCGCTTGATCGCTAAATTACCGCCAACTTCCGGCTCGACACGTTTGTCGACCCAATTTGCGATTTCCGATTCCCCCAGCCGCGTCTCGCGTATACAAGAAATTCTCGCTCACTACACTTTCGATGATCATAAAACTTTTACCTTTTCAATGAGATTTCGAGCTATTTAACGGCTATTTTCATCTGCTCGTAATTCGCACGATTTTAGCGTTCTACGCTTATAATTTCGTCGTGTTCCTCTGGCCCTTTATCATCAAAACCGCGTGGTTCGAAATTCTAACGCAATTGCTGAAATTTTTCAGCGAATACTTTCCGGTAAAGTTATTGCAGTTATGGTGAGAAACAAGTTGCGAAAAAGCTTCGAAAATAAATAAGGAGGAAAAAATGTTGCATGCCCTAGAGAACACAACGTATCGTTCGTTCTTCCACGTCTCCGGCGAAAATTCCGTGATACTTTCTCCACGCGTCGACGCGCCGGCACGCATGGAAAGCCAATGAGAGAAGAAAGGCAGCCGACGTTGAAGCCAGTTTATAGCCTGTTTCCTGCAAGCTCATGTGCACCTCAATGAAAAGTGTCCAGCGTGCAGAGGGCCGCGAAAATCGACAAGAGAAAAAAGTAGAATAGCGTAGTGGAAGAGCCGGGACAGAAAAGGCTACGGAGTGGCAAAAGTGAAAGACGATATCCATCTCCCTTTATCCCTTGCCCTTTAAGACGCGACCCTCCTGGATCGCCGTTATGCAAGTTTGTGGTGCGTCATGCATCCACCTACATAATGGAAGTTTGTCGTGGCAAAACGGGTACAGCCATTGAAAACGTACAGGGCCAGGAGAGGAGTGATAAGGCAGCTGGGGAATGGGAAAATGGGAGGAGAGATCCGCCGCTGGAGCTCTGCGAGATCAACGGGGCAACTGTGCACGGCTCGGTGCTGCGGAAAAACGCGCCTCGCTCCAAACGGAGCGGAATTAATGCTCGTGTCCCTTTTCCAAAGGCCCTCTCGAACACGCGACTTCGAGATTTTCTTCGGCCGACAACCACCGCGATACTCACCGTTCCAGGTACAGGGGAAATCCTGACGTTTGACCTCCTATCTACTAAAATGCCTTGTGCCACAGCGATTGAAAGTACGATAGGATCGACGGCAAAATGTGCGATGAGTACACCACTCCGTTCACATTCGGGAGTAGGATGTATGCACGGAGAGAATTAAATGTTAAAAATTACCGTGCAGTAACGGTAACCAGATGACAACCGTGAAACTTCGCTTATTATTGTTGGGTAGAACACAGATTTTCACGAAAATAAAATAAAATTTCTTCTTCAGATAGAAAATTTTACCAGATTTTCTAGTAAATTTCGATGTGTAACAAAATACGCAAAACTTAAATTTGAAAAATATATAATATCAGCGAAATTTTACTGTGCATTTTATTATTTTATGCCTTTCAAAAATATCTATAAAAAAGTATCGTCTTTATAAGAGTTATTTTAAGATTTATTATAAAATTTAATGAATGTTATAGGAAAATGTATTGTGCTCTCGGTAAAAATTATCGTGCGCGCTTGGTTAAAATTATCGTGCGGTACGGTACGGGAATTTTGAGGCACTGCATTGTAAAAATTCCCCTTCATTCCTTTCACTTCAGAATGGTATGGTGGTGGGGGTAAGTAGGGGAGCGCGATTTCTTTATGGCACGATGGGACTTGCCAAAAAAATTTCGTCTAAACTGCGTACATCGCCGGTTCAGTTTAGCCTGAAGCCTCAGTCGCATGCAGTGTCTCGTTGCGAGAAAGTGAAACGTAGCGATCGTGTTAAATAATGACGAAGTAATATGTGCGCAAATTAGTCACATCACTCGAGCCTACGATGGTACAAAATGTATTATAAATAAATGTTAGTATTAAACGAAAAATAAATTCTAATGATTAAATTTGTCTCCTTATCCGTTTGTTGAGTATACCAATTTATATGGAAGAAAAAAATGTTCCCAACAAAAAACAAACAGCATTAATTTGTACCAATTTTTCAATAGTAAATAATATTCATTATTATTATGGTTATTGTTATTTCGGTTATTATTATGATTATTATAGCACCAGTTTTTGAAGAAAAAAATACATTTTACTAAGGATTTCTTCAATCGAAGAATTTAAATTTTACCAGCCTTATAGGGAATTTTTCTTCCGAGGTTGACGCAGGTAAATTTTACTGTGCAGCACCATAAAAATAACGTACGGCGCGGTTGGTAATTTTTAACCGACAGTAGGTAAATTTTCGAACATACATGCTAAATTTTACTATCTCCAATTTTTACCCTTCTTGTATAGTAAAATTTGAACTGCGTATTTGAAATTTTCTGTAACGTGAGTTAAAAAAAACTTGACGCATACGAATTATTATGTTTTTCTCACTTGTCACCACATTGAAATATATCACGGTAATTTTTACCGTGAAATTCACCACAAAAATTACTTTTTAATTCTCTCCGTGTGCGGGTGTAGGGCCGCTTGGTGATTTTCGACTTCGAGCGCCGTCCTCACAGTAGTCTGCTGTCCTCATACCCAACATTATGTAAATCGCGGAAGTTCGATAAGCAGCTAAAGCTATGCGCGAGCATATTTATGTCAAGGGGTCATGCCTAGTCGTAAAAGTCGTAAAATGACTTTTTTTAATAGCGATATATTTTAACAGTATATCATCTTATAAATGTTCCCTGGAAATTTCAAGGTGATCGGATCAAAGTTGCTAGATTTATAGGCAGTTATTTTAATGCCCGTTGGAACCCTCGGAGCGTCGTTCGAAACTTTAAACGCGTTTTTCTCGAAAGTACGTTTTCAAAGTCGGCGAGCAAAATGTCTACGAAACGACTGCATTGAGATATCCGAAATTTTTAGACCGTTTTCCAGATGTAAAAATATAGTATTTGATCGCAGGATTTTTTTCCCGATTTACACTTTCGATTTGATGAACAAAAAAAGGCCCATTTTTTCGTAAAGATCAAGACTCTCAATTTCAACACACGCTGTTTTTGTTTAATTTAATATTTCGGAAATTCCTCCGGTCAATCATAGGAAAAACTAATACACCAATGAAATATGCTTTATTTCTTAATATCAGATGGCTTGGTTTAGAAGGGCATTTGTAAATTTGTAAAGAGAGATTGTAAATCAATTATAATTAAATATTTTTACACAAAAAAAAATTTGTAGGAATTTATTGCCATGAATTTCGAAGAAAAAAATCCGAAAATGAACTGTTTTCGACTGCTGCAACTAGGAATGACCCGTTTAAGATCGCCAAGGACCGTCCTGTCCCCAAAAGCAACGATCTATATGAAGAAATTTAAAGGCCATCTTTGGAACTGTCAGATAGGCTACAAGCCAACGTTACATAGATATAACGTATGCAGGGTGTGTTTACGTATGCTCACATACGAAGGTGTGCATCCGTGTCTTCCTTCATCCATCTTCACATCTCATTTTTAGCCTAGCCGTGACGCGAGCCGTGCCAAAAACCGCAGAAAGGTGGGATAATCTGGACCGGGTTTTCTTCAATTCTCACTCCAACATTTTTTCTCCTCTATATGCATACTGGAAAAAGAGAGAAAGATAACTGACTGCAACTTCATTTTGAGGGCTAACAGTGTACCGAGTGCTGAATGTTTTCTCGCGTCCATTCCCACTGATATGCGGATTTTTCGGCATAGAAAAACGTGTTAGCCGCGTAAGCCTCGCAGGAATTGACTCGTCGGGCTATCGAACAATGATCACAGTTTTTCTCCATTTATATATTGTTTAAAATTAAAGTGCATTCAAGGGTGCAAGTAAAAATGGGATAAAGTTCCGAAAAGCCCATACCTCTGATTAATTTGGAATTTCGTGTACCTATGTATTTTGACTCGCTGATCACAAATATCATATTGAAAATACCCGCAAATTTGATTTTCAAGGTCAGCACTCACTAAAACTGATTTTTTAACAGTTTTTCTATTTTATTTTAGTAAATATTTATTTAAAGAGAAAAATGTTTGCTACAAAAGTTGTAGCCTATGAAAATATTGATATTTTATGTTCCGTACAATTTTTGTCTAAAACCATTCCATTTCGATAAAAATGGGATAATGGTCCAATAAGTGAAAATTGCTTAGCTTCTCTAGGTTCGATATTATTTACTCATCTATAGTAACGGATCGGTAACAGCAAGAATATAGATAATATTCATTAGTCCACACAAACCCAAAGGAAAAAACCAAATTCAAACTGAAACAAAGCCAACAAAAAATCCAAACACAAATCTAGACAAAAAAGCACAAACAACCCAAAGTAAAAAAACACAATTAAATGAAAAGCCCAAGCAAGCCAAACAAAAAAACCAAACCCAAACAATCCAAACAAACCCAAACAAAAAATGCAAAAATAGTATATAATACAAAAAGAAACTAAAATGAAAGAAAAAAATCAAAAAAATAAAATAAAAAGCCAAAAAAACATGCACTTTAAAGACTAAACTCCAACCTTCCCGCGATAAAATACGTAAGTAGACAATATCGAAACTAATGGAGCTAAGCAATTTTCACTTATTGGACCATTATCCCATTTTTCTCTAAACCGAATGGTTTTAGATAAAAACTTTATAGAACATAAAAGATCAATATTTTCATAGGCTATAACTGTTATAGAAAAAAATTTTCTCTAAAATGAATATTTATTAAAATAAAAAAGAAAAACTGTTTAAAAAATCAGTTTTCGTGAGTGTTGACCTTGAAAATCAATTTTGCGGGTATTTTCACTATGATATTCGTAATCAGCGAGTGAAAATACATGAAATTCCAAATTAATCAGAGGTATGGACTTTTCGGAACTGCACCCTAAGACCGTCGATGTTGTAATCTGGACTTCTTCACAGATCCTACCCTCCGCACCCTTAACGCCCTTCTTTGGTCGAGCGATTTGCAAAAATGTCTTCAGAAAGCCCGCAAATATATCCCACCCTTGGACAAACGTCCCGCAGTTTTGTTGCACGTGCTTCGTAAAAAATGAAGTGTTTTCCATTTTCAAGTCGAGAGTTTGGACGTGTCAGGCGAACGGGTGAAATGTGTTGAAATCATGAGACACGTTCGAGATGCGATAACCTTCTGGAATTTTTACGTATGGACGTATACGTTTTGGTTTATGAGCAGTCTGTATTTCGTCCACGTACTCAGCTGGTGGCTATTTCATGGTACAGTGTCAATGCGTCGGTGTGGTTGCTTACAAAGAGGGAGGGCGGGAGGGAGAAAAGGAGGCAGATCGCTCTGTATGCGCGATAGGGTGGTTCGGAAAAACCCCCGGGCAAAACAAGAACGGACGAAAATGGGACAATGTAGAGAAAGCCTGTCAAACCCTTGCTTCACAATACATTCTAATGACTCTCTTATTCCCCGATCCGGCAAGTCACCTACCTTCCGTATCGCAACAAAATTCGCCCTCCCAACAGCAACCACCGATAAAACCCAAAATCTTCGCGCTCTTCTTCCTACGCCGAGATTTCTCTTGTGTCGCCACCAATTCGCGAGAGATTATAATTCCACCCTGCTTTTCCATTCAATCCGCGCACCCCTTGAATCCTGATCGTGTAATACGTGTGCCGTTGATCAACTGTTCTCCCGTCTAGTGCAGCCATGGTAGCGTATAACGAGGAGAAAACTTTTACATTCGGTAACGAGAGACTTGATTGATTGGCATTTGTCGATGGAAAAATAGCTAATGCTATGACGATATTTATTTTCTACGATTTTATCGCTCCTTTTATTTCTCCTCTTGTAGCGGGACACTCCAGTTTTTCTCAGCGTGCAATTATCTTTTTTAATGAAAAAAAAAATTGTCACGGAAGCTGCGAGCGGTCAAAAAATATTTAGAAGTCGCTCAAGCCTCCCAAGAATTTCAGTTTTCATGTGAAAATTCATTTTTTTCATCCACTTCTCATCCATGGATTGTGCGCTTTATAATTTTTTAATTAACCTCGCGAAAGCTCTAGTCGGCCAATTAATATTTAGTAGTCGCTCAAGGTTTTCGAAATTCAGAAATTGCGCCAAAAAATAAATCTCGCATGAACTGTAATTCCTTGTAGCATAGAAGCAAAATAAACAGCGAAGTGTTACATTTTCTGAATAATATATTATGATAATTTGTAACAAACGCCAATTAGACGATATGTGTATTATGTATTATTGTATTACGGTGTCGCTCGTCACAGAGCTCGGCTACGATTGGTCCGCAGTTTGAATAACGAGACCAACTGTGGGACGCATTACGATGCGCTGAAAACTGTTTTTAAAGAAAAAAGGATTGACTGTTTTGAAAATTTGGGAATTTCAAACATCTTGAGCGACGACTAAATATTCATTGGCCGGCTAGAGCTTCGCGAAGTTAATTAAAAAATTATAAAGCGTTAAATTCGTGGGTGATAAGTAGACAAAAAAAAATAATCGATTTTTAAATGAAAAAATACTTTTTGGGGGCCTGAGTAATCTCCAAATATTTTTTCACCGTTCGCAGCTTTTAGGACAATTTTTTTTTCTTTAAAAAAGATAATTGGAAGGTGAGAAAAAGAAAAAAAAATAGAGCTCATATTTGTGCCACCCTAGTATACATATTCAAGAATATGTGGAAAAAAAACAAGTTGGAATATGGAAAATTGATCGAGGTACAGACGATGTAACGAGAGCAAGTGGCGAAACGATTTACGTGTACAATAATTTCGATCGCGATTTTCTTCAAGCGATTTTTCTCGGCCTGGTGGGAATCATAACTCTAGCTATAATTGGCCGATTTTCAATTTTAAAAATCAACATTTTCGTAAATGCTGTAGCTGTCCGTGTACGTAGTGGTTTTTTTTTTATTTTTTATTTGTTGAGTCCCCGAATATAAGAAAAAAATTCACCGAAATTACACTTTTTTTTACCACCCGCCATCTTGAGATTTTTTTCTCAAAAAACTGCTACGTACAAGGAAAACTACATTTCTATTGATTACAAAAAGTTTTTATTTTTCAGACCAACCATGGTCAATTTATCGATCCGACCGTTGGACCACATTTTTTAATAAAAGGCTCTATTATACTTCAATAACGTTGTTAATTTTTTATCTTTTGAAAAAGTAGAACGAAATAATTTCAACGTATGCGTGATAACATACCTTTTTCCAAAAGCCAAATAAATAATCTAGGAGAAAAAAAAATTCGTCAAGAAAACGACCGTTTTCGGCCCATCACAGTGGTGTCCTTCCTTAAATCTAGGCCAGAAGCTTTCATAGAAATGTAATTTGCTGGATAACTATCATTTAATTTTTGGAGTATACGAGTCAGGATCGTTCGAAAATACAACTGGGCAAGTTATTTTCCATCTTGGATGAATAATAATGTTCGTATCCTTGGTCTCTCGCAGCGAGTTTCCTTGAGTCTACTGACATGTCTATGGGATCCCATGTAGGGCCTATGAGCTTATTTTCAGGCTTGCGTACTAAGTATGTTTAGAATTTCGTCACAATGGAATATCTCCCCGCATCTGTATTTTTGTTACCCATGATTTAAAAAATTCTATTTTATTGTGATCAGCGTAAAATGATTAATTTCAAGAAAAAAAAATTAAGAAAAACGTCTTTTGATATGACCAGGTTCTAGCAATTTATGGAAGCCTACTTTAATCCTCGATCGTTTTTTTCGCCTCTCGAAAAATCATGATGCGTTTTATTTTGGCATAGATTGTATGTGCCGTCTCGAACGACGGAAAAATTCGTTTGCGGTTGCTTCAACTGGATCGTCGAGATGTATAACTAAAAACGGCTTGAAATACATCGAGTTGACGTGAACTTTGATCGACGAGGCACCCGACTCCCGATCTCTTTTGACTCTCACTAATGACGGGAGATGCATTCAGTGGTCGCTCGTTAAAGTTTTCCAACCGTGATGACTCCCTGTGCAGATTTAATCGCGGTCCCGCGATTTCTCTGCCTCGTTAATGACGATACACCTCGACTAGCGTTCCATTTTTCTGGTATACTGATCAGCTATATATTTTGTCCCTTTTCTCTCTCTCTCTCTCTCTCTCTCTCTCTCTCTCTCTCTCTCTCTCTCTCTCTCTCTCTCTCTCTCTCTCTCTCTCTCTCTGTCAAGATTTGTGCTATCCTAGTGCACTCATAAACGAAAATCTCCATTTGATCTTTACCTTTCGAGTACTCTCGCCACGTTAAGGGGGGATTGTCTTTTTTTTCGCAAAATTTACCGCTTTTTGGGAATTTTTGTTGTGAAGAAAGTATACAACGGAAAACTTGTGAAACTTGGCATATAGTTTTATTGATCTGTTTACTACATACAAAAAAATTTTTAAACAATTTCATCAAAAAATCCGCCTCCCACCCCCCTCGACGCGCGATGGTCCTTTTTTGATGGTGTGCACGATTACAGCCTTCACGTTCGTCCTGCAACAAACACCCAAAAAGTATTTTACTTTAGACACATATAGCTATCGTTCGATGAAGGGAAAAAAAAATTGACGATTTGGTGACGTTTTGAACTTGAAGTATCGATTTTTCGAAAAAAATTGATCGATTTTTTGTTATTAATAAAAAACTATTAATCGTATTGCTTTTTTGCTTCATCAAACGATAGCTATATGTGTCTAAAGTAAAATGCTTTTTGGGTTTTTGTTGCAGGATGAACGTGAAGGCTGTAATCGTGCACACCATCAAAAAAGGACCATCGCGCGTCGAGGGGGGTGGGAGGCGGATTTTTTGATGAAATTGTTTAAAAAATGTTTTGTATGTAGTAAACAGATCAATAAAACTATATGCCAAGTTTCACAAGTTTTCCGTTGTATACTTTCTTCACAAAAAAAATCCCAAAAAGCGGTGTATTTTGCGAAAAAAAAGACAATCCCCCCTTAAAAAAGAAACAGACCGCGCGTGGACCGACGTACTTTTTTTTGCGCGTACTTATCTCTCACTCATCGCACGATGAAAAATCCGGACCTGGTGTTGTCAACTCGGTTGTCGAGCTGCACTTTTTACCATTGCATTTTTACTGCTGAAAAACGCCGGAGAGCTTTCAGCTCTTTGCACTCGTGCGACAAAGGCACAGAGCCCTGTGTCGCCCAGAGATCGTGATGTTGAACACCGCACTCGACCCTTGTTGAACCAATTAACTTCTCAATACGATCCGCAAATGGGACTACAGAATACGACTTCATTTCTAATTACAGTGAAAAGAACATTGGGTTTGAACGTTCGCCGGTATAGTCGGCCTTGCGAAACACAACATATGTTGCGAATTTATTTTCACGAGGTGCACACTTGATAAACGACGAAAAACTTCGGTCTCGACCGAAAAACAAAAATCCTCATGCAGTCAACCCAGATCCTACCGCATCCGTATAGGCATTTGGTAAGGACACCGCACGTAGGGAATCCAGATTGGAATCCAAGTGGATTCCTCGCTGTTTATCAATTGACGTTGTTTGAGAATTTTTTTAGTCTAAATCTACAACTGGAATTTCTGGAATTTTTCAAAAAAATATCTCTTCGTGCACAGTTTTGTCGAGGAGGCCAAATATGCACCCAAATGTCTATAGGGATTAGTTATGGACACCGGAAAGTGCTCATTGGGATCCAATTGGATTCTGCACTGTTCTCCGATAAACGCCGTTGGAGAATTCTTACCCTGGTTAAATTAAAAATACAGTACTCCAAAAAAAGTACTCCAAAAATTGAAGGAACAGAAAATTTCTTGAATTTGTTGAGTGGTTTTTGAAGCACTGTATCTGTGTGAAAAAGGTCGTATCGAGATTTAAATAAAAAGAATTTTGAAGTTTCAAATTTCCTGTTTCGAGATCTTTCGGCAAAAAAAATTGGTGAGCACAATCATAAGAAATAGCGCAAAAAAAAAATTTTCAATTTTTTTTTCAAGGGTTCCGGTTTTATTATTTTGCATTGTTGAGCCCCCGAATAAAAGTACAAATTTCGCAAATATATTTTTAAAAATCTTTCTTTTATATAGATTATGAAACTTTATTATTTATATATTTAAAACCAACCATAGTCGAGTTATCGATCTCGCGGTTAGACGACATTTTTAACATTCTTTATACCTTAATAACGTTGTTAATTTTTTTATTTTCACCAATAAAAATTTACAAGCAATAAGTTCAATACATGTTGAATGACATGACCTTTTTCCACATCCCAAATAAATAATCTCGTGGGAGAAAAAAATTTGAACAAAACGAACTTTCTTCGACCTGTTCCAGTGGTGTCCTCCCCTAAGATATGATTCATACATTTTTAGGGTCCACTTATTTTGTGTATCTATATATTCTCTTTAGAACGTTTAATCGACAAAATGCGATGGGATTCATCAAGAATCGTATTGGATTCTGTTTGATAATGTGGGAATCCTTTAGGATTCTAGTTGGATTCCAATGGTGAATCCCGATTAGAATCCAATGTACGAGCGGGACGTTTTAGTCTAAGAATCCAATGCGATAGCCCATCGGATCCCTATCAGGAAGTGGCAACAAGTACGGGAATCGTATTGGATCCCTACGACAATTTCTTCACTGTATTCGGGTAAACATTTGCAGTAATATAAATTTGTCTTACGTAACGAAAACTCGCTCCCCATTGTACAGAAAATACGAAAAGCAAAGAAAAATTGGCGCTATTGAAACGGTCGCTATTCGATTCGTATCCTTGGTCTCTTCCGGGAGAGCGAAAATAAGTCTCGCAGCGCAGCAATGCGGAGCAGAGGATAAAGCGGAACAAGGCAATTTAAGGACGTACTTCCTGCCAGGACGTAGATAGTAGAAAAACGCTTCGAAAACTCGTTCGAAGCGTGTGGGGGAAAATTTGACACACGCGTCATGATTTAAATAAGTTATGTTTGATTCATATTTTATGTTGTACGAGTCCGGTGACTTTTTTAGCCCAGGCCCCCTCAAAATCACTTTTATTCCCCAAGAACCCTTTCACCTGTTACCGCGAAATTTTACCCGGATACACCGCGGATGATATTCTATTTCCTGAAAAAAAATTACGAGAAATATCGAAAATTATGAAAATGAGAAAGAAAAACACATTTAACCGAAACTCAAAATCCATCAAAATCGAAAAAGTTATAAAAAAAAGAATATACACGTAAGTATGGATATACAAATATTTTTCAAAAAATAATTCGTTTTGGATCGGTACGAACAAATTTCCATTGAAATCTCGAATAATGTGTTTTCACGATACGAATGCAAAGCGTAATCATTCTGTCAGATTAATTCTTCAATGAACGACCTACGAAGATGATAGAAATAATATACAATTGAACTATGGAATGAGAGAAATATGGAATGAGAATAGGCCACTTTCCTAATTATTCGATTTGGCTAATTGCGATCAATCATTCCGAAGCCATAATAATCGTGGATATGTTACATTTGTGGTATGTGCTGTAAAATCTCCATTGTTCCCGTAACCGTGTAGTGCCGCATGCAAAAAAACAATGGAGGCTGTTCAGAATAACCGTTCAGACATATTCTTGCAGTGACTACAACTCAAAACAATTTTACGATCCGCTAATCATAATTTTTGACAGGCAGGTTTTGCCATATTTTACAAGTAAGAGAAAGAAATATGAATAGAATATTAACCGACGACAGTGGCCGCGCGACTGAGGTGATTTTTGCTATCAGGCAGCGTCAGCTGGAGGCCAACAATTCAATGGCCATCAGCTTAGCCGAGTATTAGCTTCTGCGCCTACGGAGAGGAGAGCAGATTTACTGAATTTCGGCTCGTAAAAGCCCACTAGCCTTTACGATTGAATATTACAAACTAAAAAGTATATACAGGGCAACATCATTTTTTTTTAATTCACTTAAAATCTCGATGCTTGTAATGCAACATAAAATGTTCAGTATTCCCTGTTACTCGTCCGGAAGAATGATTATAATTTAATTTTTGCGCGGGTTATAACTCGACATTTGGTCCTCGCAAATCTAAAATTTGCAAAAAGCAAAAAGCTCTAATTAAGGGATTGAAGGAATTATGAAGTAAACGAATTTTTGTCATGCATGAAAGCGTCTCTTCCACTGTGACCTCCGGATAAGAGAATTAAAATCCAAAATAGCTGAGCCACGGATGTTGGTGCACACGTTTTTTCCGCAGAGAAAGGGAGAGAGAGAGAGAGAGAGAGAGAGAGAGAGAGAGAGAGAGAGAGCAAGAGGAAAAAGGATGCAGAGAGCTACCAGAGACACCTTACAAATTGGCCTCGTGAATCAAGGAGTGACCGTGTGTAGTGCCATCAGAAGGAAGGACGATGCAAAATTTGAAAAGGGATATTATTTTAAGGCGGGATGCTACTTTGAAACGTTGAAAAGGCTAAATTGGATGAAAACACCCACCTGGAACACGTCGAAGGCATATTATATGGCCCAGGCATCCCTGATTGAGGGTAAGATAATTTTTTCTACGATTTATCACTCACCAAAACTTTAAACGCGTTTTTCTCGAAACGACATTTTCAAGTACCGTGGTCGTGATAACTCAAAAAGTACTGAACCGATCCTTATGAAATTTGGAACACATATTCTATATGTGTGTGCCAATCGACCTAACTACAATCAACTTAAAATTTTGATTAGAACTATTTTTTTATTGCAAAAAAAGACTCAAAAAAACGCATTTTTTTCGTATTTTAGCCGCCATTTTGTTAATTTTGCACGTATATAAAATATTCTACTTAGGTCGGTTCCTGAAGACATACTGAACATGAAACTATTTGACTTTTTTGTTTCAGACCATCCGTCGGGAAGATTTCACGACCACGGCAACGGTACCTGCTTTTCGAGGCGTTGGCTTTAAACATATTTTACGTGTACAAAAAATGAATAAAATACATTTAAAATTTTTTTTTTATGTACTTAAAGAGTGTATTTATTGAACAGTTTAAACCCCATATCGATATCTTTAATAGTATTCTCAGAAAAAATTCACGAAAATAGCGTTTTTTTCATGGTTTCAAAGTAGAATCCCGCCTTAATCGGACGGAAAAGCTCGGCTCCTCTATTCTCGCAGGAAATAATTCCATCCTCTTTCTATCTCTCTAAGCCAAAAAACTCATACCCAAGGGACACATACAACCCTAAACGAACCCATACGACCCCAAACGAACTCATACGACCCCAAACGAATCCATATAACCCCAAACAAACCCAAACAACCCCAAAAAAACGTTCTGCCCCAAACAAACACATACTTCACCCTACAGATACATACTATACCCCACAAACAAACCCATACAACCCCAAAAAACCCATACATACATCACTATTAAACCACCAGACGAGTTATGACACCTGAAAGTTTAACTCGTACTCCTCTACACGGTCAGTAGCTCATTCAATTTGTCACAACGTTTCCTTTCTCCTGTGATAAGATTGAAGGTAATTCCAGCAAGAATCGAAAAGAGGAGAAAAATCCACCGAGACAGACAAATTATTAGATATTCGATCACTCGAATCCGCAATTTCAGCTTTTTTCGTATTTCGCCCTGATAAATCATGGCTTTTTTCTAAAGACTATGTATTTTCGTGCAGAACCGTTTTTTTTTTGTAGATTTATTTCTTTGTCACCGCTACTGGGATAAAAATGAATTGAATTAGTTTCTTTAAAAAAAGCGCCAATTAAATAAGGGTGGCTCCATGAAAAAAGTATTCCAAAAAAAGTAAAAAAAAAAGGATTAAAAACCCGCACGTGTATATGAGTATCGAGAAAGCGAAAAATACGCGAACAGAGATTCGGTAAGAACCAGCATTTATTTTCTCGAGTATGCGTGCGTCGTGGAACAATTTTACCACTCAACTCGAATTTTTAGCGAAACGGCTTTCCGCGCGAATAGCCGAGTAACGGCGTGTATCCGGAATTTTTTTAATCGAGGCCCAAGCCGAGAACTTTTCTGCCTCGATTCCGGCATCGATCATTAAATGACGTAAAATCGCGAATTTCCCAACACAAAAATCTACTCAAATCGCGGAAGAAAAAAAAAACTCCTCAAACAAGGAACAATAGAGCGAGCTTTTTGGCCCTTACTAACCCGCGCAATTTCCTGCGTGCCGTATTACGGTTAATCTTCTCACGATCCTGCTGAAACAATAGGACAGAGAACTTCCCGCTGAGCTCATACTCGTCGACATTGTAAAAAAGTTTCTCTTCGCTCGACTGGAGTTTGCTCGAAAATTGCATATGGTGAACATTTTGTTTTTGCCCGAACGCCTCGGAAAAAAAACTATGAAGAGAAGAGACAGGAAAAAAAACGGTAATCAAAATCCGGGGAAAAATGGAGGGGACGATGGGAAAATCAGGCAATGCTTTTTTCCTATCCGGCATCGTAAAACCACTTTTCAACGCGCAGCCTGTACATCGGATAGCCATTCGTTTTAGACCGACAAAGGTAATGAAAAATTCATTTATCCACCCGTAAATTACGTGTCTGATCGTCTGCACGGAAAATGTTCTACACGTATACACGTACCTCCGAGAAACGTTACCACTAATCGCCCCTCGCGTCCCTTTCCTCAAACCCTCTTTATTCTTTCGTGCGTATATATATATATATATATATATACGCATATATATACGTGTATATATATATATATATATATTGGAGAAGAATAGAATGAAGAAAATTGGATGAGAGGCATAAGCGATTAGATTTCACTATAGTGGTCCTCTTCCAGCCACCCAATAAAGGGTTGGGAAATGTTCTTTCACGATTATGGACATATCGTTGAAACTTTTCTTTACCTTTCAATACAAATAATAATAACAATGGTAATCGTATATCGCATCCTCATGATGTCACAACGCTGTCTCATATTTTCAATTACGTTATCACATTTAACGACTTGGCGGGTATCGTAGAATCACTATACTGTCTCGAGAAGGAGCGAGGGACAGTATAGTGCAGCCCCGATTTAAAAAACATCAAGTTTACGTTCACTAAAATTTATCTGACATGAAAAAACAGGAGGTTCAGAACATTGAATTTCTTGGGAAAACAGGTCGGTTTGTTCTACCTTCCAGAGCTTTTGAAAATATTTTTCGACTCAGAATCATCTAGCAGTGGACAAATAAAGTTGAGGCAGGACACCACTGTGATGGGTGGAACAAGTTGATTTTATTTCATTTTCTTCAAGTATACATATTTGAGGATATGTGAAAAAAAATTCAAGTCAACATATTTACAATTGTCAAAGTTGCAGACGATTCAGTAAAAGCACACAATTATTTACTTATAGTAAAATGTTCAATCGCGTTTTTCAGGCGACAACTTTTCTTGACCGGGATCATAAGTCTAGCTATAATTGTCCAATTTTCAAATAAAAATAACCAAAGTTACCGTCACTGCAGAAGCTATAGTTCTTTTTTGAAATTTATTTTGTATTTTTTAGGCCCCCAAATATATGTGAGTGAAAATTTCGCGATAATTACACTTTCTTTTAACACCACCCATTTTGTGAATTTTTCGTTCGAACAACTTCTACGTATAACGTGAACTAAATTTATATACATTATAAAACTTTTTTATTTTTCAGACCAAGCATTGTCAAGTTATCGATCCGCCCGTTGGACCATATTTTTATACAGAGGCTCCACTATACCGCAATAACATTATCGATTTTTTTTTAATTTCACACGAAATAAGATCAACGTACCTACCTACAATGTAACATACCTTTTTTCGAAATCCCAAATAAATCATCTAGTAGATAACAAAAATTGGAAATACGACCGTTTTCCGGCCCGTCACAGTAGTGTCCTTTCGTAAGAGGGAGTAATGAAAAAAAAAATAGATAAACGTATTTTTTAAACAAACATTTTTGAAAAATCGCGTTTGGAATCGCGGAGATTTATATTTAAATTGCGTTTCCTTGGCTTAGTCCTTCAATCGGAGCATCTTGAGGAAATGTTTTTTTTTACTATTTCCTTAATTATTTTTCATTCGCGAGTTTAATCGTAATACCGAGCAGTCTAAACGAACAATGTGGATGTTTATCTTGTTAGAGTTTTCCCTGTTTGTCCCTCCCGCGCTCTCTTTTTCTGAGCAATTTGAGGACTTAAATTTAATTATGACAAGTTATATCCACTTCGAAAATGGTCCATGGGGATTGAAATAAACAGAAATAATAAGGAAAAAGCAGGAGTCTCGGACTCGCAATCTCCCATTTAACCACGATTTACATAAGTTCATAGAGAGAGAGAGAGAGAGAGAGAGAGAGAGAGAGAGAGAGAGAGAGAATCAACACTCGGCTCGCTAAGCAATTTCAACTTTACCAAGTACTCATTTGCAGCTTTCTCCTCTGAGTACGAGTATTTTTCATTTATCTCGTATGCTCTCTCGTTCTCTCTCTCCCTGCTTCCTTTACACCCTCTCGTCAATTCTGAAAGAACGGCTTGCCCGTACGAATTTAATTGCCCATCCTCGCCGTCTGCAAGATTGGCATGTTCGAGACCTTAATTCAATTCAAAAAAGTTACCGCTCTTGCGAGCAAAGGTCCGGATTTTCGGTACTATTTTACGTCACTGAACGCGCCCAAAAGAGGCTCAATTTTCTTTATCCACCCCTCCAACCCTCTGTAGCAAATATTCCTACGTTAATACCCGCTGAAAACGAGCGAAGGATGCGGAGAACCCTTGTTTTTCTTTCTGATAATAAAGAGAAAAACGACACTCGAGAAAATAGTCTACCATTTCCGTGAGAAACTCTCGAAGGACTCCTTCGTCGAAGTGTCCTCGTGAGCGGCGTCCTTTCGCGCCAAAGTTTACCGGGCAATAATATTTCGTCTGCAAATATAAGGAATGAAACAAAGACCGCGGTAGAGAGCCCGACGGATAGAAGGAGAGCGGAGAAATTCGTTATTTCCTACTGTACAAAAATGAGTCCCTTGCGAGTTTTAGGCAATTTTGAGAAAACTATCCAATTTCCAGGGGAAACTCGTGTGATACGTGCGGAAAGTGGATTTTCTTCGCGTATAATTTTATAGTTCACTATGTTTAAAATATGGTAAGGAGAAATGAGTGTTCGATCGATCAATTTGTTCAACGACATTTTTTTACACGTGGATATGGTCGATAAAAAAACTTCACAGTTACCAAAAATTCTTACGTCTTGATCGAGAAAAAAAAGTAAAATCCATGCAAATTAACACAATTACTTATGAAAAATCGCCAATTGAGTTGCATTGAAATTTCACCGTCACAATTTTCCATGAGTAATTTTTCCACAAGTGGATCGACTGAATTTTAATATCTTGTTTTTCAAAAACAACTCAGTGGATCTCATGGATTCTTCAAAGTTGAAATGTCACATCAGTGAATATTATCATTGAAAATTTTCATTTCGTATTATCAAAATTTCATTCGATGTGATCGTTGAAATAGTTAATTCAAATTTTCAAAATTCCATTCAATATCATAATTGAAATATTCATGCCATAATTTCAAAATTTCATTCACACCATTGAAATTATCATTTCGAAATTGAAAATTTAATTCGTATCATTGAAGTTTTCTTTTCATATTTTTAAACTTTCATTGCATCGATAAAATGCTCATTTCATATTTTCAAAATTTCATGGAATATCATCATTGAAATGTTAATTCTCCAAGTTTCATTGAAATTTCACCTACGTCCGAAGAAATCAGTCTCCTTCGACATAAATCGGTGGAACCATCTACTTTCCATAAACCTCTATTATTTATCGGTAAATCAAAATCACGATAATTGCAATACGTGTAAAGTTGACAAGTGACGCAGTACATTTCATCATTTTTCGGTACTTTTATACTTCGATACTTTTCATCGAAGTAAGGAAGATTCAGTAGCGAAAATATATCTTTCACCGGATACGTTCCGGATCGACGCAACGATTTACTCAAGAAAATTAAGTGCCTCGAAGTTTTCGTCCGGTGATCCAGCTTGTCGAGGAGATTTCAAAGTAGATTTTTCGTCGAGAAAAGTACGAAGTGCATAGAGAACGAGTAGCAGATAAAGGTACAGGATAAAGACTTACACGAAACGCGTCCCGAAGTTCTTGCTCCTCTTGCTCCTCCTGACTGAGATCCGTCGAAGCTGCAGCGGAACTCGCGCTCCCAATGTTGCTCACGATCTTCACGAACTCGACCAAGCTGACATTTCCATCACCTGCAGAAAAATATGTACATGCATGTACTTTTTTTATTCTCAATGTTCGTTCAATCGTCTAACACGCTTCGACGGACCCTTCACCGTTCCCCCATACTTGTCACCACTGTTTCGACTTCTTCAGAGACCCCCAAAGTCTCTGTCACTATCCCCCGTGCATTACTCCGTTTGCAGAAGGACATTTATATTTTGACTGAGCTTCGGCTCGGTAAAACTGCTTCCCGCTGAGTAATGGGCGGCCTCACGTACGCATGTACATACATTAACACACGCACACATTTTTTCCATTCAAAGCGGGACTGTGGCGAGTAAAAAAATCGACGTTTTTTGCATTTTCCCAAAAAATACTTATTCGACAATATGTGAAAAAATGTTAAAATTGAAATATTGAAAATTGACCAAGTTACAGACGATTTAGTGAGAGCAAGTAGGTCATCGACTTACATATACTAAAACCTTCAAACGCATTTTTCTGTAATTCTTTTCCTGAAATTGTTTTCTCGCATTTTTCTCAAATTCCTTTTCTGAAATAGATTTTTTTTAGACAAAGTCTACATAATATAAAAACTGCATTTATATAGATTATCGAAGTTTTTCATTCTTATTTTTCTGACCGACCATTATCGAGTTATCAATCCGGCCGTTGGACCATAGATTTTTCATACAAAGTCCCTATTATACCTCCATAACGTTGTTGATTTTTTATTTTTTTTTAATAAAAATTTACACGAAATAAGTTCAAAGTATGCTTAATAACATATCGTTTTTTCAAATCCCAAAGAAATAATCTACTAGACCAAAAAAAATCCGTTCACACGACCTTTTTCGGACCGTCGCAATGGTGTTCCTTATGGAACAACCAAAGTGTCTGCTTTTGAGGTCGTCCGTTGGAAAATTTATTCCATTACGTTTCGTTCGTGTAAATTATTCCAATTTTTTCGCTACACCCATCTTGTATGTCGGTTTTTAATATGGAAACTCTATAATGGAGATAATACTCACCGTACACGGTTTCTTTCTCTTTCTTTTTTGTTAACCATAAAGCTGAATACGTGGACTGCACGGTGAATGGAACAGGGCATATGTTACAGTTGGTATATGTTGTTGAATACGTAAAACAGAGACGGGTAGGATTATTGGATTTTCAGTGAAATTCACATTCGCCCTACGGAAGGGAGAGAGAGAGAGAGAGAGAGAGAGAGAGAGAGAGAGAGAGAGAGAGAGAGAGAGAGAGAGAGAGAGAGAGAGGGAGGCAGCCATGACGAATGTGTGAAAAGTTCGACGTTGCACGTAAGCTAGAATACGGTAATTTTGACATGGCGCGTATGATACATTTTTATGAAGCTCTCTCGTCCAGTGAGTTTCGCATCCACGTCATAGATCATTTTCGTACACATATTTTGCCGCAGTGAATTTGCGATGACTGTCGGTGGGGATCCAGCAGTTTTTTCGGATCGGGGCCGGAGGAGATGTTCTCCATACGTATATCTTTTTGGGATTTTACGACTCTTCCCTTTTCTGCAATCCATCTAGTCCACGATACTCCATCTGGTCGCTTCACTATCCTTTTATACTTTATAAAACCTACAATGAAACCCGAATAAACTCTTAACTCGCGAAATGTATTTTCGTCCAGACTGTTATTTGTACAGTTCAAGATAGGATTAAATGTGCTCGGTCGGTAATGAAGATTTTAATAAACTATTGTCCTGGGCTTTTGGATTGTATTGTAAGAGCAAAATTTCAAAGCGCACCCTTCACCTCTTCCTACGAAAAAACATTTAATTGGGAAAAAATCAATGAATGTTCGTTTGGGTTTGTTTGGGTCACTTGTCACTTCGTTCGATGCAGCGAAAACTATTTTCTATTATTTCATCTTTTTATTTTGATCAATATACAAAATCGTTTTTTGCAGATTCGAGTTGTATATTTCGAATAAAAATGTTCAGGAATGATTCAGTGATTTCTGTCACCCACCCAAACGAACCCAAACACAATCAGAAAATAAAGAATGGGCGATAGAAAAAAGTTATTATTTTTGCAATTCCAAAGATGCAACGTCAGAAATCATTAAATGAATTTTCTCTTGGAAAACAGTTTAATCCAAAACTTGCAAAGGATGTACATAAAGATGCCAGTCACCTCTATAATTTGTATCATAATTCTTTGGCAATGATACTTAAGCATCTTCTTTATCATAATCGGTCCTCAATCACACGAAGCGCCTTGTGCCATACAGCAATCAGAATAATCATGCTGTCTCATGGAAAGTAACTTTACGCGTAAAAAAGTCGACCAAATGTCCGTCCAATTTTCTTTACTTTGAGGATTTAGCGATTGGACTCTGGCACGGGATTAAAGTGGCTCGATGTTGGTTTACACGATACAGCCACACTTTACACGGGCTGTATAAAGTGCAGGGTGTAAAGTGGCTGACGGGAATTAACTGAAACGAGCTCATCCTCGACGCCAAACTCTCCAACGCCCCGCTACGTGTTCGACTTTGGGTATACGAGTGATGAGCTTCGTTAAATTTAAAATCGCAAAGCTACATTGATTGGAAGAAATAAAAAGACATTAATTTCTAACTATATGCAAACTTTGTGATTTGTTTTTCTTTCGCAATTACCCAACTAGATGTACCGAAACAAATGTTCGCACAAACATCGAAATAAAGATTGTGATTTCTATCTTTATGGTTAGTGCACTAACTATTCTATTCTAACTAACTATTCTAACTAACCAACTAATTCTAACGAACTAACTAATTCTAACTAACTAACTAATTCTAACTAACTAACTAATTCTAACTAACTAACTAACTAACTCACTAACTAACTAATCTAACTAACTATTGTAACTAACAGCACTAACTATTCTATCAAATAGTTAGTGCTGTGAAGATTACGGGATTACGATCTCACGGGATCATATGAATATATGTAAGCAATTATGAAAGCGGGGCACCACTGTGACAGGTAAAAAAATTGATTTTCGTGTTTTCTCAAAGTATACATGTTCAGAATATATGAAAGAAAAATCAAGTTAAAATATGGAGAATTGACCAAATTCGGACGATTTATAGAGAACAGATAGCGCGACGTTTCACGTATACTTAAACTTTCAATCGCTTCAACTTTCAATTAAAATTTCATTTCTCGAAATTACTTTTCTCGACCCGGCCGGAATTACAACTGTATCTATAATTGTCTGATTTTTAATTTTAAGAAACCGAGTCTTCTGTAGTTGCATACAACGTGAAAAGAAAAACGGAAACTCACAAGCATTATGTTAAAACTCATATATGTGATAACGCATTGAAAATCATTAAGCACGTATTTTTTTCTATCGGCAGGAAAACGGTTTTAAGGGGGGAAATCATTCCTTAAAGAGAGGCATGTCGAGGGTTGATTTTGCAGTTTCACCCACAACCAATCCACCGATTTGAACAAAACAAAAACCAAAATCCTTCTAATGTAATGCGATGAAAAGTCCACTACAGAAGTACCGGAAATAATTAAATGAAGGGTGACACGTCTTTCTTTGAGGGGTACTTTCTCCCCTCAAACCTGTTTTTCCGCCGATAAAAAAAAGATGAGTATAATAGTTTTCAATGCTTCATCACATATATATGAGCTTTGATAAAATCGAAGGTGGACAATTAAGCGGAAAGACCTTTCGGCGAGGAAATTTTTTTCTGATTTTCGAGGTTTTTTTTAAAGGAAAGATTTTATCGCCATTTTTTAGACTCGGGATACATTTCATTACTACTTTTGGCTGTTACACGATATTTTTTAAATGAATTTTCAAAATTGGCGGAGGTATAGCTAAAAAAAACTAATCGACCGATTCTGATTGAAATTTGTATAAATGTTTCTAACCTTCTGTCTAAAACGTAACCATAAATGTTTTTGAAAACAAAAAAAAGTATTCATTTATTGCAAAATGTAGCTTTTTTCGGAAAATTCAATCTTTTTGTTTCGAAGCATACCATTCATCGATTTTCAACATTTCTCACTTTTTTTTGGTTCATATTTAGCGTATGAATGTTAATATAAGAAAAATCTTCAACGTTTTTTTTTTCAGATTAATCCCGCCGACGCTACGTATCACGCGGTCTGACAACATCCGCCGCAACCCATTTAGAGGTCCAGGCCATACCTCGGCCATTTTTAAAGATTCCTTTTTTTTAAAACCACATAACAACCAGAATTAGTAACAAAACATACCCTAAGTTTAAAAAATGGTGAAGAAATCTTCCCTTAAAAAAAAATCATGAAAATCACGAATTTTTCCCTCGCCGAAGGTATCTTTCCCCTCGAGTGATGTTCCTCGTTAGAGGACTAATGGCATAGGTTATTAACGGCTGCCCTGTGCCCTCCTGCAAAAACATCGATGCATTGGAACAGCGTGGCCGTGGGCAACAGCCCGGGAGAGTTTCTCGGAAGCTTGAAATAGTGAGGCGACAAATTCGAAGCAAAAGTCGAAGGGATGTGGGTTTGTAAAAAGCAGAAAGGCTATACGAAGGAAGATTGGGAGAAAAAAAATATAGTACTGGAAGGAATGGTCCGGAGAAAAATAAGGCTGAGTCGAGGAACGGGTGAGAAACATGTAGATACGTAATTTCCGATAAACGTACAAGCAGGGAGCGTCGTCGACTTTGCTCCAAGAGTCGAGAGTAATAGACGGTACAGTTGTGGAATAGCCCGCGAAAACGCGAACTGGCGTATACGCGGGAGACGCGCGCACGGTATTATCGTGTTCTAAATCCCGTTTACACTCCCGCTCATCCCAGCCTCGGTTAAATCCGCTTAGGCTCCTGTCGTGGACCCGAGAGTGTCGGACGGATCATCGCGTTAAACGGAACGAAAAAAGACGACATATATGGCTATTCTCGTTCCTCCTCCCTCGCTAATCCGTTCCCATTTTCCCACAACGTTTTTCGACACGATTTCGGCCAACCCCGAGCCTACCCGTCAGATGTTACACGGGCCTTTCCGATAAGGAGATGCCAATCGGTTGAGAAAAAAGCTAAGGGCCGAAGTTACGCCTCGGCGGGGCCAGCAGGGTGGGGGGAGACACGAGGGAAAACACGCGGGATTGTCAAGAAAAAATTAATTATTTTTTTTTGGAGCTGTGAAGAAGAAGTGAAAACTGAAGGAAATAAATTATAGAAGATAGTAGAAAAAATGTTTTTCTGGTATCTTCGTACAGACTCCCAGGAGAGTTGCCCTCATCCGTTTATTTTCATTAGTTATTCTTTTTTATTATTTTTGTTATTTTACGAAAAAAAACAATTTTGTTTATTTTTATTATTCTTTTAATAAAAAAATAATTTTGTTTATTTTTATTATTCTTTTAGTCAAAAAATGATTATTCATTTTTCTAACAGCCCACATAGGAGTATCTAGACGGCCAAAATGATTTCTTGCGATCTTTTTTATTTGTAATGACTCTCTAATTGACTTTATAAGCTGCAGGAGGGGTTCTGCAATGAATAATATATAATGTAATAGAATTTAGTAAATAGATGCACAAACTATCATCTCGCAATAACAATTTAAATAATGACCGGGACGAACCCGGAAACACAACAACAAGCTTTTTATGCGTAATAATCTGGTAGAAAATTTAACGATTCTGAACTTTCTTTCCAAATGACGAAAAAACAGTATTCCATTAACAAATAAGACACCAAAATGTTTCAAAAGTAAGTTTTCTTACCTGTCGAATCCAATACAATGTTTTCAAAGAAATCGACGTTAAAAAATGTTTACTTTTTAACCGAGACAGTCAAACTAACAAAGCCGAGAAGGATACAATACTTGCAGCGATGGTAAAGTTCCGACTGAAACTAGAGCGCGGGAGCAACCGATGAGAGGCGGGTAAGGGTTGCCTATTATTCTCTAGCCATTTAACAAGAATAATAACCGGTTTTTTCACCTGTGTCAATTTTTTTAATTGATTTATGACCGGCTAGATCGTTAGAATACCCGTATGTGTAGCGCTCTAAAAAGATCGTGATAAGAACTGTGAAAATAATTGTAGAAGGAAAGAAAACTGTGAGCAACCCTCCTGGGAGTCTGTACGAAGAAACTAGAAATATTTTTCTAGTTTGTTCATGCCCCCGGGGGGTTGCCCACATCCGTTTCCCCTGCTTCGACCGTTATTTTCACATTTCCTATCACGATCTGTTTGGAGCTCTATTGAAAAAAAAATAATCAATTTTAATTTAATTGAACAATAAATAACTCAATAGAAAGGGATGCGATTTTTAAAGCTTGCAAGAGCGTATAAAAGAATAATAGAAATTAAAATAATTGCTATCAAATTTATAATTTCAGGAAATTTTCAGTTACAATTACAATTCAAAACTAAATTCAATTGCACACTAGCAACGAGATCTTTATAAAGACTTTGTCCTTTGCAGGTCGTGTAGGATTGATTATTGAGCTCCATTGTAATTAATTTAATTATCAAGGTAATTATAATTATAATTATAATAATTACGATTATTATAATTATAATGATTAAGGTCATAACAATCACCACTCCACAATTATTATAACTAAATGTTCTCCGCGTAGATATTCCGCAATGTGCGTGGACTTTTGTCCCTCCCCATTAAATTTCACAGATTCATACGTGAATGATTTATCATCTATAAAATCTGACAGTATTCCGGCCGATATTTTTTCGCTCGAGTACGATAGTCACCGACGTTACATCGCAGATGTAGCAATCCGCAGTTGCCGTGCAAACGTACGGCCGGTAAATTTGCATCCCTTATTAACATCCCCCTGTACAAGCCGTTGAGATCGCAGCAAGATTGATCTTGTAAAGTCAACACGGTACAACGTGCACGATGATTTGAGCGTACAGCCCGAAGGTATATTTGTGTTTCATGGTGGTTCGGCTTTAAGTGTAAGAGTAAAAGCCCAAAGGAAGTGTATGCATGAGCGTGTGACGCCTCGAGGATGACGAGAGCTCGAGGGGCTGGAGAGGTGAACAACGTTTGCTATCTCCATCACCCAGCTCGTTATACGTGCTCCGAGGCAAACGCGTCTTATGGGCATAGTTCTCTCAAACTTCTTCTGCCTCTTCTCCTTCTATCGTCTTATACCTCTCAATGGACAACTTTCCGTCTACAAATGGGATCGTGAGAGAAATCGTGAATCTTCCATTTTTCACCCAATCATTCCAAACACATGAGCACATGTTTATATTTATCCGCATTGTTTATGCGAACCTTACCGAATCATCCAACGATTCTCCCTCTCTTTCTCTCTCCTTTATGATCTTGAGGGCTGCATTGTTAGAATGCAACGAATATGGATTTTATTGGTTCGGCCCCGTTTCCTTGACAGATTTAGGCTACGAGAGTTACACGGGCGATCTTTTAACACCCTCAATAGAGATCTCCTACATAAAAGGGCAAACAATATTTTTGAAAATAATAAATATAAGGGAGTAAGAAAATTGAGATGTTTCGTTGCATTCCGACCATGCAAACTCCAACACCACCCACTCTCTCTTTCTCCCTTCTCTTTTATAATTTGCGATGTATGATTCAGCTTCACATTTGTTATTTTATAATTATTTCAATTTTATTATGCGATAATCTTATAATTATTCAACTTTATGTTTGTGATTTTGTAATAATTTTTATTTTTTAATTATATTTTTAATTATATTTACACCTCTATAATTCCATAACCGTTCGACTTGATATTTGTTATTTTATAATTATTTCTATTATATAACTTTATATTTTTCACCAGAAGCTCCATTTTCGTGTTTTGGAAAGTTTTGTATGATTTTCTTTCGCATAATTGTTTTATATTTTGCTAAAAACGACAAATTTTGGAAAATGCAACGTAACTGAAGAACAATAGGGTTTAAGAGGAATTGTCAAAGGTGTAAAAAGTTGTGTAAGCTTATATAGAAGCGGCTGGAATTTTTAAAGAACTTTCCTGTGAGATTTTTTTTTTTTACTATTTTCGCTCGAAACTCTGGAAAGTAGGATGGCTTAACTCGAAAAGTATGGCGTTTAGGACAAAATATCAGGAGGAGAAACTTTTTTAATTTTCGATTTTAAATTTACTTGAATTATTTCAGAATTTTGTTTGAAATTTTTCTCGAAATTTTTTTGGCCGCAATACGTAGTCGTCCTCGAAATTGCTTGGCGCATCTCGAAAACTATCGAGTGAAAGATAAAATATCAAGAGGGGATAATGATGCAGTGTTTGGTTTTAAATACAATTTTTTCCCAAATTTTTTCTTAAGATGTTTCAAAAGCACCTAGACGACCTGAAAAAAAACATTGTAGAAAAATGTTTGAAAAAATGTCTACATATTCCAAACGAAACACTGCAACATTTGCCCCTCTTGATATTTTGTCTCAAACTCAATAGTTTTTAAGATACGCTAATCAATTGTTTGGTCAATTCCCTGAGGATCGGCCGAAATTTTTTTTTTTAATTTTGAGAAAATTCAAGTGAATTTAAAATCGGAAGTTGAAAAAGTTTTGCCTTAAGCCATCCAACTCATCAGAGTTTCTAGCGAAAATAGTTCAAAAAAACATCTCAAAGGAAAATTCTGAAAAAAAAATCCAGGCGATCCAACATGACGATCCATGTACGCAACTTTTTACATTTTTGACATTTCCTCTTAAAACCCGCAGTTCTTAAGTTACGTTGAATTTTCCGAAATTTGTCTTTTTGAGCCAAAAATGAAATTACTTTGCGAAAAAAAATCGTACGAAACTTTTGAAAAAGGCGGAATTGGAGCTTCTGCTACCCCTTTCAAGTTCATCATGGATAAAAATGACAAAAAACATCATAAAAACTCTATGGTCGTAAAATAGCCGAAGAACAGGCACGTACAAAAGTGCATACCGGGACGAAAAAAAATCATAAAAAATATTTTTTTAAATCAAAACAAAGCTTAATTTGTTCCCTTCGAAACGCCGTTCGTTAAAATTGGTCATCTTTTTTTTGACGCAGCTATCCAATTTATGGTGCGGCGAGAAATATCGACAGGTGTATCCAAACTTTTAAGCAGTAATGTACGTTCGGTATACCTTTTATCAATTTTTCAACGCACCCATCATACTCTTTAAGTTATTTAAAAGTATAAATAAACTATCGATACATTTCTCTACCCTCCACCCCCCTCTTCCTCACTCTCCCTGCCTTTATCGATTCACTCCTTTCGGAAGATGCAATTTTCCTATAAAAATATTCTTACACAAACAGTGTGAGCTCCGTCATACCGTAAATTCATCAAGTGCTTTTACAGTTTCTTTCGTGTCCTCTTTCCTGCCGGAATAGGAAAAAAGCCCCACGAAAAAAAAATTCGAACAGTTATAACATTCGGGCGCGATGAAAGCGTTACTCCCGTATTCCTCGCTGTGTATACCGAAGGGACGAGTTTTTCGGCTGAGGAAACACGCCGTTCGATAAACGGAATCGTCAAGAAGTGTCGTTCGTCCTTCGGAAAAGAGATCATTAACGTGCTAATGACCGCCTTTTCAGAAATCGAAAAACGGGTCGAGGATAAGAGTTCTCTTATCCGGTGAAAACGTTCGTTGCTGATTTTTTTTTTGTTATTTTTCTAACCGCGTATTTACGGCTGCGGTATTCTGCATACATTTAATCGAGAAGCCTTCATTGCTTTAAGGAAACATTCAGCTGTCTTGAGACACGAGAAAGGTTGATTGATCTTGGTTGAATTCTTGCCGTTAGCGCATACGGCTTCGATTGACTCACAACTATAATGTTCAGAGGATAATTGATCTAACAATTTCGTCAACAACGAACCTTATATTATTAATTAATGCTCACACGTTCGTTTGTGGAAATGATTATGAGTAATTATGAAATGATTATGAAATGATTATGAAATGATTATGAAATGATTATGAAATGATTATGAAATGATTATGAAATGATTATGAAATGATTATGAAATGATTATGAAATGATTATGAAATGATTATGAAATGATTATGAAATGATTATGAAACGATTATGAAATGATTATGAAATAATTATGAAATAATTATGAAATTATTATGAAATGATTATGCAATGATTATGAAATGATTATGAATTCATTATGAAATGATTATGAAATGAATATGGAATGATTATGAATTGATTATGAAATGATTATGAAATGATTATGAAATGATTATGAATGATTATGAAATAAGTATAAAATTTATATGAAATAATTATGAAATCATTATGAAGTCGTTATTGAAGTCTCGGAAAGTTAACGACGGCGCAGCTTGTTGGAAGAGAAGAAAAATCACAAGCAAACGTGGGCCTTCGTCTTACCCGGTAGTCTTGCCAATATGGCACTGCACATTTCGTTTCTCCTTTTTTTACCTCAACTTTCCATTACCAATTGAGGCTACGTAAGAACCTTTTTCGGTATTAATCTTTTTTTTATCCTTCTAGATCCGGACTACAATCTCAAATTATAATCTGCGTAAAGAACACTTGATCATTTGTTTGGAACAACAAACTCGGCAAGTAGACGATCAAATGAATCCTGTGATGTCAAGAATAATGTAGAAACTGTCATATTTTATAAATTAGATGTAGTACCCTTGTGAAAAATACCCAAACGCTGGTTTTTCAAGACACTCTGCCTAAAACAATTAAGATCGAATTTATTACTGTTCACATGAATTCCTGGCATTAAGTCAGTACGAATTTTCTCGTCTCTCCGTGACTACTGGCGGTAGCAGGACTGGCAAATGGAACAAGAGTTTCGGGAAAGTTTTCGAGACTCCGTTAACTTTGTTCGGGCGGCCTACTCGGCGCGTATACGTCGAGATGGTGAATTAATTAGCAAAATATGAAAATAGTTAGAGATTTCCGCTGACAACGGAGAACAGTGATACATGGATGCAGCTGTCTTCAGTTCGGAAAATGATTTGTTTTCACCTTGTATCGAGGTAAGGCAAATTAATTTTCTGTACATTCGACTACGCGTACTACTCCATGAATGTCGTGAAGCTTTTGAAACGAATAATATCTCTGAATAATACTACGAGTGTCATCAAAATTTTTTAACGGGCTCGATTCAATAATTTTATTGGGTCATACATTTTTTCGAGTGATACATTTTTTGAGGATTCATTAAAAAATAATTGTAAAATGGAAAGTCATATTTTTTTCGATTTTTTGACACTTGGTGCTCGCTATGCGTCCGATCGATTTACCAGTTACGTTCTCATGTCACCGATATAGATTTTAAAGGGACTTGGGTATTCGAAAGAAGACGAGTTGCACAGCTAGAGTGGCGGAGAGTTTCTCCAGAATCTTAACTCAGTTAGCTTCAATCCTCTTCGCCAGCGTATCTCCGGCTCGGATATTTCAAAGGTAGTTTGAGCATCTCGCCAACCTATGGAATACTTATTCAGTTGCAATTCGCGTCGCGACGGTCTCGAGACGTACCAACTTTTCAGCCAGTAGCTTTCCGCGTCAAAAAGAATACCTCAACCTTAGTCCTAGTCCATACCACCTCAACGAGTTTTTCACCCGACTATTTTTCATTTCCCTCCTATTTTACCTTTTTGTACATATTAAACGACAAATTCACGATTTTTTGTGGATTTTCATTTCCATCCGTTTTCCAGCCGCAACTTTTTTTTAACATATCGTCTTTACAAATAAGTTGCTTATTTTGTGCCTCTTGTACATACTTTTTTTTAATTACCCGAAAAATTCGCGATCGCTGTTTTGAAAGTTTTTTACTCGAAAAAGAAAATTAAAGTTTTATTTGTAGAAATAAATTTCTATTAAACTTAATACAAATATATTTCTATTAAAATTAAACCTTTATTTGTAAAAATTATATAAAATTATAGACACAAAATCAAATGTTTTGAGCCATAAGAAGGAACTAATTTTACTATTTTTTGAGGAAAATAAAAGAATTTTACGAAAGGAAGATTGTAGATCGGACACCTATAATTTGTTTATAATATATAAAAGTCTGGACTCTGAATTTCTATGACTTTTACTATTTTCAATTTCAAATAAGTAAAAAAAAGAGTAGGATTTGAAGATAGCGTAATCACAAAGTCGAAATCGGTTTAGATCGGAAACAACGATATTTCCCAACGAGACTGAAATTTGTATCGGTGGAATGCAATGGATGTTTTTTCCTTCTAATTGCTTGAATTTTTTTTCCTGTTATTCACTATGAAATCCCTCAACAATTTTCAACGATGCCTCTTCGAAATCTACAATTGAAATCTGCGGAAAAAAATGTAGATATAATAATAGAAATAACGAAATAAAAATATAAGTAAAGAATTTTCGTTGAATTTCAACGATGCAAACTTTTTCACGATCATTTCTTAAGTCAACGGAAAATGTGCAATCGAATGTCTCCCTCCGGGAAAATATTGAAATTCATGTTTGTATGGAGTTTGTAGGAAAACACGCCCGCTTCTCTCTGGGAAAACCTACACTCCAACGAACTCGTTTCCTCAGAAAAATATCGAAATATCTCCATGTTTGTACAGAATTTCAAACCACGCCAAAGCACGGAGGGCCCGCTGGAGTGTCGGTTTATCGAGGAACGCGAAAACTACAGAGCCATTAACAATGCTCTGCCTCTAAGGAAGCACATTGCACGTGGATGTGCCCATTTTTTCCTTTCTGCAGCATCTTCAAAGCTACCCTTTGTACCTTATAGGTAACAACGTTTTCCCTCAATCTCGCCGACTAACACATTCTTTTTCTCTTGTCTAGTATATTACAGTAAACGATATTAAAAAAAAGTATGTTTCATCGGCTGGTTAAGGATGTTGAGTCCCTATGAAACATGTTAATGTTAATTGTTCAATAAATAGCTTCTTAATCGTCATGAAATTTTTCCTCCTCCTGAATACTTCATGTAAAAACATACCAAATTTTCAGAATTCTATCACCATTACTTCAGCCTCCTTAAGGGTTGAAATAAAAAATGATAAGAAAATTCTGAAAATTTGGTATGTTTTTGTATGAAGTATTTAAGAGGTCGTGTTAAAATTTCACGACGATTAGGAAGCTCGTTATTAAAAAATTAACATTTTGTTAAGAACAATTTTTAAAAGAAATAAAAAAAAATTTATCAAAAAACTTCGTTTTGTTTCCGTTGCTTTCAGTATATTGTAGATATTATAAAATTGAGAGGTCAAAAAAAAACTTATTGCAAAGTTACATCAGTTTCCATAAAACAACATTTAATTTGTGAATGTTAATTGTTCAATAACGAGCTTCCTAATTGTCGTGAAATTTTTACACGACCTCTGAAATACTTCATACAAAAACATACCAAATTTTCAGAATTTTATCATCATTTGCGATTTGGGACTCAGCATCCTTAAGAAATGGAAAGCAGCTTTTGATAACTCGAGTACTGAAAAACATATGGATGCACGTTTAACCAACAAATAAAACTTGATTAAGGCAAGGCACCACTGTGATGGATAAAAAAACAATTTTTTGCATTTTCTCAAAATATACATATTTAAAAGAGCGAAAAGTAAATTCAAGTTATAATATTGAAAAATGACCAAGTTACAGACGATTTCGTGAGAGCAGGGAGCGCAGCGATTTACCTAAACTTTCCATTGCGTTTTTCTCTATCTGTCCGGATTCATGTCTAGCTATTTATAATTGTCCGATTTACATTTTTTTTTAAACAGTGTTTGCGTTTTTCAAATACCTAGCGTTGTGCGTAGCTGTTTTTTTACAACGTAGTATTTTTTAAGCCTCCGGATATGAGTAAAAATGTCGCCAAATTCCAATTTTTTTCGAAAAAACCGGTTACGTACAACGAAAACTACATTCATTTAGATTGTTAAACTTTTCAATTTTAAGTTTTCGGACCAACCATTGCCAAGCTTCGATCCGACCGTTGGACCACATTTTTTTATGCGGAGGCCCTGTTAAACATACTAACGTCGTTAATTTTGAATACTTTTTCATGAAAATTTACACGAAATAAGTTCGACCTATGATTGCTAACATGCCTTTTTTCCATATCCCAAATGAATAATCTAGTGGACAAAAAAAGATTCGAAAGAACGACCTCTTCGGTTCGTCACAGTGGCCTTTGAGGGGTCTTCATAAGCTTGCAATAAAGGAAGTGTGTTCTTCTGATGACAAAAGTAGCAGTTTATGTATATAGATATTCATTTATATAAGAATATAAAAATAAATATACCTCGTTTGGTCCACCGCCCACACATTCACATGCATCGGTATTTTCGTAATATATGGTCAATCTTAACTATTAAAATCAACAGTTGAATTAATTCTGATAGGTTAATAATGTATCGAACGCACCACGATTACGTTTCGGCAATTTATCTAGTCCGTTATATAGTATCCGTTGGGAGCACATACTCTGCCAGAGAGAGAAAGAGATTCATCGATCATAAATGACATATCGATTTTAAGAGATACATTTATAACAAGGAGCAGGCAGTACGGCTCGTACGATCTCCCGGCAAATTTCTCCCGCTTTCCAGTCGCCGATATGAAACTCCGGGCTGGCTCGATAGATATGCAAATTTTCGGCTAGTGTAACAACAACCCCGGGGAAGGCGGTGATTGCCCGTGTAACACCGAAAACGCGATCCATTATTTTCCGCCGCTTGATCACGTTGCCATATTGCCACGGTTAATCGGCCATCCACGTAGCTACATTTGCGCATCGCCATATCCACTCGAATTATTGTTGTTCCAGCTGATGAGGTCGGTCCGGCGCTTTGTTTTTTGTTCACTCATTTATCTCCGTTAACGACAAACGATTAAACCGTAGTATGTAAAGAGCAGCCAAAAGTATGATAGAAAAATTCAAGAAGAACAATCAAAGTTTTTTTTCCGATACTTGTGAAGAATTCACTACCAAAATCTGAAAACGAGAAATTGTTGACAATTTTTTGAATAAAAAATAATAATAAAAATAATGAAATTGAACGAGAATAAAAAAATCGAAACTAAAGAAACAATTTTTATTGCGTTTCAGTGATCTTGAAGTTGAACACCATATATCAAAAGTATTCGGTTATTATTCGAAATAATTGTAGATAATTAATTCTCGTCTGTGAAAAAAGGTCTGCCGCATTTCACGACATGTCAATATTGACCATAAAATTGGACTCAGCACATCAATCATCAATAATCCTGCTCCATTCCTAGTTAGCTAAGTCACAGTTGATTGATTTTAGCTTCAATTTAGCGTGCTATTCGATTTGCCGCTAAGAATCCGTCGAACCTGATAAAAAAACGGAAAAGGTAATCCTCCACCCACCTGCTCCCTATTCCACACTCGATCACAGTATACGGATAGAATCGCGTACACTGGTGGGGGTAAATTTCCGAAAAAAAATCTCCCCTAACAGTGACGAAAGAGCTTTGTCACGGGACAAGAGGGTGAGAAGGATAAGGAGAAAAAGCCAGAGGGGTTATGAAGCTCGATATTATGCATAGCAAGTAAAAGAGAAATTTTCCTTCAAGATTATCGAAGATACTGTATACGTAATGTATTATTATCTCGCTGAAGATTCGCACTTTTTTAACGATATCCCTTGCTTTGCCATTTTCGATGAAATATTGAAGTCGCCATATAGATATATGTATATAAAAGATAGATAATGCTCTTTACTGTGCACTGATTGATGCCATATCGTATATTTGTGCCGTCTCTAAAAGCTGCTCTGGCTTTGCTATAGCTTCTTTTACAAAATATAGTTCAATTACTACTGAATAAAGGAGCAATATTGATTGCCGTAAAAAAAAAAAATATGTTGCTATCGTAACGCCTCTCATGACGTTAAAATTTGCATAGTTGGAACGCAACGATGTATTTTTAATCTCATTATTTTGATTATTATCAAAAACCGTTTTTTTTTATTGTGGTAAAAAATCTCTAATAAGAATACGTGGAAGGATTCCAGTGAAGGAACTCCAATCTGTGATCATTCTCATCCTTATCGTTTTCTCTAAACATTCCGGGAGGCTTACTGAGCTCCGCTCGGTATTCAATTTTTGGCAGAATTTTAAAGTAGCAACATCGATTCTTGCGGATTTCTCCATACATTCTCCTTTGCCTTTTTTCGACCCTCTCAGATGAAATTAAAAAAGTGTAATTTGAAACCGAACATTTTTTTTTATTACACTATTATTAATTAATTAATTAATTAATTATAGAATAATTATTAATCAATTAATTAACAATAGAAGCTAAGTAATAATGGTCGTGATCGATTCGTTCCGTTCTTTGCCACATGAATATTCAAATACCCAATAATCATAACTATAAAAAATCGGCAATTATTTATCTCTTAATTCTATATTGTATGAAAAAATAGTGTCTTGCAGAATGAAAAAATCAACGGAAATATAATCTACAGAACGTTGAACGGAACGAGCTTAATCGGTGTATAAAATAAAAATGGTAAATCACGATCGTCATTCAAGATTACCCAAGCGAGACGGCAAGCCAAAACTTTGGAAGAAATTTCTTTAATCGTCCTAATCGGCTTATTTCCGTAATGTGCCGTGCGATGATCTCCACTTTGAAACGCTTGGAGAGAGAACGCGTTATCAACTTAACCTGCAGATTCTTAATTGTAAAATCACCAATGTGGGTAGAATTTGTGCAATGAACCGTGCATAATGTTTTATCACGGAAAAGCAGAGCGGAGCATTCGTTAAATGAGGGCAGTTCTCGAATAAGATGCGTCCCGCGAGAAATGGAAAATCTCTCATAGTCTTCCGAAGCCCGGAATTCCCATTGGAATCTCGTTCGAGTATATACGTGTATATATATATATATATATATATATATATATATATATATATATATATATATATATATATATATATGATGTATATATATATATATGTATATATGTAATGATATATATATATATATATATCATTCAAAGGTTCCTTCAATTCCTTCAGGTTTGCATCTCTTACGAATTTTCTTATCTATCGATCCCCAGGGTCTTGTTTTCTTTCCTCCCTTGGAATTGGTCTGCACTTTGTCATCGCGATACTTCATATCGAATAGTCGCGAGAGAAGATTTCGTTGCGTATGGTGCATTAAGGCAGTATTATTGTCTAGAAATTTGAGGAAAACAAATTGATTTTTCCACAATTTCTCGATCCTAAAGAATATATGCTCGAAAGGAAATTTCGAAACTCCCAATATTTACGAAAACCAATCGAAAGCGAAATCGTCATTTCAAAGTCAAGGAAGATACACTTAACGTGCCATTATGCCACTTACAAGGAACATCACTTAAGTTTCCGCCGTCTATTTTGTTAAAGCTCAAATATGTGATGTGACACGTATTTTTTTTTTTATCTGCGAAAAAACGCTTTAAGGGTGGAAACCACCCGTCAAAGAAAAGTGTGTCGGGGGTGGTTTTGCAGTTTTATCCACGAGCAGTCCACCGATCCGGATGAAAAAAAACAAAAATTCTTCTAATCTAAACCGATGAAAAATGCACCATAGAATAATTTAAAAAATTAACTGAGGGTTGACACGTATTTCTTTAAAGGGTCGTTTCCCCATTAAAAACGTTTATCCGCAGATGAAAAAATACGTGTCTGATAGTTTTCAATCCTTTATGATATATATGAGTTCGAACAAAATCGAAGGCGGATACTCAAGTGATGTTTCTTGTCAGATAATTCCGGCTGCGTGAAATTGTGCTCAAAATTTAAAACGCGTTTTTTTCGAAACCTTTTTTTAACCTGGTTGACATAAAATCCCGAGTTCTATTCAACCGATTGACGTAAAATTTGGTACGGACCTTCAGTATATATCCACATATCGTCCCTACCGCATGCATTAAAAAATTACTATCACTATTAAAAAAAATAGGACGAAAAATTAAACTTTTTTCAGATAATCGCAATTAAATTTTTTTCTGTTACCTGCCATTCTTATTGATCAAGAAAAATGCTTTTATTTCCGTTTCAGATGAATGTGAGTTTGGGAATCCTGTCAGGCATCTCATCTCTTTTGTTCACTGCCATATTTAGAGGCCCATAACTATTACAATTTAAATTCTTTTTAAGTTCTTGAATCATCAATAAAAGGACTCAAAAAGTGGATGGTGAAATTATGTTTTTTTTTTCGTCCCGTTTGAAATTTAGGCCCTCCATACTAGAATACTGCGAAAAAGGGTGCCCAGTTGTTTCACTATTTCCAGAAAAAAAATACGTCAACGTAAAACTGTATTTTTATTCAAAACTTTATTTTCGAGCGTCGTGGCAATATACATTGCCGCGACGATTACTAAAGATAAACGTGTTCTTTTTCGTAAGCGTCGTATAAAAATCGCCGCGATAAAAGTTGACCCGAAACAAATGCAACTTGCGAAGTGCAAGAAAGTTTATCCCCTTGGAGTTGCAGCGTGAGGGAAGAAAAACGGAGAGAGAGAGAGAGAGTGAGAGCGAGAGGAACAGCAGAAACGTTTTCCTTGATACGACGTATATATTCCTCGCTAGTTTTGTCCGACCTAGTTCGATATGAACTCTCAGGTACGATCGCGGTTCTTTGAACAATGCAACGTCGATTATACAACGATGAGTTGACTGTAGTTTCGGCCTTCAACGGTGCACATATCTCATTGTACTACCGGGTACGATCCAGCCTCTCATCGACGACTCGTCAAAATGGAAGCCATTGTGAACATTGTTCGAGTGTCGAGGAAAATATATGTAAATAACTGTAAATCGTGAGAAAAGAAAAACTATGCTCGACGTAAGACGTTTGTTCGAAACAGAGAGAGCGAGGGACTCACCGTCGGTGTCGATTTCTTCGAGCATGGTGCGCAGTTCTTCCGTTCTTGCGAATTGCCCCAGGCCACGCATAACTCTGCCAAGTTCCTCTTTCGTGATGCTACCATCGCGATCCTTATCGAAGAGATTGAAGGCGTCTTCGAATTCTGGAACGTGCAGAGATCAATCGTTGAGCGCACAAATATATTCGGGCAACGTGATGATTTTATTTCAAATTCAATCAACAAGCAGGCACGCCGAAAAACACCACCGGTCAAAAGTTTGGGTACACTAGTCGACATTTCTTGCCGCACTGAAAGTTAGATAGCGGACTCAAAAATCAAGATAATTGAATTCTCCAAATGGCGATTTAAAAGGCAGGATTCTACTTTGAAACCATGAAAAAAACGCTATTTTCGTGAATTTTTTCTGAGAATACTATTAAAGATATCGATATGGGGTTTAAACTGTTCAATAAATACACTCTTTAAGTACATAAAAAAAAAATTTTTAATGTATTTTATTCATTTTTTGTACACGTAAAATATGTTTAAAGCCAACGCCTCGAAAAGCAGGTACCGTTGCCGTGGTCGTGAAATCTTCCCGACGGATGGTCTGAAACAAAAAAATCAAATAGTTTCATGTTCAGTATGTCTTCAGGAACCGACCTAACTAGAATATTTTATATACGTGCAAAATTAACAAAATGGCGGCTAAAATACGAAAAAAAAAAAATGCGTTTTTTTGGGTCTTTTTTTGCAATAAAAAAATAGTTCTAATCAAAATTTTAAGTTGATTGTAGTTAGGTCGGTTGGTACACACATATAGAATATGTGTTCCAAATTTCATAAGGATCGGTTCAGTACTTTTTGAGTTATCACGACCACGGTACTTGAAAATGTCGTTTCGAGAAAAACGCGTTTAAAGTTTAGGTGAGTGATAAATCGTAGAAAAAATTATCTTACCCTCAATCAGCGATGCCTGGGCCATATAATATGCCTTCGACGTGTTCCAGGTGGGTGTTTTCATCCAATTTAGCCTTTCAAAGTTTCAAAGTAGAATCCTGCCTTAAAGAGGACAAATTTACCTCTATTTTGCCTTTTTAGAAAATTCTCTACGATTATTTTCGCCCCGGTACACACTTCCAAACGTGGCCATTGTTCGGCTATTTTTTGGTCGTCGAAAATTAACTGCAAAGTTTGTGAAAAAAAAATTCCTTGGTTTTTTCCATGGTAAACTTAAAAAGGATATCAAAATCTACATTTTCGTTTTTTAGAAAGTTCCGTACGATTAGTTTTCGCCTCCGTGTTGCATTTTTAGCTAAGAGAGAGATGTTTTTGAAAAATAAGCATCATCGAAGAACTATAGGGTTTCAGAGGAAATGTCAAGAAGGTAAAAAGTTGCATGGGTTCACTGAAGTGGCTAGAATGTTTTCAGAATTTTTCTTGGGCATTTTTCTCACCATCTTTAACTGGAACTTTGATGAGTGGTGAGGCTCCACTTGGGAATGATGGCGTCTAAGACAATATATTCAGAACGGAAATTTGTTTACATTTTTATTTTTAATCAACTACAATTTTTTAGATGTTTTTCATTTCAATTTTTTCGGTTGATCTCGGAGAATCGTCGTTTACGGTAAGTACGTGCTAATATCGCCAGCAACTAGGTACGTGGTAAAATTTTTTTGAATTTACATCTACTCCAAAAAGTGCTAACGTGTAAAAATGACTAAATATAAAGAAATTCGTATTGAAAAACGAGGCATGATTATTGCCTTGCTCAATCAAGGCATGTTATATAAAAATATCGCGACAAGAGGCAGTTTTTTCGATGAAAAAGTCGTATAGATGAGGTAAGAGACTTGATTGACCATTTTTGTTTGCGTTAAAAAGCAAGTCCAGAAGTTCAAAGTTGTGTGGTGCTGGATTTGTGACAAAGGGTAAAAAGCACGTCGTGGATATGGAAAAAAAATCACGCCAATTTTGAAAAAAAGTTAATCTGCACAAATGTCAGCGAATCTAGAATGTAATACTACAACTTTTCTGATTTTTTATATTTTGTTTTAAATCCGATAGTTCTCGAGGCACAACAACCAACTGACGCCGATTTTTCGAGTTCCTCAATTTGTTTTTTATCTAAGAAAATTATATATATATCTAAAAACCAAAAGGTAAACATATGTCCTTTCTTAATATATTGTCTTGAACCCCATAATTCCTAAGTGAAGCCTCTCCACTCATCGAAGTTCCAACCACAAATGATTTTAAAAAATGTCAAAAAAAATTCTGTAAAAATTCTAGCCCGTCCAGTGTGGCTCCCTACAACTTTTTACCCTCTCGACATTTCCTTCTAAACCCAACGGTTCTTCGATGATGCCTTTTTTTCTAAACCATGTACTTTTTATCTAAAAATGCAGTACTGGGGCAAAAAAAAACGTACGAGACTTTCTGAAAAAAGTGGAGGTTTTGATGTCCTTTTTAAGGTCACCATGGAAAAAACCATGCAACGATTTTTCCACAAATTTTTTTTTCCACATTTTTCCAATTTTTCTATAAAGACAAAAAAATTAACTCTCTTGTGGCTCCCTCAATTATCGAAGAATTCAATGAGACTGATTTTTCAAATTAAAAATTCCTGCTATTGGATATCGACAGAGTCGAATATAAGGGGGGGGGGGGAAGCCTCCACGCGTGAGAGGCCTCCAAAATTAAATTTCTTGGTGAAAAATAATCACACCGGAAATCTGACAAAAACAAAAGTTGCTACACTTTCATGAAGGCACCAAAGTATGTTAGCGGTTAAAGATCACGACGACAAAAAGCTCGAACTCAAAGATACCAATCTTGAAAATTCATGGGATGGATGATGGTTGGATGAGGATCAGTACCTACTGAAAATACGATTGTATCGACTGCATCAACTTGCCACGGGATTTTTGCCAATTGGTCAGCAAATTTTCTCGCGAGCACGGTCGAGAACGTACCTTTCATCTGGGCCTTGGTAATGGCGGGCATCTTGTCCGCGGATACGTTGGCGGACGTGTCACAAGCCTCGGGAAGATCGAAGAGAATAGTGGTGGCGAGCCTCGTCTCTTCCAGGGACGTGGACGAGCCCGAAGTGAATATGGCGGTATTCGGAAGATTTGCGGTAGCATCGGTGATGGTAGCGGTGGTTGGAGAACCGGTACCGCCGCAGGCATCTGCCGTCTCCATCACTCGGCCGAAACATATGTCCGTTGTCCGGTGCGAGGCTTTTCGGGACGCCTCGCTCGCTTTGAGACTCTCATTCTCGATGGTATAATCGGCAACGCGCTGGACACTTTCGCATTTCTTTCGTCCCTCGTCCTCGACGACTTTTTTATCCTGGCCAACGATTTTTTGGCCATCGTCGGTTGTCCCGATGAGGAGTCGTCTGTGTCGCCCTGGGCTCAACTTGGCTTCTTCCTCGAGCCAATTCGATGATTTTCTTGCTTCCTTGTCCCGCCAGACCACCTCGTTCGGGGATGAGGACGAGGCGGGCGACGATGCCGTCGGCCTCGAGGAAGAACCGCCTCTGCCGCCTTCGGCATCGTTGACACTCACCTCTGAGTCTCTGCGTGTCTGTTGATCAAACGAGATCAAATATATTTATACGGTTTATACGTCATCGAAAATCGCGAAACATCGACAAAGGTAGAGAAAAGAGAGAGAGAGAGAGAGAGAGAGAGAGAGAGAGAGAGAGAGAGAGAGAGAGAGAGAGAGAGAGAGAGATCTACAACCCCCCAAGGAAAAAATACCATTTAGCTAAAAGCCAGAATAGTTGTCACGTAGAAATTTATTCCTGGATAAAACGACAGTCAGTCTCGTTTTTTTTATCAACGGCCTAAGGCGACTTCGGAGTTCAAAGTTGGTCCAAAACGAATTCCCTGTTCATTCTCTCTCTATCTCTGTGTAATCCGAACAGATGGCTGAATAAGAGCAAATGGTGATAAGAAGCTGCAGCTCCGCGATAAGTTTCCGGATTCCTTATTTCGTCTTATTTCCCATTTGTTTCCAATTATCTCGAACATCTTGGGACAAGTTGATTGTTGTATAAAACAAGGAGAAGATCCTTATTTCGATAATCATTGAAGATACATCAGGAAATAATAATAAACAATTATTATCGGAAAATGGTCATTAGATAGTTTCCTACGAATATTTATTTATTTTTGCTCAGAATGTACGGCTCCCTGAATGATCTCTTTAATTATATCTGTCCCATCTTGGAAAACGCCCCCTAACATGTAAATCTTATATTTTGTCAGCAATTGTTTGAGATACTTTCGTAATTCGTTTTTACAGGTATATGAGATTTTATTCACCTTTTAACGCAAAATCTTTTTTAGTGATTGAAAAAATAATAGTGGCAATTTCTGTTTGGATAAAAAACCGAAAAGCTTCATTCACATTGGAATTCATCCCTGTTGTCTTTTCTGCTCACCATTGAAATCCAGCACTATAGGTACGCCTTCAGGGATCCCCGTTCCACGCGAAACTACCCCACTAAATATCGCCTTATCATAGTACCGTTCGAATTATCCCTGCCGGGTAATTACGACAATACTCGAGAGAAATTGCATACCGTTGAAAAATTCGAGTTTGAAGCAATTACGTAAGCTATCTCATACGATCACAGCAACCCGAAAATTAGGCTCTGAACATTCGATTATTTTCCAGAAACTATTCGTGTGTAGAAGATTATTTGTTGTTAGAAACGAAAAAACTACGTAGCTCATCAGTAAAAGATGATTTGTTGTTATAAACGACAAAACTTGGTAGCTCCTTAGCAAAAGATTATTCGCTGTTAGAAACATATTATTTCTTGCAGCATTTTTGTTTCTTCGTTCAGCCTGTATTCACTCTTTGCATATTTCATTTATTTGATTTTTTTTTCTTTTTTAGTATATATATATATATATATATATATATATATATATATATATATATTATATATTTATTTCTTATATAATAAATTATATATATATATATATATATATTGTTTTTGTTTATTTCCGGTTTAGCGATTGTCCGTGAAAAAAACCCAAGTCAAGAAAACATTAGCAATAAATTGTACACATAATTTAGCATCATCTGGTATCGTTTGCTCCACTCATCTACATTTCTGGGTTATATTGAAAAATCACCTAGAAACGTTCGCCGATCGAGTCTGAATCGGCCAACTATGCACATGACGGTACAATCAGCAGTGATACATTTTTGTGATAATACATGACAAGGAGAAAGGGTCATATGGTAGTTCGACGAGAAATATCGTTCCAAGTCTACACGGCCATGTTCGCGTGGAATATCGACCAAAGGGAATGAGTTACAAATTTGTCCCAGTTCCTCTCGTCGAATCTTGGGTCGATGATGTGACAAGTGCAGTAATACGAGACCTCGCGTCCGACATCTTAGTCTGGATGTCAACGAGTGCTTTCGACCCGTAACGAGATCTCAGCAGGTGGGCAAACCCAATATGTGTTACAATCGCGTAGAGCGAGCTTTTGATCGAATGATGAGGGTCGAAGTTGTCTGGGAAATCGATTGATTAGACGTTCCCACGGACAGGTGACGCGCAGAGATTTATTTTGACGCCTGAGACCACGAGTGATGGAGAGGCTTAGAATGAAAACTCCTTGCACGTTGAAACGAAGAAACTTTCTTCTCTTCGAATTGAGGGGGAAGAGTTGTTTTCGAAGACACAGACACAGATTACCATAGCAGTCGGGTAATTAGCATTGAAAATTCTCGGTCTCGCTGGAGAAGAGAGGAGCAGCAGCTCCCTGTTCAATCCCCTTCAACTTGCACAAGGTGGACACCGAAAGCATGATGACAATAGAAGCGAGGTGTTGCGTGGGAGGCGAAACTCGTAGTTATGAAATTCTAACGAGACGACGAGAGAACATCCTTCGAACCGCACGACTTTGGTAGGTCCAGGGATGTTCAAGATGTACCCACATTTGATGTAAATTAGCCACCGACGTATCAACAGTCCCTTTGGTACTGTCGCTTTGGTGGTCTTTTATTTTCTCACTCAGCAACAATATCAGTCATGCCAAGGACTTGCGAAAAAATTAAATTCCATTATCTATGAAAGATGGGCGCAGGATTGGCTCATTCGCGAAAATCCATTCATATTGTGATTTCTCAAAAAAATCCTTCACCCAAACTTTTCATTGGTTGCTAACCAATCAGCAATCACAAAATTGTGAAGTTTCCTAAATTGATGATCCTCCCGTTGTATACTCTCCGTAAATTCGTTTTCGGAAGCGATCCAACCACCCAAAACTGAGCTTTTCCATTTTGTCTTCGATCGTTCTGCAATTTTTAAACGTCCCGGCGAAACTTCGCCTCGTATTAATTGGGCCGAGGTTTCTCATCGACGAGCATTGGTATAAATTCTGCAAATTCTCGACACGAAGAGGAGTCATCAGAGGAAGAGAGAGAGAGAGAGAGAGAGAGAGAGAGAGAGAGAGAGAGAGAGAGAGAGAGAGAGAGAGAGAGAGAGAGAGAGAGAGAGAGAGAGAAAGCGACACACGTGCCTGTCGAGGTAACTTTATTAAATTCCGCGCCAATTCTTGTCTGCACTTCAGCAGAAGCTGTATGAAGAAAATAACGGACGATAGTGAGAGACGTTGAAAACGATTGGTGAATAACGAAGTACGCAGGGATGTGCGATAAGGTTGGAATTGGAGAGAATAAAAATAAGAAGAAAAAAAAGCACGCTGTAGAAGTCCATCAGTGGGCGTATATAAATGACTTATTGGACAAACTCGACCTTCTTTCGTTGTCATCGCCGCTACCAAGACTATGGGATCGGACTTCCGTGGAAAACTTTGAATCTATAATATTAATGGGACTTACAAGGAACATCCCTCAGGTGAAACCCTTCGATTTTGTTGAAATTTGGATATGTTATAAAGCACCGAAAAGTAAGCGATACGTATTTTTTTTATCGGCGGAAAAACGGTTTTAAGGGGTGAAACGCGCCCTCGAAAATAGGGGTGTTTTTCGTTTTTCGTCGATAATGGTATCGTTCTCATCTCCAATGTATAGTACACGAAAAAATAAACATTGTTGCAATTTGAATTTTTTTTATATCTCATACCGTTAAAACGTTATCGACGAAAAACGAAAAAACATCCCCATTTTCGAGGGTGCGTTTCACCCCTCAAAACCGTTTTTCCGCCGATAAAAAAAAATACGTGTCTCAAAATTTTTGATGCTCTATCACATATATGAGTTTCAACAAAATCGGAGGCGGACACCTGAGGGATGTTCCTTGTTAGTTTCAGTGGTATGATTGGGTTCGATCCTGATACTGAATGAGGTTCGTAGTTTGTTAAAATTTTTTCTGCGTTGGAACAATAGAGTTAACTTAAGGCTGAGCACGAAGCTCGACGTCACCCAGATGACGACGTAATTAAATCTGATTGTTCTCTTTTCCCTAGGAATGTGGGTTTGTTTGTACGTGTCTGTTACGTTTCCCGGATGAAACAGCAGCCTGCTGCCGTGATAGTCACAAAAGCCTCGAACCCTCCAAGCATGCCCACTACAAGTGGACCACCACTTGCGAGGTACGTCTTATCTCTTATAATTCGATAGCCACCCCCGCATCCTCTTCCACGCACCTGAGCCAATATTTTTCATACTCAGCTTCCAGATCATAGCAATTTCATCGTAGGTTTAATTGATGAGCTCGTGTTTGTTCTATCACGGTAATGTACAGCCCGTCGAGATTGCCGTTGTATTTAATTCATCTGACGCTTCCCCAAACGTCAGCTGACAAAGTTCTACGGTTCCCCAACTTGTTTGCTTCTCTTCTCTCTTTCTCAAGAGGAGGAAAAGCTGAGACCGTCGTTTCCTCGAATTTAACGTCGAAATTCGATGTCTTCAATAATGGAGAACCTCAATTAGTGTCGGAAAAGGAGTTACGAATGTTCTCAATTTACAATATTGATAAACTATTTTTAACAAACGTTTTCTTCAGGGGCTTCGTTTTGGGTATAGATGTATTTTTTATTCCAACACTTCGTATGCTCTTGCTGGCGATCCCATCCCTCACTCTGCTACCCCACCTATGCGGACACCCATTAAAGTATTAGCCCTGCCCAACATCATTTAACGGGTTATGCCTAGTTGTAACGGTCGAAAACACCTCATTTTTACAACTTTTTCTAGAAAATCGTGATAATCAATTTTTTCTAAAACTAGGCGTTTAAAAAAGTATCATCCGAAGAACACTCTGCAATTTTTTGGTGTAAAAATATTTAATTTTAATCGATTTACAGCCGATGACCGCGAAGCACCTCTCGAAAAACGTCTTTGGCGGTGAGCGATGCCCATCTGGACCAGGATATCCAATATCTCAAAATCGAACAGATTTCGTTAGTATATTAGTTTATTCTATGATTAACCAGCGGAATTTCCGACATATCAAATCTAAGAAAAATGATGCGTGTTGTATGTGAGAGTTGATTTTTGCACAAAGAATTGCGATTTTTGTTCATCAATAGGAAAGTATTCGTCACAAAAAATGCTTCGATCAAATACTATATTTTGACATCTAGAAAAGGCCCGAAAAATTGATGCAGTATTTTTTGATGTTCTGCTCGTTTTGAACGACGCTCCGAGCATTCCGACGGCCGTCAACATTACAGTCTATAAACCTGTCAATTCTGATCCTCGAACCTCAAAATTTTCAGAGTACATATATAAGATGATATATTGTATATTGGTTTTGAAAAAAGTGTTTTTTCCACTTTTATAACCAGACACAATCTCTTAAGGCCTTAGGCCACAGTAACGGGTATAAAATCATGTGCGAATTTAACAATTTTTTTTTGTATGAAAAAATGATTCACTCATAAAATTAATTACACATCTATTCAGTATGAATATCAAGCTGTTAGAAAATATATATATATTTTTTTTTTTCGATGTACGAAATGGCCGACTACTCGAAACTTCTCGAAACAGCTTTTTTCCAATTGGCGTGACAAATAACTTCAACAATTTTCATTCGATTTGCTTCAAATTTCAAAGTTATGTTCCTAATTGCATTTCGCAAAGAATTGCGTACGGAATTTCTGATTAATCGAAAACTTTTCATTTCATGAGCAGTCATAACGAAAATTTTCACTGAAAATTCATTTCTCACGTTCAAATTCCTACAACATTTGAATAAAACAATATTTTTGTAATTCCGTACGCACTTCTCTAGGTATTCTAATGGAGAGTGACGAGAATTTTTGTTTTTTGTTCTGGGTAAAAAAAAAGTGGATGCTAAATGCCGCGCCGCGGAGCGCCTAAAAAAAGATAACAAAAGAAAATATTAGCCGGCCATTTTGTACACCGAAAAAAAAAATTCTAACAGCTCGATATTCATACTAAATAGATGTGTAATTAATTTTATGAGTGAATCACTTTTTCATACGAAGAAAAATGTTAAATTCACGCATGATTTTATACTAGTTACTGTGGCCTAAGGCCTTAAGAGAGTCAACTACTGTCGGTTGAGTCGATGGGTATTTTTCTCACGGTACGAGTCTCTGGCCCGCTGATTTTTGAAAGAATTATTCACTCTCGTATCACCAAATAAATGTAACAAGAGGCCGTTTATAAAGAATTGCGCAAAGAGACTGAGGAGAATGAAATTGATTGTTATTTTACAAGAGAGTTCTCATTTTCGGGATATAAAGGGCAAGAGGACACTGAAGGTACCTATAAGAAAGGGGCCCTCGAGATAAGCGAATTGGCAGAGCGCTGGTATTTCACCCTCTAGAGATTCGTTCGCGCACTTTCTCCCTCTGTCTTCTTCCGTTCTCGATCGCTACATCTATCGAAATGAAAGTATCAAGCCTGGAAATCTCTGAGAGGATAGATTTTTGAAGTAACAGGTGCCTCTCGATGTATCCCCACTGATGTTCCATAGTAGGCTAAAGGCTCTTGCAGATTCACTCCGACCCATCGATAACACCCGATTTTCCCCTGCCTCTCTCCCCCCCCCCCCCTTTCTCGCACTCTGTGTACCACTGACGAGCCCACCCTGTCGTGCTCGTTTCACAAATTGGGTCAATGACATATTTTCAACAACGGAGGATGGAAAGGGAGGAAACTCTGATTAACCAATTCGTGCCAATGTCTGTCACCCCGGTGACTCTCGCGGGCTAAGGCTCGGTATTACTTCACGCCACAATGTAACCTACCGAATTTGTATCCAGGGCTAATGAATCGGCGATAGCAGCTTCAATGTACCATTCCCCAGTCCACGAATAATCACTGCTGTTTACCAGTATTGTTGATAGAGAAGCAATCAAATATTATATTCACGATAAATTCGGTGGCTATTTCCAAAATACTTTTTTAATATAATTTCGTTCGAGCTCCTCTCAAATTTTGAAAAACATTCATTTTATTGAATTAAGTTTTATTGTCGCAAGCTCTACAGCCGAAATCGTACGCAGTGAGAATTTCTGTGGATCTGAAATTGGCATCGTCGAATTGCAACGAATTTCTTTATTCATTTCTATTAATTGTATTGGTGAATATTTTGACTTTGAAATATCTGTGGAAGCCATGCAGAACGCCGAAAAAAAATTGGTCGGCCAGAATCCACACTTATTCGGGGGTTGAAAGTAAAACAAATTAATATCTCCGACAGTAAAGACATTCTCGTGTTTATATTTGCGTTATATATCCTTCCTGCCTAACAGAATCAAGAAAAAAAATTGCCAACGATTTCTAACTTCTGAAACCTACCCTTATACGGGGTGGTTGAAGATTGAAAAAAAACCGTATCTTTGGTGCTTAAGACATTCTCATCTTTTATAGTCGAGTTATATATTCCTAGTGCCTAATAGAAGGCACAAAATAATTATCAACGAATCTCAACTTCCGGAACCCACCCTTAAAAGGGATTAAAAGTTGAAAAAATCTCAACCCCGCCGCTAAAAATATTGTCATCTTTTGTATTTGCGTTATATATTCTTAGTACTTAAGAGGCGACAAGAAAAAATTGGTCACGATTTTCAACTTCGGGAACCCACCCTTGTGCGGATGAGTAAAAGTTGAAAAAAAAATCGTATCTCCGGCGCTAAAGACATCTTCTATATCTGCGTTACACAAGTATATTCTTAGTGCCTCAGAGAAACCACGAAAAATTGGCAATGATTTTCAACTTCCGGAACCACCCTCAACCCTTCCTTAACACACTTATAGTTTGCCACAGCTTTGACACACTGGGTCAATTTGACCCGGATAGTACTTCATTCACCTACCCTCAACAACCATTCGGTCGGTTTTTATTGAAAAAAATCTGGGATATACCTTAAACATTTCTTAATATGTCTGCATAATTAGAATTCGGAAAGTATAAAATGTTATTGTTGTAAAAAATTATTGAAAACCTTTTAGGGAAGTGAGCATTTTATTTCAATTTCGTCCGGGTCAAAATGACCCAGTTTGTCAAGTAAGAATTAAAAGGGGGTGCAAGTTGAAAAAAATCGTAACCCTGACACTAAAGCTATTCTCATCGTGTATATATGCGTTATAAATGCTTGGTGCCTAAAAAAAGGCACACAAAAATTGGGCATGATTTTCAGCTTCGGGAACCCGCCCTTTTCGGGGGGAGGAGGGGTGAAAGTAGAAAGAAATCGTATCTCCGGCGCTAAAGATATTCTCATCTTCTACATTGGCGTCATATATTCTTAGCGCCTAAGAGAAGACACGAAAAAATGGGCGCGATTCTCAACCTCCAGAACCACACTTAACGAGGGGTGGAAGATGAAAAAAAAATCGCATGTCCGCGCGATCAAAATATTCACTTTTTTAATTCGAGTTACATATTCTCACTACCGAAGGAAGAACCTAAAAAAAAATAAGCAACAATTTTCAATTTCGTCAAGCTAAATCGTTCCACGCAGTCTTTTTGTTCCGAATCAATTGGAAGGTATGCAAAACCTGTATAGCGTACGACAAACCAAGTTCACAGGTAGGCTTTCAATCGGGAAGCGCGGAGAATTGGCTCGTTGCACGGGGTCTTTTATATTTACTGGCGAACGTGTATCTGGTCGGTTTCGTGATCAAATTCGTTGACCACGATTGAAAACCACCCCAAAATACACGCGGCCCGTTTATTGCGAAAACCACTTTGGTGCTAATCAAACAGATTTCATTATACAATCCGATGAATCTTCTCGAACTATTGGGAGGACACTGACAAGGAGCATCCCTCAGGTGTCCGCCTCCGATTTTGTTGAAACTCATATATGTGATAGAGCATCAAAAATTTTGAGACACGTATTTTTTTTTATCGGCGGAAAAACGGTTTTGAGGGGTGAAACGCACCCTCGAAAATGGGGATGTTTTTACGTTTTTCGTCGATAACGTTTTAACGGTATGAGATATAAAAAAAATTCAAATTGCAACAATGTTTATTTTTTCATGTACTATACATTGGAGATGAGAACGATACCATTATCGACGAAAAACGAAAAACACCCCTATTTTCGAGGGCGCGTTTCACCCCTTAAAACCGTTTTTCCGCCGATAAAAAAAAATACGTATCGCTTACTTTTCGGTGCTTTATAACATATCCAAATTTCAACTAAATCGAAGGGTGTCACCTGAGGGATGTTCCTTGTGAGAGAATCGCCAACCTTTCCCCCGAAAATCTCGAACCGAAGAATTGCGCGGCAAAGGAACATTACCAGATATTAAAATTCTTCGCCATGTTATGACACGTATTTCTACCGTTCGGGGGAGCCGATATTATTTGCGATTCAACATGGATCACCCACACGGTCGCGAACTTCTCTCTCTCTCTCTCTCTCTCTCTCTCTCTCTCTCTCTCTCTCTCTCTCCCTCCCTCTTTTTCCTCTACGTGGCGAATCTACATACGTAAATCTTTTCACAATGTGGTTCTCGCCGGGATGCGTGTCCCGTATACACCTACAACCGGCCGCGCAAGCATGCTTCCAACATTCGGCAAGATCGATGAAGAATTCACGACGATCGAGAATACGAACGAGAAGCCCGGAGTTTCCTGTGGCTTTGGAAACCAAATGAATGCAGTGAGTCAGGAAAAATAAAGTATGGTGGTGGAAAATTGTAAAAGTACGAAGCACGAGAACCAAAACAAAAATATACTTTTGATCAAGTTGCCTCTGGAACTGCCTCACGTTGAAGCTTTTCTTTTTCACATCAAATCGACTTTTTATCTAATGGATAATCGATTTTTCATTTCACTGGAATGGAAGGGCAGATAAGTGGAGGATGTCAGTGACCGATCAGACTCAGTAGACAATATCCGTCGTAGGTCAGACTCAACACAGCTTACTTTGAGTCTGACGAAAACAGATATGCTCCACTGATTTGGAGACTGCTCAAAGTATAGCGAAATCATCACAATCAACTACAGCTTGAACATCGTGCAATACAACCGGAAGAATCATTGTTCTCCTATTGGTCAGCGATTGAAAGAAAAATGTAAAGAACAATTGCGCGGTTAACCACAAACTGACCTACTTCGGACGTATCGCGTTTACCGACTGCGTGATTGCTTTTCTAAAATGACATACACGTACATACGCGCGGGTGGATGAACAGGTAAGGTAATTTTGAGGACGTGGGCCTTTGGAGGCCGTCCTCGTAGTCCCTACACTCAACATAGTGTAAGCCCCAATGGTTTCAAAATCGACTTTGGATCAATGTCAACGTGTTTGCACGGAGGTTACGTTGGGGACCGTTTTCAAAACAGGAAGATGTTCCGATAGCCAACATTACATGGATACAACGTATATATCCTTTTCCCATATATATAGAGGGAGAGGAAACCCATGGTGACATTGAACACATTTTGTGGTCCGGTTTCGCACAATAAACGATTTTGCGGTCCATTGAGCGTTTAGCCATGGCTTACGTTCTATGATGATGCCTTGCTCGCGGCATTGGACAAACAATCAACGCTGAATCTCCGGTTCACGGAACCGACGTACACTCTTACATTTTTTTGGTTCCGCGATTGCGCTAAAAATGTCCGGCTGCTTTTTCTCATCGCGACTCGTCGACACGATTAAACTTCAACGAAAAACAACCAAGCTAGGGTCGCAAACGTACAATTGCGCCGTGCTGCGATGAAATATCGTCCGAATTAACCTCCCGTGGATAATTTAAATTATGGCGAAGACCGCTAGTTCGTAACGCGCTGTGAAAAATATTTTTTCTCCTGTCACAAATTTATCTACCCCAACGCGAATTTGATAGGCCGAATTATTTAGAACGTAATCGCCAACAAATAGGAGATATTCGCAATTATCACTTTATTTTCGATAATGTGGTTATTTTAATATTTTTAGTGGTTTTTGTGTTTCTCAAGGGGTTAAAAATTCCGCTGATATTCCGGAGCACATAAATTCCCACTATAGTAACGCTGATATATTTCAGTACTTAACGCGAAAAATGCTCGTTCTCGGTGACGTCCTTCATTCTCGGGTGCAACGAAGCACTCGTATAATTAGGCGATATTCATGCACGATTACGTAATTTTTGTCTTCGAATTGTAACAAAACGCGCAACTCTGCGTGCGCATAAACGAGGTGGACTGAATGTGCGTCGTGGGTGGGTGGAATGCAAGGTTGATAATGAAGCTAGAGTATCGAAAGAAACCGTATATATTTCAATTGATAAAAATATATTATTCATCATCGTGTATGCTGCTCCAGTTGCTAAAAACGATTCACTTTTCCAGATATTTAATTCTTCAAAACGGAATGTTTGTTAATGTTTTTAAAAAAGTGTGTCTCTGGTCATATTTATTCAATGGAGTATTAATCGTTTCGAGTAGAAAACTCCTGTAAGGTCAGACAGTGTTTATTTCCAAAGAGGAAAGGCATCAATGCAAAATCGATGGAAACAAGTATCGAGCAAAGTATAACTTTATCGAACAAGGTATGAAGGACGATAAATGGAAAAAAAATGTTGCTCGAACATTATCGTTTGAGGAAAACTGTGATGGACCGAAAAAGGCCCCCTTCGCAATATTTTCGCTACTGCGCAATTAATTATTTGAGAATCAGGCCGAGGGTATGTTGCTAAGAACACGTCGGAACAGTTTCATAAAAACGTTTATTAAAAAATAATAATGTACACTTCTATTAAATTTATTTAGAAATATTAAAATAATCAAAAGAATAAAATGCAAAAGCATCAAAAATAAAGAAAAAATAATAAAAAGTATGCAAAGAAAAATATGTATGTATTCTCGTGTGGTTAAAATGAAAGAATTCCTCAACTCTACTCAGTCTGTAGTGCCCGGAGGGTTGGTGAGAAATAACAGGGAAGGCGCGAACGCTTCTGTCTAGGTACGATAGGGCGCAGCGTTCGATCAACCTGTCTTGCATTCTAATCGAACGCTATCGTCGTCAGAGTTGTCGTCTCCATAGAAAAAAAAAAAACGACGCTAAATAACGACGAAAAAGCGGAAAGGCATTCTCTCGCGCTCACTCGTTGCTCGAGACGCCATTTACATCTGTATTCATTGAAGTCGTGAGCCGACGAGCCAGCCAAGCGTTTCTCCTGCATCAGAGTCATCAGCGGTCGAGGATTCGATCTTACTATACACATCCGAGGCGGACTTTTATGACATGCATATACAGGTACTCCGGATCGACAAAGGCATCTAGGGGTGAGAGCATCTCAAGAATGCGTACCCTTCTTCGAATGCAGCATAAAAATTACCACTTATTTTCAACAAAGCCTTCATTATATGAAATTCTTCACGTTCGTGTTTACTCGAGAAGTCCGCGCATTGGCCCAGGCCAAGACTGCGTCAAATCAGAGGTCCTGGCGTCATTTTGGAGGACACCATTTTGTTTTTCTCAATTTCCCACTCGATTGTAGAAAATTACGTTTCACACGTAAGAACGTATGGCAAGGGGGTAGATATTTGTGGTATTTAGGTCGCGGGCAAACGCAACTCGTTTAACACGTGAGGCAAGTTTCGGAGCTTCGGCTAGCAAGAGCTTAAAAACAAGGAGAAAGTTACTTGGCTGAGAAAACGAATGAACGATGATAAAACATGGTAGTACAAGTAACACTTATATATATATATATATATATATATATATATATATATATATATATATATATATATATATATAAACACATACACCCACACACACACACACATATATATATATATATATATATATACGTATACGATATAATGCTCAAGTAGTCGAGTCACGATGAGTAATGGTAATGGCGTGAGAAGCTGCGGCCTACCACCAACCGTGTTCTCTCTCCGTAACGGTGTTTGAGGTTCTCCGTTCTGTGGCTCCGTCATACCACTCTCCGTCTCTCGGTCTATATCCTTTTCCAACCCCTTTGTTCGTCAAACTTAGTCGTGTGATATCCTAAACGCTTGAACACCTTCGATCTCTGCGGTCCATCGGGAACGACTCCGCAGCCAGCTTCCGAGGGATAGATATCGAAATAAAGAGACGGACGGATATTGATGAATGGATGTACGGTATCGAGCAACCCTTCGTGGACATCTCGTCAGTTATTTACTTTTATGGTTGGGACAATTATCATATCTGACTGCCTATCGCTCTCTGCCTCAATGATGAGAACTTTTGAATTGTTGAAAAATAAAGTAATTCAATTTAATTCAATTAAGGATGAAATTAAGGATGAAAAATAGATTGACTTAAAGGAAATTACATTTAAATAAAATAGATAAAAATACATGCAATTTTATTTGTTTGAAACAAGTACGGTTAATTAAATAATTTGCATTGGTCTGTGCAGGATTAGAAAAAATCACATTTAGAGTTAGAACAACGATCGTTATTTTGAATGAAATTTATAACTGGAATGAAAGAAAAATTACCCGTAACACATAAATTGACGCACACAGTTCTTGGAACAGGGATATTCGCGGGATTCAATATTTTCGGTATGTCGAATGCAGGAAAAAAAATTAACCAGTTACCATTGACAGCTCTGATTCGATAGCCGACCTCTCGAAGCGACGTGCAGATGTTTGACACTTGTCGAATGTGCAAAAAAACAAGTTGTCGTCGCTTGAACGGACGGTTTTCAAAAGTCGATCGAATTGTGTCAATATAGTTTATAACGTCAAAATCGTTAGCAGCGTTGCAACGAACTTTTTCATATTTTTCTCCCGTCGGATTGATTAGCGGTGGAGGGAATCGAGAAATACCATATAATGGAACCAATTGTCAGGATAACGGCTGCCTTCCATCACTGTTTCCAATTTGAGGATTTAATTGGATTTCCTTGGGCGAGCTTTGCTATAAATTCTCGTCTCCGTTGCCGCGAAAGCGGGTACGAGTGAACAATTGGAAGCTTGTTGTACGGTCTGGCTTCTCCGGTCCGAAATTTTCCGTATGATCAGTCACATGTGTAGCCAGAAGTGATATTTTCCTGACTCGAGCATCTCGTAGACACTCTGCCCATCTTGCGTACACACAAAGCGCTAAAAGCGATTTTTTAATCACTAGCCACATAAGATCAATAAATAATCATGGCGCAGTTTTACCAATGAAGAGAAAAAAAGACCAAAGATCATTTTTGAAACTACATTTTGGTACAATTTTCTTCTCCCTTCAACCTGAAGCAAAATGCCCGATGCCGAAATTGCTTCGAGCCAAACATCGATGCATTGAGGACTCAGTTTTTATCGGACGTCATTACACAGCAATGATTATTAATGAGGGACGAGCCAGATTGCCCCAACTGCTGCTGGTTCGTACATCTACGAATGCCAAAGAAAAACGAAACACCCGCGTCATGCTTCACCCTACACGAGATCGTAAAGCTCTCCCCCTCGCTTTCTCCCTCATATCCCTCTGCATAATAAGACCATAAAATCTGAGAGCTCTTCTATCATAAGATACTGTTGAGGAACAGAGGAAAGGAGAGGCTTTGGTGCAGCCTAAAAATTGAAGCAAAAATAAAATTACGGAAAATTGACGTAAAAGAAAAAAAAGCTTTTACTACACGTGCATGGACATTATTGTATACAATATCAAATGGCTTCCTTCTTTTATATATTCGTTAGTCTGTGTGTATCTTCACCGTCCCTTTTCATCTTGTATAAACGTGTAATCAGTGCATCTGCGTACAAAAATACAAGCTTTTGAATCCACTGAAATACGTAAGTCATGATAAAAATGGGCATGAATAATTTTATCGGTCGCTTTTGCGTCGACTTTTGAAAACGCGCTCGCTAAAACCACTTGTGGCGCGCAATAAAAGGGACGAGGCAAGCATAGAGTGCACAAAAGTGAAGGACTAAAGGGTGTCTCAAAACGACCGGACATTTTAATTTATCAATAAAACCTATTATTTATTGGAAAAGAACGAATATTTTTATTTTCATGTGAGGTACAAACATGGCTGGTATGTGTGAAACGAAGTATCCGATAAATGGCTCGAACGCCATGGACAAACAAAAACGAACAAAATAGCGCAACCTGCCCAACTGCGGTCAAAACAATCCAGTTATTGCACACAAAGTTTTACGGTCGTGTTATCTCGCGCCGCGGCTATGTGACTTCTTCCTTTGGGGTTTTCTGAAATGAAAAGTGTATGCCAATGATCCACAGACAACTCCGAAACTCAAGTGAGCAACTGGACCCACCGTTAAGGATGTTGAGTCCCAAATCGCAAATGATGATAAAATTCTGAAAATTTGGTATGTTTTTGTAGGAAGTATTTCAGAGGTCGTGTAAAAATTTCACGACAATTAGGAAGCTCGTTATTGAACAATTAACATTCAGAAATTAAATGTTGTTTTATGGAAACTGATGTAACTTTGCAATAAGTTTTTTTTTGACCTCTCAATTTTATAATATCTACAATATACTGAAAGCAACGGAAACAATACGAAGTTTATTGATAAATTTTTTTTTATTTCTTTTAAAAATTGTTCTTAATAAAATGTTAATTTTTTAATAACGAGCTTCCTAATCGTCGTGAAACTTTAACACGACCTCTTAAATACTTCATACAAAAACATACCAAATTTTCCGAATTTTCTTATCATTTTTTATTTCAACCCTAAAGGAGGTTGAAGTAATGATGATAGAATTCTGAATATTTGGTATGTTTTTACATGAAACATTCAGGAGGTCGTGTAAAAATTTCATGACGATTACGAGGCTATTTATTGAACAATTAGCATTAACATGTTTCATAGGGACTCAACATCCTTAATGAAATTAGTGCGCAAGTATGCCAAAATGGCCATTTCGTAAAAAGAGTGGAGAACGCTTGCAAACAGGGACCATTTATCGCATATTGTGTTCCACACATAACCTCCATGTTTGTACCTCACACGAAAAAAAAAATATTCGTACTTTAAAAATAAATAATACATTTGATTAATAAATAAAAATGTCAAGTAATTTCCAACCAACCTATACGTGCGTTGCGATAAAGGGAGCGAGATATGTTTGTGCGGATATAATTTTGGCATCTCTACCAGTATTTCTCCAGACAGGTATCGGCTAACAGCTGTGTCATAACGCATGAGAATCAATATGATTCGTGCAAACTCAAAGGGCTCTCGAGATTCGACTATTATTGAATATCGGGACACAGAAGAGCGCAACACGAGAGGGATAAAAGGAGGGTCGGAGCGATACGGCTCTTGTTAGGATCTATGAACGCACAGCCAAAAAATCTGCCCTCACTGCTCGTTAAGCGATGCGAGTATTTTTTTTACCCGAACCCAATGCACCCGAAAAAAATCCTTGTTTGTGAAAAAAATACGGATGATCCGTAGGGGCCATCGGCAACATTCGTATACGTCGGAAATAGTGGGCGATCGTATAACGCTTGTTTGCATTCGCGAAATACCTCTGCGAATTCCTAATAAAATCATAAATTGATAACAATAAATTCCGAAGTGAGAGAGTTCTTTCGAGAAACGTGCATCGACTGCACAGACTCGATGCTGCCTCGCGTTGCGCCTGGTATTCTTTCCAGTCCAAATATCATTGTTTACTCGTACCAACAAATATTTGGTTCCAGAAAAAAATGGTAGATGTTTGAAATATTTTTATACGCATGAATGTGATACGCGACAAATATTTTCGAGCCAAGCTTCGCCATAGGCCAAACAAGGCATGAGAAAAAGGAGACAAAATGAATTATCGCGAAAATAGAGCGGAACAGGCACGAAAATAATAGAAGCAATATAGGCATGGCTAGTGGACGATCATTGGTATAAGAGACTTTAAAAGGTGAGGAAAAATTTGGTGATTTTCATTATATGTTTTTAGAAGGAAGGATTTTTTTACCATTTTTTCGACTGAGCATATTTTTTATTACTACCTTTCTCTGTTATATGGTATTTTGAAATGTATTAATTTTCGAAAATGCAGGAGGTATGGCACGGTCTGCTAAACCGCATTTTCAAAACTGTCCCGACGAATAGCTGAAAAAAAAACTAATCGACCGATTCTGATAAAATTTGGTATAAATCTTTCTCACCTTATTGTCTGAAATATGAATGAAAATATTTTTGCAAAATTAAAAAAGAAAGTTTTTTATAGCAAAATGAAGCCTTTTTTCGGAAAATTCAATCTTTTTGTTTCAAAACGTACCATTCCTTCGATTTTGAACATTTCCCACTTTTTCTTGGTTCATATTCTGCATATGAGTGTTAATGAAAGAAAAATCCTCATTGGTTTTTTTTCAGATCAATCGCGTTAACGCTACGTATCACGCCGTCTGACACATCTGCCATAACCCGCTTGGAAGACCTCCGCCATTTTAAAGATTAATTTTAAAAATATCATGTAACAGCCAAAAGTAGTAACAACACATACCCTGAGTTTCGAAAATGGAAAAAAAATCTCTCGTTTAGAGAAAAAATCATCAACTTTTTCCTCTCCTAAAGGTATCTCCGCTCTTAATAATTCAATGAACGCATCCTCGGCCGTGCCTCGCTGCTCCAAGTTACAACTCTCACATAGATATATACCAATTCCAATATGCCTCGAGAGCACGTTGGCTAGGGGGAAAAATAATATACGGATGCTCACGAGTCATCGATAAGTACGGGATATATACACCGCGATCTCAGTAAGAAGGGATGTAGGTTGTAGTTGGAACAAAACAAAAGGGCAAGACCTGAACCGCCTTCGGAAAGTAAACTCAGTCGATTTAATATCAAACAATATATACGACTAAAATCGAAGGAAACGGTCGAAATATATACACACATACACACACGGATATATCGGGAGGAAAGGGGAAATTTACGTATATTAAGAGGGACTTCATAAGATTGAAATTTCAAAAATATGATTTTGTCATCGCATAATTTTATAACTTAGGGTCTTCACTTCAATTTACGACAAAGATTTTGTAAAAATTTAAAAAATTGACAGACATGACGATTTTTGTGAAAGGTCGAACCACCCACTGTGCTAGCCTCGATTTACCCTCTTTTCACTTGCGTTTTTCTTGAGACTGCATTTCTAAAGCGGTAAGTCGTGCACCGAAATATATTTGTCCGATTCAATTCAAACTCCGACAGAGCATAATTTATCAAATCTTCTTTCGTATGACCGGATGATTTTTTCATATGTTTATTCATTCGTTCCTAACTAAAACTGAATGTTCTTTTTTTTGGCTAAAAATCGAACTTCTATAGCTTGTAATTTTTGTAATTTTTAAAACTCGAAAAAATACCCAGGCATACGAAAGTTTTATTATCCTAGAAGTACATTTTTTTATTTTTCATTTCCGGTGAATTCTAGTTATCCGAACCACATACACCAATTTCCCGAGCAGCAATGACGACACTTTATTCAAATAATAATAACTCCATCGTTTATCAACATTTTTTAACAAAAAAACACTCGGAATTGTCAAGACCATGTATGCATTGCGTGTAAAATCCTGACTTCATCATTCCAATACTCTCATTTAAAAAAATTGTAAATCGACTTGTTCTTTCGGCCCCAAGCTTTTGCCGACCCGTCAACATAATGAAATAAAAATTATTGAGCACTCTGTATTGAAATATGATGGGCAAACAACTCAGGCTATCGAATTTTATCTCATCCTTAATTGCCTCAAACTGTTTGTCCCAAAACGATTAATATTTATATTAAATATAATATGAACGCAATTAAAGGAGGAGACCACTGTGACAAGCGGAAAAAAGGTCGCTATTGCGAATTTTTTTGTCTACTAGATTATTCATTTAGAATTTAGAAAAAGGTGGTTTTATGAGCATACATTAAACTTATTTCATGTAATTGATAAAAAATAAAAAATTAATAACGTTATGGAGGTATAATAGAGCCTCTGTATATAAATTGTGGTGAATGGTGGTCTCAATTTTTTTTTACGTTGTTCAATCTATGCAAATGTCGTTCGCGTTGCACGTAGCCGTTTTTTTTCGCAGAAAAAAAAGTTCGGAAAATGACAGGTGTTCGAAAAAAGTGTAAATTCAGTGAAATTTTGACTTGTATTCCGGGTGTTAAAAAGTGTTAAGGATGTTGAGTCCCTATGAAACATGTTAATGTTAATTGTTCAATAAATAGCTTCTTAATCGTCATGAAATTTTTACACGACCTCCTGAATACGTCATGTAAAAACATACCAAATTTTCAGAATTCTATCATCATTACTTCAACCTCCTTAAGGGTTGAAATAAAAAATGATAAGAAAATTCGGAAAATTTGGTATGTTTTTGTATGAAGCATTTAAGAGGTCGTGTTAAAATTTCACGACGATTAGGAAGCTCGTTATTAAAAAATTAACATTTTGTTAAGAACAATTTTTAAAAGAAATAAAAAAAAATTTATCAATAAACTTCGTTTTGTTTCCGTTGCTTTCAGTATATTGTAGATATTATAAAATTGAGAGGTCAAAAAAAAAACTTATTGCAAAGTTACATCAGTTTCCATAAAACAACATTTAATTTGTGAATGTTAATTGTTCAATAACGAGCTTCCTAATTGTCGTGAAATTTGTACACGACCTCTGAAATACTTCATACAAAAACATACCAAATTTTCAGAATTTTATCATCATTTGCGATTTGGGACTCAACATCCTTAAATAAAAAAATTAAAAAAAAAGAAACCGCCACGTACAATAGCTACTGCAATTTCGCAAATGTTTGATCGAGAAAAGTCGTTTCGAGAAAAACACGGTGGAAAGTTGCATTATACGTAACGGTAACTTGATCAATTTTCAATATTTTAAGTTCAATCTTTTTTCACATATTCTTGAATATGCACACTCTGAGAAAAAGCACCAAAAAAATCTTATCACCTGAAGAAGTTTTCGTACGTACCAGATGAGAATTCAGCCTAGTTTGACCAATCTCCGAAAAGCTGCCACGTTCTATGCGCAGGTGCGCAATAAATTCGCGGAATTTTCGAAATACACGTTACGTCATCTTGTAGCTTCGAACGTAACCATGATCGGATAACGCAATAGTGCGGAATAAACGTCGAAATTAACCTATACCGTTATATAGGTACGTCCCATGTGTCTTCACTTAATTATACCCAACGCTTCAGTTACGAACTTAATACCTAGAAAATAACGGGTCACCGACGCTACGCTTGCACTCGTGAAATATATCTGTAATGCCGTATGATTGCCGGAATACCCACCCACACACGAGTAGATATATATCATATATGAATACAAGCCCATCAGTCGCTCTTTCGCATAATCCTGAAACGATTACCTCATGTGCAGGGGCTTATTAACTCGTATGGCATGATTTATATGCATTTCCACATGGGGATCGCTGGTACAAACTTCGCACTTAGTTGCTGAATTTAGATGAACTCGCCGAGTCAATCATTTCCAACGACCAGTTATATTTAAAAATCTCGTTCATCTTCTCCTTTCGCTGTTGCGAAAATCGTTAACTTTTCTCTATTCAGAAGGATGCGTGAGGTTGAAATTAAAAAAAAAAATACAACTTTTTATAGCCTGGTGTTTCGACTTCAATTTCCAACAAAGATTTTGTAAAAATTCCGAAAACTGAATTACGACTATTTCGATGAAATGTCTGATCGACCAAGTTACGGTGAACCACCCCGCTGCGATTTACCCTTTTTTCTTTATCGTTCTTCTCGAAATAGTTTTATGAATCGATGTGAGTCGTATCAGAAATGTATTCATCCGATTCATGCAACATTCGAACAGAGCATAGTTCAAAACATTTTCTATCGGATCGCCGGCTATTTTTGGTATGTTTATCAATTTGTCAATAACAAATGATTGACATTATTTTTTCGTTCGAAAATCGATCTTCTGCTTCTACTATTTGCCAATATCGTATGTTGTAAAAATCCAAAAGCTATCCGCCCGTACGAAAGTTTTATTATTATACAAAATGTACAATTACTTTGTTAATTTCAGTTCCCTCTAGTCGCCAGTATAATCTACACCGATTGGATTCAAATAATAATAATACCATAATTGCTTATCAATGATTTTAAATGAAAGAAATGACTCGAACTTAACAAGACTATGGTGTTCATTGTATTTAAGAGCTCGATCTCGTCATCCTCATACTCTCATCGGAAAATAATATAAAAAATCGACCTGTCTTTATTTACCCGCGAAATTCACAATTTCCAAATGCGAAAGTAACAAAACTGTCGATTGCGTTTAAAATTGCGTATGCCTGTGTACACGAATGGTCAAGACAAAATGATCAACAAACACCGACACACATGTACGGGTTATGCACTTGTACATTGCGCTTACAAATTTGAAAGCGGGATACTACACGCTATGCTCTTGAATTCTTAATCTCTCCGGTACGGGCTTACGAGTAAAAGAGAGAAAAAAAAACAAGCAAGTTATATCGTAAAAAGAACGATTCCATTGTTACGGAATTCTTTGGGGAACGAGAGTCCTTACTTTTCCTTCGCCTCGGTTGAAAACAATCTTCAGGAATGCTTCCTAATGTTTGCCACCTTCTTGTGCAAAAGCAAGAAAGTACGTTGTGAAACGACGAAGAAGAATGAATAAACAAGAAACGGAGGGAAGTATCACGCGTCAATTCGCACGGTTCTTTTGGTTTTTTCTTCGCGTCTGTCCAGGGAAATACCTTCTCGAATACGTACACAACGTTCTGTACACTGACTAGTACAGCGGAGGTGAGGGAGGGAGAGAAAGAAAGAGAGAGTGCTTTCTCGATCTCGATAAAACCCGTAGGGTTTAAAGTACCCAAGTCGCCGAGTGTTTGCCAAGCTTCGGTGAATGTATGTTTGAGGGAGATGAACGAACGACCAGCAGCCCCTATTCACGCCCCCACTAGCCCGTGTCTTAATCTCTCCGACGAGCCAGCTACTGGGACGTATTCTGGTCACAGGCTGATAATATACGTACATACACATCATATTTAAAATTTTAAAAAGACGTGAAACTGGGTGGAGAACGAATACAGAGAGTACATTCAATTTATTTTATTTAATTGTTTATTGAACATACATTTTTGTTTTATTTATTTAACACAAAGTTATATTTATTTATTTAAGACAAATTTTGTGTCTTACGAATCGGAATTGCAGCGTATTGCGACAAAAAGAGTTTCTGTATTCCAGCCCTCTCGCTCGATTCTTTCTCTATGGTCGTTTTTTCAACCCATTTGTGAAGTACTGGTGAGGAATTTGTGAATTTTCGTCAATTAATTGACTTTTAAGGATAAAGGCATCAACTCGTTTTTATATTTACTTAAGTGGATAAATGGTCGGATTAATTTTTATTTCTTTAATTAATTTAATGAATGCTTTAGAAGAATTTGTAAATTTTCGCGAATGAATTGACTATTGAGGATAAAGACATCAACTCTACTTTATATTTACTTGGGTTGATGAAGGATCGAATTATCTTTCTTTTATTCGATTATTTTAATAAATATTGCAGAATAAATTATAATTTTAATCAACTAATTGACCATTGAGATGATTTTCTTCTTTTATTTGACTTTTATTTTCTACATTATTTTGATTTTGTTTAATCAATTTTAAAAATACTGCAGAATAATTTATACATTTTCGTAATGTAATTGACTATTGAGGTTTAGGCCATTAACTCGATTTCATATTCATTTGAGTAGATAAAGAATGGATCCTTCCTTTTATTTAATTACATTCGAACATTGATTGGGAGATTTTTCACGTTCGGCATACATTCAAAACTATTAGGATTTTTTGTTTTCAATCTGGAAAATGTAATTTCACCAAGAACACAAATGATGTGAGTTTTTACTTAAGACGCCAATTCCATTTATAAACTCCAGGTAGAATTTTCAGGAATTTCCTGATAATGTTACGACCCTACTCGCCTAAGCATAACACAAAATTACAATAACAAGAACTCTGCATTACGCCTCTGGAATCCCAAATGAAACAGCCGAATGACCAATGAGCATCAGTACACGAAGTGCACTGATGCTCAAGTAGTACTCAAGTAGTCACGGTTTCCCTACCTGAAATACGAGTTAGCAAATCGACTTCACGTCCTTTGATCGTATTCTCAAATATGTATGACCGCTAGGCCAACTCCTGGCATTAAATAAACCCTTGAATAATTCTCGAAGCGAAATTCCGACCTCATTTTTCAAGGAGGGTGACAGAGCCACCATATTTTCTCCCAGCCCCTCAGACAAACTGTGTCGAAAGAAGAAACAAGTTGATTAAAGATTTCGTAACTATTTTACTTCGCAGCTATCCTACATTTGAAACAATCGACTATCTGAATTTACCGCTGAAACATCGCCACGAAAAATTACTTATGCGTCAAAGATCATTCGAACATAATGGTGTGGAGAGCTTGTTTGCTCGAAGGCCAGGATACCAGTCAATGATGAGCATCAAGACACCTTCAATGATGAACATCAAGACATCGTCAATGATGAACATTAAGATATCGTCAATTATGAACATGAAGACATCTTCAATGATGAACATGAAGACATGGTCAATGAAAAACATCAAGATATCGCCAATGATGAACATCAAGATATCGTCAATGATGAACTTGAAAACATCGTCAATGATAAACATCAAGACATCATCAATGGTGAACATCAAGACATCGTCGATGATGAACATCAAGACAACTTCAATAATCAACATGAAGACATCTTGAATAATGAACATCAAGACATCCTCATTGATGAATATGAAGATATCGCCAATGATGAGCAGCAAGACATCGTCAATGAAGAACATCAAGACATCGTCAATGATGAACACACCCAAGAATGGCTTGCACAGCGCAACAGATTTGCCATCCAGTTCGAATGTCCAGTTCCACGATGGACATTTTTCTGTTCCATTCCGCCTCGCATTATCGATTCTTAATTTATCTTCTGACCATTCACCAATGGCCGTTTGCGCGTCAACTAGACCGCTTGCACGACCGTGGAATTTGGAACCCCATTTCTCTTCATGTACGTAGTGTGTATTAGCCTCCAGGGAGTTTCCCGTGTCACAGCTCGTCTCATAATTCTTCCAGAAACGTGGATCAAGAGCGGGTCGCTCCCTTCCGTAACAGCACGGGGAAAAAAAACAAATGAAAATTTGAAAAGCGTAATAGACATTCTCCCAGCGGGACTGTACGACAAATGATGATGTCCCTTAGATGCACCATCGTATTTCCTGCAGAACCACCCAAAACGCTCTCTAAACCTCCATTTTCATTCGTCCTTTTTCATACTGTCAGAACAGTGTTACTCGCAAATCGAACAAAAATCACTCGGCCGGAAATGGAATTCAACTTTTCTACCGTGTTACCCGGCTGCAAGAGAGAAAAGCTTTTTTCGCGTTTATATCGATGTGATTGTGTGGATACCTGTATGCCCGATCCTCTCTCTCCGTCTTTTTCATTCTCTAGCTCCATTTGCATTTCGTCTAAAACTTCTGAAGACGACAAACACTTTGACAACGTGAGCGTGGTCCTGACAGGTCTTGTTTTATATCTTTTTTCCCCCAAGCTGATAGGGGAGATTGGTATTGGTGTACAAAAATTCATAGTTTTCCTTCAGTACCGGTAAGATTTCCCTTGTGGATATGGAAAAATGTCTTCGCCGTGGAAAAAACGTGTATGTGATTGACAAAAATATTCCCGCGATCTATCGAAAAAAAAAGCCAAATCGAACGTTCATGTAGCTCACGCACTTTTTCCATCAGGCATAAAAAGTTTCATTTCTGTATCGCACGCGTACGTTCGACTTCTACGAGTCCCGGAAATGACGACCCGGAAATGCGACTCGCACATATTCCAACGATATGTGTCGTTTTTTATAAGCACTGTAAATTCGATGAAATTCGTGACCAGCATTCGAAAACGACACTTTCGCTCCCCACCGTCCAATCGCAATATTTACGCGCGAAGATTTTTTCTCGCGACGTGGAGCTTCTTACAAGGAACATCCCTCAGGTGACACCCTTCGATTTTGTTGAAATTTGGATATGTTATAAAGCACCGAAAAGTAAGCGATACGTATTTTTTTTTATCGGCGGAAAAACGGTTTTAAGGGGTGAAACGCGCCCTCGAAAATAGGGGTGTTTTTCGTTTTTCGTCGATAATGGTATCGTTCTCATCTCCAATGTATAGTACATGAAAAAATAAACATTGTTGCAATTTGAATTTTTTTTATATCTCATACCGTTAAAACGTTATCGACGAAAAACGAAAAAACATCCCCATTTTCGAGGGTGCGTTTCACCCCTCAAAACCGTTTTTCCGCCGATAAAAAAAAATACGTGTCTCAAAATTTTTGATGCTCTATCACATATATGAGTTTCAACAAAATCGGAGGCGGACACCTGAGGGATGTTCCTTGTTAGTGTCATTCCAATAGTCGAACACCGAAGAACTGGAACAGCTACGAAACAATGGACATCGTGAATCCCTGGTGAATCCTCGGGTGCAATCCCCACCCGAAGACTACTCTTCCTTTTTCTCTCCCTCGCCCTCGTTTGCTTCTGCACGGTTCTCGAGACTCGTGCTGCCGGAAGCTGCCTGGCTCTTGAGCTCTGCAACTCGCAGCCAGCCAGACCATAGTCACGAGACAAGACTGGTGCGGTAAATCGCTCTTGAAGAACGTCCTGGAAGGGCTTTACGATTGTTTTCTTTTCTTCGAGTGCCAAACGCGAAGAAATTCCCGAAAAGTTGCCCCAAGTTCGGAAACTCGCTGAATTAACTATTCCTGCGAGTGAGGGAAAAGAAATACGAGAAGCACAGTCTTTCTATCTTGCAATCGCCACAAATCGACGAGGTACACTTCGTGGGTCAAAGAGTTTTATTCAGATTTTGAGCATTCTCTCTCTCTCTCTCTCTCTCTATCTCTCTCTCTTTCTCTGTCTGTCTGCCTCTCCTCCCTCGCTCTCTCTATTTCCCAACAATCACTGCATTCGGAGTGTACTCTGCATAGTCGAAGAAAGTTTGCCCTGTTTTCTCGACAGCATCGGGTCGAGACGTACACGTGCATGCAGGTAAAACGAGCTCGCGGTACGGTTTTAACGAACGACCTATGTTGACGAGCAAGCTTCGTTAAGCGTGGGAGCATTGAGGGCTGGGTCAGGTGAAGGGATACCTAGGGGAGGGGCCAAGGTGACAAAAACTGGAAACTACGTGGTCGTTGAGAGAAAACCGAATCAAAATCAGTAGGAAATTTTAGATGGTGTAGCAGCAATGTATATATTGAGTAGATACATAATAGAGAGAATAGAATAGAATAGAATAAGTTTATTTAGTGCGCTAGGATCGAAGTGTCCTCTGGCACGCAGTCTTCATAGATCATACATCTTGCAGAAAATAAATAACAGAGTAGTAAAAGAGAACCTCTATATAATAACAAATATAGGTGACTCTATATAATGCAAAAATAATATAGATTAAATAATAATACTATGAACGTAATACTATTAACATGTAAGACTAAGCAAAAGTATAAGCCAAAAGAGAGAGAGAGAGAGAGAGAGAGAGAGAGAGAGAATGTATGTTTATTTCGTGCTGCGGTGCCCCAGCTCCCTAAGAGCACCGTGCAGATTCATTACATCAGGCATAATGTCGATTACGCATACAATGCACTACTAGCATTGTTTTAAACTATGACTAGTAGTAGAATCGATTAAAGATAAAACGAAAACTATAACTAAGGCTACACTAAAACTAATACTCAAACCATTTATTAATTTATTCGCTCAGAGAGGGCTCTCCCTCTCTGAGGGAGAGGGGGGAGCGAAAAAAGAGGGGGCAGAGGAGAAAGAGGAACAGGTAGCGAAAAACTGAGACAAGGGTGGGTATTTTCTGGCAAGACTGTTAGACTCCTCGATCAACCCTCAACCTCCTCCCTAGTCGTAGGGCTCCCTTGTGTTGTCTCTCTTTTTAGATGTTTTCTCTTTTCTCTCTCTCTCTCTCTCTCTCTCTCTCTCTCTCTCTCTCTCTCTCTCGGTCTTTTTTTGCTTTTTTAGCTTCGAATTTTTCCTTATATAGCTTTTCTTTTTTGTTTTTGCCACGCTGCTTTGTTTCGATTTATATAGCTTTTTCCGTGTACTCTGCAATACCTCTATCTGACATACTATAAATATAATAATTGTTCAATTTTCATATTTCAGCTCACACCCTATATTTCTGCTGTCATTCTTTGTACGCTACAGCTTCTTCGCTACACCATGTTAGGTTATTTTCGCTTATATTTTATTTGCAGTTGGTTATTTTCTACTATTTTTAATACGTCTTTTGTTAATAGCTTATATGTATCTCATTGGTAAGAGGTTCTTACCAAGGCATATATTAAGGATGTTGAGTCCCTATGAAACATGTTAATGTTAATTGTTCAATAAATAGCTTCTTAATCGTCATGAAATTTTTACACGACCTCCTGAATACTTCATGTAACAACATACCAAATTTTCAGAATTCTATCATCATTACTTCAACCTTCTTAAGGGTTGAAATAAAAAATGATAAGAAAATTCGGAAAATTTGGTATGTTTTTGTATGAAATATTTAAGAGGTCGTGTTAAAATTTCACGACGATTAGGAAGCTCGTTATTAAAAAATTAACATTTTGTTAAGAACAATTTTTAAAAGAAATAAAAAAAAATATATCAATAAACTTCGTTTTGTTTCCGTTGCTTTCAGTATATCGTAGATATTATAAAATTGAGAGGTCAAAAAAACAACTTATTGCAAAGTTACATCAGTTTCCATAAAACAACATTTAATTTGTGAATGTTAATTGTTCAATAACGAGCTTCCTAATTGTCGTGAAATTTTTACACGACCTCTGAAATACTTCATACAAAAACATACCAAATTTTCAGAATTTTATCATCATTTGCGATTTGGGACTCAACATCCTTAAACTATCAATCAATTAGTCTCTCTCTTTCGTTCCCTCCCTCCCTCCCTCCCTCTCTCTCTCTCTCTCACCCTCTCTCTCTCCCTGTCACACGTCTTTCGTGGTCCACAGGTCCGTCCGGGTAGTTTGGAATCCTTCCTCTTTTCCCATACATCTCTCCCATTCCCCGCGTAATTACACAGTCACAACTGTAAACCGCTTAAGCCCGACCTTACATCACGTTGATATGCACCTAAATGAAATCCACACTCCCGGAACCACGACGTACAGTGCAGTGTCGGGGTTTGGCTTAACTGCATGCGCTCAACGCCAACGTTGAAGACACACCCGTGGCGAAAATTGTCAACCCCGCGTAGCACACAAGGGAAATACGTCCCTTTCGTGAATAGACGATTTATTATGATCACTTCTATCTCGGTGTTTTTGCGTTAAGAGGTAGAAGAATTTTAATGGAGAACGACAGACTGGATACGAGGCCGAACGGAAAATGCGGGCACGGAATGGTCTTCAACGTCGTGTTTAGGTTTGTTTGGGGTAGGCGTCGACATAGGGCCAACGTCGTACTTGTCATTATTTTTTGTCCGATATCTCGTAATTTATAGTGCAATGGAAATGTTTTAATTGGCAAGAAATTGGTCAAACTCGATTGTTAATATCAAAGATGATGACAATCTATAATAATAGTGATAGCAATAATGATAATAAGATGATCTTCGTAAACAGAATTATTATTTATTTATTAATATTTATATATGATTATTCATTTATCATTAAAACGATGTTGGAGATAATTATAACGATGATAATCGTAATAATAAAATACCTTAGCGGGTGAACTGAATTAATTGACATTCTTCTGACTTCATGAGAATGCCTAGATCGGGTGAAAATTTTGTTTTATATACTGATATCCATACAGATATCACTATAGTATCCATTCGTTTTGTGTGATTGCAAAGTCCGGTAATTGATTCGGTCGTATTACAGATACCAATCTGTGCCTGTAATTGACTTCCTCGTTTTTCTCGCCGAGCTATTCCGCCACATTCGTCTTGCCCCTCTATCGATGTCACATTCATCGTGAAATCAAACTATACACTTACAAGGCGCTAATAAAACACGCGCGTTTTGTCAAAATTATGTTCTCGTGATTGACAATAAAGGCTTTTTTTTCTGCACATCTTAAATTGAGGTGAGAGTAAATTAGAGCAAAGACTAAAAGGAGACAAGAGCAGAAGAATCCTGGATAATTTGTTCCATCAATTTTTTCGTTCGTCATATCGATATACTTTTATTTCGTTTTTCAACAAGATTTTAGAAAGAATCTCTCCTCATGTATCAATAAAGCATCTTTGTGAAGGTATGAAATTCAAAATTAAAAAAAAAAAGAAGATTCTCACGATAGATGGAAAAGCAATTACGTGTGCAGAGTACAGTGACGCAAAGTAGTTTCGTTCTTGATGAATTGTACAATTTTTTTCCTCCCAATTAACGCACGAAAAGCAGAGAACCTTGTTGTACAAATCTACCACTGGAAGACTTAATTGGATCGTAATAATTGCGTCGAAGAGCTCAGCCTAATAATACATGAAGCGACGAGAAAAATTTGCAGCGATGCTTCAAAACGAATCTCGCGACTATAACGGTATTATCGTATATGCAGCGAGAGGAAACAGAGAAATCCTGCCGAAATCCACCACGTTCTTTGTACGTGATCCGAACACAATCGGGATACTCTGTGAGCCAGAGGAACAGTCGGACGAACACTTTTAGCGGAAAGCCTTTTGCTGAAAATGTCGAAAGCCCACTTTTCGAGCAAAAAGAGGAAACGTTGGTACCGAAATACAGTGCAAAAGCGTTACATCCTTGTTTCGTTCTCCGTATTTTTTCTCTCGCACATCTACAGGGTGACGATTGTGAGGTGATCGTGTATTTTTCAAGGGTCTGGTGCGACGAGCCTGCGACCGAGAAAAATACGATATTTAATGCTTTTCCTCTTCGATAAAAATGCAGCCTTTTTTCGTGGTGCGTAGTATTTGCCAGAAAAAAACGGAAGATTCAAAATCGGAATAACAATTTGAGTTTAGTCGAATGAAGATAATTCCATTTCGAATACGAAACACTCCTTAAAAAATTTCGAATCATTTTTATATCTATGACGAGATGCGCAAAGAAGTCTTTGAGGAGTGTATTGTATTCGAAATTTAATTACCTTCATTCTGCTCTGCTCAAAACGGAATTTTGATTTTTTCCAGGATGCTGCAGTTTTTCTGGAAAATATTACTTGTTACAAAAATACGATATATTTTTTTCCCAAGTGAACTTGAAAAACCATTTAGAATCATATCATTCTCAATCGCAAAATTCCTGCACGAGCGAATTAAAAAATACATAAGGACCTTATAATTGCCACCAACATCCACAAGGAAAGTGCTTTTGTCATTCCGTTATATCCGTTCTATTAGTTATCAATACTTTTGGCCCTTTCGAAGACGGCCCTTGAGACTCGTCCGGAAGAAAACGTCGAATTCTGGGTCGTCTTCGTTTTTGCACTGCCAAACCAACAATTGTCGATGGAAAAAATCTGAAAAAACCATGGTCGATCTATAGACCGTACTTCTACAGGGAAAATAGGGTTATTTTCTTCCTTATTATTGATTTTTTTTCAACAAATATTAAGTGAAGAAAATGATATTGGGCGAGACGAAAACGACCCAGGATTGCGAATTGCGGGTTAACATTTTCTACGCAATCGGTCAGATTGAGTCGAGAAGTCTGACGATCCTGCGACAACGACGGGAGGACCATTATTTATTTAACAGAGATTTCGGTGCTCGCAACGGTTCTCGGAGCACCGATCGGACAATCCTGATATTACTGCTTTTTGGTTCAAACTAAATCAAATTTCAAAAAAAATGTTCAAACAAAACGAAATGAAAAATACATGGTTCTATTTTAAAAAGTGGAGTTGACCTTGACGTAGCTTCAGCGCCTCCAACGATAAAAAAAAAGGGTGGTCCAGAATGACGGCATTCTCGAACACTGAAACTTTTTTCTGAAACATTTTTGGATATGATCAATAGTTTGAGTGCTATTGCTCTGTAGTACTTTATATGCCTCACCCTGTGTGTTTATATATATATGGTATTCCACGTGAATTCGGTAGACTTTTTCCCTGGCCCCCGCCAATTTGATTAATTTTTTTAACTCTGATTCCATTGACTCTAAAAGACACCCTGATTTTTTTTACATTTTTCGACACAACCCCTAGTCAAACAAAAAATTTCCGAAAAAAGACGCCCTGATTTAAGAATCTGAAAAAATTCCCAAAAATGCGTGAGTGTATGTAAAAATTGTCAAGCTATCACCCGCAGTGGAAGTATGATTTTTTCGATACCAGTCAAAAAGTTTTGGTATTAATTTCAAGTGAAGTCGTCTTGAGCACAGAAAAAATCATACTTCCACTGCGGGTGATAGCGTAAAATTTTTTACATGTAATCACGCATTTTTGAGAATTTTTTCAGACTTTTTAATCGGAGCGTTTTTCTGGAATTTTTTTTGTCTTGACTAAGGGCTGTTTCGAAAAATGTAAAAAAATTCAGGGTGTCTTTTAGAGTAAATGGAATCAGATTTAAAAAAATTACCCGAATTGGCGGGGGTCAGGGACAAAGTCCACCGGATTCACGTGGAATACCACATATATGAACACATCATCCGCAAATCTCTTTTGATACTCCTACTCCCTCGGCCCTCGGCATATCTGAACGCATACCGATCGTGAGCTCTCTAGCTCGTCGACTAACTGAATATGAGGGTACCGCGAGATAACCAATCGTATGTTGAGGCATTGATATTGTCAGCAGATTATTGCAGAGAGGCTCGGTGAGGGCAGCCATGGAAAAAAAAAAAGAAAAAAAAAAAAGGTACCATACCTCGGTCGTGACTTTTTTCCGGCGAAAACCAAGAGCGGATTTGGCTCTTGTGAAATCCTACGGTTACAGAGAACGTATGTATACGCGTGTACATCCGATGAATTTATGCGAGTCGGTTGATCCACGGTGAAATTGGGTACGTTCCAGTGGTCCCGTGGTGTAACACGTGAAGATATCACGAGAAAAACCGGAAGGTACGACGTGTCGTGTGGGATAAAAAGAAAACGTTATTTCCTCCACCCCCCCCCCCCTCTCCTTTTACCACTGGAATTCTCCAGGAGAACGGAAACGCAGCGAACACCAGTATTCACAGTTATTTCAACCTAACAAAACACTATGGAATCCCTGAAGTTGTATCCACGATGAAACGTAGAACGTGACACTCATCTTCCTCTTGCACGACCCTCCGAATCCGTTGAATTTATTGCCGACTATACTCCAAATCTCTCGTTCTCTCTGTCTCTCGTCTCCTCACACGACGATTCTAGCAGGCTGTTTTTTTTCCGTAAATTTTCCGCTGCTCCGAGGGCTTCGCGTACAATGCGTGTAGCCAATCGGACGACGCTACAAAAATCACTGGAAACCCGGGGCGAAACAAAGCGTCCGGGTGCAATTTCCGCGAGTTAGACTGGCTCCCTCATGCGACCTCTCAAAGGCTTTTCTTTTATTTACGCCGCATGTAAAAACTTCGTACCACGCAATCGTACGCCAGACCACACGGTGCAATGCCGTCAGGAAGGCAAAAAAATGACAGATCTAGCTTCCGGCTGCTTTCGTCCCTCCGCACGAGTGTACAACGCATCAGAATTGCGCATGAAGGCATTGTACGGGAAGGTGATGAAGTAGGCAGGCAGAGGAAGTGCACTCGGTGATGGCTCGGTAAAAAGTAACAAGTTACTTTTGTCATTTTTTGCTGAGATGGCGAGACGAGATCGACCATGCGATAAGAAAAACGTCAGGGTCACCATTGAGGTGAACCGGAGAGCAGGCGAGTGAAGGACCGACAAAGAACGAATTACTTGCTCATGATACTTGTACTTGTTCGAACAGTGCTTGGGGTTGCGGTTTCACTCCAATTAAGGCAGGATTCTATCCCAAGAATTTGAAAAAATCGAGTTTTCGCCATTTTTTTAAGTACAGAATACTTGAGAATATGTTCTTAAAAGAAAATTTCGACATTCCTGATGTTTACAAAGTTCCAGCGATTTGAGTACGGCCGGCTTGAGAGGCAGCACCGGCCGGAGATACGAACTTCAGAAGTTGTTAAGGATGTTGAGTCCCTATGAAACATGTTAATGTTAATTGTTCAATAAATAGCTTCTTAATCGTCATGAAATTTTTACACGACCTCCTGAATACTTCATGTAAAAACATACCAAATTTTCAGAATTCTGTCATCATTACTTCAACCTCCTTAAGGGTTGAAATAAAAAATGATAAGAAAATTCGGAAAATTTCGTATGTTTTTGTATGAAGTATTTAAGAGGTCGTGTTAAAATTTCACGACGATTAGGAAGCTCGTTATTAAAAAATTAACATTTTGTTAAGAACAATTTTCAAAAGAAATAAAAAAGAATTATCAATAAACTTCGTTTTGTTTCCGTTGCTTTCAGTATATTGTAGATATTATAAAATTGAGAGGTCAAAAAAAAAACTTATTGCAAAGTTACATCAGTTTCCATAAAACAACATTTAATTTGCGAATGTTAATTGTTCAATAACGAGCTTCCTAATTGTCGTGAAATTTTTACACGACCTCTGAAATACTTCATACAAAAACGTACCAAATTTTTTAGAATTTTATCATCATTTGCGATTTGGGACTCAACATCCTTAATTAAGAAAGCTAGAACTGCTAACAGGGAAGGACGATCTTCAAAAAATCATCATTTCGAAGTCGAGGAATAAAGGCACACTCTGCGAAGCAGGAATGGCCGATCCATACAACGTAAGTATAACATGCCATCATACCACTTGGATAGTTGCAGTTGTCTGCTATTGTACTCGAAACTATAAGCGCGTATTTCTCGAAAATACTTTTTTCAGCCCAGTTGACATAAAATCTCAAGTTTTATTGTACCGATTGATTTGAAATTTGCTACGTACTTTCAGGACATATCCGCTTATCGTACCTACCTCATTGCGAAATGACTATTAATACGATTTAAAAAAAAATTGAAAAAATCGGGCAAAAAATTAACTTTTTCCAGAGAGTCGCCGTTAATTTTTTTTTTTTTTTGGTACCGGCCCTAAGGACATTCTTATTAATCAAGAAAATTGGTTTTAGTTCCGTTTCAGATAAATGGGAGCATTGGAATCATGTCAATCGCCACAACCCTTCTTTTCATGTCGATATTTAGAGGCCCACGACTTTATGAATTTTAATTTTTGTCTCATGAAATTTTTTGGAAAGTCCTTGAAACATTAATAATAAGAGAGTAAAAAGATTGATGGTAAAAAATAATTGTTTTTCTTTGTCAAGCCCGTAATTTAAGCCTCGAGATTAGAATGCCCCGTTAAAGCTACAAATACGATTTTTTTTTACAAGTTATAGACGAAACAATGTCGTCAGTCTTGAGATGATGAAAATAGGTACGGCAATCTCGGCTTAATACGGTAATTCCATGTCAATATCGTAAGTATGAAAATTGAAAATCGCTGGTACAGCTAGTATTGTATAGAAATGTACTTTGCATTTAAATGCAAATACTACGTAAAGTGTAATCACTGAAGCAATCCATATTACACGTTAGCGTTCTTCCAGCGTTCATCATTACGAATGAAAGTAATGATCAATCCAAGTAATCGATAAAACTATCCATACCAAGGAAACAATCAATGAAGCAGAATAATCAATGAACCAATCCATATTACACGCCGTTGTCTTCGAAAGTTCGTTATTCCAGAAGCACAAGTTCCTGGATACTCCTGGAGCACTCAACATTCTCCGGAACATCAAATACAGAGAAGCAAGCAACGTTTGCCTAAATCTTGCAAGTCATCATAATTACGTTAAGCAATCGGCGTGAGTCACGTGTATCAGTGAATGTTTTCAACACGTGTCAAGCGAACGAGCAGGCTCGTACTTCGTAAACATGGCAAACGCATTGCCCGTGCATACTGACTGAAAATACCTGCTGAGAAAGATGCATACCGCACGTCGAACATAACAATGGCTTAATGTACGAGCAGTGCGCGTTATCGTTGAAAATACGTGCAAGCATGCAAGGTCGAGTAAGTATGACTTTCCACCTGTCCCGCGATCGTTATGCATTAGCTGGACGCGCAACCAATAGGTCGAATGATAGAAGCCGGCAGAACTAGTCGCCGACCACAGCAGTTCTCCTCGGCAAGCTCGGACTTCTTTGTTCGCGATAAATGTCTCCGAAGTGGTGGCGACGAGAGTTTTGCATGGACGAGACGAACTATAGGAGGGAGCACGTGCAGGCGAGAAAGCTGAAACTATCCTGGACACAATCCCTGGCAGGCACAATGCGTCGTCGATAGCTATGACGAGAGAAAACGCTACTCTTGTCTATAATCACGACGAGAGGCAACTTCGAGCCGAGGCACTAGGATATGAATCCAATGTACAATTTCTACCTTCTCTCGTTATAATATGTATACATACAGACACATGTACGGATGGCCGATACGATAGCCACGAAACACGCCATATCGTCATCATACGCAGCACAAACGGAAGGCCATTATGGGTTCAACCACGTATGGCGAGCATCCCATGTGAAACTGCGATTACAGCAGGGGCTTCTCGATAACCAGACCCGTGAAATTTTATATCCAAGCGCCACGTTACTCCATTGAAAACTAATAGCGATTTATTTTACTACTCTTATTCATAAATACCCATTCTGTGTGAAACATCCTACGAGCGACCATCACTGAAATGTTTCAAGCTCGTGCGGTTTGACCTCTTTCAGCCAAATTAACATAATGTAGCCACATCCAAGGGCCAGGCGAGAGTACACTCTGCCGTTGGTAACACTCCAGGCCATGGAATATCCAAAGGCCCTTAGGTCGATTTCGGGACTTCGGTATTCACGGCTCTTATGATCTAGGCTTTCGATTCCATTCGCGCTATTGGACGACGAGACAGGCAGATCAAAACCACAAGGGGATTTGTTCCCTACCTGCTTTCTGTTTGGTACAAGGATCATATGGACCTAGATCAAAGCTCCATGCATTACCGTTAAACCTCAATAAGGAATCTTGTCATCTCGCTGTACGGTTTGCTTGCTGTCTCTTTGCCGGTACCTCAATGAAGATATGATAGAAGGTATGACAACCTTACGTAGAGCTGAACACATTTTAAGACAGGTTTATATGTAAGGGATTAGAGATGTTTTATGTGCAAATTATGAATATAATCTCTGTGCCAAAGTTGTCCACCTGGCGGAAAAGCTCAAGAGTCGAAAAATCGTTAGTGTTGGATGGAATGGGCAACGTGGAAACGTCATCTATCACTTCTACAGAGGCACAGATAGACGGCTCGATAGATTCGAAGCGGTAGCAAGCATTCTCAAAATGTACACATCATCATCATGAATTTATCGCTCATTCGACCAATATTCCTTATCCAAGGGGGCGGCCACAACAACAAGTTGATTCACGTCGACTCCATCCATCGTTTATGGGTACATGGAGAAAGCGGGCTGAACGACTTGTCCGCGAGAGTCTAGCACTTTAGGATGTACCGGCAAATTCGTAATCTCGTATAAGCAGGTCTCACGTCCACCGGAAACTGCGTGGGGTTTCAACTTAAGCTAGTGCCAAGGAGGTAACTTTTCCACGCGTTTGATCACTTTTTCCCCTCGATGCAGATAGCAAGAGTACGCGAAAGTACGTGTATAGACTCTCCAAGGGGTGTTCTACTTTTTATCCCCCAAAGCCTTCTTATTTTCAACAAGTTCTCCCGCGGTACTTCATCAATCAGAACATGTGCGCTGTTTCCGCAGCAGGATTTTACTTCCATGCACCAGGAGGAACGGTTATTATTTTTTTCACGCCCCGTTTTTCAAGCGGAACAAGTATTTCGAAATACAAGAGAGAAGAGAATGCGCGGTGTTTTCTTAACAATATTTTACCCGACCCAGTTTGCGAAGGTGCGACGAGAATTGTTCGTTCAAGCGTACGTGGAAAGAGCCGCAAAATGGCACACCAACCTCTTACATCATTGTTGCCAATGAGTAGTCGAGTGTATCGTTTATCGAGTGTATCATTTATCCGCAGCCTATTGTGCCATATACGGGATTGCCATTGCCAAATGATCATGTACTCCATGACGGTAAGTAGAAGGTATGTGGAATGGACAAAAGTGACCATAAGGAAAACCATTGCCAAATATCTCCCAATCCCTCCTTCATCAACGAGACCGCGTGTTACGTTAAGATAGTAGTAAGGACATTACTCACCATGAGAAGCTTAACCTTGTTAACGAAAGGGGATGTTGTCAGAAACTTGTTGACGACCGTCAAGATTTTCCCTTCCAACGTGGCAGCGTTTCCGGCGTCTCGTTCTTGCGAGCATCCGGGCCCGATCTCGCTCCGGGTCTTGCTCCACAAACCCCGACAATCTCGTGATTCCTCGGGCTCTTTTGCACCCCTCCGTCCCTCGGTGCCACCCTCTCGTTTTTCGACGGCGTCCTCGATTATTATCGCCGCGAGGCTCGAACTTGGCCCGCTGACCGCAAATACCCGAGAGCCCTTCAAAGCCTTCCACCTGCTGATCCGTTCCTCGAGGTTGGCCCACCAGTGACTCCGCGCCGCCCGTGACTTATGTCCCTCGCATCTGCTGCTCTCGCGCTCCTCTTTTCCTCCTCCCAGCTACTCAACCTCGTCGTTTAGCAATCTTCACCTCGCTCTTCAACTTTCCAGCCGGTAACCGCACGATTTCCACTCCCCGACCCCTCCCCCCTCACGGACCCTCTTAACTTCTTGGACTTTATTCCTCTTTCTTTCCTTCTTCTTTTCTTTCGTCACGCGATTTATCTTCTCCCGCGAGAATTCGTGGCTTTTGATTGTATTGGCAACCGCGTAGGCTCTGCCTCAATGCCGCGCGCCCGAGAGCTTCTTCGAGACTCCTTTCTAATCGCCTCTTTGCTGTTTTCCCTTGCGTCAAACTGCTCGTAAAGTGGCCAAGGGCTCTGTGAGAAGGCGTTTCAATGACGAGAGCTTCAACGCAACGCTTGATGGGCTAAAAGCTTCGTTTCACGAGGTATTGCCGATCCGAAAGAGCGCCTGTTGGCTACGCGAGTACCATGCGAGCTTCTAGACCAAATAAAAACGTATCCGTTCACCGTTCCTCCGGGCTCGCAAGACCGATGGCGTACTTGATGGGCCCACTACACGACCCCACTCGAATAAACGTTACCCGACGAATATGTCCTCATGAATATTTATAGCGTTACATCTGAGTAGCAAAAAAAATCGTGACCGGGTTTTTTTGGTGGTTCAAATGATGCATAAACATCGCAAGAATGATATACTAAAGGAACGGTAAGCGAGATATAGTTTTTTTTATTTTTAGAGCTCATTTTCCGGAGTGCCTTCTTGCGAAACGGACAAAACAGCCTAGACGGTGGGAGTAGCAGTTCAGAGTCATTTAGTCCAGCCGTTTCACAAGAAATAAACAACTACCTAACAACTGAAGACCTACTATCAAAATGCCTCGGTGGGTACACGCAGAATTCGAATGAGAGCTTCGATTCCATCGTGTAGGACAACGACTCCTGAATCACTTTTGAAACTTTAAACACGTTTTTTTATCGAAGTCACATTTTTGAAATCGGGAGAACGCATTATTCGGGCAGTTTTCATCCGATTGGCTAGAAATGTTAACTGTTGCTTCTTACAAGGAACATCACTTCTCTCTGCCTTCGATTTGGTTGAAACTCATATGAGAAAGCATTAAAAACTATTAGATACGTATTTATTTATAGGCGGAAAAACGGTTTTACGTGCGAAAAACACCCCTCAACGGAAGGTCTGTCGAGGATTGATTTTTTACTTTCGACAGCAAGCAGTCCACCGATCTAAATGAAACAAAAAACAAAATTCTCTGATGTGAAGCGGTGAAAAATCCACTATATTGAACAAAACTTAAATCAACGGGTGACACGCCTTCAATAGGTAGTTTTCAATGGTTTATCACATATATGAGTTTCAACAAAATCGAAGGCGAACTTTTAAGTGATGTTACTTGATAGATTCTCCGAAGAAGTACATACGATTTTAAAGATTCTTCGACAATTCTCGTTTTTAAAACAAATGAAGGACGATTTTTTAGCAAAGAAATGGATTTAAAAAGGTGCCATTTTGCGGGAGACCCATATTTTTGCCCATTGCGTGTACTTTTCTAGTAAAACTAATGTGAATGACGAACTTTTTGTTCTCGGTGCAAATCTATAAAAGTCCTGCCGTCTGGCCGCGGAGCGCCTAAAAAATTGCTCTTAGTATAGCTGAGACTGAGCCACCAATTCGCATTTTTTTCATAAAAAACAATCTTTTTGTATACGTCAAGACATGCAAAATAAACGCTCCAAATTTTATTTTGAATGTTTTTCTAGTATGCTCGACAAAAAATCCCAAAAAGTCACAATTGTTGGTAAGCCAGATGTAACGCCTTGTGGATAGAGAATTGTACAATGTCAGGATGTCTATTAAATTTGAACTTGTGTTGGTCTTTGCCAGACCTGCACTACGATTCTCGCTTGGCGGTCCTCGTAACACTATGTTATTTTTTTAAAACAAATTATCCAATGAACAAGAAAACGAAATCTCAATAAACGTATTGACCTTACAAGTAACGTTCTTCCAGTCGATGAAAAATTTCAAAGATTTGACAGCAAATTTTTCATATTTGGCGAAACTTCCTGCGCACTGTTGCGAAAAAGCGTCGGAGTCGTTGATCGTGATCAACGTGTCCAACATTGTAATCTTGGATCCTAATGAAAGATATTATTTGCGGATCACCATCGGAATAATCAGACAGTACTGGAAATTACGCTTTTTCGTCACTTTTTTTATTTGCCTGGAGGCAAATGAATGATTGGTTGATCGACAGTCAATGTGTCTCATCCGAAATGTACCAAAATATATTCCAAACTTGTGCCAATTCTTGTGTAGCTCGATATCTAATCGTAAATACGACAGTTGCAATTAGAATGGCAGCTCTTATAAATTGAACAGATGAAAAGCTAGCGAACAAAACTGGACGTGTCCACACTACGTCAAATTAAATTCTGTTTCAGATCTTATTTATTTTTGTGCCCAAAAACTGTCATTTCGCTGAAAAAGGCAGTTCTTTACAAATTTTAAGGTGTTCAGAGCCGGATTTGATTCAAAATATTTCGGGAGCTAATCAAGGTGCGCTTGAAAAAAAAAACAAAAAATCAAAGGCATTTGACGTAGTGTGAACCAGTCCGGTTTTGTTTCTTCAGCTCCGCAAATATAATTCGCGAATGCACTATCGCGGAGAGGTATTTCTTGCAGCTCATATTTTTCTCTCGGTGTTGTCTGCGATTTCGGTAGTCCCGATGACGCAAGGAACCAATTGCGTCGAGCTTTGGCCTTACGAAAAATATTCACCGGTGCTCTCGCTCTTTGTCAATCGATAAAATTAAGCAAATTAATAAAATTACGAGGGAAAGTGCCGAGACCAAAGTACTCCGGATAATGTTCTCGCGAGATTCGGGAGAACGTTCCCACTCCCGATAGTTGTCTAATGGGCAAGCGAAAATTGCATCAATCTCCATATCGATGGGATCTTTGAGAGTTCGGTGGGAAAGGTAATCTAGCGGTGATGAATAAAGGATCGAGTAGAGGACTTCCCTTTCTCAAGGCTCTTCCGGTTAGTCGTGTTAACTTTGACTGAGAGAATCACACATTGGAGTAAAATATAAATGGTTCGGTGCACGCGACCAAAGAGGGGTGGAATTCTACATGTCTCTTTTTTTTTCTTTTTGTATCTGCGGCCGTTTGGGATCTCGGATGTCTTTTGTTACGGAGGAAACAAAAGGCTCGTACCGTGGGATCCATTTTTGCTCCCGCTTTCAAAGTTTACCGCTCGTTAGGCACCTTCAACGTTTCGCTCCGAATGAGCCAAGTATTGTGGTGAACCAACACAGAGCTACCGGACCACATGACTGGATATTTGTGGACAAACATTTGAGTCTACAGAATGAGATATCTCTCCAGTTGCAGAACGTACATTGTTATTGTCAATATTAGAGGGAATACAGACAGTCCCGAAAGATTGAGTCGTCGGTGGCCCCTTTGGAATGAAACGGTACCGGAAACGACGGCAGGGGAACACGAGATTTCCTGATCAAGATCGGTCAACGTTGTCCATTTAAGAATTTCCGGCATCGAGGAACTTTGCGAAATTTGTAGTTTGCGGTTACTGGAGAATCTGGTAAGCAGACGACTCGGCATACCAGGAACGAGAGTGAGGCTCCGGTAAACAGCTCAGAGGTACCATTGTCCATACGACCGCGTATAGAAGCCAAATTCCAACTCGGGTATGCCGGGCTCCTCCCATCCAAGGGTCAAAATAAACTTACTGTATTACACGGCGGAGAGAATGCCAATGTGTCAGAATGATATTCACATGAGAAAATTCATAGAGTGGAACGCAACATCGGTGAACGTCACTGCGAGAATCTGACTAAGATGTCAAAAAGTAGTCAAAGAAAAGCACAGAAGACACGAAGTGCATACTGAAATTTCCATACGTCCCTTCTGAATTGCTTAGCTGCATTCCCCAAATTCTCACTATGAAGACGCTCCCTCAGGCTTTGCCTTCCACACGCTGTGAAAAACTTCGTAATTGCACAAATTGCTAAGGGCTCGAGTTACTTTGGTAGTATCTTCTCTATCAGAACGTTGGAAGAATTTGCCCAAAAACATAATGAATCTTTGCTTAGCAATCTGCCATATATATATTTGCTAAGGACCTCTGATTGGAATGCAAAGTTTGATAAATAACGTATCCGAATCGCAGATTATTTGCAAGCATATTTGAAAAGATGGTAAATCTGCAGAATCAGGGCTGCAGCTCAAAAATGGGTGGAATTTTTTTTCTAGCGTTTATTATCATTGAAAAATGATATCCCATGTAATATTATGGTAGGGGAGGCCAAAATTTCCCATAAATTATGGGAAAAATGCTAAGCATATGGGGTTTTGAAATAACTCATAACTTTCTTCCCGATTCGTTCTTCGTGACGTCGTTGACAACGCCAGGCAAGATTACTCTCACTCGTGCACATCACTTCGCGTTTTAACAGGCCATGATTTTGTAAAAAAAAAATTATACTGTCTTTTTGAGATTGAAATTTCATAATAGCATCGGTAAGCGAAATAATACATCCGTCGCAATGCATTATTTCGTGAATACTGGCTTTGCAAATATATGTACCTTCTCATAATGTTATTATGAGAAACGGTGTCTCTTTTCATTCCTTCTTACAATGCTAACTATCCGATGTTTACATTTTTTCGTTTGGTCCAATCAATTCATAGTATATAGTGCGTGCGCGTTTGTGTGACTGATGAAGGTTTATTTTCAAATACCCAACCTTCAACATAAATGTGAAATATCCGCGAATACATTATTTTGTCCCCCGTGTTAGTAAAATTCAAAATCCCATAACTTATGAATTTTATGGGAAATTTCGACCTCCCCTGCCATAATATTACATAGGATATTATTTTTTCGTGACAACCCCACCCACCACCCCCCACATAAATGTGAAATGGCAGCACATACGTTATTTTGACCCCCGTTTTAGTAAATTTCAAAATCCCATCACTTATGAATTTTATGGGAAATTTCGGCCTCTCCCGCCAGAATATTACATGGGATAGCATTTCTGAATGATAGCAAACAGTAGAAAAAAATTTGGAGCGGCTTTGAGCGCAGCCCTAATTCTGCAGATTTACCAGGAAGATTTTCCGAAATCAGAAATTTTTCAAAAAGGCAAAAAAAGAAAAATGTATGAAATATGAACAGAACGATAAATGGTAATCAACATTTCTTTCGTCTGTCAAATTAATTTTTAACTTTTTTTCGATGAGAGTTCTTCGAAAGTCTCGAAAGGAAATTTAGCGATAATGAATAAGTTTCGTAGAAATCAGCTTTAAGAAAATTTCCTCTACCTCGTTCGAACGTGTCAAACCTATCCGATGCACGTCTCGATCTGCGAATGTGGAAGTTTGGTAAACGACAGATCGTCCAAAGTTTATCGATAACGAATTTGACGATACGCTGTCAGATACTCTCGAGTTTGACACCTTATTGATTACCGAGATTGACTTATCGCGAAAATTATTACGAAAATTACACCGGGCTATAGTTTCCTAATTGTCAATGGGATCGGAGAGGATGCTGAACGATAACGAATCGATAGTGAATGTAAGACCCGCACATTTGTTCGACTTTCGAACCTTGCTCGTGCAACATGTGTTAAGGGGTTACCCCCACTTGCGATTTTGAAAAAATCGTTTTTTTTATTGCATTTTTTTGAAGTGTAAGTATCTGAGAATATGTCCTGAAAATTTCAAGTCGATCAGAACAAAATTGACTGAGATATGAGCGTTGAAAGAGAAGAATCCGTGAATTGAAGAACTGAAATTGAAACTTTTAACGCGTTTTTCTCAAAATGGCATTTCTGAAGTCGGTGACCAAGATTACTCGAACACTAATGAACCGATCTTCTTGAAATTTTGCAGGCTTATTTAATACATAAAAATGTAGTCTTTAATCGTTAGATTTTTTTTTTTCGAAAAAGAATGGCCGTTTTATAGCCAAAAAACGGCCGTTTTTTTCGTTAAAATCGAACCATTAACTTTGACGGTCCGCCCGCTTGTGAAAAATGAACATTTTTTAAAATCCTTCGATTAAAGACTAGTTTATACTTATATTTGACTAAATCCATCCGCATTTTTTTTTCAGATGATCCACTTCGCCGCAATGTTGGTCACCGCAAACCGTGTATATAAAAACATTATTTCATTGACGGCCATTTGCCACTAAACAATGTAATATTTTTCAATAAAAAAATTACTGAAAGTTCTTCAAGATGTGTTCTTCAAGATGGTATATTGATCGATCAAAAAAAGTTTTGTAGTTTTCAAGTGGGGGTAACGCCTTAACGACCGTTTTGTTCTGTCCAGCCCAGAGAATTTGAAATAATTTCATGAGACTCGAGAAAGTTTTCGAAATTCTGGCACCCCTTGGTGATACCCAATGAACTGCCAAAGTACAATCGAGCGAAGTCCCTTCTTTAGAAATGTAAGGGAAGAAATAATAGTCCGATGGAAAGCGTAAGATCGATGATAATTTCAGTGCAAAAATATTTCTTCCTCTTTACTACATCTTTTGATGCACTGCGAGAGAAAGGCCTGACAAAGCGCACCTACATCCCCCGACTAATAGGTAGACGTGATTGTTCATTTTTTTCCTCGCCATAATTAATGTCTGTGGCCAGGAGGAAACGAGAGATTTACGAAAAGTCACCGACACGCGGTGTGCCACTTTCGTACGAAGGGGATCTAATGTATTCTCATTGAAATTAAGTTCAATTAAATCTGAAGGAAACTTCTACTCCAAATGTCACTCGGGCGAAATCCTTCGGATAAACTTAATCATGATAAACTTCGTGATAAACTTAAATCGGACAAACTCAAAACGCTTAATTCTTTCGGCAAAATTAATTCAGCAGCGAGCCGTTTAGCTGTCTCGAGCTGTCATCAAACTTTCGTATCTTCTAGACCTCTCGATATAACTACCAAATTCGCGTGACTTCGAAATGCCCATTGTTTGCTCGTTTTTTCAACGCAGCTGTTGTTTTTCACTTTGTAAAAAGTTACCATATGGTAACAGCGTCATACAATCTTCAGCTAAACCCAAGTTTATAGAAAAATAAAATGGCAGAAGTCCCATTCGTGTTTTGTATCGTTTTTGGTGGCGAGAGCGAGTGTTCGATGAATGCCATACGTCAAACATCAAATTTGAAGACATCCTGACAAAGTGTATCTCAAGCTACAAAACGCAAAAAAAAAACAACAAAACTACCGTCAATATATATTTTTCTGTCGAAAAATGTCTTTCCCGTTTCTTGATTTTTTAAACTGTCAATTTTACCGGATGGCGAAACTTCGTGAATATATCGCGAGAAGGGACTGTTTTGAGGACGTATCTGGCCGAGTCTCGAGGCCCGGCGGTGTCGCGGTCTCAACGGCGACTGATCTGCGAAGCGCGCGCGGATGCTGACAATCTCTCTCCCTCTCTCTCTCTCTCGCTCTGAGCAAGATAGACGCGCGTGTCCCGAACTCTCACTCCTTGTACCACTCGTACGTATATCGATAGCGAAATAAGAGGACACGATTACGATCCTCTACCCTATGTCGTTTCGATCAACCCCTCGCGTTGAAAAAAAAAAATGTTGAGGGTGGGATAATTGACGGACTGTCATGCGAATCAAGGTTTTGACAGCCTCGAGCGATCAATTTCGTAAGTGGCATATTCGAATATGCAAATTTTCCCTCCAGGGATCGTACCACCTAATATCGATCTTTCGATGAAAGTGATGAACGATCGCACCGAGAATTAATTATCAATAATATCACGTTTGTTTACGCGAATAAATAAAAAATAAACGCAAGCGTGATTCTCATCGGGGAGAATCGGATTCAAAAAAAGCATTTTTTCGCGCCAAGTGGAGCAAGTTTGACGCTGGTGCGTCGGAAAACGCAGAGGGCGCCGGCTGACTGTAATATCGCTTTTCGAAGCCCCGTCGGTAAGACAGGTCGGCCTGGACTCGCCTATCCATCGTGTACAGACGGCGTGCGCAGGTTCCGTTTCTACTCGATCGGTAACTACGTTCTGCTGTATCGACGCCAATGCCTAGTTTGTTATAGTTTATTAACCGTATCGAAATTATTTATTTTTGCGAATAGCACAAACGATATATTGCTACAGAAATGTTGGACGAGCGAGACGAACACTGACTGCACTTTGTGCCAAATAATTTATAATTCGCCTCGTCCTCGAAATTTGAATGTTTTATTTTTTGATACCCTCGGCGCACTTGTACACGCGGCCCGTTCGCAATTTCGACGTTTTAGGCTGAGAAGTGGTGGTGTTGTAAATTTGGTGACTGCACGAACTTGGGCCCCACAGAACAGACGGGTTTTCAATATTTTACGATGAGAGTCTTGCCAAGTGTGAGTTTTTTCGATTGAAAAATATTGATAAACAATGAAATTATTATTATTTAAAGAAGTTGCTGCCGCTGCTACATGGCCAATCGGTGTAAGAAGTCCTGGCAACTAGGGTGATCTGGAATGAAAAAGAGAAAAATGTACTATTAGTATAATAATAAAAATTGTTTATGGTCGGTTTCTTCTTTTAAATTTTGGAAGCAACACAAATATCAATCTGTGGAAAAATTTTGATTTTCGACCGATAAAAACGACGTTCATAATTTGTTATTAACAAGTGGATAATCATATCATAAAATCATCCGGTCATGAAGATGTTAAGTATACTAAAAAATTACAAAATTCAAACCATGCTGTGCTCCATTACGATAATAAAAAAAAATTAATACCTATGCTCGAGAATTGAGAAATTAAAATTCTTGTTATACAAAAAAATACAAAAAATCGAAAATACAAAAAAACAATAAGTTTGCTAAAAATTTTCAAAACTACAATTTCTGCTATGATGAAAAAGACAAAAAATTAAAAACAAACGAAACTGATAAGTATGCCCAAAAATAGGTTAAAAAATCAGCAACAAATAATTACTCTCATCCTCAAAAATAAAAAAAAACAAAAATAAATTAATGCTATGCTCAAACATCAATGACTGCACTAAAAAAAAGTGCTTTTTTTTAATCAACTGCATTAAAAAAATCACCTTGTCATACGATAGAAAATGTTTTCAAACTATGCTCTGTCCGAACTTGAAATGGATCGTACGGAAAGATTTTGAGATACGAATTACACCGTTCCACAAAACATAGTTCGGTCAATTTTCGTTAAATTTACAAAATCTTTGTTGCAATGTAGAGCCCAGATCCCGAGGCATAAAACTATTCCATGAAAAGGCTTTTTTTTAATCATTTCAAGCTTATCCAAACGCCTCAATTGATCAAGCGTTGCAATGAAAGTAATAAAAGTCTTCCATACGAAGACAAAAACAGTGCTGTGATTTGAGGTCATTTAATTGGTGATATTTCGAATACACACTACACAGCAAAATTTAAAAAAAAACAGTAAGCGTTGTTCGTACGGGGTAAGCTTTTCGTTAGCTCTCATGCAACAGCTGCGATCATTCTTGGCGGTTATTCATTTTTTTTTTTTCAACGGACCGTGGCGACGAATTGGGTGTCGAGGAAAAGCTACTTGGCTAAGTCCCTCAAGCAACTGGACCGTAAAAGCCTGTATAAATTACGCACCAACGAATTCCATAACCAAGCAATGAGGATAAGAGACTTTGCAGTTCCGTATATTTAACACGCGACACAAACAGGAGAGGCGATTTGAACGATTCGCGAAAGTAGATCACCATCACTGCACAAAAAGATTGTAGGGGGATTAAAACAGCCTGGCGCGCTATTCGCATTTTGATTTTCTTTTCCCTGGGGTGATCAGTTTGCCGGACTTTTATCTCGCACCCACATGTACGTGCTAAAAATTCCGAGCTTAAAATTAACGGCGATAAAGTTATTCGTTGCGTCGTTCTATGCTGAACAGATTAGACCTATCACGGATGACGAATGTCCAAATTATTGTCCCTATGCCCGATTTCTCGAGTAGAGAAAAAAACAGCACAGGATGCTGAAGCGCAATGATAATCGTCAACGTGAAAAATGAAGTTGAGGTACGTCTGAAGTGAAATCAGACTCCGCATAAGACAAAGCTTAAGGGTTGGAAAGGAAGACTTATCTTATAAGAAATTAAGGTGGGAGACCACTGTGAAGGATAAAAAAATCGTTTTTTATTGCGTTTTCTCAAAGTATACGTATTCAAGAAGATGTGAAAAAAATTCAAGTTCAAATATTGGACATTTACCAAGTTGCAGTCGATTTAGTGAGAGCAGGTAGCGCAACGATTTAAGTATACTGAAATGTTCAATCGCGTTTTTCTCGAACCGACTTTTCTCGACCTGGCTGCAATCATACTCTACCTATATTGTCCGATTTTCAATTTAAAAAAAAAACCAAAGTTTCCGTAATTGCAGTGGCTATCGTGATACGTAGCCATTTTTGTTTCGTTTAAAATCCAGTCTTTTTTAAGATCGCGAATATAAGTAAAAATGTTGCCAAAATTACACTTTTTTTAAACCCCACCATTTTGTCAAAATCGTTATTTTCGAACAACGTCTACTTGCAACGAGAACTGCATTTATATAGATTATGAAGCCCCTTTATTTTAATTTATTGGACCAACCATTGTCAAGTTATCGAACGGGCCGTCGGACCACTTTTTTTTATAAAAAGGCTCTATTGTACCATAAATTTTCAAAAATAAAAATTCACAAAAATAAGTTGAATATATGCTTAATCAAATACCTTTTTTAGATCCCAAATAATTAATCTAGCAGACAAAAAATCGGAAAAAACGATCTTTTTCGGCTCGTCACAGTGGGTCCTCCCTTAAAGCCTCTATCATCGGGCGCAATGTGACGTGAACCGTTTCAGGTGGCTTAACGTGATCCTCCGAAGACGGTTCTCTCGAGCATCCAATTTATTCTTCAGCTGTTCCTTTCGCGGTACAAGAATAGTTGGGTCAGTTTTCTCTGAATATAAATATATCGAACCGCAACTGACTCGATGTCGCGTATTTAGTTTTTCTTGAGGTTTTCATTTGCTAAGACTCCCCCAGATATTTAATGCGACGAAATATTTTTTTAATTCAGATCGTTGGAAGTCAATTAGATATGAATTTCGTCGCAGAAAGTGACGGGCTTGCATCGAATGAATTTTTTATGAGGACGGACAAGTTTTCCGCAGAAACGATGGCGAATTAAAAAAAAATCCGCCCTCGATTCAACGAGAAAAAAAGAGATCTCGAACACAAAGGACTTGACTAATTGCATTTTAGGACAAACCAATTTTTTTCGGATTTCGCGTGCCTTGTGAAGAATCGTGCAGATTCTAAGGCCAGTTTTAATGCGCTATACATATCCGTTTTCGGAACAGACGCGTTTGGATGTATAGCACGACTGTGGACCCCAAAAGTCACACCTCGCAGGCTTCGTTTTCGGCGTCGTCGCGGAGGCGGAAAAAGCTGGGACAGAAACGCTTTATACTTTGAATTATTTTTAGATCCATCTCTCGCTATCCCAACATAAATGCGAACCATGCTCATATACGTAGGAACGTTTTTGATATCGGGTTTCGAAATAATGGGATGTAAACACTTTTAGTTTATCAAAATCGAATCCGCTTGGAACACTTTTGTGAAGTTCATAGAAGAAAAAAATGTATAATAATATTTGAACAAAGTTACATCCGTGTCATGAAAACGTCGTATTTTTTTTGTTTTTGCCGCTTAGATCGTTGCTTCACTCATATTTGTCACGGTAAACTTCATTTTATAGTTACTCAAGGTGGTACACAAAGTGGACCAACTGACAAGTGCAATTGGTCGCAACTACGAAAGGTATTCGATTGAATGTTTTTTAATAATATTTTGGGGCGATCGTACCTGCAGATGGTAAAAAAAATCTTTTTTCAGCATCTTTCCAAGTATAAGTAAGTTATAGAGAAAGAAAAAAAATGGTCTGCAACGCTCAATTAATCAACAACCATTGTCATTGTTGAGGGACACCTGTGACGGGTTAAAAAACGATTGTTCTGTTTTTTCGCAAAGTATACATATACAAGAATATGTGTAAAAATGTTCAAGTTAAAATATGGAAATTTGGCCAAGTTACGGGCGATTTAGTGAGACCAAGAGCGCAACGCAATTTCCTTACAGTAAAACTCTCAATCGTGTTATTTTTCGAAACCACTTATCTTGACCTAGCCGGAATCATAACTCCAGTTGTAATTGTCCGATTTCCAATTTGAAAAACCCAACATTTTCGTAATTGCAGTAGCTATCATTATACGTCGCTTGTTTTTTTTTACCTCCGAATATGAGTAAAAGTTTCCCCAAAATGACACTTTTACAAACACCCGCCATTTCGTGATTTTTTTTTCTCGAAAAATACGTACAACGAGAACCACATTTATATAAAGGGTATAAAGCTTTATTATTTTTATTTTTCACGCTAGCCATTCTCAAGTTATCGATCCAGCCGTTGAACCACATTTTTTATACAAAGGCCGTTACTATACCTCAATAATTTTTTTAATATATATATTTTTAATTTTTAATTTTTTTAAATAAAAATTTACTCGAAATAAGTTTAATGTCTGCTTAATAACAACTTTTTTCCGAATGCCAAATAAATAATCTAGTAGACAAAAAAATCGTAAAAAACGACCTTTTTCGGCACGTCCCTTAATCAATACTCCGAAATGGAAAAGCATATAGGGCAAGAGACGTTATTTTTTCATTCATTATAATCGAAGCATTGAGGCATTGCAATTTTTTTTCACTCTGCCAAGGATTGTGTTCAAAATTTGAAATTTGGCTCAAGTGTTTCAGGGGGTAAAGTTTTTCAAGTCACCGGCATCTTGTGACTGTAGTTCTGTGCCATGGCGTTTTGGATCGGAGAATAAACAACTTAATTTGCTTAACTTGTTTCATTGTGCGAAAGAGGTACGGAGAGACAATTTTCTTACATAGCAAAAGCCCACGATGGATTTATTATTTTCGTTACAAAAGGGAATAAAAATGCGCATTACAACATTCGGCGATAGAGAAGGAGAAAAGTCGGTTTAAACGATGAGACCTCATGGGTGAGAGAGAGAGGAGCGAATGCTTTAGGGTCGGCTCGGTTTTCAGTTTCTTACTAATTTTAGTACCAACGCCGGCGTAGCCGACTCGCCTAAAACCGTTCCAGCCAATCAAGTCTTCCTGCGCGGCTTTTCTTGCCCCCTCGCGACTCGTTTTGCGGAGTAGAGATCGAGGTACGAGCGATCTCGACCGAATAGTCAGCCACCGAGGAACCGTTCAATCAACCTCGTGTTCCTTCCTCTTAGATTTCCCAAGTAAGTGAGCACTGATGATTTTTTTTCACTATTCACGGTTATGCGAGTGACGTTGATTGGAAAGATAAAAATCGGCCTTTCGACGATATTTTTCATTTACGACGACTCTACGAGGCTTGCGATTTTTAAATATGGTTGATTCAGTGCCGAGCGGTATTTCGTTCCAGTGATATAATATTTTTTTCGACGTCTCTTTTCCTCTAGGTGAAGGATTTTCCGAAGAATTTGGTGTTTGCACGTATTTCGCTCGGATTAAAAGTTCTCTAGGTATACAGTGTGGTTGTCACTTTGATGGTCATTTCAGCGACGTATCTGATATCGTTTATCATTTTTTTACCACTCTTCGCAGAGCATTCTATGCTTTCATACAATTCCGTCATATTCAAAAAAAACTTCAAATTCGTAGGCAAACTATAGACATATTATTTTGAAGTACCTATGATCCGGTTTTCCCGCCACCAGTTTTGAACAGTTGACGTTTTGAATTTACGATAAGATTTGCGGTTTACCGACCGGAGTATTCCGAGAATAGTTAATATTTGCATGAAATGTTAAAATATATTTGTTTAATGGCATTGGACGTATTTTTCCAGCTAGCGGAGTACATAGCACCCCGGTACCAAAATGGCAGTCGACGACGATGTTAGGTGAGTGGGATCTCGATTTAAAAAAACAACGTCCACATTAAACAAATATTTTGGCAACCATAAGAGAGGAAAATATTTATCGAATCGAATTTGTATTTATATTATACAATTAAATTTTATATTCACATTTGTTTAAATTTTTTAATATAAATTTCTTTTTATTTCTGTCTATATTTTTATTTATTTATATTACGTATCAAATCTTTTAAAGCGGATATAGTATAATATAGAGAAGTATCCCAAGTGTGCAATTTTTTCACGTATCTCACGTTCATTCTTTTCTCGTTCTATTTGCGGCCGACTGTTTTGGAAACCCGATATCGCGATGACGCAATTGTGGGAAAACTACTGTTGGAACGCTTGGAATCGTGAACGTTTCGACAATCCAGTATTCACGTATTTAAAACGTCGAGGTATTTCACGTAGTGCATGCGCTCCGATTTGGCTCTTTTTTCCATTTTATCTCACACAATCGATAGATCGAGGATAAAAATTATTTCTTTTCTGGCGTCAAACGATTTTTTTTACGAAAGTGTATTCTCCGCCCGCACCGTAAACGGACCGTCGACGGATTTAGATTTCCGCCCACGCACGATTGAAACATCGCGCGGGACGTACGACCGTCTTGGGCATCTCGGGCTCACCTTTTTCGAACCACGAGAATCTCGAAAGCTTTTCTTTCCTTCTTTTTGTCGTCTTTCCCCTCTCTCGCCTTTTCTCTTTCTCTCTCTCTCTCTTCTCCTAGCCAAAGTTATTGTAAGCGCGCGTAATTGTAGCCTGGTGAAATTTCTCCGTCTCGCAAGCCGAATTCAGAGACGTGCGTACGTGTGTTCTATAACGGTATATCAAGAGCGCTCCCGGTTTTGAAAAACCTCAAAGAAGCTTTTGATATCTTGCCAATTGTGACTTGTTCTTACGTATTGTGTAAATTGCATGTCTCAGCGCTTTAAGGGAGGACAACACTATGGCGGGCCAAAAAAGGTCGTTTTTTTTTCAAAATAAAATTCTCTACTAGATTCATTATTTGGGATTTGGGAACAAGGTATTTTGTTAATCATAAATTGAAGTCACTTCGTGTGAATTTTTATTTAATAAAATTAAATTTAACGTTATTGAGGTATAACAGGTATTAAAAAAATCCGACGGACGGATCGATAACTTGACAATGGTTGGTCTGAAAAATAAAAATAAAAAAACATTTATCAGCTATATAAATGTAGTTCTCGTTGTACGTGGCCGTACGTCGAAAAAAAAATGCACCAAATGGCGGGTATTAAAAAAAGTGTCATTTTGGCGAAATTATTACGTTTAATCGGGAGCTTGAAAAATACTAAATTTAAAAAACTGACTACGTACAACGATAGCTACTGTGATGATGAAAATGTTGGTTTTTTCTTGAATTGGAAATCGGAAAATTATAGCTGGAGTTATGATTCCGGCCAAGTAAAGAAAAGTCGTTTCGAAAAAAATTGGTATACGTAAATCGTTGCGCTACCTGCTCTCAACGAATCGTCTCTAAATTGGTTAATTTTCAATATTTTAACTCTAACATTTTTTCACATATTCTTGAGTATGTATACTTCAAAAAATTGCAAGAAAAAATTACCTTTTTCTGCTCGCCACGATGGTGTCCCGCCTTAAACAAATTGCCTCTCAGCTTATTTGCACGATTTGCTATTCTGCAAAGCAATTCTCATATGACAATGAAAAATGTTGTTTTTTCGCGTGTGAAAAAAATATTTACTCGAAAATTTCACATGCAACGCAGACCAGAGGGCGTCTCGTTCGATATTACAAATATCCTTTTGTTTCTTCGTTTACAGAGAAAACGGATCGAGGATGTACGTAAGATTTTGTACGGTGTACAAACAAAGTCTTTATTTAACAGAGATCTTACTGGATTATTGCATGCCTTTGAAACGAATCAACGACGCATCGTTTCATTTCTTTCCTCTCGTTTTATTTTCTTCCTCCATACCGACCGTGGATACGACCACACGTCGTTGAAATTTCGCTATCGTAGTTCTTTTTACGAATCGAGTGTGGATTTCTTTCCGGGCTAATTTCACGAGTTTTACGAAAAAAAAAAAAAACCTCCACACGATAAATACAGGAAAAGAAGAGGAAACAGGCGGAGACCGACAGGAAAAGGGCCGAAGTTCGTGCCCGTTTGGAGGAAGCCTCCAAAGCCAAAAAAGCGAAGAAGGGTTTCATGACACCGGAGAGAAAGAAGAAGCTGAGGGTACGTCATTTATCTTTCTTTTTTTCTGTCATGATACACTCGCTACATTGATGCAAAAAAAAATATAAAAACAAAAAATAAACGGAAAAAGAGAATTTTCAAGATTCCCCGAAAACTAGTCTCAATTTTATCAAAAAAACAGCATTCCTCTAGTCACGTGTAGAATTAAAAGTCATACTCTCAGACAGTTTAAATATATTGATAATATATTAAAGTTTATTGAATATTTTATTATATACTTATATTATTTATGAGAAACAAAAAAAATTATTTCTACATTGGAGTACAAAGTTAAGAGAGACACTTTCAGACACTTTTGTCACATTGTTAATAATAAACGAATGTACAAATTAAAAAATCGAAACGCACCCATCACTTTTTCCCACGTAATAATGCTGGTCACCGGGATAAAACAATCATTGATCATAAACAAATGCATCGCCTACAAAAAAAAAATCATGTAAAATAAAACCACCATGTAAAATGCTCGCGCTTATCACAGTCTTTTATCGGCAATTGGGTGTTGGTGTGATAATCTTCCGAGGAGCAGGATGAATGAATATTATTGTGGTGACGCAGTTGTTGCTGCGTAAGAAAGCCGCCGAGGAATTGAAGAAGGAACAGGAGAGAAAAGCAGCCGAGAGAAGGCGCATAATAGAGCAGCGTTGCGGAAAGCCCAGAGCCGTCGACGAGGCCAATGAGGGTAACTTGATGAATAATTTTCCCCAATTCAAATTTCACTGTTCATCCAAAGTCTTGTTCTTTAACCTTTATCAATTTATCGCGAAAACTCGAACAAAAAAAAACGATAAAAATTGCAACTCCGTATCGCACAAATCGTCACTAAAGACACGCATGTTTTTTTCCCGTCTGCCGAAAAAAAAAATACACACACACATCGCGCAGATACTCTAAAGCGCGTATTGCGAGAGTACCACAATCGGATCATTGCATTGGAGGATCAGAAATTCGACATCGAATATATAGTCAAGAAGAAGGACTACGAGGTATACTCAAGAAACAGAGGATCGCATTAATATAAAAACGATTTATACGTGACGCGATTTAATATTTAAATCATTTAATACCCGTCATTATTCCGCGACGGTTTTGCAAATGCCTGCAATTTAAGGGAAGACACTACTGTGACGAGGTTAAAAAAGGTCTATTAAAAATAACAATATTGGTGAGGTATAATAGAGCCTCTGTGTTAAAAAAATGTGGTCCAACGATCGGATCGATAACTTGACAATGGTTGGTCTGAAAAACAAAAATAAAAAAGTTTCATAACCTATATAAATGTAGTTCTCGTTGCGAGGAACCGTGTTTCGAATATTAAAAAAATTCACAAAACGACGGGCGTTAAAAAAATGAAATTTTGGCGAAATTTTTCTTTATACTCGTATTCCGGTGGTTAAAAAATACTCAATTTCAACGACAAAAAATGGCTACGTACGACGATAACTATTGCAATTACGGAAACATTGGTTTTTATGTATTTATATTTCTATTGAAAATCGTTCTATTGAAAATCGCGAAAAAAGTCGTTTCGAAAAAAACGCGATTGAACGTTTTAGCATACGTAAATCGTTGCGCTACCTGCTCCCACTAAATCGTCTATAACTTGGTCAAATTACGTTTTTTTTACTCCAACTTTTTATCACATATTTTTGATTATGTATACATTGAAAAAAAATAAAAAGAATCGATTTTTTCGACCGCTCACAGTGGTGTCCCGTCTTAACTCGCGTTCGCCATAATCACGAGCTTTGCATCTAATCTGGTTTTTTCAGTTTTTCTCATTACACCAAAAGGCAACAATCTAAAGTTGAATATAACGCCGATGCACTCGACATTTGCACACTTACCTTTGCTGTTGCCTCGTCTCTGACTCTTATTTTTTACATCTTTCAGCCTGTTCCTTGCCTTCTCTCCCTCCCTCTCTCTCTCTCCCTCTCTCTCTCTCTCTCTCTCTCTCTCTCTTTCGCTCTCTTCTTTATTATGTTTATGGTTCATTGATAATCGATATTGCACATGTCATTGAAAATTCAACATTTTTTCATTGATCGTAAAAATGAAAATCACTATAACGTAATTCAAGTACACCTGAGCATTTTCCAAGCGTCTGTAATCTGAAGCCGCACTGACGAATCCATAAAAAAATAGCGATTATCAATCCATTCGTAATTTCCGAGGTGTTCTTTCAGCGTCAGGACGATTAATTCTTTTTGCTGGATAAAACTTTTCACCGCTGCACACAATGATTTTTATTTTAATTTTTTCTTCTTTTGACAGCTTTTCGCAGCGCGAGCGTTACATCCGCAAATACAATTCGATTCAATGAAAATCGAGGAAGCTGCCTTGTTCGCAAAAAAAAAAAAATTTCGATTAATCAGAGGAAAAAACTATTTCAATCAATCCTTTCTTATATGCACGACAATATTGTTTAAGCTTAATTTTCCATTTTTGACATACTCTTTTTTTCTCTCCTCTGTCAAATTGTCATCGTATCGAATTTTTGTTTCGGATGACTGGATACGAAATTTGGTGTACTCGATTATCGCTTAATTGCCTACATAATTAACTAATTTTTCCACGCACTGACATTATTTCTGATAAATCGGAGCTTTCGTATTTTTCTGGCTTTTTAATACGGATTTGTCTCTATTTTCTTTCCATCACCGCAGATTTCCGATCTCAACGGACAGGTGAACGACCTCCGAGGTAAATTGTAAGTAACCTTTTTCCGTCGCATTACTCGCTAAACCGAACGACGGAAAAATTTCGTCAAAATTAATCGTTCCCTGTAATCGTTGTACACCAGCATGAAGCCAACCCTCAAGAAGGTTTCTAAGTACGAAAGCAAGTTTGCCAAACTCCAGAAGAAGGCTGCGGAATTCAACTTCCGTAATCAACTGAAACAGGTGAAGAAGAAGGAATTCACCCTCGAGGAGGAAGACAAGGAGGTAATAATTGACAGATCAATGATAATTTACAAAATAAAAAAGATAAAAGTTTTAAAAAAAACAGCATATCTGGAAATATAAAAGTTTATTGAGACAATTTTGTCGTGCAGCCGAAGAAGTCCGAGAAAGCGCAGTGGCAGACGAAGAAGTGAAATTCTCCGACGACGTGTTACTCCGACAATATAAAAATACACATATATTACATATTTATATATACCTATTTATAAATGATCGTGTCTTAAATTTCGCAGCAGCAAACAACCGTTTATAGATTTAACTTATGTTGTTTCCATTGGTCCATTTGTTACGTTCTCGGTTCACTTGTCCCGCGCACAAATTAAATGCAAACCAAAGAATTCAACGATTCAACATAAATGATTGATGAATTATTCTTATATTATTTATAACCACGGCTTTTGTTCTTCCTATTTCAGCGCGTTCACGATCGAACTAAACTTGTACTTTATACGTTATCTGTACTGTAAATATTCATTGTCCATGTGTAACAACAATCTCTACGTTTCTTCTGTTAAACATTTTATAGTCTAATGTATCTCTTGTATCCCTATCATTGTTTGTCTCTCTTTCTCTCTCCTGGAATCATCAAATACTTCTTTTTTTTTAATTCTTCTTTCGGTCACCTCAAGTGACGCGAATATTTATGAGATTGTTGATCTATCTAACGCTGCGACAAACTACTCTAGCCAGGTAAGAACTGTCTTCTCTCTTCACTAAATCAAGCCTTCATTGCAATGCTTCACTAAAAATAAAACACCTCATTCAATATTATATTTTACTTATATTTGTGTCCCAAAAGCACTGTCTGCTGTGACGAGGAAAAACGAAAGATCAGCCAGAACGATCGTCGCAAATACTGGCTTACCCCTGTTCTTGAAGACTGCACAAAGGAAGCGTGCAATTGCTGAAAAATCATTTGTCTTGCAGAAAAAACCGGACTGGTCCCTGAAAGCATTGAGCCACGAGGAGGTCGAGGCTTGAAGACACGTCGGAAACAAACGGACAGGCGAATAGAATTTTCATCGCGACGTTCCATCGGATGATCGATGGATGTGAAGGATATTGCTCGTCGATTCAACGAGCAATCTTCGTTTCGACGATAATCATTCTCGATGCATAAAATATATATCTCGCTGCACGCACTGATTATCAAATAAATTCGAAGACGATGTGTCTCATTTTACAACAAATATAATCACGAAATCAACTGACATCAGTTTTCCGTCCGTTTCGTACCTTATCCTATAAAACCTTATTAAGAGGCTAGGCTACTCTGACGACGGGAAAATCAGGGTTGTTTGAAAAAAAACATTATTTTGAACGAATAAGTACGATGATTGAAAAAACGTTTGAACATTCATTTGTACGTGCATTAACAATGTTGTGTACCAAATTTCATAAAGGAATATTAATAATTAGAGAAGTTATAAACAATCTCGTGAAGGAACTTTGAACGTGAAGGGCTCAACGGTGTACTTGATTTTGGTCACCCGGTTGATGTAAAACAAAAAAAACGAGTTTTTTCTCAAAATAGATAATATTGGCCAAGACTTGCCCGAACTTTTTTTTCTATCGTCTTTCAATCGTCAAAAAAAAATCGATTTTTCGAGAAAAAATGACAGAATTATTGTTAATAACTAATGCAAAAAAAAATGTTAAGGAGAAAAACGTCGCTCTGGAGTAAGCAACGATTGCGCTGAATACGTATGCCAACTTTTAAAACAATCCGTTCTTTAAATGACGAGAAATCGTGTACACCGTTTTGAAAAGCATGGTTTGGCGAGAGACTCGTTTAAAGTTTTACTAGCAATTCTATCGTTATAATCATAAGGTTACCTTCAATCTGCGGTGCCTGGACCATAAGTTGGACCTCTCTCGTCAATTTGAGTTGCCTCACACGACAAGCGAATGTTTCTTATCTTCCACAGTAGCCGAACTCCTTAAACATACATTTTCATATGTCACGTACGATCGAACGAACGAAATTTACGATGTGTACATCCTTTATATGTAAGATCGTTCAATGAAGCGTAAACGCACTACTTTTTATGTTTCTTATACTACGATATATCGCACGGATCTTTTCATAATGGCGCAATTTTTATCGGAGATGGGAATAGTGAGTCGGTTTTACAATAAAGATTTGGAATCGAACTTGCACTTAAAAGATCAATTTGGACAATTAATTAGTTCGAAAGAATCGATTATTGGCCGGACGAGAATCGATTCTTGTAACAATCGATTCTTGTAACAATCGATTCTCACATCGGCATCCCTACTAGTCTCCTTGGTGCCGCCCGTGCACGCATCTCACAACATAACCTGATATACTTCTCATCCTGTTGAACACGAAAGATCCAGGCCTGTCGGTAGAGTTCAACGTGAAAAGATGAAGGAAGAGGCTGGCGATATTGTGAAATCCGGCACCTACGTCATAGTTGAAAGGCAAGATTATCAAAAACTATGCAAAATAACTGAAAATGGAATAGTGACACTGGGTAAGCAGCAATACGAGATGAACGGCATTATCGGCATGCCCTACTGGACAACGTTCAAGGTGCTACCGTCGCCGACCAGCAAGAAAGCATTCACCCTCGTGGCGGCCCCGGTAGGCGAGAGCATTCCAACCCTTCAAAAGCCTCTGACCAGCGGTATGGACAACAGAACGATCGTCGACGATGGCAAATCGCAAAAACTCTCGAAGGAGGAGATCGAGGGCCTCCGAGAGTCCGGAAAATCGAGCAACGAGATTGTCGAGAGTCTCATCTCCAACAGCAAAACGTTCGCCGCAAAGACCGAATATTCCCAGAGCAAATACATAAACAAGAAGGTACGCAAGTATTTTCAATTTTTGACGATACTACGACCTACCGTTGATCTACTCCAGGAGATTTACTTCAAGCAAGATTATGCCAAAATAAGCTGTCTAAGAGTGGACGCGCTGGCTCAAATTTTATCCTACAGTGACGTCAAAGCTAGCGGCACGTACATGCTGTACGACAGCGGTTCCATGGGCCTGCCGGCTGCGGCTATGCTCAACAGAATTGGAGCCAATACAGACGGCTTTCTAGTCCACCTCCATCCCGGCAATCAACCCCAGACCACCCTCGTACAAGCTATGAACTATCCTGCCGAACAGTTGGAAAGACTATTGGCGGTGAATCTCTACAGTTTTCTTAGACTCTACCATCAGGGCGAAAACGCCATTATCGAAGAAATCGCGTTGTCGAGGTCAATATCGGACGCCAAGAGACGCGCGGACATAGCGAAGAATTCAACCGACAAAACAAACTCCAACCATGAGGATTCTTGCTCCACAGTGACGGAGACCCAACCCACAGATGGAGAAAAAAACGTTACGGTAGCCAGTGACGCGGTCAATCCCCTAAAGAGAAAACTGAAAAGCGAAGAATGCGAAGAAGTAGCGATGAAGAAGCCAAAGTGGCTTTTGGAAACGAGCAGAGCCGTGGAGCTCTGCAGAGACAAAAAGATCGAGGGCCTGGTCGTTGTAGCTAAAGAACATCCGCTGAGTATAGTCAACGCCTTGCTGATGTTCTTGAGTCCTTCGAGGCCCTTCGTTATTTATCACTGCTATCGTGAGCCTCTCCAGGAGACGTACGTCGCTCTCAAGCAACGACGCGACGTTATCAATCTTAGGCTCTACTCAAGTTTTTTTCGGCCGTATCAAATTTCAACCAACAGAACACATCCGTATATACTGACGAGTGATCTCAGTGGCTACATACTGACGGGATATCTCGTCGCCTGATGTCTCATTTTTTCCGACTTGTTTTCTTTTATTCGAAAATAAATATTTTTACTGACTATTAAATGTGCTTTGTTTTGTTGTACGTTTCGGAAAATACTTCTGTCCTGTCATTTCGTCACATCAGCAAGACATTCCGAACGAACCTTGTCAAGGACGAAATTTCTGCAGAAAATTAATCTCCAACGCAGGTATTCATAGACCGTCCTTATTTCGCGAGCGAAAAACGCCTTCGTTGAGCGTGTACTTTGCTCTTGAAAGCCATACTCCTTTAGGCTTTTTAAAACGCCTGGATATGAAAACCGATGCCTTGGAATTTGCGTAGAGTTCAATATATGTTAATAATGAAAAAACAAACGAGTATCCATTATTCAGAACGAGAAAAGCTGCTCTTGGCAAATCTCACTACAGACTCGGAACCTGTATTAACGGAGAAATTGGCAGACCACGTTTGATAATAAGGTTGGAGCGTTAGCCGCAACCCGAGATTCAATTTTTTTTTAATTTGCCCAGATTATACGGAGTTTTGACGGATTTTTTGAAAAAATGTCACCATTAAGTACCAGAGATAAAACATAGTACAATGTATGTAATTTTACGCGCAGTTAGACGGATAAGACGTTTACGCTACGGGTGATGCCTTTTTTTTCGCTTTTTGGCACCAATATTTCTAACAACGCATTAACGCAATCTCAACCTTTGTAAACATTTAGAAAAAGAAAGAACCGTATATATTCAATATTGCACCATCAAGGTTTGATGAAAAATTACGAATCTTGGCTGGCGAATGAAGAGCAGTACTGCCGACCTCAATGTCCGCGAAGTTGGTACATATTACAAACGACACTTAATATTAATTAATGGGAATAATAAAAAATCTCGTGACACAAATATAAATAGGCATAATTATAAATGACTTAAAATTTACTCCTGAGTCGTATAAAACATTCGCTGACGCAGTTTTTTAAAATAACCATCGGTAATGTTATTTTTCAAATTGGTAGTAACACAAAAGTTTTGCTCATTTACGGAATAAAAATATTAAAATGCATACTTTTGCTCTTCAATGATATATTTTATGAAAAATTAGCATCTACAGAATAAATCTATATCTCATGTGCATTTTTTTCAGATTCATTGAAAATAAAGCTTCATAAATCGTCATTTGACTCAACTAGACCGCTCCAACTTCCTTAAAAGGGATTTGACTAATGATAATAGATGAAATCGCAGCACTTTTACTAAATCTATGCCGTTTTCGAAAATAAATATCTTCATAAAATTCTTTGGAGATTGCCGAATCACGAATGGACCGTTCCACCAGCGCGCGGTTGATTTCTTTCCGCTAGATTTTTGTTCTTCATAATCATTATCTGAATTGTTCAAAAAATCGTCCATCATACACGCTACTTCTGAATAACTTTTCTGAGGTTATGTTCGGTTCTGTTCAATTCGGTAGTTCAACAAACCTCGGGCGAATCGTTCGTAGCGTTAGGGTTCATTTACACCAGGTCGACCGCCGCCTCAGCAAGCCGACTGCGCCCTCGCAACACAAGCAACTTCGGCTTGCCACAGCCGGGCCCTTCTAAACCAAGAGTAAATTATACAGAGGCGCTTGATAAAAAAAATAAGTTACAATCAATTACTATATCGAACGATAAATGGGAAATAAAAAATTGCACGCACATTTACTAGATTTAGACATTTTTACATTTTATCTGAAACGTCCCGGCTACGGAATTTCTTCTGTTAGTCACATTTTACTACGTTTTATCATTAATATTTCCTTTAAATATTGGGTGATCCCCTGTTTTTATTGTCGTTACGGAATCTTTAGATTTTTCTCACTCGTGAGCAGTTTATATAAGCCACCTAAGTCTTATTTACTGTACAAATTATTAAATATAAATGTAGTCAGCGTGCCATTTCCCTAAAGCGTATCAACAGGATAATTTTTGGAGGCCTAATTTTTCGTTAAAAGTTCGACGACTTGGCTTCAACGAAAAGGCCCGAGGTGCCTTTTTGTTTGAAACGTGTCGATGCAACAAAATGGTCACGCGATCAATACTATGAAATGGTCGCGAGGGAATTCATCGCTGTGATTGGCGCTAACCCGTGTCAGACGTCGCGTGATGGCGCCACGCGCAGAAGGGCGGAAGTGTTTAAAAAATAGGACAAAACGCGATTCGTATGTTTTCAGCTCTATTTTCACGATCTTTCGTCCAACTTCGGAGTTTTGTGGCCCCACTGGAAGTGGCGAAATGACATTTTGGTTGCTCGTATTTTTACCCAATATCATTTGGTTACGTTACACCCGGACGGAAAATATCGGCCAAACCCAAGCTGTTAGTTTGTTAGCGCACACGATGCGGCTAACTTCATACAAGCGTTTGCCGAATTGACATATAGTTGGATCTTGCGACAATAGGAGTAGTGGTCAGAGATGAGTACCTGACGTATTTATTTTTTACAAATCCAGTGTAGATTTGCGATTTATGAAAATATGTTCATTGTGGGCTTGACCGGTGGCATTGCTACTGGCAAGAGTACCGTCGCGGCTATTTTTCGAGAGCACGGTATACCAGTCATCGACGCTGACACGATAGCTCGACAAGGTTAGACCTTCGAACTGATATTCAAACTCAATGTCCGCTCGGTGGTTTCGTGAAAGTTCTTTCATAACATCTCCAGCTTCTTGCCATCGAAAAAGATGTTCCCGAAATCTGATCCCGAGTGTTCACAGTTGTAGAACCGGGAAGAGCAGCCTGGCGGAAAATACGAACGGAATTCGGCGATGGGGTATTCCAGGAGGATGGCAGCCTCGACAGAACGAGACTGGGCGATTTGATATTCAACGATATAGAGAAGAGGAAAAAATTGAATGCTATTACCCATCCTGATATATATAGACAGATGTGTTGGCAGGCGCTTAAATATTTTCTCCATGGTCATCCTTTCATTGTCATGGATCTACCGTTGTTGTTCGAAACTGGCTCGATGCTGAACTACTTGCACAAAATTATTGTAGTTACATGGTAAACGCCTTTTTACCCTCAACATATTTCGAGCGAACGATGCACAGTCAAAGTCAAAATGGACTTGACATATCGATTTTAAAAATTATTCTCATGCTTTTGCTGCACTGGATGTTGAAGTTTGCATCGTTGCAACGCAACAACCATTAATTCTTTTTAATTGGTTAATTTTTTTTGGCCCTCAGGCTGTAAAAACCAGCAGACGTTTTCGCGTCTTATAAAAGATTCGTAACCTCATTTTGCAAAAAAGGAGGCTTTGAATGATGATAAAAATGAACAAACAGAATATGCACGGAAAAAAATCACTGCATTCTAACGGTGCAAACTTTAACGCCATTTACTACACACAATGTTACATACTAGTCCGAACATTGAAGTTAGAGTTGGATTCTATTCATGAATTTCTGTGCCCAATGAATTCTTGATGATATTTCATCATCATTGAAGTACAGAAATCCAATTTGTTCTTCTAACTCTGGGTAAGATTACGTTTTCGAACTTTATTCGAATTTTACAAAGAATTTCGGGCAACACAATTATTGTTTAATCCTTACTAGACGCTATTTAACATATAACTTCAAGAAATTTTTCTAAATTTACCAGATCACCAGATTAAATTATTTTAGGCCAAACATATATATGCGTTTCCTGGTGCAAAAGGGTTAACACGGTTACAATCCTAAGGTATTCATTTCGCGGAGGGCTGCATTTTGTGGGGGCATGAGTGGGGCCCTTCCAAATCATCGGTAAATTACAGTCCCGCTTAATAAAAAATAAGTCGCAATCAATTATCATACCCAATGACAAATGAATAAAACATCTTGCCCAAATTTAGTAGATTTCAACTTTTTCACATTTTGTCTCAAAAGTCGCGGCTACGAAAATTCCTCTACTAGTCACATTTTTCCAAACTTTGTCACTAAAATTTTGTTTAATCATTCGGTCACCCCTGATAATGTTGTCATTTTGGAATATTTCGATTTTTTTACACGACATCTAGACTTGTTTAATGTATAAAGCGTTGGATAGAAGTCTGGCCAGTGTGTCATTTCTGTAAAGTACCTTATAAATTGGACGACTTCTGGGGGGCGTAATGCTTCGTGAAAAACTCTGTAACTTTGCTTGAAATTTAGCCATAGATTGGGATGTATTTTCACTTCGCTATAGATGAAAATGAGTTAGTAGTTAAATATTCGAGTTCGCGAAAGGAATACCTTGAGTGAGTTAGACTGCTCCGACATTGAGCTATAGTTCAATATTTCCACGATACTCTTCCATTTGTCTCCATTGCTGTTGCGCCGCTACTAGTTTTCATATTTTACGAAATCGCTTGTGCTCGATATCGATATGACGATAATACCAAAGGGTCCGGTGTCTGACCGCTCACCCAACGAATGTCATTCTGTAATGTGATCATTGAAGGAAATTATTTTTTGGCTACAGCGAAGAGGATCTCCAGTTGCAGCGTCTCATGGAGCGATGCGGTTTTACAGAGACAAAGGCAAAGTTGAGAATCTCCGCACAAATGCCTCTGGAAAAGAAGATGGAAATGGCCAATTTTGTTATAGAAAATTCTAGTACGGAACAGGACACGAGAGAGCAGACGACTAAAATTATAAATGTTTTACGATGTTCGAAGCGTCACTGGCGATTGCGCTTTCTGCTTGGTATTTGCTGCACGGTTCTTCTAGCCGGTGCGTACTGGTTGAAGAATCGCTCGGCTAAATCCGCTCTAACCGCTTGAATGAGAGGACGTTGATACTAATGAATCTGCGTTGCTAGAGTAATGTCGTTGACAGCGTCCGATAGGTCCATCGTGGATGGCTTGCGATAAATGTGAGGGCTTTAGAGGAGGCGAAATGTTTCGGTATTCGCGAAATGTTGCAAAATTTCAATTTCACGCACCGGACGGAAGTTCTTAGCACACGGTTGCACAACGATGGATGTCTACGAAGGTCTTTATTCAAATAACTGAATGAACATGGACGTGATAGAGTGGCCGTTTGAAGGTTCATATCCGCGATAAATTAATGACTACATCAGTCAGACGCAACTGATATTAGTCAAATCAAGTGGAAGTATATTGGTTTCTACGCGATAAATAGACAAATGAGGCTCGTGTTTCCCTTTCTCGCTCTCACAAGACTACTTCTGTATCATTCAGCCATCATTTTGTTTTTGTGACGAAACCAATTAACGAAGCATCTGTATAAAAAAAAATAACGTTTAACGGGTTATGCCTAGTTGTAATAGTCGAAAGCAGCTCATTCTTGGGATTTTCTTTTAGAAAATCGTGATCAATTTCTACAAAAATTAGGTATTTTAAAAAGTATCATCTCAGAAACTCACTGTTTTTTTGTGTCAAAATATTTCATTATAATCGATTAACAGTATTTTGCGGTGAGCCCTTCTGAGCCAGATTACACGATATGGAAAAATCAAACAGATTTCGTTAGTATATTAGTTAATGCTATGATTAATCGAAGGAATTTCCGGAATACGAAATTGAAAAAAAAATGGCTCAGGATAAAGGTGGGTCTTGATTTTTGCGGTAAAGATGGGCATTTTTCGTTTATCAAATCGAAAGTATACATCGGGAAAAAAAATCCAATCAAATACTATATTTTTACATCTATAAAAAGCCATAAAAATGTTAGAAAGATCGATGAAGTAGTTTCTTAGATATTTTGCGCACCTTCGTAAAGTATTATAGCTTTTGTCGGGCTACGATACCGTCAACATCGATCCGATCACCTTGAAATTTTCCGGGAACATTTATAAGATGATATACTGTCGAAGTATATTGATTTTGTGATTTTTCGACTTTTACGACTAGGTTAATGACCAGTTATCTTGCATTAGCGAAACGGGCTATGATAAAACCATCTACAATGCTTCTACCGATGTCCTAGGTTAATCATAAACATATTTATGCCGTTTCGATGTGCACTTCCTCCAATATTGTTCGGTATGTCGCCGATATCCGTGCTCCGAATTACCTGTCCATACACCCTGCTAATCTAATTCGCCGACGAGGAGGGCTATGTAACCGCACATGTCAGATCAATCCGTGCAGACATCGAATGCATAAAGAAAAAAATGAAGAGTGAAAACAAAAAAGGAGTGTAAAAGGCTTCGGACTATAGAAGATGAGTGAATTGTATCGATCCGTAACCAGCCAAAACTATCAAGGGGTATGACGAACACCATAACGGCAGGCTGGTCATTAAAAAAATCCTGTTTGTTAACTGTAACAGATGCATTTACGTTTCCCGTTCTTATCTTTCGTCCATCCATCCTTTTTCCATGCCATGATAATTTTGGACTTTATAATGGTGAAATGTAAAATTAATCCGAGAGGAGTTCAGGATAATGAATAAAAAATAAAGGTAACATATGGGTTTCTTTCTTCTATCATCGATTAGTATTATTACTCACAAACTTTAATGAAATCAAACACACGTATCTATTCAATCGATACTTAAATCTACGATTTGCAAACGATCGGTTGTTAGAAGAAACAAAAAAATTAGTGTTCAATTGTTCGAGCATCGTATTTTCGAAGTTGGTCGGTGGAACGTGAACTTGTACTATGCAATTTTTTTTTCGTCTCATTATTTACTTTTAGTACCCGCGGATAATTGTAACTTTGAAAACATCGTTACGAGCATGAGGATATTTAAATAACTATATCATTAATGGAATTGTACAAATTCATTCCAATCGATAAACAGCAAAGAAAAGAAAAAACATTGGCCGGTCAGTGACTAAATATTGTACTATTTACAGTGGCGTGTAACATTCATGTACAAGACAGCCTCAACCGACAGTCCTGTGCTTAATATACAAATCGTTACCCTCCTCTCCCTCCCGTTTGTACTTACAGTAGTAAGAGACCTAACTACGCGATAACTTGATTGGCCCAAACCATATGCATCCTACGTCCTTTTGAGACCGAATAAAACGCACTTTCCTTTCGCTGAAATCCTACAACATCTTACTCGGGAGTACTCGACAACATCGCTGTTCTCAATGGCGACAAATCTTTCTTGCAAATCAACACGCTTGATTGTTCGTATTATAAGTATGCGAAAGGACGCTGTTCTGGTGGGCCATTATATATGTCAACAAATTGCAAATCGTAAAGTAAATTCAAATAAAATTATTGAAGCGGCTTCTCTGAGAAAATATTTATTCCGAATGGCTCGATAAGAATTTGTTGGAATAAACATTCGCTCGGATTCAAGAGTAAAGTGCGCTTTACAAATATGGTGGAGTGGGGTAAGAGATATTGGCGACCATATATATTTATATATGAGATAATATCAATCGAAGGCACTTTCACTCCGAACTCTTTCGATTGCCTCGTGATCGATAAACCTTGAAGTTCCTTCGAAACAAGTCTACCCAAGCATTTTTATTCTGAAAATATGATTATTTCTTATAACATGTTTAGGAAAATTTGACACTGATCGCGTAAAAGCAATCGTCCCAATCTCGAGTCGAGTTGTTCGAGTAGATTGACGCAAATATTGACGGAGATGATGCTTTTAGTAGAAATTTAGCTGGTCGCCATTATCCCTTCGGTGAGAGGGGGTACCAAATGCCAAGGATATTTCAAGGGAAAGGAAAAATATCCATTTACTTCGAGATGAGCCACGAAGAGTAATAAAAAAAAAACTTACGGTTATAATAATTTTCTATGTGTAAATAATGAATCATCTTCATTGCCTGGGAACTATCGAGCGTTACCTTCGGGTGGTCGGCATTATCCCGTTCTCCCCAAAACGACACGAACCCATGAATGGCCATTTCGTTTATTTCCCATCCCGTCATCACCCGATTCCCATTTTTCAACTATTTTTACAATAGTTATCTATGATTAACGTATAATAAAATGGTGTCGGATTGCGGTTTCCATTGAAATTGTGCCACTGACACAAAAATTCGCTCCCGCGTGCCATCTAACGCCGCTGAAGCCCCACGCGAGGGTTTCAAATCTGCAAAGCGTAACGCTTTCGTTAGCCCTCGTCGATTTGGATGGGCTATTCGATATTCCACATTGGATCGTCTTTCCGGAAAATATTGCCGTTCAATGTCGAGCTTTTTTCTTTCTTTTATCATCGTCAATCATCGCCGTTTAAGGTACTCGTGGTCTTTTTTTTTTTCTTACAACGCAAGACTTTCCCGTGCCTGCCGAGGAAAGTTCATTCCTCGATCGTACATTAGACTCGCGGAATGATCAGACCCGTATATGTATTATTGAAGAACGGGCCTCAGTTCTTGAGTCATTATCGGATACGAGACCATGGGAGCTGTGGCTCCTGATATGGACATGGGTAAACTCGCGTTTTGCTGCGAGTTTCCTTGATTTCCAAGCTGTTGATTGTTCGGCTGCGAGCCACTCATCGTTATTGTTTGCTGGGCCATCGTGACTATAGGCGGTGCTATCGACACAGGTGCCATTGAGACGGCTGCGATTGATACGGGCGTGACAGTCGCTATGCTCACGGGTACCGTAGCAACGCTGGCGGTCACGGTTCGCAGTGTACCCGCTGCGACGGCTGCGTTCACCATTTGCTGGGGGGTCGGTGCCTGCGACGGTGGTCCGGTGTTCGTGATCGTCACGGCCGGTACCGTTACCGCCGTTACGTTCGTCGTACGCTTTCCCGACATTCTCAGCTGTGCATTCTGATCGAGAAGAAATTCGTTCGTCGCCGTCAAGTCGCTTACCTGCAAAATAAAGAGAGCGTTCAATAAAAATTATAAAAAAAAAACATATTACATTTAACGGAATAAAAAAAAAAAGACTTTCGCGTACTGCATTTGAAGACGATTCATTACTCACTTGTTTCTTCAGTTCGTCGATTTTTTTTCGCAGCAGGGAGTTTTCATCTTCGAGAACAATGGCCCTCGCCTCGTTTCTCGCTATCACTGGATAGTAATATCCTGGAGTTATCTGCTGGGTCGTATGCTGTCCCAGCAACTGCGACGTATCAAAGTGAACGACAGTCTCGCCTGAGACTATGCGTCGCTTCGGCTCCGGAGGGCCAAGTATGTCGCCCGGATGGGGCGTAGCGTTGTAACCGTTGCTGGTCACAAGGGCATGCTGATCGCCCAGCTGCCAGTGAAAACTACGGACAGAAGTAAGAGGCGGATGAATTATTTTGAAAATTATGGGCATTCGAGTTGGTTTGCAAATTTTCACTCAATTTTTTATTCGCGTTACTCGAGCTGCTTGTATTGGGAAATACGTTGATGCATCTTGTTTACGGCTTGGGAGAAAATTCATCAAATGGTCACAGCGTGCATTATTGGACCGAATTATTCCAATAATTGGATGGATAATTTGTTTTTTTTTGTCTAATGTTCAATTCTGACAACGTTGCGGATCTGTTTTTACTAGAAGTTATGAATATCCTTTAGCTGCTCGTGCATTTCTAAGAATCGTAAACATCCAATGATGCAATTCGAATCGCGATAAAGCCACAATGAAAGCAAAATGCAAGCGGTTCATCTTACGCCAACTTTTTTCCTTTCCAAAGAACATACATTGATCGGCAAGGGCGAAAAAAGATCTTCCAAACGTCGAATGTGCCGTATCTTGTTCAATCATACGAAACTTTCGTCAAGACTGAGGGAAAAGAATGACATGCAAAATATCGATAAGTTTGCACACAACGGGATTAAATTACGTAAATGTACGACAAGCTTGTACGCTTATCTATTATAAAACACGGCTGATGTTGGAGAGCAGTCGGTATTACGTAAGTGCGAGTATTCGCGAACGAGTATTTGCATCTTTGGAGTTTGGTTGTGGCGTGGCGCTCGCGGCGATAAGCGCGTGAGATCGAGGCTAACGTTGAGCGCAGGATTATGCAAAGTATCTTCTTCTTTACACGAGAAACCATTTTTTTCTTCTTTTAGAACAGAAGCGTACCGGACGACAGGTGGCCAAAAAAGTGTTCGAAAGAAGAAGCCAGAGCGATATTAAATGCAAACCCATCCAAATGAGGACTGGAAATGAAGGAAGAAGTCGAGTGGAAGCAACGTGGCGAAGGATGAGAGACAAAGATATAGAGGGAGTAGAAAAAATAATCGAAAGAGCTATGCGAATAAAAACCGACTAGGAAGAACAACAAGCCTGGTAAAAGAAAAAAAAGGCGAAAGACAAATGTCAACAAGAAAGAAAAGAAGGAGACGGGTAAAAGGGTGTCAATGTTCAGAGAGGGGAATTGTGTAAAACCCCGCACGGGTATACTTGGCAATGAAGAATTGTGCTATACTAGAACAGAAGCCAATTGCCCGAAAAAGCGATTGCCTCTTCGCTATTGATTTGTCGCAAAGTAGCATTCTTTCAAATATGAAAAATTCTAGGGATCGAAACTTCTGTTGCGTTATAAGCAATAAAGAAAATTACAAAATTAAATTGGAAAAAAATATAAAGAAAAAAGTAAGAGATATATGAAGTAGCAAATATAGATTTGCTTACTTCCTCTCTTCCTCGTATCTGGGATTTTCGCCGTTGGTCGTGCCGTTGACGACATGCTGTTGTCTGGGTGGTGCAAGATGCGGTTGCGCCGCGACGCTAATCGGCGACTCCTCCTTCTTGTAATGACGGAATTTGCATTTTTCCCTTTGGCAGCTGCCCTTCACGAAATCCTTGCATATCGGATACTCGGGTGTGTCGGCGTTACTTTTCAAACGGTTCATAACGTGGCTCGGCAATTCGCCGGTGCTGCGGAAATGCTTTTCCTCGCTCTCGGTTGCATGAAGAAATTTGCAGCCCGGCCAGTGACACATTCCATTCTGATAATCGTGACAGAAAGTGTATTCCTCGACCGGATCGTCCTCGGAGCGCTCGTGAAGATACTTGCATCGTTTGCCACGATGACAAACGTTGCGCAAAAAGTCACGGCATATACGACCGAGCGACGAGTCGCCGTTCACGTTTGATCCACCGGCCATTCTTGACCCTCGATTCTTCGTTGACTCGTCCGATTTTCTCTTCATCGATACATTCTTTCTTTCCCAAGCGCCTTTATGGAAATGCCCTCCCTACGGTGTTGTGCGACACGAGATGCGACTGCACCTGCGAAAAAAGGAAAACAATTATTCTTAAGAAATATTAAAAGGCGGTTGAAAATAAGCACACCTGACTGAATCCTCTTGAAATATCTCCCGAGTGCTTCCATTTGAGAAATAGAGAGAAAAAAATTCCGTAAAATCTACTTTATAACATGAAGAGGTTATAGCCAAGAATGGACTCCACGAAGAATCTGAGGGACCATTTCATGGCCCCGGAATCGCAGATTAATCGGTGGGTCATTCAGTCACAAAATTGTTGAGTATTGAAACTTTAAACCCGTTTTCGTGAAAACCACTTTTTCGTGAATCTCGTACAAGTGAAAAACTATCCTATCGATCATTTTGAAATTCCGCACACTTTTAGATAACATAACTACCGCCCATGTGAACCTAATGTTCCTGGAAAGTCGTTTTTTTTTAAACGACGCTTACGTTAAGAAATACTACAGTAAAAATTTCATGAAAAATAGAACCATTTTTTCAAAAAACGTACAATTTTTTTATTTTTCTTTGGATTCTCTAGGTTCACATGGAGACTTAAAAATCGAAAACGTCTTCTCTCCGATATTTCAGACCGCTGCACCAGACGCTGGGTTGTACGCCGTGGAACAACGCACGCAGCAACCGACTCTGAAGCAAGTGTTTTACAGACGCCACTATAAAATATTAAACAAATTTTAATTGCGTGGAATAAACCGTTTCGACACAAAAAAAAAAATTGAAAACTCACTCATTTTCGTCTGCCTATAGAGATCTTCCCCGTAAGAAAATAAAAATTACAAGGCGTTTGTGATTTTAGTTTGTACGCCATGATTTTCGCACTTCAGCATCGCAGCAATGCTTTATTTCGTTATATGATTACATAAATTTAAACGGGAAATAAAATAAAAAATGAATTTTTCATTACGGCAATGAGGGACATATGATTTACTATTCCGCGAGAGCGATTGGGAAAATTGTGTCGGACTTAATGTACGTTACTCTCGACACATTCGTAATTTGCGAAAAGCTAAATTTATTTAGCAATTTATTTTACGCCATAAACGAATTATTTATTTTACCCATCACGTTGGATATTAATAGACTTCTGTGTCATGATCAGCTATGCATCACAATTGCTGAATGTGATAAACACATATACATGTACACAAGCACGTATATTCAGCGGCTGAAGAGACGTAGTAGAAAAACAATGTACGCGTTGAAAATCGTTGAATCAGCTTCTTATTAGGTGGCGCATTGCCAAGGCCACTTCCGTTGCCTACGTGGACGTATAATCTGACAGCAGTCAAAGCATCAACAGCTCGGGTTTATGCTCCAGTCATTTTCTTTTGCATTCTGGCGATGATTCGTTTCTTTCTCCTTTTCCTAATTCCGTCAACGATACTGCTTCGCAAAGTCCAGAGTTTGGAAATTAAAAAACATTAATTAAAGGGTTATGCCTAGTTGTAAAAGTCGAAAAATCATTTTTTTTTTCTTTCAAAACCCATATATTTCCACAGTATACCATCTTATAAATGTTCCCGGAAAATTCCAAAATGATCGAATCAAAGTTGACGGATTTATAGGCTGTTACGTTGACAAAAGTTTTTTCTCGAAAGTACGTTTTCAATGTTTTATATTTATTTTAGGCTACGTTGACAAATAGGCGGTACGTTTTACGTTCGTTTTAAAAAAGTTAAAGGTCGTTTGACGTACGTTTTAAAAGTCGGTGAGCGAAATATCTCAAAAACTACTGCGCCGATTTTTCTGAAAACTTCAGGGCTTATTCTAGATGTAAAAATATAGTATTTGATCAAAAGATTTTTTTTCGACGGATACTCTCGATTAAATGAACAAAAAATAGCAATTTTTTCGCGAAAATCAAGACCCACTTTGAACAAGCCCGTTTCGTTTTTAACTTGATATTTCGCAAATTCGATTAATCACAGGATAAATTAATATACTAATAAAAAAAAGTTCTCAGATGTTACTTTTTCGCATACCTAATTTGTGTAAAAATTAATGAATGCATTTTTTTTAACTCCAAAAATGAGTTTTTTGCGACCATTGCAACTAGAGATAACCCGTTGAGCAGTCTAATCAATCTGTGGATCTCCGTTTCCTTCCAATCTCGACCGTCTATAGTGTTGAAATGACGTAACACGTAGATTTTAATTAAGTTAATTTTATTTCATTTTTTTGCTTTCATTTATAATGACTGTTACACGGGTAGTAAGATTATATTAACAATATTATGTACAAGCTTTGTTATGGCTACAATATATTGCTTCGATCTTCCAAGAAGTCAGCCCCGAATGTACAGCAAGCTGGATATACCTTTTTGGAAAACTGAACTATGACCTTCCATTCGCGTGTCTTTTTTTGTTTTTCTATACATTTTCAATACTATTCACTTTCCCGTTGGATTCACTATTCAATCGCTTTCGCGTTTTATTCGTTACGCTCTTGTCTCTGTCTCTCTCTTTTTCTTCTAATTCGAACAGCGTTTCCTCGAGATATTCCGAATTTTACGATGGCAAAGTTGATCGTCGTTGTCAACTCTGCGAAATGGCACTCTACGGAACCGAGTTATTCGATGATAATAAGAAAATACGATAAATTTTAATCCGATTTGTTTTTGTATCAAAAGAAGTAATAGAAAAACCGTACGGAAACGTAGTCCTAGGCCGTATCGTGCGAATGGCCGTTTCTCATTGTATATTAAATTTTTTTTTAATTCGCCGTCGTCGGACCAACCGCCATTACGGGGTCTTTCATTCTCGCGTTTCACACGATTATTACGAATAAACTAAGGTGTTACTTCCCCGTTACTTAATTTGAATCTGACAAAGGGCTTGTTTTTTTTTCTTCAAAAGAACGAACATGTCCAATCGCGCAAGCTCGCCCAAAGTCCTCGATGCGTGTGTCAGCTCGTTATTTTGAAACAGCACTCTCAAGGATAAACAGGAATTCGTTATAAAATTTTTATTTCTCATAGAAATTAACGAAAGAAAAAAACAACAAAAACGTACGTATATACAATCACGCTTCCTCAAATGTTTCTCGCAACCTTAGAAAAGTCATTATCGTGTGTGCAAGTATGAAGAATTAGATCGAATAAATCAGTAAATTCTCAATGTAACTTCAATCGTTCTTATGTGATAATTATTCGCTTATAATACTCGCTGTACAGCCGAATACTTTTCAGAAGTTTCGGCGATACACAAGCATGGGCATCGCACTATTATACTTTTATTTATTTATTTATTATCAACTACATATATATATATATATATTATAAATAATCATACAACGAACGGATACGGTAAGGTGTGCATCGTTTTTATCTTTACATTATTCCTTGGCTTTTGTGTTCTCTTTTTTTTTTATGATAAGGAAGAAGTACGTCGTACGTCCGAAGAAGATATGACATCGAAATTGGCAGCGTATTGAACATTTTACGTGGTATTGTCTATACTTCGTTTGACAAAAAAAAAAAAAAAAAAAGAAAAGAAGAAAATAGAGGTATATGTATTTTTAAAAACGAGAATACACTCTTGTTCCTTAATCATTGTTCAGACGTACTTTGTTCAAACGCTACAATAGTCTCGTTTGCTTCTGTTTAGTTGGGCACGTGACAGCAGCTCTTTCGCTCTCTGAATCCCGTTCCCTCTCGTTTGTCCACGTGTTCCGGTCGCAAAATTCACACTTTGGCAAATGTGAGGCTCTCCTATGATTCATCTCGACGCTTTGTATCATAACAATGGAAATATACATATATTTATATTGATAACATATAAACGTATGTATACGTGTGTGTGTGTGTGTGTGTATGTACAATATACACGTTCGATTCCCGAGTCTGTCGAATGAAAAGGAAAAGCTCGGTAGCCCGTATATTCCGGACACGGGCATAAATTCTTTCTCGGTAGAACAAGGTAAACAAAGAGTGAAGTAATTTCGTCGGGATAAATGCGGCGGTTCTTTGCCATCGAATATATGTACAAAAAAATATGTGAGAAAACATTAGAACATCTTTTCGAGCAGCATCCATACGATAATAACGGCTATTGGTGCGACGTATTGTATGGGCACACTATACGACGTGTGCAAAAGATCGCCGCATTGTGCCTTGAGTTTCTTGTACTGTTTCAAAAGTTCCGTCTTCTCGTCGCTTATGAGATTGTACTTTTCCTTGAGTATAACGAGCTCCTCGTTCACTTCTTGTATCCGTTGATTTTCGTTTTTCGCACGATAATACAATTCCTTGAGTTTGCTGACGATATTTTCGCTGGTTTCTTGAACGAGCCAATCGCGCAGCTGATCGAGCTCCCGTTTCACCACCTGTTGTGCCTCGTGATCGTCCTCACCGCGCAACGACTCCAACGAATTAATGAGCGTACGAAGTACGTATTCCCGGCTCTGTGGACAATTCTGGCCGAGTGAATTGCCAATTGGTTTGAGGGTCTTTGTGTACTCGCCGTCGAGATGATCGTCCTCCTGGAGTTGGTCGTCCGAGCCCGAGCGTGGTGGGTGATCGTCGTGTTCGAGATGCTCGGGCTTCTCGATGTCCTCGTCGTCCTTCTTGATCTCACGACGATCGAACGTGGCGGACGAAGCCAACGAGTCGTTCGGCGATTCGATGGAATCGGAGGAATCGTCGTCGTTGGCGGCTGTCGCAACATCCGCAAATTCCTCCTCGGGTCTGTAAGCGTGATCGTAATGAACTTCCTCGAGATCCTTGCCGTTCGTACCGCTCGCGAAGCGTACTTCGAGCTTCTGTTGCTGGCCACTTTCACGCGTATGCTGCTCCTGTGGCTCTTTCTCCGGGCTCGAGTTCTCATCGAATTCGTTGTTCGGATGTTTCATTTCGATCATCGACTTTTCATCGTTCTCGTCGTTGAAGCCGATCCACGTGTCGTCACTGGCAACGCTGCTGTCGTCGTCGTTGCTTTCGAGATAGCTATCGGATTCGGCGGAATCGTCAAGATTCGTGCCAGCCCCGCTGCCGTTTACGAGAGTTCGTCTCATTGTTTTTCGTGTTCTCGTTGGCTGTTGTTGACGCCGTGCGATTGTCATCGGGGGGCTCGTTTCCGTTGTCGCGGTCGTCGTCGTTGTTACGATCCAGGCTCCTCCTCGGCTGTCGAGCTTTGCCGGATAATCCCTCTTCTTCGGGGAATCATCGAGCTCGTTCTTGTCGTATGGCTGCTCCTCCGAATTTTTCATCATCATCTGCTTGTTCTCGTTATCCTGATCGTAGCTTTGATTCTGTTCGTCGTCCATGTTGGTTAAATTCGTATCGATGATAGTCTCGGTCTCGTTGTGTATCTCGGCCAGCATTGCGTCGAGTTTATTGAGAATGGCGTTTATCGCCTCGATAGGATTGACACCTTCCTTGGCGAGGCTCGAATCTACATCGGTCACCAACTTTGGATTCATATCGACGAGGGTCTGCATGTAATTTCTCATTGCTGTAATGTGCTTTGGAATGTTGACGGGATCTTCGAGCCAACAATTGCGCAATCTGGCTTGAAGAAAACGCTCGACTCTGGCCTGCTCTTCGACCTTCTTCAAAAGATCTTTTTTTTCTTGCATCGCCCATTTGACGATTTCCGACGAGCTCTCCTCCTTCTCCGCGAGCTTCTTCTCCATGAATTGTAAATTTCTCTGCGCCTCGGTATACTTGGCCGCGAGTTCCTGAAGTTCCAATTGCGCGTGTTTCGACACATTGTGAAGACTCTGACACTCCTCCTCGGTCTCGTTCAAACGACTCTCGAGTTGAGCAAGTTTTTGGGTCACCTCGAGCTTCTCCCGGTGTACCTTGTGCAGTGCTTCTTTAGCGGCGACCTGATACTGCGCCTTCTCGTCTTCCAGTCTAAGCAGCTCGTTCCGTATCTTGTCCTCTGTAAGATTTTTCGAACAAGCGACCAGCTGACTCTCGACGGCTTTTATACGCGCCAATAGACGATCCTCGTCAATGAGGGCTTTCCAGGATTGATCGGTGGCCAGTCGCGTGTTCTCGACTAGGGTCTGAAGATGCGACAGTTTGCTCTGCAAAACTTTTTCCCTTCTGCTCGCCTCTTGTATGTACTGATTGAGCTTGTAGAGATCCTCGAGAGACACGTCGCCCGCCGGATTCGCCACCGACATTGTGCGACTCGCCTTGGCCTCCTTTCCGTCCGGCAGATAAAGCTTCAGCGTCGCTACGATGCAACCGTGCGTCACTTTCTTCGTACTTTCCATAACGTCCACGCCGAACTGTACAATGTCGCCGGAGCATACTTCGCGCGGCGACGATTCCAACCCCGTCGCGCTCAATCGTTGATTGTTGACGAACGTGCCGTTGCTGCTTCTTGTGTCTTGGAGATAAAACTTGCCGCCGCTGTACCACAGTAGCGCGTGATTTCGCGACAACACTTTGCAGTCGAATATCGCGTTGTTTGTGGCCACCCGTGCCCTCGCCACCGAGCGGCCTATCTTCACCGCTTGGTCGAGATTCAGCGTGCGCTCTTGAAACGCGTGCGAATTGTCGCGACATATCAATATACCCTTGGCGGTCATCTTGTTGCCTTCCGAATTCAACTGATTTTCTTCGTTCTCGTTCTGATTGTAACCTGCATTGTGTACCCAACAGCCGCTAGCTACGACCATAGCCGCGCAGACCTACCCGAGGATACGCGACTCTTTGGTAACGATTGTTTTTTTTCTCCCTCTTTCACGATTTTTCCATTCGGCGTCCCGTTCTTCTCAATTGCTTTGACACGTAGCTCCTAGTATCGCTGCCGAGCGACGCTCAGTTTTATTTATTTATAACAGGACTATGCGCTTTTGCTTTTCCATACAAAATTTTTCCACTCGAGATGGTATTCGCCCCGTGCGCTGTTCCTTCTCTAGACTTGTACACGTCGAGTCTCTGCGCATCCAAACTTTTTCTCCTCCTCGGCCGTGCGGTCTTCGTTGCACAGATTGTTCCACACGATTCGCTCGCACCTCAAACTGTCACTGCGACATCACCGTGCAAGGATACTTTTTTTTCGCAAATTTCGCGCGGTTCGTAAACGAAAAATTGACGGAACAGCACTCTTGGACGGGAAAAATATTGGCTGAACAATAGTCGAATTGTCCGACTGATGGGTCGACGGTACGAGTGGAGAAAACGGCGAAACAAAATGCACGGAAAGCGCGAACGAAAAAAATATGTCGCGAGGTTATCAATTTTAGCGTTAAACTGTTTGTCGCAATCACGTCAAACTGACAACTTTCGCGGCAACGATTTGCGACGGTGAGTGAAGGGTTCGCATTTTCGTGAGGGCGTAGGGCTCTGGATTTGGCATGTTCGATGCGACCGATGCAGACTGACACGGGGGCAGAGAGAGAAAGAAAGAGAGAGAGAGAGAAACAAAAAATTAATCGCTCACGTTATCCGATCGCCTTTTCGTTTCACCGTTTAACGTGTCACTCTCTCTCTCTCTCATCCTCTCCCCCCTCTGTTTCCGTATGTATATAAGTGTGCGATGGGGAATGAAAAAAAAAAAAAACACTGTTCCCGAAGTTTGTGTCTTCACTATGTTCTCGTGTGGCCCGAGTCGAAGTAAAATCCTCGCGATGTGTTCGATCGTCAACGCTGCTGCCGGTTGTTCGAGCGACGTTAGCCAGTCGTCTCTTTGGCGACGGGAGAAAAATATTTCCGCGAACGATCGCTCTACTGCTATTGAGCTCCGGAGGAACGATTGTAATTATCAAACGGTCGCTTCGCAGGACTGAAGATACACGCGCGCACACACATGCGGCCGAGAGATAAACGTGTCTGTATTGCCGAGACTTCTCCGAGTCTCCTCGCCCCGTCCCTGCAGGGCGGTAATCTCGAGAGATGCACTTTATTTCCGCGTACGATGAAGACGACGGGGAAACTTACGAGGAGATACCGCGACAGTGGCACTCCCGCAAACTCGCTCGAGGGGCAACACACTCGCGAGCGTTATTATCCTCGCAGTGAAGAGAGACGAGTTGCGCGAAAAAAAATGTTATAGCGAAACGAAAGAAAAAAAAGTGGGCGATTCGAGTTTTCTTTCACTTTGCGAGTTGTCTCTCCGCTTCCCTCTCCCTCCCTCACCAGCAGGAACACGAAATATTGCCTAGGCGATATGTGTACCAGCAGAGTTGGACAAGCGAGATAGGGAGAGTGGGTGCGAGAGAGAAAGACGCACGGAGCCCACGATCGTGGAAATAATAGCTCCTCTAGCCATCGTGGTTCACATTCCCTTTTGTTTCGACACGACCGCAAGAGCGTGTGCGTGTGTTAGATAGATAGAGAGAGAGAGAGAGAGAGAGAGAGAGCAGTCGCGACTCAAAGAAACGTTCCAAGTTCCGCGTTCCTTCTGTCTATCGACCCACGGAGAGCGCACGAGAGAGTTGCAAATCTCGTCGGCCAATGGACAAGAGACTAGAGACATCTCGTGGGAGTATCGGCAGCTAAGGAAAATCGCTGTTCAAAGATTCCTCTACAATCTTTCATTTTTTTGCGGAAAAATTGAGATTTATCGTGATGCGAAACGGATTTGGGTACAAGAGAGATGGCAGTGGGTGCGCATGCCGAACCTTGAAATTTCACGTCCAATCAGGGTCGAAATTTACGGGAAAAGTTCATTATAGTTTTATTACCGACTGAGTGCGTTTCGCACCGTTGTACTGATGTATATTTGCCGTTTTTATCTGCATGAAGGGGTTATGCCTTGTTGTAAAAGTCGAAAATAATTTTTTTTTTCTAAAGTGACATATTACAACCGTAAGTCATCTGATAATTGTTCCCTGAAATATTCACCGTGATCGGTTCAAAATTGTCAGATTTAAAGGCTGTTATGTGGACGCCCGTCGGAACGCTCGGAGCGTCGATCGAAACTTTACGCTTTTTTTTCGAGAGTACGTTTTCAAAGTCGGAGAACAATATATTTCAAAACCGAATGCATCGATCTTTCCGAAATTTTTATGGCTTTTTCTAGATGTGAAAATATAGTATTCGAACGAAGGCTTTTTTCCCCGATGTATACTTTCGATTTGATGAACGAAAAATGCCAATTTTTCCCCAAAAATCGACTCACTTTTTACACGCCCCTTTCTTTTTAAATCTGATATTTCGGATATTCCTTCGACTAATCTTAGGATAAACTACTATGGGCGAAATTTATTTAATTTTTTTTATATTAAATAACCTGGTTCGGAAGGGCAGTACGTCGGCTGTAAATCGATTATAATTAAATATTTGTACACAAAAAATGATAGAGTGTTGTTCAGATAATACTTTTTTAAATACCTGATTTTTGTAGAATTTTATAATCGTGATTTTCTATAAAAGATGCCGACAATCCGCTGTTTTTGACGAATATAACCAAGCATTGCCCGTTTTAAGAACGAAATGCATTTTTATTGAACTAATTACGCCTAGCTCGTGGCCAGAAAAACGAGGAATTTTCATGCATTTTTTTGGGCCAACGAGTCCAGCTTTTCGAATTTTATCAATGTGGTAGATAGAATGGTTTGTGCAGAGCGCTTTTTAAAAACGTCCTTCCCGGTTACCACTGCTGCTCGAAAACCAATCACCCAAGGTAAAAAATATTAGATTTCGCATAAAATTATGTAGTGCTCAGACGCGTGAATTCGATAAAATATTGATTTGTGAAAAAATGCCTCCAGTCCGAAGTGAAAGTAGCGATTTTCGGTTTAAAAAAAGCCCTCTATTTTCGTTGATAAAAAAGAAATATGCATCGAAAAAAATTCATCATTAAATTACTGGTTTTCGATGTGTAAAAGAAGCTTGTAAGATTTGTGAGTTGATTGGTCCAGTGATTTTTTAGATGCCGTGGATATCGATTTTCTAAAGGTCATTTTGAGAAAAACGCTTTAAAGTTCGCCGGTTTTTGGAAACCTATAAACGCCTATAACTCTCTAAACTTTGAACAAATTTTGAAATTGTCAGAGGCTATTTTTGATATGTTATACATTGAAAATCCGTTGGTAACGAAAAAATGATTTACAAAATTTTCAACTAGGTTTGAGGCCTGAAACGAAATGTCAGACCGAAAATATTGTCTGAGCGTTGAACTTTTTGTTTTTCGCACGCTTGCCGTGCAAGAAGTCAATTTGCAGCGGCCATTTTGAGCAGGTCAAACCTCACCATCGGAGCCGGATGCAAAAACAGGCCACGGACTATTTGAGTACATCAAGGGTCGACTGACATGTCCCGCGATAATTTTATTACGTGCATCACGATCTCTGCAAACAGAATGGTCCAATGAAGCGACGCCCACGCGAATTTCGTTTAAAAATGTAATTGGTCTTAATTGCGCGCCTGGAGGTGAGGGGGTGGCGAATCTTTGAGACGCCTGAGTCGTATTTCGTTATCGAGAAGGTTTGCGGTTGCGAACCCTTCCGATATATGCCAGCACTTGCGAAAACCACGAAGATTCAAACGAAAAAGGGCTTGGCTGAGTGAAAAAAAAGGTCGGGTGGTAGATTTTTTTTCAGCTCCCGGATAATTATAACTCCGAATTTGAAAAGGCAAGAATAGGGCCTGCGTTGAGCCACGTTGCAGATCGCATCGTTGGAGGGCAACGATTTTTTTGTTCATTCTTTATTTCCATATTTTTATGCTTGTCGAAAGCCTTCTTCTTTTCAAATTGAGGTTGTAAATCTCTCATATGAATACGCAAAAACGTTTGAGTCTTTATCACAGCTGAACAAAAATTCGAACAATTAAAAAGAGTGGACTTTCGTTGCGCTCCAACGATGCAAACTCCAACATCATCTGTGTAGATATTCAGTTGGAACATTGCGATAGCGTCTATTTTCGGAGACCGCAAAAATGTGTAACGCAAGGCGGAAGCGCGCGGTTTGCCCTAGCGAATCCTTGCTTCCTATTTCATTTTCATAAATGTCGAATGCGAAATACCCCGGTAAGGTAGTGTTCTGCGATAAGTCACCGCGTTTCTTCGGCACTTGTATCCGTTGAAATAAAGTCTAGACTGCGCTTTGTAGCTTGATTATGAACGATGCTACGGCTTGTGAATAACCCCAAAGGGACTACAGGAGCATCCGGTACAAGCCCGACGAATCGATATTGCAGACAAACTCATGCCGTTTTGCACGATTTTTCAGAAACCTGAGAGACATTTGCCCCCTCTCGCGCCCGTCTTTCATTAGCAAGTAAAAGGAAGCCAATGTTTTCCGAAATGTTAGTCGCGTCGTGTTTTAAACGCGAACATAACCAACAAAAATTCATCGCCAAGCAGACGTAAGTGAACATATTCAAGGTTCGTATTGTGATCCAGCAGGATAATCATTTTCCAACTCTTGTGGAAAAAGTTAATCCGTTGGAAAATTTGAAACGCCAAACAGATTTGTTTTTCCGTCAGAACGTTTGTCTTCAATGTCAACTGACTGACAGTTCCGTGTTTACATCGAGTTGACGCGATCTGACTGCGAATAAACGATCCCTAGATAGGCTTGTTACTTTCCGAGATGATTTCACATTGTTTCACGATTGAGGATGACCCAATCTCAGTGTATGCGAATCTTTAGCGAATCGAAATGTCGGACGACGAGGATTACATGTCCGACAAGTTTCTCCAGGCAACGGAGAAACTGGCGGCGCCGAGTCTTCTGTATCGCCAGTCGGAGAGACGGCAAATGGAGCTATTGAAAAGAAGAGTCGATCATGAGGCCAAGATGAAAGACAAACATAAACCCATGCGCGTTATTGAACAGGAGAAGAGAGAAGAAGGATTATCGTCCGCGATCTCCTCTAGCAACAAAGGTACTATAAATTAGCGTCTATAATTTTTAGGCATCGGAGGACGCGCTGGCCTTTTGGATAGCATCGCGCAAGATGGCTCATCGAAGGAGGCGCGTCATTTCTTCTATGCTTTCCTCAATTGTTTGACACGCTTGAACGACAATTTCAGGTTTCGAAATGTTGATGAAAATGGGCTACAAGCCCGGACAGGGAATAGGCAAGACGGAGTCAGGCATATCAGAGCCGATCGGCATTGACATTAAAGGAAACAGAATGGGACTCGGCAAAACGGTTGTCAAGAAGTCAGCGAAAAAATCGAACCCTGTAGAGAAATTGGACAACATGAAGACTGACGATTTTCGTATACGTTTGGCGCAAAAGAAAGCCGAACAATTGGCCGAGGTGGATTTACTGAAAAGTCAGCGAGTTTGCGAACAACTGGACGCGCATAATAAAATTGTCGAGCCGCGCGAAGCTTGGTACTGGCCCTGTGTGAAAAAGGCCGAAGAGAGCGACGACGGGAGTGAGAGCGAGACCGAGCTTGAGGAGGAAGACGAGGATACGGAAAAGCTCACGATAGCGGAAAAATTGGAAATATTGACGAAATACTTGAGGGATAAGTATTTTTATTGCACATGGTGCGGTGCGACGTACGAGGACGAGGACGATCTACGCGACAATTGCCCCGGTGGAACGAGAAATGATCATTAGAACGATCACGTTTACATTTCTTCACGTAACATCACCGAAATTTGTGCAACACTTTCGAGTTAACAAATAAAAATTTACGAAAATCTCCGCTTATAGCACGACGTTTATATCGAAACAAAATATATATCGTCGAATAAAAATACGAATTTATTGAACGATCAAACCTGTCGAATAATTTGAAAAAGATGTTGCCGCCGCCTCGATAGCCCTTTGGGCGGCAAAAACATAAAAAAGGCATCAGCGTAGTAATGCATAATATTGGTACGGGACAAGAGTAGGCATTTGCGTTCGCAAAAATGATCGTTCCGAGGGGAAAAAATAAACGAAACCACGGGGGCTGACCGCGAGCCAGGAAGACTATTAAGACTTGGCAGGAGCCCTACGCCCCGAAGAGTTTTGTACGACTGAAGAAAATCAGCTATAAAAGCGACTGTTGCACGTTTTTCTCGTTCATTCTCACCCACAGCTTCGAAGCGAGCACCTTTTTTTTAACGCAAAAACATATTCGAAATTTTTCGTCGTTTCTTTCCGTTTATCGATAATTACCAGACGTTTCACCATGTTTATATCATTCGTGCGATTGTTGTTGCTGACGAGTCTCGTTGAAATCAACGCAATGGTCCAAGAGTCCGGGGATGAAAATTGCGAGACACTTATGTCAGAGATACACATTACCAAGGGTACATATTAGCTTCGAAAAACATAAACGGAATATACGCGAGAAAAGGAATGTGGGAATTGCATTGACGTAGCAAAATCATAAACTAAATTAATTGAGTTGGAGCGTGACGAAAAACCTTGTTTATTTTTTTTATTTCGTTATTTTTGTTACTATCTAAACTCTGCTTTTGGAGGTTTGGGTTACGGATCCCTAAGGAGCTTTAAAAATCTTTTGATGATTTTTTTTAGCACACTACTGTGCTAAAAAACGGCCAAACTTGAATACCATGAGAAGTTGTTGCTGTTAGACTCTTAAAAAATGAGCTTCAATTGCAGATGAGTACGACGAGGCGGGGCGATTGATCAGGACATGCAGCGGTGACGTATCGGTGACGAAGTGCGAGGGTTTCTGCAACTCGCACGTTCAACCGAGCGTCATGACGGCAACAGGCTTCTTGAAGGTTCATTGTTCACAAAGACGAAAGCTAAAAATTCCCCTTGACTGAAAATTCTTCGCGAGGAGCACGATTAATTTTTTATTCGTGCGAACTTTATATTTCAGGAGTGCTACTGTTGTCGCGAGAGTTATCTGAAGGAAAGGATGGTCAGGCTCAACCATTGTTACGACGCCGATGGCGTGAAGCTCGAGAACGAGGAGCTATCGACCATGGATATAAAGTTGAGGGAACCAGCGGACTGCAAGTGCTACAAGTGCGGAAATTTTTCGAGATAGAAACGGAATTTCATCGAACGAATATATAGCGAATAAGCAACTCACTGATATCTCACAAATTGTATAACCGCGATGAGGAAAAAGTAAATTCGACACGATGCTATTCTGGAAATTAATGGATTTTACCCAGTATGACGAATAAAAACTGAGTAACGCGATGTACGGTGTACTTTAATGTTGGAGTCCGTCTACTCGAAACCTGAGGTCTGAATCCCATCTACCTGAACCCTGAATCTCGTCTATCTGAAACCTCCACTTTTGGACGTATCACGAAACGACTATTATTGCCTAAATATGAATTGACGAGAATATTAGGGTTTTTTTCATCGATAACTAGACGACCGTTGTATCGTTGAGGTGCCGATATTATTGAAGATTGCACGGCCATGTTTTTGCTTGAAAAAGTCCTGTTGAATTGGAATCACGATATTGTTGAAAAGAAAATCTTCGCACGAACGCAAAGTCCTGTACGGGACAAAGCAAGATAATCGACGGCGCTACGAAAACATTATTCCGAATAACTAATAACTTACGAGGATTCTACGTTACGTCAAAATTGTACGAGCTTTTTCTTTTTACTCCGAAAGGGTTTTAGAGTGAAAGGGTTTACTTTGAAATTCGTGGAAGACGAAAGGAGCCGACTCCGGAGGAGGCACAACCGAAATCGATTTAGTCCGTGTTAACAAGGCTAGAGCATTAAAGCACTATCGTGTATAGGGGATTGCTGAACCACGGGGAGTCCCCCAATGCGGTTGTTAGACAAAGTAGTCGAGGAAGTGTGTTTTTTTTTTCGCGAGTCTAAGGATCAATGTATCTCTGTATTTTCGACGTAGGCAACGTGCAAAAGTGTAGTTCTATGTATCTTCTTCTTATTTATTTATTTATATTTCATATATAGACAGAGTGTTTTGCGCCATGGACCGAAACATTTTTTGCGGGATTGGGGGGTCTTTGATAATTGTTTCACCCTTAGACCCTATGTCCTAAATGTCACGGTAATTGAGGTATTTTTTTTAATTGCCGGACATTTCGCCTTCAAATCGTCATAACTTTTTTGTTAGTGGTTGCAATAGCACGAAATAACTTTTATTGTGTTCTGCAATGTATGTTTATTATAAATAAATCATTATTTGATACAATTGGTTGTAAGGACGTGACTCTTGAGCTTCGAGTCTTAAAAATGTGTAAATGTATGAAAAATGAATTCATTGTAAAAAAAAACTTGTTCTCCTTATTTTGACCACATGATGAATTATTTCTATGACATGTAGCATACCATTGGAAAGGGTATAAAATAGAGACATTTTTTAAACAAAGGTAAGTACAAAAAAGCTTTTAGTCTTTTTAAAAATAAATTTGGAAGTTGACATTTTTCATACATTTACACATTTTTAAGACTGGAAAATCATGAGCCATTTTCTTAAAACTAATTGTATCAAATATTTATTTAATTATAACAAAAATAGATTGCAACATACAACAAAAGTTCTTTCGTGCTATCCACAACCACTAATAAAAAAGGTATGACGATGTAAAGGCAAAATTTCGGGTAATTGTAAAAAACGAAAGAAAGCATATTTAAATTACCGCGACGATTGGGACATAGGGTTTGAGAGAATATGTCCTGATTGATTCATCATCGCCGAGCCGGAACTACTAAAGTTAGAAACGAAAAATTTGAACAACAGGCTCCTTTTGTGACGTAAGCACCCGCTAAGAAAGGATTTTTGGAAATTCATCCCCTGAGGAGGGTAAAAGGATAAAAAGCTCTTGTACGGAAATTCGAAACCTTTGAACTTAGAGACGTGAACATTCGTATTTGAACCCTATTAGAAATGGAAGAATCCGTGATTCGTCGATTTTATTTAATCAACCCTTATGGGGGATGAAAGTTTGCATTGGAAAAAACATTTTTGTCGATTTTTCTTGAAACTTCGCATCAATTGTATATCTCCTTTTCACGCCTTTAGGGTTCAATGTCCAAAAAAATAATAAATACGCGCTTGTTTATCTGAATCGTTCACCGAATCGTCGAACATTAGTTTTTTGTTCCGCTTCGGAATTCCACTCTGCGCTCATTCTCTTCGTTACCTTTTTCTCTATAAAATCCCATTTGGTTCATTGGGCTCTTTGCCTCTTTTTCGGCCATTTTTCGAGCCCACTTTCTGGGAAAACTCATTGCGGTATCGGGATGAATCAAACGGCATTATCTAAGTGTGTGAAAACCCTTTCCAAAAGCCAACGAAAGACCCCGTCCCTAAAATATAGAACCGATGCTACGGCTGTTTGACATTTTGCAATTTTGCGATTCTGGAAAAAGGGCCGAAAGGGTCGGAATTTGTATTTATTGGTTTTTAAATAATTTCAAACATTTATCTAAAGAGAAATCTTTCACCGATAAGAAATATCACGGAGTTCTTGCCAAAAACGGAAAATTAAGTTGGTAAAGCGCGAAAAACGTGTCCTGATACAGGCTACCGAGAGGCTGCTGGCAGGCTACTGGCTAGAAACTGCATAGAAACATTGTAGAAGCACCAGTGATCGATTGGTGTGTCAGGGAGAGATGGTTTTCATCCCAAGAATAATCCCGTTAATCCCAACGGAGTACCCTTTCGAGTTTAAGAGAATACAGTTCCCCCTTAAAGTGTGCTTTGCCATGACAATTAATAAATATCAAGGACAGTCACTGCGACCGACATCGACTTGAGAAAGGAATGTTTCTCACACGGACAGGTTTACGTCGCACGCTCCAGCGTGAGCTCTGCCAGTAGCCTGGGCATGTTAGGCCCAAAAGGCAATATACAGGTATAATGGTGGTTTGCAAAGAGGTACAGGCATACATGAAAGTTAATTTTTCGAAGAGTTTTTATACTTTAGGAACTTTCAGATAACGTCTTTAGAGTACGGAGGAAGGATCATTTCTATTATTTACGAAATCCACAGGAACGAAGCTGCGGGTAACACCTAGTATTTAATTCAATAATAGGAATAAGAAAATTAGAAATTAATATGAATTGTCTTTGGATTCCAACGATATGGCATATAACTTTTTTATTATTCCGTATTATTCAAGTGTACCGACACTTGTGTATATATATGTACATCACGTGTCCCAAAAAATTCATCAACATATCTTTTTCACCAACAGCTACCATATATTTCTGTAAAATATTTTGCGCTCAATTGAGTTCCACATATTAAAAAAGACTCATTTTAATGAAAAATAAATATCCAGTGGCCACTTTTGAATCTTCATAAAGAACTTCCGTTAATGTTAGCCGTATGCTATGAAAAAGAGAAGCATTGCTTGCAAACTTTACCGAAAATTCTACCACTGGCATATCAGACCTGGCATCTTGCTAAAATAAATTTCATTGAAATCATCTCCGATCTCAGGATATTAGTTTCAATATAACTTTGAGCAAGACTGAAAAAGATATCCAGCTTGGTGGCTCCGATAGCTTCACATATTTCTCCAATCCTTTATTTCCGACAAGAAAAAACGATATTGCATTATATTACACGGAGCGAGCTATACACAGTTTTCTACTCACAATACGACCGAGCGTGAAAACGCTACGGCGCTTTTTTGAATGCAGGCAAGGGAAGAGAACGCCACTTACGCTATTATAAAAACCTATAAGAAAAATGTGGAAGTAACACTGCGGTATGGGTGAGCTATTCATCATCCCCCACCCAGTGGATTTACCCTCTCTATCGCCAATCCGCAGGGAGTTCGATGAAAAAGGGGTTGGTAATGGGGTATATAAAGACCTGTGGCTTATCGAGTTAGAACACACGCAGTGCCCAGCCAGTTGATACGATGTATCGGGCTTGCTACACCTTTGTTTCAAATTTTGGTAAATAGAAGACAAGAATTTTCTATATTTCCACCTCACGCTACAAAGATAGGCTCTTCTCATTTTGAACGAGAATGCTGCTTCTTCCATATACATGTAAATTGTGCATGTCCAAGAAAAACCTCACAAATTCAATAATAGTAAAAAAAATTTGCAATCCAGGACAATCAACGTAAACTATTTTCAATTGCATAATTGAAGTAATTTCATTCGTGCATATTAAACTCGATATATGCAATCGATATTGTAGGTATCTCTTGCAGAACGATTGATAAGAATAATAATATAGTAAAAAAACACAAAGGACGATTACAAAGTTTATACAGTTGGAACGCAATGAAAATAATTCCATTCTAATTGCCCTTTTTGGGAGATAAAAACTACAGTGAAGTTTTGTCATGATCCGCATTGGAGACTTTCGATGTAAACCTATTGAAAAAAATTCGAATAACGATAAAAAAGGAAAAGGAAAGAAATGAAAACAAATTTTGTTTGCATTCCAACTGGATAAACTTCGGCATAGTAAAGAATATTTATTTGTATCACAAGTAGCGCCTATCCGTAACACATCTTTGGCAAATTTTTCAATATAGTTTGTACTTGTGAATAAAAAGAAAAAATGTAGGCTGCAAAGGGCAACCCGCTCAGATTCAAATAGTCCATCCCTTCAAGCTTTCATAGAATTGTAACAGCGGAGGTATTTGAAAAATAAACAAACCGTGCATCTTCCACGACCGGAATCTTGCAGTTTCTTGCTCGGGAATTGTACTATAACAAAAGGATAATAATTGTTTACTCACGATACAGCGATAGTGGGAGTATTACTCGGCTGTTGCTGGAGGGGACAAGTTTTGGCTATCGTTGGTGTGGACGAGTGTCAGGTGACGCCTGTTATCCACGTTCTAGAGTACCCGGGATGCGCGCCGAAGCGTATACCAAGCTTTGCCTGTACAGGACGATGCAGCAGTTATTTGCAGGTGAGGATTATTGAAAAATCACGGGTCGCGTTTTTTCGTTCTTCCTGTTTGTTTTTACGACTTTTCGCAAAGTTGACGGAAAAACGGGAAAATCCGGCTGGTGCACGACCGATGAAATTGTCGCGTACGTGCGAGCACGTAGTCGCGACACGAAGTGACGTATTGACTCTCGCCCGTCGCGCGTTTACGTGAAATGAAATGATGATTTTTTTTCGTTTACCTGTTACTCAAAGGTGTCCGGCTCGAAAATTTGGCAAATGGAGAGAAGCTGCATGTGTTGTCAAGAGAGCGGTGAGAGAGAGGCGACCGTCTCTCTGTTCTGTCCAAAAGCGAAGCCAGGCGAGAGGAGGTTTCGCAAGGTAATCTTTTTATTTCCGTCCACGTGCACTCGGTGCTCCTCTTCTTACTTCATCGACGTCGCAGTCGTAAAATCGAATTATTTGGGATGCGTTTAATTCGCACGAAGCTTCGGGAGCGATGTTTCTGACACCGCGAGATTTACGTCGCCATATTGTTTTTGTTCAGCTACGCACGCTACGCACGTATGCGTGCATCGCACCGAAAGGGGAAGTGGTCAAGTAGCGCGGCAAATTCGAACCAGCGTCGATGCGCATTGTGGCTTTTTTGTCGGTTCTTGCAACGTCTGGACGTTTCAATCCTCTGACTTTTTTTTCTTTAACATTGTGGATATGTGAATCGCGTTACCAGTAATTTATCCGATGAAATTTCGTTTTAAAATATTCACACGAACGAAAAGATGCCTTGTCATTATGTTGGCGAAGAAATGATTGAACAAACAATCGGCCAATTGTAAGATTTATTTACGTTGCCAGTAACATTTTTTTTGCTACGCGCATATACTTCGAGCGGTCGAGCGCCTGTTGATTTCCCAACTGATGAATGGACTTACTTCCTCCCGATACTTTCCACTTTTACGGAGATAATTTTTGTACCGCACAAAAATTGACGCAACGTTTTGTTTCTTCGATATCTCTGACAACTGTTTCCGTTTGTTTTTCAAGGTCATCACTAAGGCACCTTTGGAATGCATGTGTCGTCCGTGCACCGCTGTCGAGGAATACTCAATAATACCACAGGAAATAGCAGGATTCGCTGAGGAAGGACCGCTCACGACATCCGCCCACTTTCGAAGATCGTCCGGGCTCCAATAACGGGCATTGGATCTTTCACGCTGCAACGATACGACGATGAATTGTGGACCTCGACAGAGGCATAAAAATCGTTCAACACGGATCCTCGAATATGACCAAAAATAAAGAACAATAACAAACGAAAAATTAAAATTTTGCAAATGCCTTTGACAGATGTTTTTTCCTCCTTCAAACGTGTCCATCTGTATCTTAGAAAGTGACATTTTTATTACAAGCCCCTGCGGTTTTTTTTCAACACGAACGAGCAACGTCACAGTACTGGAAAATGCTTTGACGTTTTTTAAACAATCGTTACGACGTTTCGGAATAATCGTTGACATGACCGTTTCACTCGCAGCTAAATTATTTCTCGATCAACCTTAAGCAGTTTATCTACAGACCACTTTTCTTTGATTGTTTTAGGTTCACATAGGGTCTTGGAAATCAAATACTTTTTGGCTCTGATGTTTCTAACCAATGCACCAGACGCTAAGTTGTACGCCGCGGAGCGACTAAGGTGGCAACCGTCTAATAATATGCAATAAACCGTAATAATATGTGCATAAAATTTTGATTATGTAGAATAAACAGTTCCGTCGCAATCTCGAAAATTCGCACATTTTCGGATGCCTAAAGACATCTGCCCCTTAATAATTTAAATGAAGGTTGAATGAGCGTAATCCAGTTGTTGTCGAGTTGTTTTGTTTTTTTTTCCGTTTTTTTTTATTATAGATATGATTTATTATAGAAGTGTATGTGTGTACGTGTTACTTTTTTCAGCTTCCTTTTAGTTCTTAAGATTACCTTTATTTATATTATATATATTTATACCACCGATATACATATACACATGGGGGTTTTTCGCGAATATGTATATGTATATGCATGCTTGTAATCGACAGAGCTGCGAAACGAAGCGGCATCCGTGATTTTACAAACTCGCGAACAAAATTACGTTTAAAAAAAAAACAAGAGAGGATGCGGAAAAAAACGGGAATATAGTTCTTCCGGTTTTTTGTTCATTCACGAGGCTCGCATTTTTTTCTGCCAAACCCTGCGACGCTCGCACGCTGTTTTGTTCCTCTCTCTTATCAATCTTAAGCTTATTTTTCTTTTTCTTATCCTTCTCCGCTCGCTAAACCGCTATTTTTAATATGTACAGTTATAACTTTTTTTTATCGTTATCTCCTTTATCCACAATTTTCATTTTTTTTACTTTTAACAATGTCTTTACCCACATATAAATAATCCTAGTTGTATAATAATTATCTATCGCGTTGTTTGTCCTTCTTCGGAGGGGCCTATACGTGTGTACGCTTCTGCGCGCGTTTACACGTTTTATCGTTTTTGAATTTCAAATACAAACAAGCGCGCGTTTTCGTGTGTGTGTGCTCCGCGAAGAGGCAGTCCGAGTGCTCACACGAGAACTCGAGATTGTATCTCTTCCTATCCACGGAGGCAACTTATCTTGAATTTTTTTTTTCGTTTCTCAGATCAAACGAGCAAGTTCAAAGATTGCATCTTTCACTCTGTTCTTACAATCTCGCTGTTGTTCGATTTCGCCATTTCGCACCACAGCTTTGAGACGCGAGGCAAAAATCATTTCGCAGCGGCGTGGCGCATGCGACTTCTATCACCGCCTCTTTATATCGTTCATTCGTTATTCAAGTATTTTTATTGTAAAACATCGCGCGGTCTTTCGCAGTAGAAAAGCGCTTTTTTGCCGTTGTGAATACGAAACCTTGGACAACGAGCAATTCGCGCACGCACCCATGTGCGACGTAAGAACAAACAAATAAACAAAAAACAAAGATCTTAGTTATTCAGTCAGTGGTTGATCTCTCGCTTCCGGTTTCTTCAGCATTCGAAAAATATCGCTGGCCGCGTTCGTCGTGTGTCTTTTTTGCAAACAAATCGCCCAAGTATAAAGTTTCCGCTAACAATGGGGCGAGAAACGACGCACGGTTGTTCGAAATTTTCATCGAGAGCGTCTCTTCACGGGCCAGCCAACAAACAACAATGAACGACAAAGAACCAAACCAAACAAAAGAGGAACGTTTCCCTCCGGACTCGCTCGCTATCTTACATATCGTGTATTATTCTTAGATTCTCTCCGCGGTCATAATCGTGACAGTGAGAGTTTCGCACGCGTAATTCTACGCTCGAACCACACTCGATAAGATTGCATCTGTTAATCTCTCTTCCTCCTGATCCGTGGTTTTACTTTTTCTCGTTCGTTTGTCTTTTTTTCGTTTTCTTTTTCGCTTGTTTTTATACAAATCGATTTATGATTTCGAGCGATGTCTTATCGCGGGGCATCGAGCGATTGCCGCAATTTTCGTTGCGGCGATCAATTGTTATTTACATGTGAAGTTAGGTATAGGCCTCCCTCTCGTGAATGTCTTATTTCTCTATATGCATTTCAAAAGCAAAAAAGATAGAGAGAACGAGAGAGAGAGAGTTGCCGTGTGAGAAATAGAGGGAGGGGAGGAAAATGAGAAAGTATTGAGTAATTGTATGACTGGAGACGCGAAAAAAATTGAACAGTGAGTTTGCGATTTTCGACAATTGCGAGAATCAGAGACGTTTTCTCACGTTTCGTTGAAGCAGAGGCTCGACCGTTAATATTCCAAACTGAAAGATAAAGAGTCAAAAGCGTGGGTTTTTTTTCATTATTCGCGTTACAAATACAACTGATACAAAGATATCGATAACTTTCGAGAGGAATAACGGAACTGAATATCGTCGAGAGGGATCGGGGGAAGGCGGTTCACCCGCAGAGCACCCTTAAGAAGCTTCATTTTATTTTTTCATCTTCGAATCGCTCGTTCTCTTGGTAAACGCGGTAGAATCCGTTAACAAGATTGTTTTTTTAAATAATTTTTTCTTCTTTGTGACACATTCGCACAATTAACTACAACGTACCCTGCTAGGCGATTATCGAGCAGGCGCACACTCGACACTTCTTTTTGTGTCGCACGACTCGACCAAATTTCACATTCACACTCCCTCTCTATCACTCACACTCATACGCATACGGACTGTTTTTTTTACTGATGATTATAAATAGCTAGTTATTTTTAAAAAATAGTAACGCTTCGTTAAAGCACACCATTTATATTCTTCCGAATCCTATTCGTAGCGTGCTTAACTACAAAAAATCAGTTTGTCTTTTTTATCTCGAATTTTTCATTTTTTTTTTTCGTTACTCTCGCAAATATTCGAAAGTACGTTTAATGACAAACGTTTTTTTCACAATGCAGTAATATCATATATATGTACATATACATACATACATACATACATACATACATACATACATATATATATATATACATATATATATGTATATATATATATACTTATATGTATATATACGTATATATGAATTTCTACATATATATGTCGCAAGAGCTTATTCGTCCTGGTATACATTTTTTTTCTTCAATCGTTTACAATAGTAGGAAGAACCATCGCTCTCGCTTCAGACTTGGTTATCAACAGAGTACGCGTGCGGTTTTCTTTCCTTCGTGTATATATATATATCCATATACATACATACATATATATATATATATATATATATATATATATATATATATATATATATATATATATATATATATATATATATATATATATATATATATATATATACACACACACACATATATATATATTCTAGATGCGTCTCCTCTTTTGCTATGCAACATTTTCGTTTCGCGTAGACAGTCTTGCACGTGAAAGTATCCGGATGCCCTAGTTTTGCGTCGAAACTTATCGATGTAATTAAAGCGCATTTGTCGAAAGGAAAGAAATTTTTTTCACATTATCGTTTCGTTCGATGAAGATGATAGCGCAAGTTTGCAGTGGATTTTTCATGGCTCTAAGTGTCGACAGGGACGTGGTTGATCCCTAGTCTTTGTGTATTTTCTCTCTCTCTCTCTCTCTCTCTCTCTCGCTCTCATTCTTTTGCAAATAAAAAATCTGGAAAAACGATGAACTCTCATTCGCCTTCTTCATGCTCCACGGCAGTCTCTCGATGTTTCACGTTCAAGGCACGTGACATAAAAAACGAACAATATCTTCGGCCATGGAGCATATTTTTGTGTTGTTGCTTCCGCTTTATTTAAACTTCAAACCATTTTTATTTAATGAATTATATATAATAATGTTATCTTGCATTTAATTCTGTATCGTAATATTTAATCTTTATCTTCATTATGTATAGCGTATCTCAAATACGGCCATTTTGTAGTGTACCGTAATAGTTTCATATTTATTTATTCCTTCACTTTTTTCTTCCTCTTTCTTTCTTCCGTTCTTTGAAATCGTTTTAGCAATTCGATCGATCACTCCCTGCGATTCACACATTATTTCTGCTGCAATTCGTTCCCCTACACCCCAGCACTATAATACATACACCTTCGCATAATTGCATGAAAAAATCAATCTTTTTACCCCTTCATGCCGCTCCGCGCGACCGCTCTTTTTCAATTTTGTTTTTCCTTCAGACGTTTCGTCCCTCGCGACGAGCCCAATGATCGCACACATATCTTGCGGATCCGGCAATGTACGTGCCTCACGCATCGTCACTGTCGGGTTCTCGCAAACCAGTGAAAAACGACGTTAGCCCCTTTATCGCGACGGCGTGACCCGGGAACTCACCCGTGTGCAATTCCCACGTGAGGAATGCTTCGTCCGAGAGGATATCGTTTTGTTGTAGCGACGTCAGTATGGAAAACAGCAAACCTAAAAAATACAACGAACAATTGAACATTCTTTTTTTTTCAGTGAAGAGATAATATTCGATTACAGAAAGACCAACAAGGACATTGGAATGATTGTTCAAGGTTGGTGCTAAATCATTTTCGAAGGGTGGGGAAAGCAACGAAATCCATATGCTATTGCTTATTGTATTTAGTTGCTTATTGTAGCAAAATATTAGTGAGTACGAAGGGATATTACGAAAATTTTCGAATGTACGGTAGATAATGGCAATTATTATTTATACATATGTTAATTTGAAGAAGTTAGGATTATCATAAAATTTATTGTCGATTGTTAATAATCCTATTAAAATAGACACGTCGGCAACGTTGCACGGTTCTCCTAATTTGAGGCTATTAGGTTTACTGCAGTGACTGCCACAGGTCGCAGCCGTGTTACGGGCGTTTCGTGCCGGTCGGCATTTTCAGGGGTTATGTCCGGACGAAAGGATTCAGAAAAAAGGTTAGTGGGCCGGAAATTCTCCGATGGAAAAGACCGATGCTAGAAAAAAGAATGCATACTAAATAAATGCGTTCCCCTTAGACGCATCGGTCTTCGTTTCGTTCCGCTATTCCCATAGTTCTGACTTGGCCCCATTTCAATACATACGTCGTAACAAGCCGAACTTTTTCATAAACTGGCCTCATATTTTTTCATGCATTCTCATCAATTGGATCGGTAACCGGCCTTGTTTCCCGGTAATATTGTTCTGTACACTATCCTGCACACAATATTCGTTGTTTGGATCACTTTCTTCACAAACGCGAGAGCTATGCGCGAGAAACTGAAATGGTAACGACCTTGCCCCATACAATCAATGCGATGTCAAGCGGAGATTGACGTAAACGAAAAAATGTAACAGTTCATAAACGAGTGCGGAAACCTCCGTTCTCTGGTGTACTGCCAGTGTATTCAGAAAATATACCCTGACTAGTGAAATTTTCATTGATTCACCCCAATATTTTTAAGCGACAACCTTAAAACTGATCGTCGTTCTCTTCAATGTTCAATATCGCTATTATTATGGTCATTATGAGGGCAACTATACGAAATTTGATCATTGAGAGCATTGCTACTTTTTTTTTGTGACAGACTAAGGATAACAATCCACCGGTGACGTGTCTATCAAAATGCCCAAGATTGGTGATTGTTCGTAGACTAATTGTTAACGTAAAATGAGAAGCACGTCGATTCTCTCCGTTCGCTGCGTCAGATTTCTCACCTGGCGGATGCTCCAATTTGTGAACGTACGCTTGAATAGCGAAAAGGCTCTGCAATTCCAGATCCGCATCGGTATCAATGAAACGCTTAATGAGAGTCTGAAGATTTTTGAAAGCATTCTCGTTCAGTTTCCACACTGTGTGGCGTTCCTCTGCAACATTATACATTTTTGCATCCAACGTTATTACTTTCTACCGTTTGCGCTTGGAAAAGTGCAAAAACAAATGAGAATTTAAATAGGACAACGGTTTTATACGCACCGACAGTCACGCTGAGAATCGCCGTCATCAGAATTCTGATAAACTGCGGCTCGTTTACTCTATTGCCAACGTTTGCCTGAAACACACGAAAAATTTAGAAATGAATTGTTCCAATAATCTGCACTGCGCCTTATAATTGAGGATAATGCAGCCGAGAATGAAGAACATTTATAAACTGACTTACCAATATCCAACTGCAGATGTTATCAAAATCGCTATCACGCATGAGTTTCACGAGATGATCATGAATTTGCTCATTCGTTAATTGACTACCGGAAGAGGTTAGGTCCGAGCTTTTGCACTCGCCATTGAGGAACTCCAATTTCTGCATGAAAATAAAAACGATAGTTATAGTTTAAAATAATCATGGGTCAACTGTTGCCAGTGGTATACCGCAAATACGTGAAGAATATTTACATATTGTTTAATGATGTTGTCGACATTTTCCAACGTCGTATCGGTAATGTCGCTCCATTGGAGTCCACTTTGGTCCCATTTATCCGCTACCCATTTGGGCCCTTGATCTCTCGCAAGTTTGCCGAGCAATTCACCCATCAACTTGCCACCTTTGCCGATACTTTTTAGGACCGCTGCGGTGGTCTTCATTTCGACAAGGGGGTGGGCATTCGATACTACCAAATTCGCTGTGAAACCGAAAGTGAAACGGTAAATTGTAGCTCCAAAAGCCCTACGTAACACGCAACAATGTTTTCGCGAAGAAATCTTCAGGCCTGTTGAGCTTATATAGCCAGCATCGTTTTTTAAACCTATGGTATGAGGTTGTCATCATTGTTTCTTTTTTGCTTAGTTATAGGACGAAAATTGCACACGTGAAGTAAAAACTTACACAGTAGCTCGGCGAAATACGTCCAGATTTTAGGTATATCAATGACTAGGTCGTCCGCAGACTCCAGAACCTTTTCGAATCTGCAATCAGAGAGATTCATCGATATTACAGATACATTCGTATCGGAAGCGTGGGGTACGTTCGATGAATATTTGCTTTTTTTTCGTCAGTATCCTTTTGGCTAGACAACACAAAATCTCACATTCTTCGGAGACTTTACTCTAGTTTATCGATATTATCATCATCTTGTGGTATTAAGAACTGAAACGGTCATATCCAAATATTGAGATTACCGTTTATAAAATAAATTCAACATTGTTTCTAAGCACTTTTGTAGAGGTGCAGCGTCTTTCGAATAATCACAGATAATCATTGATACTTTTAATACGGGATGAATATTCAAGAGACCAAAATTGCACTCACTCGGTCTGGAAGAGCGAAAGTGGGATAATATTGGTGTTCACCATGTGAACGAATAACGCGGAGAACTGTTGACGCACAGCGGCAGTTCTCTCGAGTACTCCATTGATGGATTCACGGACGAACAGCTCGCTCGTCGAACTGTCAAAGTGATCTTGGAATTGTTCCATCGTGGTCTAGAAAGAAACAAATAAAACGGTCAAACGAAGCTGCCAATTGCACCCTTTGGCGTCTCGATTTTGGACGAGTCTTTTTTATTGTCCGCTTTTCAATCTGCTCACGGTCGGGTACGAAAATTTCGGAGCACGTTCGAATCTCCGAAATTCTACGACAGCGCGAGAGCAGCGGATTGAGAAGAAGGTATTGCATAATCTGGCACGCTAATGACTCAAGCATCTCTCAAGAATCGTCAGAGATGGATCTAAGGAGCGTGCGCGGTTGGGCGTAACGAAAGCAATTCTATGAAAATCCAAAACAAAAGCAACAAGGAACGTTGACGAGACTTACTTTGATGAATATGTCGATGTTGGATTCGCAGGCTGCATCGTCGGTGATTGATTTTACCATTCGAATAAGTTCGTCTTCGGTTTTGCGAGGCTTATTACTACTACTACTGATGCTACTGAAGCTGCTGCTGCGACTAGTAGTAACGATGGTGGTCGGTTGTGGTTTCATTTTCATGGAGGGCGGTGGCATCGATATGCTTTGACTTCGTCCGCTCTCCATAAGTGCTTCTCTTCCACTCGAACTACTGTTCATATGTTGGCTACCCATTCGCGACCCTTTGTTCTCTGCATCACCAAGTAAACGCATCATCAGCCACCGTCGTGCACAGCAATAAATCGATGAGATTACGAATGTTTTTTTTTTCTTTTCAGTATCCTTTTGGCTAGACAACATCAAGCTCCCTTATTTCTTAGAGGCTTTTCAATGTATCGAATATTTATCATCATGTTAATATCGGCATTTCGGAGAAAACAATTGCAGTTGAGGTATTCCTTTGGCGGACCCGTTTTGTGGGGATATAAGCAGGGCCCTTCTGACTCATTGCTCAATTACAGTGGCGCTTGACGAAAATAAGTCACAATCAATTTGGTATACACAACCATCAAACGGAATAAAAAAATTCAGCGCAAATTTCGTAGATTAAGACTTTTTTTTGCATTTTCTCGAAAACGTCGCGGCTACGAAAACTCTTCAGCTAGTCACATTTTGCCGATTGTTGTTATGAATATTTTATTCAACCACTCGGTGAACCCACATTTTTATTGTCGTTATAGAATCTTAAGAATGTATTACACGCATCGAGCAGTTTATATCGGGCATCTAGAGGTATTTAGTGTATAAATTATTAGATAGAAATGTAGTCACAGCGTGTCATCCCCATAAAGCGCCGTATAAATGAGACAATTTTTAGAGTCGTAAATTTTCGCCAAAAGTTCGGTAACTTGACTTGAAAATTTGCCAGTTTTCTGGGATATGTATTTTTACTTGATTATAGACGAAAAACCGGTTAATTGTTAAATATTCGGGTTCGCGAAAGTAATACCTTAACGAAAAATCTGTATGATTCCTGTCTTACCCCATGACGATTTGTACTCAGGTCTACCATAATCTCTGGGTCCGGTTGATCTCGATCTGGGAATAAAGAGTCTTTTGAAAATTGGTTCACACGTTGCCGGGATGTTTGAACATTTTAGCAATGTATCAGTGCGTTTATCGCCAATCATAGTAGTTTTAGAAGATTCAGAAACTCTAGTCTGAAAAATTGTATCATCATAATATGCCATTGGGCAAAATTCGTCCTAGGTTGATTATTTAATTTTCACTGCGTATAATTAATGTATCTTCGTGTCTTACCCAGATACTTGGAAGGTCGTACGCTTGTCGAGGTCACTGGGATTACTGTCGAGAAGGGCGTACTTGTTGGTGTTCAATGTTTTTGACGTTGCGGCCGACTGTGCTCCCCATGTATAAGTTAGCCTACTTCCCAATCTCATCTCATCAGGCGGTGGCTGCGTCGATGAAAAAAAAATAAAAAATAAAAAAAGAATAAACAATTAAAGCTCTCGTGCGGTTCGCGGTGATAATTGATTCGCCTGGAAATCACAACGATGGGTATACTTACAGGTTTCATACTCAATTTCGAAGTTTCTACGGAATAAGGTTGTCTCGCTTTGCCAACGGGTTGACTCCATCCACCGTCCTCCTGTCCACCTCCGCCACCTTTTGAAACCCGTCCAAAAGTACGCGTGTTTAGAAGTAGAATAAATGTCACAACGAAGGAATATTCGGGACGCGCGCGTTGTCAGAATATTTCGAGCAATCAAATGTATTCAGAAACTCCAGTCTGGCATGACTCTACGTATCATCAGAGACGAATGCGATTCGGGGCTACGAACTGGAGCGAGGGGGAGATTATCGATGGAAACTTACGGGTTCTTCTTCGGTCGTTATTTCGATCGTCTTTTCTAGGTGTGCTAATTGGTGTGCTGTTCAATTGTACGTCGGAACGTTCGCACTCGGCCTCCTTCTGGATTTGATCCATCGTCTTGGGTCTGTTCTCGTCTCGCCTCGGTACCCACTGATTCGCCCTCAAGTCAATCACGTCTTGTATCATGAAGCGTATTCTCGAGCTTATCTTTCTTTGTGTGCCCTTCTTGCCGGCAAGTTCGGATAGTTGAGCGAAATACACGTCGAGAGGGTCACTCTGTTTCGGGGAGTTTTGCCGTTCCGCCAAGGCTTTGCCGATTGTCGTCAATAATTTACACAAACATTCGAGATTCTCCTCGTCGGGCTTCGACAACAAGCTATTTATGCATACGTGCATTATCTTGGTCATAATCATTCCTTTTTTGAAGAGCTCACCGATGAATCTGCCAATGTTTGAAAATAAATAAATAAAAAAACACCAAACTCGTGATTGCTCGGACTTGATGATCGCGCGTCTTGCCAATTTGTGCGATACTATCGTAAATTCTAGCTTTAACGAACTATGAACGAACTCACCTAATGTTACCGACCGATCGAACACGAAGCCGACGATCGTACTCCCCGAGACTCGTTTGGAGCTCTTTTTTCTTCTCCTGTAAGCCATCCGAGTACATTTATAAGGGAAATAAATCAAAAGAAGCGAGAGGCCTCGAAACACATTGCCTCAAGCGCAACGACGTGGAAGAGAAAATATCGAAACTTACCGGGTCCCCGCAGTCTTCGATTTCCTTCAATTTACTTATTCTGGCATGTTCGTCCTCGTTGTTTTTCTGGAATTGCATCTGACAACGTTCTATGATCAACTTTCGGAAATTAACTTCCGTAGCTGCCTGAGCTGGCAAAGCTCTCGCATTGTCCTGAGTATCGTCGCTCGCGTCAGGTTTCTTCTCGTCGGTCGAGACTTTCATCTGAGCAAGTTCTTTACACATGAGGGCGTAAGCGACGGAGAAGTTGGGTTCTTCAACGGCCTTGAAAGAGACAATTAATCGATACGCGTAAGGTGAAATGATTTTCATGACAATCGAATGATGGCGAAAGATTTAACAAAAGGAAGAAGGTTGTTTCGGTGACCCACCTTTTCAAACACCAAATGAATGACACCCTGCAACTTTTCTTGCGTATCGATTTCCAACGACCGGACCTGCGACACCAGAGTATCGAATTTCTGCGGCGTCAGTTTGTTGAGTACGCTTCGTACTTTCTTATAGAGTGCCGCTGTCTGCGCGTCCTCCTCGTTGCTATTTTGTGACTTCAAGCGCGCCGGTCGCCACGCGTTTTCCGTTTCGCGAAGTTTCACATCCTCGCGGAGCGACAACGACACATGAATCACATTTTGTTTTGACGGTTTGGATTTTCCCTGATAACTCTTTTTCGTCAACATTGGCTGTAACAACGGTAATGAAATGGTCGTATAAATATTCGTTTGGATGCTCCAACGATAGCGACGGCAAAGGCGTTGTATGCGTGCTCAGTACATAAGTTTGTCTGTCAAAGACTTTTCAGTCCACTACTTTCATTTTTTCTCAAATGAAACATCATGTGTATCGAAGACGGAACAGGGCTTTACTACAAAAAAGCTAAAAAGTAATACCAACCGGTTTTGCATTGTAAGAGGATTTGGCGAAGACAGGCAAGAGAGCATCGTGTCTGCCGACGTTCGAATCCTTGAACGGCCTGAATTCCGTACTACGGTTCTGCAGAGGAAAATATATTCACATTCGTCAAGTACATTGGAGGGTGGGTGTTGACTACAGGGGGGGGGGGGGGGTAAGGATAGGAGAAAATACAGCTCGTAAAACAGGACGTACCTTCGTACTACACTCTTTGAGTACAACATCCATTTCCGGCAAGTGAGGCGGTCGCACTTTACTTTTCGGATCGTCCTGCAGTCTCATGAGAAAATCACGTCCGTACTCTCTCTTTCCCGTAACGTTTCTCGGACTCCACTGATTGTCGCCGTATACGTATTTAAGACGGGGCAGAGTTTTCGTTGTCGCGACGTCATTTTCATTGGGTGGCTCGTTTTCGTCCTGTTTCTCGATAACGGAAGTCTCCGAGTCCGTGGTCTCGTTCGTTGATGCGTGAAGAGCCGACACTTTGGCGTTCTCCTCGTTCTTCTGAGCGACTATCGTCTCAACGTCGATGTCATCCTTGTCAGTGACCTTTGCTTTGTCGACGATATCGTTGGGTAAAGTCTTTGTCGTTAAACTGCATGATGTCTGATTCGTATTGTCGCTTTCCTCAATTTTAGGGCTTGTCTCCTTGGCGACCGTATCCTTGTTATTCTGTTGGGTCGTTGGCTGCTGCTGCTGCTCCTCCTCCTCAACGACGAGAGGTTGCGTAGGAGGATCCGAGCTCAACGTTGGTGCAACACTAATCTCTTCTCTCGTCACATCGGACTTTGCGGTGTTTTTCGACCTTTGCGTTTTACCGGAATCAATCTCGGTACTCGCCTCGATCTTCGTATCATTGTTTTCCCGATCTTTCGTGACTTTCGGACTCTCGCGAACGTTACACGTGTCCGCGGCAACATTCGCGTCCTTGCTGGGTGCGGATGGCGCCGGAGGTGCTTGAGTCTGTCCTCGGTTGTCCTGTTGAGTCTGCGCTTGAGTCTTGCCTTCGGGCTTCGACGTTGCCGCGGGATTCACGAAGGCGTCCATGTCCGTTCCCTCTTTCTCCAATCCTTTGCGATTGAGATCCTTGTGTTTGGATTTGTTTTTACTCTTTTGCTTCTGCATCGCTTTACCTGGTTCGGACAAAAAATATATAACGCATCAGCACCAAAAATCGACGGACCACCTTCCTTCGTTAATTAGTCCTCGTAGAGGATTAATTTAATAAACAGCGCGACGCGGTATGTTCTCACGAAAATGACGACTGAAAATAGAATATGGCAATTTTCATCGCTCACTGAGAATCATCGATACTTTCCAACAAAAATCTACATCTCGGTGTTTCAGGAGAGAAAACTTCAAACCTAAAGTATTATCCACTCATCGTCGAGTAAGGCCAAGAGAAATAGCGGAAAATCGTTGTAAAAAGTGATTTTCTCGAATCTAGTGAAGACGAGGGGAAAAAGAAGATAACGAATTCCGAAATGAAAGAAAATATGTTGGGCGGCATAGAAAATGGCCGTCAACGAGAAAGAAAAGTGAGTATATACACCGGCCGGTTTCCTTCTCGGGTCATGGATAAATTTAAACACCGGCCTGTGAGCATACTTCGAGGATGACTTTTCACTCAAACTTGTGAAACTTACACGCGACGCACTAAATCTCATGAATTCGGCAACGCGCGCGATTACGAGCGCAACTTCTCGAATGAGAAAATATGCACGCGTATTCTAAATGGTCAATTGGATTGAGGAGTAACGGTGTACCGTGATCTCGAGATCCACGACGACTGCGACTTCGCGATCTCGAACTACTTTGCGCACGTCCACTTCCATTTTTTCTTCGTTCGCTCATTTCTCCTTCTCATCGATTCACTATCGAGATTGCTATTTTCAGTTTTCTATTTTCAGAGATTCAATTTTTAATTCCTTCCAAAGGATCTTCTCACTTTTACACTAGTTGAACAAAGCCTCGCGGAGTCTCCATTGAAGGAAAAAGAAAAAAAAATGTACACTCTCGGGGCATCGAAAGGAAAGTAAAGAGAATAAATTCGCGGCGAAATCGCTGGTCGCACGAAGAGCACTAAACCCTTTCTTTTTTTCTTTATTTTGTTTTTCTTTCGTATTCTGGGGCTTTCCTCCTTGTGGCTTGGATTTCAGGAAGGCCTCGGCGGAGAGATCACAGCTAAGAAGCACTGGTAGTGTGCAGTTACAGCAACGCACGAGACAAGATCACAGCTGCACTGATTCAGAATTTATTTATACGACCATCGTGATTGCTTGCCAACCGTCGATTTGGCTTCAATTTTCTTTTTCTTTCCTCACACGCTAATAACGCGCATCGAACCTAAGATTTTTCTCTTTCATCGAACGCAATGAAAGAGACCACGAGAAGCTTTCGATGCAGTGACAAATTTTCAGAGTCTCGAGGCAAAAGTTCTTCGTTCCTTCTTCTCTCTCCCCCTCTCTCACACGCACGCACGCACGCACGCACACACGCGCGCACACACACACGCACACAAGACGACCCAATTCTTTTCCACCGATCACCCTTCGAAGCTCGAAGGACAATTTTTTTCTCAATTCCGTTTGGGAAACTCGAACGAGGTTCGAGGAATGGAAAGTGTGAGACAAAAATATTTTCGAAGCCAAGATGACTACCGGGAGGGTTGGAAAACGTGTGAAATATAAGCGCGACTTTCACGTGTCTATTTTAACTTGCAAACTGGCGCAAACCGAGTGCCACGGAGAGAAGGAGACGAAGATGAGGACGGCGAAAGAGGGAGGAAGGGAGCAGGAGAGAGGGAGAGAGAGAAGAGCATACGGCATACAATATCTTAAATTAGTTCTCGTCCAACGGGAAAGACGAGCACGCGCATTGAAGATTCCTCGTTGGAAAAGATATCGTTGAAACGAGCCGAGGAAATAATAATAAAAAGAAAAAGCAGGCAAAAATGTGCGTCCTGCCCCGTGAGTGTCTGCCGCGCACACTCAACACCAAATATGTCTGTCCTTAGGAATCTTTGCGCCTTCTTAAGGCGGCACATTACTGTGACAGGTCGAGAAAATCGATTATTCTTTTTCAATTTCCCAAAGTATACATATGCAATATCATGTGAAAAAAAATTTCAACTATACGTATACTAAAGCTTTCAACCGCGTTTTTCTCGGAACGACTTTTCTCGACCTGGTCGGAATCGTAACTCTAGCTGTAATTTTCCTTTTCTGAATTTTGAAAAACCAAAATATCCGTACCAGCAGCAGCTGTCATTGTACGTAGCCGTTTACTTTGTATTTATTTAGTATTCTTCAAATCCCCGAATATAAGTAGAAATTTCGCGAAAATTGCACTTTTTCAAAACTCATCATGGTGTGAACTTTTTCGTCGATAAAACGGCTTCGCGCATCGAAAACTACATTTATATAGATTCGAAAAATTATTTATTTTTATTTTTCAGACCAACCATTATCAAGTTATCGATCCGGCCGTTGGGCCACATTTTTTATACATAGGCTCTATTATACATCAATAACGTTGTGAATGTTTATTTTTTTCGAATCCATTTTTTTCAAATTCCAAATAAATAGTCCAGCAGACAAAAAAGGTCGGAAAAAAGGTCTTTTTCGACCCGTCTCCCTTAAAAGAATTAAAAAATTCCCCTCCGAGCGAAAATGAAATCCGATCACGTCCTCTAATTCTGCATTGTCTATATTTTCTCAGCCTAACGTTCCTCGCAATTGCTAATAAAATTCCCAGTAAAACCAGATTCCTCCAACACGTGCTAACACCGTGAGAGGCGCAACTCCATCGCGGATTTCTCTCTTTTGCAAATCCCACTCTGTACCTTTGTTCGTTATCCTCGTAGAAATCAAATGTTTCAAACCTACACGAATTTCCGGTCACACTTTCACTGTCCCCTTCGATTTGACACTTCTCACGTGTCACAAAGTTTCGTCGGCGATGAAAAACCGCGGAGTGACGATACCGCGAACATGTTTTTTTTTTTTATATCGTTTCACCAACGGATCCGTTATTGCGAAGGAACGACGCGTTTCGCGAGTAACACTGGTGTGTTTGATAAATGAAATGGGGCTTTGGCACTTAAAAGCCCGAAGAATGTTTATATGTATAGGTTTTTTCGTCCGTTTAAAGGGCGCACCAGCGGCGCGCCACTGACGGGGACACGCTCGCTCGTTTCTCCAAACGATCGAGGAAAACAGCCGAGAATCGAAATTGCGAGGTTATCGATAGTATGAAGTCAATCCCCCGAATCATTGTTCGAAAATTACTCGAGACTTTTGAGCAATATTGAAAAGTAATAATTTATTCAAAGGTAATAATTGTAATAGAATGAAATGTTGTCGAACACCTGTGGCTTCGAGTGTAATACTTCGGAATTTCTCAAGTGTTCGTAGTCGGACAAAGTTAATTTATGAATCGTGAATAAATGAATCGTTGTCGTTGCGCAGTCCGCTTCGGGATTCTTTTCGGACAAGATGGAGAGCCAAGTTTTTCTCGATCGGGACATTCTCGTAGACACGGCAAAGTCGTGCGCTACGCGAATGGACTGGACAAAATTTAATGGAAAGGGGTCGAGGCAAGTATTCGCAGGTACCAGAAGATACGACAACCAAGTTCGAGGTACAATTTTTCCACGATATTTTATCGTAAGGCTCATCTCAATTTTTGTCTTCCTCACTGTGGCGTTAAATTCGAGCTAACGTCAGACCACGATTGAATTATATCAAAATATAAACCATAATTCGAATAATTCAAGACAGTATCGGTTTTAACGATGAATATTGAAAAAAAAAAATCCTCTGTTCGTCGAATAAAGTTGAAGAAAGCGAAACATCATTTAACGATATGCTTAAAACTTTGGATTACTCGGTTATCCGAATGGTGGCAATTATTGCCAGACGATTAAAAAAATCGACCCATTTACTCAAACGACTCAAACCTCAAGAGATTAATAACGGTGGCCTGACTGGTTAGCAAAGTGTGTGGGCCGTATGCTCTCTCTCGCTCTCTCTCACCCTACGCGGCAGCCGAGACGCGAAAAAGCGACCATACGAATATGACAAACACCTGCCAAAAATATCCCACATCAGACGAAAATTGACGCTTGGATGAATATTTTTTGTTCTTCGTAAAGCGTAAAGTGATAAAATGCGATTGCGTAATTGCTAAAAGAAAATTACGCAGAAGCAAATGAAAAAGTGGGTTTACAATTTCTCTAGTCTGCCGTTTGGTCGTTGAACGATATAAAACTACACGTGATTGTATGAATTAAGTTCGAGTGGCTGCGGGGTTCGTGTTGTATGTAATTCATTTTTTTTTTACTATTCGTCGTATATATCTATGTGTGTGAGATTCCTCTCTCCGCGAGAGACACTTTCATTGCTCGGCCTTGGACAATCTGCGCGACTGTTTAAAAAATGCAAATAGGTCAGCACCGTGTAAGCTTAGAATTAATCGTTGTCTTATAAAATCCCTTACCGACCGGAAAACGGTCTTGCCGACGTTATCGCGAAGCGGAGCGTTTACATGCTGCGTGGGAGCGAAAACTTTTTTTTTTGCACATTTAGCGCTTAATAAAAATAAGCCACAATCATTATACCCAACGATAAACTGAAATAAAAATCTTTGCGCAATTTTGGTAGATTTGGACATATTTACGGTAGTCACCACTTTCTAAGTTTTATCGTCAAAATTTTCCTCAAACATTCGACGATCCCCTGTTTTCATCGTCGTTACGGAATCTTTAGAACTTTTTACACGCGTTAAGGAGTGCATATCAGGCAGCTAGAGTTATTTCGTTTATAAATGATTGGATACAAATGTGGCCAGCCCCGGTATTTTTGCTAATTAGACGGCCAAAAATAAAATTCCTTAAATTTGCCAAAAAAAAACTGCTACTCGAGAATGTTGAAACCAAACAAAGAAAATAATGTTGGCCGCCTAGTTAGCTCGATTAAATGAGACGGTTTTTAGCGTCGTAATTATTCGTTACAAGTTCGGTAACGTGGCTTCGAATTTTATCCGTATACCGGAATGTATTTTTACTTCATTATAGACGAAAATTAGTTGATTATTGAATATTCGGCGTTGTGAAAGGAATACCTTAAGGATGTTGAGTCCCAAATCGCAAATGATAATAAAATTCTGAAAATTTCGCACGTTTTTGTATGAAGTATTTCAGAGGTCGTGTAAACATTTCACGACAATTAGGAAGCTCGTTATTGAACAATTAACATTCACAAATTAAGTGTTGTCTTATGGAAACTGATGTAACTCAGCAATAAGTTTTTTTTTGACCTCTCAATTTTGTAATATCTACAATATACCGAAAGCAACGGAAACAAAACGAAGTTTATTGATAATTTTTTTTTTCAATTTCTTTTAAAAATTGTTGTTAACAAAATCTTATTATTTTAATAACGAGCTTCCTAATCGTCGTGAAATTTTAACACGACCTCTTAAGGGGTTACCCCCACTTGCGATTTTGAAAAAATCGATTTTCTTATTGCATTTTTTTGAAGTATAAGTATCTGAGAATATGTCCTGAAAATTTCAAGTCGATCCGAACAAAATTGACTGAGATATGAGCGTTGAAAGAGAAGAATCCGTGAATTGAAGAACTGAAATTGAAACTTTAAACGCGTTTTTCTCAAAATGGCATTTCCGAAGTCGGTGACCAAGATTACTCGAACACTAATGAACCAATCTTCTTGAAATTTTGCAGGCTTATTTAATACATAAAAATGTAGTCTTTAATTGTTCGATTTTTTTTTCGAAAAAAAAAAAGGCCCTTTTATAGCCAAAAACCGGCCGTTTTTTTTCGTTAAAATCGAACCATTAACTTTGACTGTCCGCCATTTTGTGAAAAATCAATATTTTTTAAAATCCTTCGATCAAAGACTAGTTTATACTTATATTTGACTAAATCCATCCGCATTTTTTTTTCAGATGATCCACTTCGCCGCAATGTTGGTCACCGCAAACCGTGTATATAAAAACATTATTTCATTGACGGCCATTTGCCACTAAACAATGTAATATTTTTCAATAAAAAAATTACTGAAAGTTCTTCAAGATGTGTTCTTTAAGATGGTATATTGATCGATCAAAAAAGTTTTGTAGTTTTCTGTAAAAAAATTCATGAAAAAGGCCTTTTTTTGCGCTACAAGCGGGGGTAACGCGTTAAATACTTCATCCAAAAAAATACCAAATTTTCTTATCATTTTTTATCTCAACCCCTAAGGAGGTTGAAGTAACGATGATAGAATTCTGAAAATTCGGTATGTTTTTACATGAAGTATGACGATTAAGAAGCTATTTATTGAACAATTAACATCAACGTGTTTCACAGGAACTCAACATCCTTATGAATAGAACAAAATGTGCTCGAGTCTTTTGTGGCACAGATCGTTGGATACAGACTACATTAAGGGGAGGAGAAATACGTGTCGCTGCGGGTGACGAATGAACACCCGTAAAGATTCGGTGTCTATTTCCAGTAACCATTCTACTCATTGGCTTTTCTCGCCTCATCGATACGGAATATTTTCGTTTTCTCTGAAAGCCCAATCTTTGCACAATCGGAAGTATCTTTATTTAAAAAAATTTACGCAATCCCGCGTGAATTTGTCCCCGAAGAATAATCAAAAAATATTGACGAAAAAGAGGGGGGCCCGAAAAAAAAAAAAAAAAACGTTCAAAGGCCAATGAGACTGAAAAAACGGTCGAAATTTCATCGATGGGAAAAAAATCGTTCGCTACGTCGGATGCGAGTGGCACGCTAAGCCACGAGGCGTCCGTAGTCAGAAGCGGAGAAAGGTGTAGACAGCGGAGGGGCAAAAAAAGAAGGAACAAGTCCCCGAAGCAGGTCTGACCGCATTCTCAAACGAGCGCAAGGCCCACGGGAGGCCAACATGGCGACCATTATTTTATCGAACGTACAAAGATGGCCTCGCCGCGATTCCTCGTTACGTGATTCTCGTAACCATATGCTCGGAAAAAAGTTCGATTCGACGTGAAAAATAAAGATCGCCACATTTTATTCTCGCCGGAGGAAAGAAGCGAGGCGACCGAAAATACGAGCAAATTTGGTCGATAGTAGTGATAAGCACGCGAGAGCCACGCACTTCGTCACTATCGATTAAATTTCTCGAGCTTTTGGTTGCCCCCCGCCCCCTTTTCCGCCCGTGGGTGGCCACGTGAAGAAAACGTGCTCAAGCCACGTTTCGAATAGCGCCACACAGTCGCCCGAGCGCTGCTTCGAAATTTCGACTCGCTCCTTGTACTCGCTTTTTTTTTTCCATTCTCCCCAACGAAAATGTCACTTCCGAAAGGATAACGAGCAAATTGGAAATTGAGTCGAAATATTCGAAAAAAATTTACCGAAAGCTGAATAAAAATTCAAATATTTCGTCCGGTCAAAAATATTTGTCGGCAAACGATCGAATGAAGTACAAGTAAAGTTCCGCGTGGCTGGAGTTGAAACGACAATAAAAAAAAAAAGATTCCCTTGGAAGGTGCTAGTTGGGAGGAAAACCGGAGCACCGGGACAATATTTGAAAATTGTGAGCAGCTCGACCGCGTGGATCGTCGAGAGGTACGAGGCGGCCATATTGATAGTATCCCAGAGCGTCAGCATTGCGTTCGACCTCGATAGGAATGCTGCCAATTCTTACGATTCGTTCGATTAATATTTTTCCCACTGTTGAAAATATTCTCGGCTCCAGCGACAGACGATTCTTGCATATTGGAGTTTTTCATTTCCACGATTTTATTTGAGTAAAGCGAGTGCGAGGGGAGCACGTGTGAGAATCATCGATGGCGTGAAAGCCACGGGGCGTGTTAACGGGAAACGGAAGCGCTTCAAGAATCCAAGATGTCCGCCGACCACGTTGCGCGCCGGAAAATTATGCCCTTTTCCACCATTCTTTTTTCTCCCCGATTAATATCAATCTCCCGAAAGCACCGGTACGGAGCGATCAAATAAAAAGTACATAGTGAAATCATAAAATTACATACATACATAACGAGACGAGGGCATCCTTCCCCGTGGCGGAATTCACCTCGACACTTCATTTTCATTTCTCCTTACTTCTTTTTTTTCCGTCTCCCGAGTGAATATTTGTCGAAAGTTTCGGCGACCGAGTCAGCGCAAATTTGAGATTCGACAAACGCGATACGTAAGAAAAAACGTGTACGTAAAAGAGAACACTGGCTCGAAGTAAAGACGGTAGAAAAAAAAAACGGTGGGTGTTACGTAAAAGTTGTATTAAAAAGTCACTTTATCAATCGTCGTCGTCGTTCGTCGTTATATTCGTGTATGCTTTCGCAACGATTCGTAAATGTGTATAAACGAGAGCTGAATGTATGTACAATTCGACCGAGGCAGCCGATCGTGAGAGTAACGTTGGGCGGATGAAGAAGAAAAAAACGTGGTTGTAAGCGCACCACTGTCGTACTTTTCTTTCCGGAGGAACAAATCGATTGGAGGCTATTCGCGTTGTAAAATAAATAACGTTATAAAATTAATGTAATGCTCCGAGTGTTTGAATTTTCGTGTAAAAATTAAATTTAACGCTAAATTACCGAGTTACGAAGAAGAGAGAGGAGTGAGAGAGAGAGAGAGAGAGAGAGAGAGAGAGAGAGAGAGAGAGAGAGAGCGATTTTTTTCGGACGAGACGAAACGACGATAAATTGTGAACCGGCCAGCACAGCACGTGCTGGCTTCTGAGGGTTTTTCCGTTTAGCCGGCAGCAAAGACCGAGTTCGGCACCACTGGCTTCCCCCTCTCCCCACCGGCCCGTCTTTTCGGCGCCGTCTGATGCGCAGTGTCGCGCGCATCGGACAGCGCCATCTCTGAGCAATCGCACGACCGAGAGAGAAAGAGAGAGGCTTGAGACTGTCGGGGAGGGGGGAGGGGTCGTTGATATCCGTTTCTTTTCGCCAGAGGCTTCAAGTACGTAGCCACAAATGTACTGAAGCTCCGGAAATTCGATCTTTAACGTTCTCCCGCTTGCGGATGAATGAATTTTCATTTCCCATGTCAAACAACCAGTCTAATTGCGATTCGAATTCGGGGTGGATCAGTGGAACAGAATAATACAGGGCAGTATGATTTTGAAGAGGCGATCGAAGGAAGTACAGAATTGACTTGCCCGAGCGGTTTGAGATCAGTAGCCTTTCTTACGATAGGCCGCATCGCATCGTCCAAGGGTAATATTGATCAACTCCCATGAGACCTCTTGTTCGAAGGTCTTTGTCCATAAAACGAGGATTCGATGAGTTTCTTTTCTCTGCTCGCTCATTGCTCTCGCCTGAGGGCGATCCCGAGCGTAGTGCGGGCCAACGCTGCGGCCGGGTTATAAATTACCTCGAAGATATTGCCCCTCTGTGTCGATATCCACGTCGTTATACTGCTCCATGTAGACTACGTTTATTCGTGATTCCGATTGCCGCATGATCGTAAAAACCTCTTTAGCGTAAAACTACGATCTAATCGAGTCGAAATTTTCTACCCTCCTATAGACAATACTCTACTTTCAACTCTAATTTTCTACCCTGCTGTAGACAAAACTCCCAATTACAGAAAAGCAAGCGAATTTACCAAAGTAGGTGTAAATTTATACCGCGTGAAGATCAACGAAAAAATAACGAAAACCGCTCGACCCAAACTTTGAGATGTTGACGATGTGTCGTTAGCCGGGGTTTGGAAATCTCAATTATTTTTCCCAGATGCAGGATCAGTCGTGATTTGTAGAAAAGCTGGTCTAGAATTTAAAACAAACTTATTGTCACATTTAGTCCGCATTTGTTGAATATGCAGCTTCGTCAGGGCAGAACTGTTGGCAGTATTGATAAAGTGGGCAAATAGTTCGGTAAGACGGTCGTGGAGCTAAAAAAAAAGAACGGACAGACCTTCAGTGCGTTACAATTAAAGCGACAGGCTACTGTGAAAATGGCGAACTAGGATTCGTCGCTTGAGGCAACTCAAATTGCAGAGGAAGGTGTCCAACGTATGATGCAGAAATCACGGATTGAAGTAAACCTACGAATACAACGATAGAAACTACTAGTAGAATGTTAAAAGCTGGTAGAATGTTAAAAGGATTCATTTTAAATTTGCTACACTTATTCAGTGTAATAGTAATTGAGCCTTGACCGACGTTGTTCTTCTTAACAATTGTTTCCAACGGTTAATAATAATAATTTCAATTTCCCTCGAAAAATGGAGAAAAAAATCCATTTTTGTCGATGATAACACGACAACAAATAAACTCGGTCAACTCTTAGCCAATGTTAGGGATTTTGAGAAAAAACGTTCGTTTTTTAGATCAACCGGACGACCAAATTTAAGTACGTTGGGCCCTCACGTTCAAAGGTCCTTCACGAGATTGTTTATAACTTCTTCAATAATTAATGTTTGTTTAATGAACTTTGTTAATAAACATAAAAATAAATTTCCAAACGATTTTTCAATCTTACTATACCTTCAAAATTAATTTGTTTAATTAACCCTGATTTTCTCGTCGCGACCGTAGTCTAACTCCTTAAGGCAGGATTCTACTTTGAAACTTTGAAAGGCTAAATTGGATGAAAACACCCACCTGGAACACGTCGAAGGCATATTATATGGCCCAGGCATCGCTGATTGAGGGTAAGATAATTTTTTCTACGATTTATCACTCACCAAAACTTTAAACGCGTTTTTCTCGAAACGACATTTTCAAGTACCGTGGTCGTGATAACTCAAAAAGTACTGAACCGATCCTTATGAAATTTGGAACACATATTCTATATGTGTGTACCAACCGACCTAACTACAATCAACTTAAAATTTTGATTAGAACTATTTTTTTATTGCAAAAAAAGACCCAAAAAAAACGCACTTTTTTTTCGTATTTTAGCCGCCATTTTGTTAATTTTGCACGTATATAAAATATTCTAGTTAGGTCGGTTCCTGAAGACATACTGAACATGAAACTATTTGATTTTTTTGTTTCAGACCATCCGTCGGAAAGATTTCACGACCACGGCAACGGTACCTGCTTTTCGAGGCGTTGGCTTTAAACATATTTTACGTGTACAAAAAATGAATAAAATACATTAAAAATTTTTTTTTATGTACTTAAAGAGTGTATTTATTGAACAGTTTAAACCCCATATCGATATCTTTAATAGTATTCTCAGAAAAAATTCACGAAAATAGCGTTTTTTTCATGGTTTCAAAGTAGAATCCTGCCTTAATCAACCATCGATCATACATTGTGCACGTTTCTAAAAAAGCTAATTTTGTTCATAAATTACCCACACGACAATCTTGAGCACACTGTATCATTCTTTCATGGTGTTTTTCCTCATCGCATCTGCGAGTAAAATGTCTCGTAAGAACGCATGCACAAGCAGTGCAAATTAAATGTTATACCTCTTCGATGGGTCAGTGGATCGTGGGCAAATTTAGTGTGAAGCCTTGGAACAGAAGTAACAATGCCCCAATTTCAATCCTAATTTAAAAATTTAATTCTAATAAGTAATTCTCGTAAATAATTTCAATAAGAATCCTTAAAAAAACTAGCCTAACAAACATCCTAAAAAAAGTATCCCAATGAAAACTCTAGAAAAACAAAAAGTATACCGAAACAAAAATCATGCCGAACTTTCTCCAAAGGCAGGTGGACATTGTGCAAAGAACAAAAAACCACCAGCAGTTACGCGACGTGCAGCCAAATGGCGTTTTTTTCTCTGGATATGACTATGCGTTAAAGACAATCAGTGAGTGATCGTCGTAGTTGCCCCCCCCCCCCCTCAGGATCGTGGCGAGTACGCAGCTCCGACGCGCAGCCCGTCCCCACGACGCGTCGGACACCTCCGCACGTCACGCTTTTCCCTTGCCGCATCCACCCGACCCGAGCGGACCGCCTTAATCGGGAGATGACGTCACTTCTCATAGCAGCGGAGAGCCCCCCGCGCCGCCGATCGTTCCAGCCTTTCGAGGAATCTCGTCAACCAGTATTCGACAATAAGGGGGGTGGGACCAACGGTTGGATGGGACGAGTGCGGGGGTGAAGGAAAAAATACGTTGCTCGGCTCACGCCAAGCCTCGTATACCAAGATCCCGTCGCACCGCGGGAAGGAGCCAACGTGAGAGAGAAAAAGAACGATTACGAGATACTCGAAATGCTCGCCGTCTGGGAACGAAAGTAGTCCGTACACCCACACGATAAAAATCAACCTGAGCAGCATGGAGCCGTTCGGGCATCGAAGACTCGATCGACTCGCGACCTACGCGTCGAGTAGGAGCGAAACTCTTGCGGTATAATCGTTTTTGCACTTCGCGACAAGTTGTTCAATCACATTCGTCACATACGCCGAATTATGCAATTCCACCGATATGCAGCCTTTTTTCTTCTCCCAGCATATTTGTAGGCTTTTATCGTCAACTACCGAGCCGTGGAAAGGAAAAAGATTTTTCGTCAAATGTTGCATTTGAAATTAGGCGATAAAAAACAAATCCGTCGCGGTCATGGAGTTTGCCGCGTTTGCGTCACGTGGAAAGTCATTGAAAACAATATTACACTCGACTCACCGGGTTTTTTCACCATCTTGTACCGCGTGGACGGTTCAAGCTTCCCGTACGAATTTACGCTTTGGCGAGTTTCGCGCCGATAACGGGCGCGTCACGACACGGGCGCGGAGAAAGCATTTGATCGACGAAATTGCGGATCCGGGCGCGAAGCAAAACTCGCTTCGTTAAGATATTCCCAGTATTGGAAGAGAAAACGTGATTTGTGTGGCCACGCGCGGGGCAAGCAAACCGGAAGGTGGATGCTCCGAAGGTAATCTCACTTGCGGCACGTATCGCGATTGTCAATGGTGTCCGACGACGATCGATTCGGTCAAGTTGGTCGGAACGGGACGGCGAACTTCCCGTCGAGAATTATTCGTGGTCGAAAACCCACGCGCACACACGCACACACATACGAGGGAAGAGTCCGGGAAAAAAGAGGAATCGTCAGAGAGTCGGGGGGGGGGGGGGGGGGGAAGAGACAGGATTCACAAAAGAGTGGCGAAAATGAAAAGTCTCGACGTTATTTTCTCCATGGAAGGAACATTCGGGAAAAAAATCGCTAATTATATTCCGTACGATAAGACGAGAGCCCGTCGTGCGTCACGTGTGTACGCCGGACGACAACTGGAGTGGTCTCTCTCTCTCTCTCTCTCGCCGCCGGTGTAAATCCGCGAATTCAACGTAAACATTTTCGAGCGAAGGCACGAGGCAGAGAGTTTGATGAAAAGGCAGTTCGATGAAAATCACGGCCAACCAACGAATACGAGAAAACTGAGCTCTTCGATCCGTCTCGTCGTAATCGCTCCCTCGTGGGATCTAAAAAATCTGGATAATTATCGTAAGTCACAGATAATAGAAATGAAACGAGAGCGCGCAAAGCTTACGAAGAGCCCATCGAAAATCGTCGAGTAATTTATAAACATCGTGTGGCGCAAAGTACAATCGTCGGAACGAGATACTCGGGACTCTCGTGACCTCAGAGGTGAAGCCAAGAATCGCAAAACACGAAGAAAAACGTTAAGCGACTTGCCGAGCCCGTCGGTAAAACAGAATATTCCCAGCTACGAAAATCTGCGCGTAAAAGCATCTCTGTACTATCGAACGAGCGGGAAAGTTGCACGTTTGACGATTTTGCCCACGAAGACGAGCCTAACGACCGTATTCATAGATGATCCTTGAGGAATAAGAATTCGTTGTTCCTTATTTCGCATATCATAAAACTTCCTTGTTATGCATGAGGATCCATGTTGCCCTCCTTACTTCAAGGGAGCTATCAGGGCTCCTTGAGGGTGGAGACATGATTTTCGAGATTTTTTTTAAAGCCAAATTTTAATCGCCATTTTTTAGACCTGGGCTATGTTTTATTACTACTTTGAACTGTTTCGTGATTTTTTAAATTAATCTTAAAAATGGCGAAAGTATGGCACGGAATTCCAAACTGCATTTTCAAAACCGGCGTGACGTATAGCTTACAAAACTATTCGACCGATTATGATGAAATTTGCTATAAAACATGAGACTAAATGTTTTTAAGTTTAAGTTAAAGTTAAAGAGTTTAAGTTTAAGTTAAAGAAAAAAAACGTATTTTTTTATTGCAAAATGTAGACATTTTTCCGTTAAAGGAATGTTTTTGTTTCAAAGCGTACTATTTCGTGCATTTTCTACGTTTCTCACTTTTTCTCGGTTCATATTCTGCGTATATGTGTTAATGAAAGGAAAATCTTTTCTTCTGGTTGGTTTTTTTTCGGATTAATCCACCACCATTTTTAAAAATTATTTTAAAAAACGCCATGTAACAGGCAAAAGTGATAATAAAACATACCCCAAGTCTCGAATATGGTGAAGAAATCTTTCTTTTTAAAAAATCTGAAAGTCAGCCATTTTTTGGGCCTAGGGTATCAGAGTGGGATGCTAACGCTACGAGTTTATACGAGGTTTATCGGACTACCACTCGAACCTTCGTAAAAGAATTTACTCAAATGACTGTGTGTAGAAGAGAACCGAACATAACCTCTAAACGTTTGTTCAGAAGTACCATGTACGATGGACAACGATTTTTTGAACAATTCAGATGATTATGAAGAACGAAAGGGTACAGGTTTAGCAAAAGTGGTGCGATTGAGAGTCCATTACAATCGGTCAAGCGTCTTTCAACAAAATTTAACAAACGTGGTCTACCAATTGCTCCGTTGATACAGCTTTGGATTTTGAATCCAAATTTGGAATTGAATGGATACTCGTTTGTTTTTCCATTAACATATATTGAACGCTACGCCAAGTCCACCTTTCAAATCCGAGAGTTTCAAGTAGCATCTCTGAAACAAAATGGCCGCACGCTTCCGTCACCACAGGTTACCCAAAAATCCCCAAAATGTCCTTCTCGAAGGAAAATTCAACGATCTATGAAACGACAATGGCTTTCAAGAGCAAGAGCAATGGAGGCTTCCTTCGATTGAGATCGAACCATCGAATTGGTAGAAGCGGAAAAGAATTTAGGTGGATTTTGACTTTGGAAACACTCACTCGGGTTCTCTTAATGTGGAATTCAATATCTATGAATTAATAAACTACTGATAATAAAATGACTTTGTCACGGATTCGTCTTACGTCATCGATTTATTATTTTGCACTCGATGCTTCAATCTCCGAGAATAGCGCAGTAAAATATCAAATTCCGGCTTTCCTTCCGAAACCGGTCAATTAATATTTGGCATTCATATAATTAGGTCAAAGATAAGTCAAAATCCACTTCTCTCTCGCACAATCGAGAAAATGTTTTGTAAAAAAAAATTCGCAAAGATTCCGCCATGAAAACATTGAGATATCGAGGCAAAAGAAGAGAAGGCCAACGTTGTACTCACCATCAGCAGTTTTTTGATGATGATGATGATGATCAGCTTTGTTGTCGGCAGTAGCGAGGTCAACTTTATCAACGCTCGCTTCGCCGTTGGTACGTTGATGATGTTCGGCCTGATTGTGGCCTGGCGTTGGCGTCGCGCCTCTCGAAGTTCCGGTGCTGCTGCGATCGCTCATTTTTCTCTCCTTCTGGAGTTCTTTGCCGGACGGTGGAAGTTCAGCGGTGACGACGGGGCTGGTCGTGGGGTTTGCGGCCGCGGCGACCGCGGTGATCGTTTGGTTGCCGTGTTGTTGCTGATTGTGATTCTTTCGTCGGGGCGGCGACGACGACGACGAGGACGACGAGTTTTTGCTTGTGAGGGTGGGGAAGGACGCGGAGTCTATGGAAGGGCCGGGATAGACGTAGCGCGGCGGGCGACTGGGTAGCGGTCCCGGAAAGCTCGTCGTACCTTGGCCGGATGTCGGAGGAGCGGGGACGGCGATGGGGGAAGGATTGCTCGCGTTTGTGGGAGCGAGTGTAGCTTGATTGGCAGTGCTGGACGGGTGTGATTGCGGTATATCGGTAACGTTTGCGGGAACATTGGCGTTGCTCGGAGCACCCGAGGCAGCGACCACCGAGGCGACCGTACTAACGTTAACGGCGCTCTTGGCGGGCTCTTTGACTTCCGTGGCGGACGGGAGAGCCGTCGAGGGTACCACGGGAGGAGCAGCAACGGGGGTCGTAGCGCTCGTCGTTTCAACCTGTGATGTCGACACGACGCTCTCTTTCGCCCCGTCAACGATCGGACTCGTCGCCGTTGTTGCGTTGAGCTTCTGTTCATCAGCGACAACCGGCGCGCTCGATTGTTGCGGCTGTTGCCGTTGCGCCACGCTCCCGGACTGTTTCGTCTCGCCGCGCGGCCAAAATTCTTGAGCGGGAAATTGCAAGGGTTTCGAGTCGATTTTTTGAACGGGGCAAGTCTCCGGTACTTGCTGCAACGAGCCCGTCGTCGTGATAACCGGGATTTGTTGTGACTGCTGAGGCGCCACCGCCGCTATCCCGCTGTTCGCGGTCATCTGCGGCACCGTCGTACCTGTCGGCTGCGTCGAGCCCGCCCCGCTGTTGCACTGAACCGGCGCCTCCTTAACGACGCTCGTCGTCGCTATCTTCATACACGTTGCGCTCGGTACTTGGGTAATTTGCGACGGCGTCGTATTTTCCGTGTGGGGGAAACTCGCAACGCCGCTCGGAACGATCGGCGGGCTCGTCGTCGACGTTGTGGTCGAAACAACCGGCGTCGCCACCACCGCTGCTGCTGCTGCCGCCGTCGACGCCGCCGCCGCCGCCGCCGTCGCCATCGAAGACGACGAGGCTAAACTCGTCTCGGACTCTTCGCTTGCCGCTTTGGCTACGCGAGCCGCGAATTCCGCCGCCAATTCGGGATTCTGCAACGATCACCACAACTTTGTGAAAGACGATTGATGCGCACACGTCTGGCCAACTTTTCAGCCCTTCAACAACTAAAAAATTGCTCCATTTATCAAATCATAGATTATTCGTGGTCTTCGTACGGATAAGTGAAAATTATTAGTGAAAAGCCGATAAGAAAACACGTGACGTTCGTTACGCGCTATCGTGACAGTCAGATAAAAACGAATGGAAAATCAAGGGATGCGAGAGAGCGGTGCACGAAGAAAAATCGATGGATCTTCCGTCACTTCGACAATTAAAATCTCTCTTTTCCAACTTTTGTATTCCCAATTTTTCGGACATCTTATTTTCATGGAATTTTCTCACTTTATCCTCATTTACAAATACACAGGATAACTGCACGCAGAGCCAAATTTTTCCTTTGTGCACATTTGGCACGCAACGAGTTAACGTACTTCCGTGAGACTCGAGAATTCCAGTAAAACGCATCTGCCGAAGAAATCCGAAAAAATTGCATCGCCGAGGAGGTTTGCCCTCGACGGTATTCTCTACATCGAGCTCTCGAGTGCAACGAAATATCCCGTTAACTTTTGAGCGCTATTCGCGAGACCGAGCGAGAACGTGAGACGATAATTGCGTCTCGCGAACATTCGCGAACGAAGGGATGAGAGAAGAATGGAACGCTTGAGAACTCACCTGCGGTTGAGGAGTCTCGCGATTGCTGGACGCGCCGCTAACGCTCGATGCATTGCCGTAAATGTCGGCGGCTATGTTGTCACCGGTGTTCGGATCGCGAATGTCCATTATAGCGTGAGTCCTCGGACCTATCGACGGCCTCGCCGAACTGATGCTCGCGCTCGTTGCGCCACCGTTGTGTCCGGCGTATACTTCTTCGAAAAAACGAATAGACATTCGAAAAATACGTTAAAATTTTTGCACAAAACTTGAATGCGATTTAACGATCAATCTAGAGCTAAGTATTTCGATCGATCGAGCGTTGATACGTTCGCGAATCTATCGTGATGCGCGAAACATCGCGGTTTTGACAGTTATTATTGATCCGCGTTATTTGTATACAAAATGCTTCATTTTTTCTTTTCAGTCATCGGCGAATATCTACGAACCATCTTCGTACAAACGATACACGTTGTTAACCACGAACATTTCACGACACTGATAAACATACGAGAGGGACGACAAAAAAAAACGGTAAATATTTATTTCAAATCGAAAGGTGCGTCAACTCCGTGGGAGCAACTGAAGAAATGACCGACCGCTGTCGAGACAAAAGTGACTCTGTATACCGTTCAACCGGGCCAAGAAATCCGGCGGGAGTCGCTGCCTGAAAATTTGCTATAGCGGATCGGGATAGGTCGAAATATACCTTCCCCCACCACCCTTCCGCAAATGACCCTCAAAGTTTCCAACGGCTAAACTCTTGTCGCGATATATCTGGCCGTGAGTGGTAAGCGAAAAAATGCCACGAAATCACCAAGTTCGAGGCTCGTATCGTGAGTTGCCGAAGAACAAAAGAAGGCCACTTTTGCGAGATTTCTCGTAACGACCTATAAACCAGGTGATTTTTCCTTTTTTCTACTACCTGCTGGGGCTACTCGTAGCAGGGGGGTATTGAGCACATGGTGCTTTGAAAAAATTCTGTTGAAATCACATAGAGCTATCACGAAATTGAATAAATGAAATTCAAGAGAATCCTCATTGGCATACCAAGGATGCGAATTGGAAAGCAACGTATGAATAGTTGAAATTCGGAAATACGACTTTTGAATACGAGGCAAACTCACCAGTCGGAGCGAGAGGTATCGCCATCGAGGGTAGAGGCTGTGGCTGTTGCGAGGGTTGCTGAAGAGCACCCTGAGGTACACCACCGGCTCCTTGGGCGCCGCCCAGCGGTCCCCCCACGTGCTGAGCTCCGCCGCTAACCGCGTTAGCGCTCGCTCTGCTTATATTGAGCTGTGTCGCAGCTGGTGGCCCTGTGTAAAAATCTATTGCGATGCCCCAAAAAGAAAGAGTACACATTTACATTCGCTCAAAGTTGAAATTCGACGAAAAACGCAAGAGAAGGTTTTTCTCGTGACCGACTAAGTCGGATTAGCCGGGGGAATGAATGCTCACGATCGCCGATACAATAGTCACAGGTAGAATCTGAGAACGCGGTTAAATTGTTTTACTTTGGCCTATGAGAGAAACGTCGTATCGAGCCCCATTGTCCATAGGTGAGATCGATCGTGCCAACTCGATAATGAAACGCTTGCAATTTTATTTCAGACTTGATCAGATGACGTTGGATATCGTTGACGAATTTCAGCGTTGAGCTGGAACGATATTTTCTTTTCATTTTTTTATTTCTTTGTTTTTATTATTATCCAAAACCTTTTTCTGATAATTGACGTCGTAAATTTCTAATAAGAATACGTGTGAGAGAGGGATATTGACCAAAAGAAAAATTCACTAATTGGGAAGAATTAATTTTCATTGCGTTCCAACGATGCAAATTCCAACGTCGTCTTGATCAACGTGTCGCCCAAGATCTCGAGATCATTCTCAAATATATTGAACTCACTTTCGGGACGATAGAAAATTACGTATTTACTACGAAGACTCTCTACAAAGCTCTTTTCCTTCCGGAAATGTATTTATTTATGACGTTGCAGTTTGCATCGTTGGGACACAACGAAAATAATTTTTTTTTTATTTCCAAATTTTCCATTGACTGATCCGAGCTGCGAAAATCACGTTCATGTTTTTTAGGCTCCTCGCTAAATAGCGATTTTGGATAATAATGAAAATAAGAAATTGAAAAAAAAAATTATCGCTCTAGACTGCAGCCGAAAATGGAGCACATCGATTATAATAACGAAAATATGCGTGGCCATTCATTCGACGGTTCCATTTGGTGCGTTAAAATCATCAAATGGACGATTACGTACAAGGATGCTGAGTGCCCTGTGCCGGAGAGAACGGATACATGTTTTGCGCGGGCACGATCGTGTGAGGTGGATAGGGCTGATAAAAAGGTTGCCCCTGATGTGCTTGATGTCTCTGTTGCTGCGAGGTAAACTGAAAAGTGGACAATTAAGAGAATGCAAAATTAGAATTGCGAATCGTACCTCGAAATGTTATCAGAAGAAAGACGAGAACGAGGAGAAGGAGCGGAAAGACTTGTCGCTCGTACTTACCAATGGCACGATAGGAGAATACATCTGTTGCTGATGCGAGGCCGCATGAAGACCGGGCACTTGTTGCAGGGTACGAAGGTCGTACATCGGCGTTCCCTGCGGCACCGCCATGCTCTGATGTTGAAACAACGCAGTTGGTTGTCCACCACCCCCACCTGGCATTCCAACAAGTTGAGTGCCACCACCTCCTTGGTTGTTCCTGTGGCCGAGATTTCGCGAAGGTTGCGACCTCGGTGCTGGCTGGAAGTGACCCTGCAATGACGAAAAACGTTCCTCCGTTAAATCAATCCGCCTTACGCGTTCCCTTCAAACTTATCCTCGTTATAACAGGGTACTACGCGGAAGCCCACACGGTAGGTAGGGGAGAGGCAAGATTACGAACATTTTTATACTCCGCTAACGTTGTATCTCAAAACCTGTAGTCGTAAATGAAAACACATCGAGATTGATAACTTGGGGCGTTACTTACGTTTGGAAAAAAAAAACGTGCCTGTACCATTTTCAACCGATCGACTGCAAATTACAACTGCAGATTTTTAGATAGACTTGCTAACGAAGTACTCGCGATTTTCACGATCGGTTTACAATTACGGTTTTTATAAACAAATGAAGGTCGTTTAGTAATTAAAAAAAAAAAAAAACGCGACTTTTTTTTCTCAAAATGGTGCCAAATTTGCAGAACTTAATATTCTGCAATAATCATGTGTACTTCGCAAGGAATATTAATGTGTTTACGAAGAAAAAATCGTTCCAGGTGCTGATGTGCATAACCAACGAGTCCCGAGTGAAGGGCGTAAAAGAGGAGGCGTCCTCTTTCTACCGGCCCCTGAGCCGCCATTTGTATTGTTCGAAAAATAAAAAATTGATATTAATCCCTAAAGATATGTAAAATAAGCTCTCCAAACTTCATTGAGATTGTTCTATTAGTATTTCTTTCAATCCCCACAAAAAAAACCTTGTTTTTCGACAATCCAAAGGTATATAGGGCCCCAAAGGGCATAAACCGAACTCGGCTTCTTAATGTCGATTTTTTAATTGCAATTTTCCAACAAAAAAACAAGGCTTTGCAAGTGTGATCGCTGAATCGTTTTGAAAAATATTAACAATTGTAAAGTGTACAGTTTCTTCAGGCTTCCATTCGCCCAGTATCGTATGATAAAGTCTTGTGCGAAGGCTCGTGACAAAGCCAGGTGTTTCCTACAAGCGGAAAATATCTCCCGTCCATCGTGAGCCTGCAAAAGTGAATCGTAACTCGGAAAATCAGACCGAAATTGAAGCTTCCAGTTCGATTTGTTTTCGTCAGGGAGTTACAGAACAGGAATAGAGCTGTAAAATTTGTACATCCTCGAATACAGCAGAAAGAGCATGAACAATGAGACAGTGGGGGATTATGTACAGTGACTGAGTTAGGTAGATGCGGGCGGTTTTCGGGCGGAGAGGGGGGGGGGGGGGGGGAGAGGGCCATTAGCGTACCAAAGAACCAGACGATACAATAAAAGAGCAACGGGACAGGTGAAATTGTGTGCACATACCGGAAAATGAGGGAGAACCGACAAAGATCGAGGTACGTGGAGGGAATTTGTGGAAGGCATTAAACAGATTGGCTGAATAGGTACAATAAATGACAAAAGGGTGGACAAAGAACCTTGACGATTGGAGAAATCACCGAGAGGGCGAGGATGACCTACCTCTGTACAAATAATCGCGGAAAACTGAGAGCAGTACCGAATTATCCGAATGTTCATACATAAGAGACATTAGTCGCAGAGACGAGAATGCGGAAGAACAGAATACTAAAAGAAACACAAAAAGGACCAGGATGGCTGAGCCATTATACCAAAGAGTAGACTGTGTTCAAGTATTCGGAGAACAAAAGATCGATTAAACGAAGATTGAAAACGAGACACGAGCTGGGATGGGGAGGTCATAGTATGAAAAAAATGCCTGCTTTTCGCCAGACATTCTCTGATCGAATTATCGGTCTGAGCACATACGTGGATCGCAAATTTGTAAAGTTGACCTTGTATCACCGAATTCCACAATTTACTACAAATACACAAAGTGACAGCCTCGAGATTCAACTCCAGAAAGGTGAGGCATAGTATGGATTTAAAACCTTTCGTTCCAGGCTTTCTTCCCCAAATTATAACTTTCGTCGACTTTTTATTCAATTTTTTTAAGTAATTATAGTTTCTCATAAAAAAACAAAATGTTATTGGTAATGTTCGAAGGTGTGATATTCCCGGAATTCATATTCATATCTTGCATCCAAAGTCAAGGGACAAATGAAATCGAAGTTTGCAAAGTCGTTTTTTGAAAATCGACGTCGCAAATCTCTACTAAGAACGCGTAAAAACGCTTGAGTGATTTTTACAACTGAAAGTGATGAAAGAATTCAAAGGAATTAATTTTCGTTGCGTTCCAACGATGCAAACATCAACATAACAGGGGAAAGTATTTCTGAAGAATTTTGCAAAAAAAATTCGCGAGAAAAGAATCGGAGGCGCAGAATTTGTAAAGAATGCAGAGGAGTGGGTGCAAAGAACAGATAATTTGGCGATAAAGGGAGAAATGATAAATATGTTAGGCGGAAAGATAGAATAAGGGATGGATATGCGAGTATTTTAGGGAAATGGAGAAAGTGTGCAGAGAGATCTGCAAGGAGGAAGGGGGAGGCGAAAGAGATGGAGGGAGGATTAAATTATGAAAGAAAGAAATGTTAGATAGTGACAAGGGAAAGAGTATGCAGAGTGAAAATTAACTTAAGGTAGTTGTAAGAGAAAAAAATAGCATTCTGTAAAAAAATAAAACTCGATTTGATTAAAATACTACATGGAGAAATTCAACAAACTTCGGTCAATCTATCACATCCACGAGGATTTTTCTGGCTAAGTCTTTTTTGCTGTAAAGTTACCCAGAACAAAAAACAGTCTTTTCCAATGAAGTTAACCTGCACCCCACGAATGCAATGTTACATTTTTTTTTCTCGAACTACCCAATTGTTTCATTGACAGATTAAAGCCAGGTGGTTCGTTACCACCTGACTTTCAGGATCCTGATTACAAATCAAGATTGTAAGTCCACAAAAAAGATTCGCCTGAAAAAATAGCTAAAAGTCCGAAAGTTCGACCGAGTGGTACGTCTTGGGCGGATGACCCAGCAGTCCGACGTAAAAGTCAAGCAGTATTCTCCGTTACGCTCCCAGACAATTCTCCACGACGCTATGTTTGAGATTGTTTGGGTATGTTTGGCACCCTGGCCTGAAACTTCCAGACTCGGCAAGGCGAGCCCGAGTCACGAAAAAACCGACAAGTACCTGCGTCATCGGTCTGGTCTGTGTAGACATATACACAGGTTGATGCTGCGGCGGTGCCTGAAGATGAACCTGTTTCCCCATCTCTTGAGGCGAGGGGGTGTGAACGGGTGGCGTAGTCGTAGGTGCGGGACCTTGCGACTGTTGTTGTTGGACACCCGGCGTCTGAGGCTGCGGCGGTTGTTGTTGTCCGCCTTGGGGACCGCCCGGTTGTATACCAGGCGTCGCCTGGCTCAAACTTTGTATTCCTCCGAGGGACGGCGGCCCTCTGCCTCCTGGTACGCCTACGCTGCCCCCTCCTCCACCCACATGCCCACCTGGCTGGGCAGCGTAATTTTGTCCAGGTACATGAAACTCCGATCCTGCAAAAAAAAATTGAGACTATGAAACGAGTAACCTACGAAAATAGTAACAATCGTGCGCACTCTTAGTACTCTATCGCTATGACTATTCCTAAATTCCTAGCAGCGTTGTGCTTTCGTCTGGACATTCTCGAGGAAATGTCGAGATAAGCGCACGGAACGCAGTTGGGATACGCTCAGTAGAAAATGTTCTACCATTCTTTGTGGAGTTTGCGCAATATTCAGACGCAAGGGGCGACGGACCCCAAATCATCGTCGTTTGGCTAGGCTTCAGGGGATCTGAGCAACCGGAACGTTCGAACAAAAAAAATTTAATTTACAGATGCGAAGGAAAAAAATCGTCCTCGGCGTATTGCAGCGGACTTTTCTCCGTCCATGCCAGCCTTTGGTATTCGCCTCGGAATATTAAAATTGCGAGTGCTGATCGGACAAGAGTGGATTCGGTGTTTTCTTCGTCGTTTTACTGATAAAAAATACAAAAACGGAATGCACAAATGTTGGTATGTACGACGCGATAACACAATCTCTGCACGTGGATGGTGCAAAATCGTTCCCACGAATTCGCAATGTATTCCAAACGAGATATCGAGTCTCGAGATAGAAAAAATCACTGCGTTCGAATAGACTGAACGGTGGAAAAAAATAATTACGAACCTAGAATTTTACGGGCATTCGCAATTTCGTAAAGATCACGAGTGAAATGAGGACAGTAAGAGAATTTGCGCGTTCGCGACCAATAGCGCTCACGTACGTACTCACTCGTGTCGCGTGCGAGTCTTTTTCCGCGCGGCTCAAGCGCGACGTCGACGATGATTGTCCGAATCACTTATGCTTGTTTTTTCTTTTCTTTTTTGTCCAAATAAATTAACAATCGTGAGAGACTTTGACAAAAAAAAGTAACAATTATCGCCGAAAAACACGTTCGAATTAGACGGTGAAATGTGTCTTTGCGAGAAAAAAAAACGGCGTGTCTATGCATCAAAACGCGACTGTACTGCACACGACTTTTCTGTTCTCGTGACCACGGGACACGTTCACTTAATTCGCGGAAATATCAGCGCGAATTTTCCTCGCGTGACTTTTTCCTTTCTCGCTCTCTCGCACTCCTTGGCCTGCAATAACGTTATCGCGATATTCACGTACGTACGCACTCGCACACGTATACATTCGTTTGATACGCGTGCAACTTTTATTCCTCACAATAGTCTCGCCGTACAGTGTTGCGGGAACTTTGCGAAATTTTCACTGCGACATTTCTAACGCTTACGTTCGAAAATAACACAATAAGGGGAAAATTCAAATGGACAAATGAAAATTGTACGTACGGATGGAAGACTCGGGGAAATTAAGAACGTGTGTGCGCAAATTCCACGATATGTTTCGCGAGAGGAGACGGATCGCGGGAAGCCATGTTTGCCCATGTGGGCAGGGAACGTGAGCGCAGTGCTGCTATCTGGTGTCCGACGAGCGCATCGATTGCAACTTAACGGTAGAGGCGCGCGCGCGCGCGCGTGCTTCGAACTCAGTCGTATACGTATAACGTTGCAAGGGTATGCATCCTCTTTCTCTCTCTCGAGCCACGAGTTTTATTCAGTGCCGTATTGACACGAGAAATATCCTAGTGACATTACGCTTTGAAAGAAATTTTTTTTCGGCCTTTATTTCACGTTCGCCGTACCGATTTGCAGTCGAAATTATGCGCAGTAAGAACATTCAACGGATTGTATCATATGTTTGTACAAATATACGTTAGAATTTTTTTTCTCCCCTTCTGGCCTCTCGATGACCTTTCTGTGACGATTTTCGACGGAAAACAAGTGCGCCGCATTTGGCCAAAAAGATCCTCCATCCTCCGGAAGTCCTCCTCAAGATCCTCCGGAAGTCCGCAAATTTTCAGATAAAGAAACAATTGAATTTTCGGTCCGTATTGAAAACGTTCCGAAAGTCGGAAACTGTTAATGCGGAAAACTTGTTTTGCCGGAAATGAGAGAAATTTCGAAAATCGTGAATAGTAAGGATCCTTCATTGCTACGCAGAAGCGCTCTCTGTGGGCCCACTTCCGGACCGCCTCGAGTGGCCCACGGCTTCCCGGAAACACGCGACGAGAATTTTCTCCATGCATACCGGAAGGTCGACACAGTACGGGCGAAATAGATATTCTAAAAGACGATTAAACACGAAATTTGAGAATATTCAACCATTTATAAGCGAACCGGAAGTTGGGGAAGGAAATAAATTTCGAACGAAGATTACGCACGATTTTAGGGAATCTCTGTGTGTCCGCGAACAAACCGGAAGTTCGTTTCTATAATGTTCCATAGAACGGTGTGGCCGCAGTGCGAAAAATCGCCACCGTCGTCGCTGGTGACGCCGACCTTAGGCCCATTCGAGACGTTGCAAAAATTTCACACCGCATCGCCCTCTCTTTGTTTCGAAAAATGTCACGTTTACTTTTCTGAACGTTCAATCTCGGCGCAAACGCAAGCGATGCTTAAAAAAAACAAAAATCGCCACCGACTGGCCAGAGAATGGCGAACGCCTGGAAACACTCCCAGCTTCGAGGCGATTATTCTTTCAACTCTCGCGATTGTTCGTTGTAGCTAGAACCACTACGTACGTGTGACGTGCTCGAAAAAAGGCGGCCATTAGTCGCGAGGGAAGCGCAGAGAACAACGAGCTGTGGAATTTGCGAATGAGTGGGGGTAAAAGGCAGATATGAAATACGTAAGGAAAAAATAACGTATGTGCGAGGAGGTCACGAGGTATCGCGGAGTGAAATACATACGTACGTAAATGTATAGATGCGCCACGCGCGCGTATGCATATATCGTGCAGGCACACACGCGCGCGCTTGAGTATATACGAGCCTTTGAGGAATGCAGGTGGATGAGCGCGATAAAAACACGGCATACACCCAACCACTTCCCTCCATTGAAGGCCCTCGCCATCCTACTCGCGCACAGTCTTCCGACAACTTCGATTTTGCTCGTGACGAGCAACTGGTACTAAACGACACGAGCCCCGTTGATAAGGCAGCGACGACCGACCGAACGCGAACAAATATTGAAAGTGGGCGAGAAAAAGAGCGCCCCAGTGTCGCATTACAATGGCGATGCGAGACTTTCACTTCAGGGCTTACACATATTTGAAATTGTTGAAAATATCGATTATTCGTTTTTCGACGAATTCTCTAAATGTAAGGATTGAAAAATATTGTCCGAAAACTCTGAAAAGTCGACTCGTTTGAAATTGAGGGAGTTACGGGCGTTTATAGGTATGACGTTGAAGTTTGCATCTTTGGAATGCAACGAAAATTCATTTTTTCCAACTCCCTACATTTTTTTGTAGATCTAGAGTACGAAAATCACGTTAACATTTTTGCGGATCCTTATTTAAGAATCGATAAACCCAAATATGCAAAAAATGATTTACGATGATGGAAATAAACAAAAAAATTATTATTTTGGATGATAGAAATAAAATAATTTTCGATGCATCGCAACGATGCGAACTTCGACATCACCGAGGTTTCGAGAGATTTCTCGCAGATAAATAATATTTAGAGTAAAATAAAATCGTCGAGCTCCACGACTCGGAAATTCAACGGAGTTCGATGCTTTGTGTCTCTTATAAAAGTTTTTTTATATAAATAGATTGAATTTGAAAAAAGACGTTTCGCAAAATTGAGAGGTTATGTTGACCTTGCTTTACGGGATCTTCCTTTACGGGATCAGCGTTAACTTGAAACTTCGAAAATACGATTTTTCCTTGCGTACTTTTGTGTGCCGAGGGTCTTAATTTTAATTTGCAACAAACATATTGTAAAAATTCCAGACCAACATAACCTCGCAAATTTTCGAATAGTTTCCTCATGGATGATTAAACTTTTTACAAAAAAAAAAACAAATATTTCACCGCTATTAATGTTTAAAACAAAGCATCAGCTTCTAGAATTCTCCGACTCCATTCAATATTTCAATAATGATTATGATTACCGATGTTCAAGTCATTTTCAAATAATTATTGTCGTAATTAATATCAGCATAATAAACTAATACTGCTTAATATAACGAGCATAATGAGCATAATAACGATAATTGTGACAACAAAAAAATACACTTCCGATAATTTGTTTTGCTTTCTGACGAAGAAGCCTTGTTGCAACGAAAAGATCGTCGCGAGTGTGCTCAAGGTGACGTGAAACACACTCTGTGGCTGTCCCTCTCTCGCTTTGTCCTCACCGCGGCTATATCTCTCGCTCCCGTACGAACTTCACCCACCCAACGACGTTCTACTCAGCAGGCAGTCACGATCAAGGCACAATTTTTTTTTAACTTTTTCATCGCTCTCTGAATTTGCAACAGTCATGACGCAATTTCCGAAAATATGGCAAATAAGGTCCACGCGGTAATGAAAAGTTTGCATCGTTGGAATGTAAAGAATTTTTTTTCATTTTAGGACTTTTATTTCCTATGATTATTATGGACGAAATGTTTTTGTGCTGATTTTGATAGCGGATCTCCAAAGAGACATGTGAAAAATAGTTGAGTGACTTTCGCTGGGAAAGTCTGCTAAAAAATGTCCATTGCATTCCAACGATATTCGATCTCACCGAGAACGATATCGATTGAGCGAATTTTTTTTCTCCTCAATTCTTCGAAGGCAGCCAGGCAAATTGGACTATAGGCTTGTACGTGTACACGTTTGCGGGGAATAAATACCTCTGAATATCGTAATCTCGTTGGAGTTTTGTCGAAGGTGTGTGACGTAACTGAGCTCTGCGGACGTTCGAGTGTGTGGTTCACGCGATAGCGACAGGAGAGAGAGAGAGAGAGTGGGGGAGGGCTGGAACTTCACGTCCAGCTGAACCGATGGGTAAAGCGTTAGATAAACGGGCCCCGAGGCATTTGTACAGGGAGCTAACCGAGTTTCACGAACTTCACTTACCAACCAGTGGCAATGAGTCAATTACAGTAGAATCTCTATTATCCGAACACATTGGGACCGGACGTCGTTCGGGTGTTCAAAAATTCGAATAATCGAAAATAAATCTCGAATTTCCAGGATAATCAACTCGTATAATAATATAAATAGTATCGCAAATTCTCTTTATTAACCCAACTACCCAAAATTCTTTATTGATAGCAATTACCGATAAATAAGGTTTTCATTATCGTTGCACCACTACTTATGCAGTTAAATCACAATTGCGGCTTAAAATAATAATCAATTTTTGGCTGTCCAATGGATCGAATAATCAAAATGGCTTAGCTCCATTACTTTCGACATTATGTACTTATGAACTTTACCGCGGAAAAGTTAGAGTTTAGTAGTTAAAGTGCATGTTTTTTTTATTTTAGTTTCTTTTTGTATTATATACTATTTTTGTTTGGGTTATCACCTAAACAAATCCAAAATATTTTGGTGAAAAACCATTTCATATTTTAGTGAAGTCATTTAAGGCCTTTTTGTATTCCAGCAGTCATTAAACATAGTAATTGTCAAAATTTAAAAAATCTGCTACGTACAACGCTCCGTAATTGCGATTACAAAAATGTCAAAAAAAAAATTGAAAATCGGTTAAGTTTTTGAGTAGTCGCTGGGACAAGGTCGAAAAGAGTAATTTCGAGAAAAACGCGTTCAAAGTTTTCATTCCGTTTTTCTTGATATCAAGTTATATTTTTTCTAGAATAATGATCCATTAACGTGTCTAGTCTCTAGGTTCTTCATCATTTATTATATTTTACAATATAATAACGATGCCACACCTGTAGGGAACGATGCCACACCTGTAGGGACTGAGGGCACTAACCGATCGCGCTACCTGTTCTCACTACGGAGACTAACTCCGTCAATTTTCGGACTTGTGAATCAAAATGTTGCCAACATATTTTTCATACTTTCAAGAATTGTAAAAAGCGAAATTTTTAATTTTTGCTTGGGGAAAGTGGGAAAGCTACTGTGCAAGTTCTTGCACAGTGACTTCCCACTTTCAGTCAGTAACTGACTGGTGTCTGGACTGGGCTGTATTTCATATAGAAAGTTGTCAACTTACCGCGGTAAAATTGCGCGGGAGTTTTAAATAAAAAAATGCAGAAAATGTTCTGTCTCTGGCACTTCTAAAATCGTGACGTAACGCAAACGTCGACGACCCCCCCCCCCCCCCCGATGTTGCGTTACGTAAGCTCGAAATGGAATGGTTTTAGACAAAAATTGTATGGAACATAAAAGATCAATATTTGCATAGACTTCAACCTCTGTACGAAACATTTTTCTCTAAAATAAGTATTTACTGAAATAAAACAGAAAACCTGTTAAAACATCAGTTTTCGCGAGTGTTGACCTTGAAAATCAAGTTTGCGGGTATTTTCAATATGATATTCGTGATCAGCAAGTCAAAATACATAGGTACACGAAAATCCCAATTAATCAGAGGTATGAGCTTTTCGGAACTTTATCCAAATTTACCTTCATTTCGCCTTTTAAAAAAAATGTTTACAATTTTTTTTGGGCCCGGTCGCGTTTTTGAAAATGGCGTTTTTCGGGTTTTTTTGCTTGGCTAAAACTGCCGGCATAACTTCTGCCAAATTTCCTCGTTAGTTTTTTTCATGACAAACTTAAAGAGGGTATCAGAACCTACATGTTTTCCTTTTTTAGAAAGTTTCGTACGATTTCTTTCGCCCCAGTATTCCATTTTTAGCTAAAAAAGACATGTTTTAGAAAAAGAAGCGTAAACCAATAACTCTGGGGTTTCAGAGAAAATGTCAAGAGAGTAAGAAGTTGCTATAAGTTCACACTAGAGCCGCCAGAACATTTACAGAATTTTTTGAAAATTTTTTTTTTACAATTTTTGGTCGGCTTCTGTTGAGTGGAGGTGCTCCATTTGGGAATTATGGGATTTAGGACAATCTATTGAGAAAGAAAGATTGTTTACTTTTTCATTTTTAATTAACTGTAATTTTTTAAGAACTTTTGTAAAATCTATTTTAACAATTCTTTCAAAAATTTTTCAATGTTATTTTAAGAATTTTTTCGACTAGATTTCGGAGAATCATCCTCGGTTGAGTTGTTGTGTCTCAATACCTATCGGAGTTTAGACCAAATATTAAAAAGAAAAAAACTTATGGAGTTGTTTTTTTCTTTAGACTTTTGAACTTGTTTTTTCTTTTTAATATTTGGTCTAAAATCCGATAGGTCTTGAGACACAACAACTCAACCGAGGATAATTCTTCGAGTTCTAGTCGAAAAAATTGTTAAAATAATATTGAAAAAATTGCAACATTTTTTTTTAATTCTGAAAAAATTGTAATTAGTTGAAAATAAAAAAATTGTAATTAATTAAAAATGAAAAAGTAAACAAATTTTCTTTCTTGATAAATTGTCCTAGACTCCATAATTCCCAAGTGGAGGCCCTGCACTCATCAGAGTCCCGACCAAGAATAGGAAAAAAAAAAATTGCAAAAAAAATTCTGGCTCATCCAGTGTGAACTTTTGCAACTTTTTACCCTCTTGCCATTTTCTCTAGTTAATAACCCCATAGTTATTGGACTACGCCTATTTTTCTATCAAAATGCAATACTGGGGTGAAAAAAAATCGTACGAAACTTTCTAAAAAAAGAAAAATGTAGGTTTTGACACCCTCTTTAAGTTTGTCATGGAAAAAACGAGCGAAGAAATTTGCCAGAAGTTACACGGGCAGTTTTAGACGTGCGAAAAAGCTAAAAAAAATTAGCCATTTTCAAAAAGATGTACCGGGCCCAAAAAAAATGTAAAAAATTTTCTAGAAAGGCAAAACGAAGGTAAAGTTGTCCTCTTTAAAACGCCGCTTGGGAAATTTGGTTATCTTAATTTTTGAGTCCACTATCTAACTGTGAGTGCGGCAAGAAATTTCGATTGATGTACTGAAATTTTCGGCCGGCAGTGTACATACAATGTATGTACGATCTGATGTAGAAACAGCTTTATTAGGGAAAAAACGGGACAAAAGGAAAAAATCATTCGAGTGATTTTCGAACCCTTAGTCAGCGAAGGAAAATGCGAGCAATTGTAGAACAGTTGCGTTTCGTTGCATTCCAACGATGCAAACTTATGGTCTTGAAGTTTGCATCGTTCGACTGCAACGGAAATTCTTTTCCGTTTTTTTAAATTTGCTTGTTTTTATTGATGCAGATTTAAACTTTAGATCTCTGAATAAGGGATTTAAAAAATGATTGATGAGTTTTCGTAACGAACAAACCCAAACAAACCCAAACAAACCCAAACTGATGTTGAAAAGTTTCCATCGTTGGAATGCAAAAAAAATAGTTTTTTGTTGACTGCTCAATTTTTTTTTCTAGCCGAACGAGGCAACTAAAATCATGTATTCATTTTCACATATCCTTATTAGAAACTTACGACCTAAATCTGGAAAAGTTGTTTTGAACGATACTAAAGATAATGAAAGAGAAAAAAAACATCGTTGTCTCCGAACGATGGAAACTTCAACGTCATCATCCCCGGTTGGCTATCGACTGGTTCGGCATGTCCTTTCTCAATATATCTATATATATACGTGAATATCGAGATCTCGTTCGTTGGATTGCAATGGCAAGTGGATGTACTCTTCTTCTTATTGTGCACAACTCATAATACGATTCCAATCGTCGCATCTGCGATGACTCGATACTTTTATCGATAAATGCGCATACATTAAAGCGACTCGGGACTAATCATTCATGTCAAAAAAGTTCAAAGCAATTTCACGACTTTGCGAGCGTCCAAGTCGTTCCGAGTTTTAATTAATTTTACAGCGTTAAAATTTGCATCGATGGAGCGCAACGATTACTTTTCGCTTCTTCATTTTCTCTACAATCGAAAACATTTTGTTGTAAACTCTGCTCCTAAATCTCTAATGAGTATGCGTAGAAGTATGCTAGGGATTTTCATAGCCCGTGCCGATGAAAAACTTTCATTAGCAATTGAAAATTGCTAATTTTCGTTCCGTCCCGACGATGCAAAATTTCAAGATCTTTAATTTTTCAGGGTTATTGAACTGAGTTTTGAATTGGTTTTTACTTAATTGTCAAATGAATATCGAAGGCAGTATTTTTTTTACTTACAGTATTTCTTTGGATTTTCAGTACGTTTTAGTTACAACTATAATTTTCAATTTTTTCTTCAACTTAATGAACACTTTCTAACATGCGCTTTTTTCATTTCGTACAGATTTTTAAGGGCTTAGGCTACTGTGAAAATTACGAACAATCTTTCGATTGAAATGAAATTTCGTACGCTTATCCAGTGTAATCGTAGCGTAGTCTTGTAAAATCGAAAAGAAGAATTCTGATGACTTAAACACGATAAAAAAAATCGTCTCTTCGATCCAGCTCACAGAGGCGGCGAAAATCAAGTACCCATCTTCTTATCAGCCCTTCACGTTCAAAAATTCTTCACCAGAGTGTTTACAACTTCTTTGACTGATAATATTTTTTATGAAATTTGATACACAACTTTGTTAATCTACGTAAAAATAAATTTCTAAACGATTTTTCAATCATCCCGCTTATTCCTTCTCACTAACTCCGCACAGCAAATAGATGTTCTCCACCATTATGATAATTCGATTATTTACTTTTTCAATTGTCCCTGAATTTTTCAATTTCGAACCGGTACCGGCATGTGACAAAATTGGCTCATAGGGGTGTGTGAAAGTCAAAGGGAGAATTCCGTCTGCGTATTCCTGTAACGAAGGTAGGTGGGACTATATCACGTTAAGGGCGGGGTAAAGTATTCAAACTTTTTTTTTTAATTTTTTAAATGAATGCATAATATATCAAGAATATTGTGTTAAAATTTCAAGTCGATCGGAGTAAAATTGACGAAGTTATGAGTATTTGAGCGTCTATTGCTCCATGCCGGGTTTTATACATGGGCGGCAGCTGCGCGGCGCGCTATTGTATTTTTCGACCCCGAATAAATTTCTTGATAAACGGGCCTGTTCCGGTCCCGTTATGTATATTCGAGGCATGGTGTATATTAGTATACGCATTAGTCTGTACATCAGTACAGACTAATGTGACAGTACAAACGCAAAAAGATGCTCTCGATCATCTTGATAGAAGCCTTTTGCTCTACGGACCTGGCATCGACGACTTTGAGTGAGTATAAGAAAATTATCGAGTTTTATTTTGAATTTCTAAAAATTCAAAGATAATTGAAAAATCGGAAAAAATTCATACGTATTCAGAAAAATGAACGAATCACGAAAAAAAATTGGGTTGCGGGGAAATTTGTTGACTAATTTTTTTTTTCATCATTTTGTTAATAACATTTTGGAATTATTATTATGCAAAATTAATCTTTTGAGTACCTTTAATATGCATGAATTTTCTCAGATTTTTATGCAATCGAGAAGTGTTCTCAAACTTATGTGCAATGAGCGCTAAGCGACCAAACTCTTCTGCGTTTTTCAAACCGTTTTTCTGAGACTTGTCATATTTGAAGTCCGTGTGCACGATAACTCAAAATCTACTGGACCAATCGCGTTGAAATTTTGCACAGTACTTCTTCACATAATTCACCAGGTATTGTCCAGAGCTTTTTTGTTTTTTTTAATAATTACTAATTTTTCAACAACAAATTAGCCGATTTTTTTTAGCGAAAATCGGGTTTTTGGCTCCCAAGTGCTACGAAAAATCGAAGAAAAAAAATCCTCCCGTCATTACCTCGAGAAACATCTCCTTCAACAAATGCATTTTGATTTTTTTGTTTCAGATGATTCTATTGCGACTTTTGGTGCACACCGCAAACCAACTTTTTTTGAGGCGCCTCCGGGGTTTAATTTTCACTCGCTCAATTTTGAATATTTTGCAATGCAAATTTAGGAGAATGTTGTTCAAATGTTACTTTATTATATGTAAATTTTTCAATAAACAAACACTATTCGTTACGCCAAAAAAAAATCTTAAAAACATGCCTTTTTTTCGCCGAATTAACTTTACCCCGCCCTTAATAACATCTCCACGTGGCTTCTCTCTCTCTCTCTCTCTCTCGCAAGCATGGAACGTATGGTAAGTGTACGTATAGCCAGAGACAGAAACGAGACGAAAAAGCCTGAGACGACCGACATTCGCATCGATCGACCCATATTGTCGAAAGCTTCTACTCCAATACAGTCCCGCACAATCCAACGTCCTTTCACAACCCTTTTCGTCTGTTTCGATCCAACTTACGCGCAACAAGATTTCGCATTTGCACGAATCGCAGCGAGTTACTTGTCAAACTACAATGTTTGCCTCGTCGGAATGCAAATTCTCTATTTCCCGGAATCGTCCACTTTTTTGAGCTTATTGAGGCTCTGAACTCAAACCTTTTTCAGAATCCTCATTAGAGATCTAAAACGTAAATCTGCGGAGAAAAATTGGGAAAGGGACAAGTGTGGATGTAAACAAATAGAAAAGATGACGTTGGTATTTGCATCGCCAGAATGCAACGTTTTTTTTTTAATTCGTTTTTCATTTCTCAATTCTTACGCGAATTAAAAGCGGTTTTTTGTTTGTTGTAAATTACGTCCAAGGCATGTTCAAAGCCAACGAAAAATTCCAATGACACCACCCATCGATAGCACATCAAACGGATGATCGCACGACAAAGAAAATGTGCACGAAGTTGGTTCAACCCCGTGACCCATCCTGTCAGGCGTCGAACTATTTTAATTCCGACTTGCGAATAGGTCGCGAGCCCGGTGGCTATTTTTTCATCGATCCCGACCGACTTCATTCTTTTCTCCCTCCCTCTCCCCCTGGTTATATATGCTTTTCAGTATTTAATTTGTTCATTGCATAATTGTTTCTTTATAACCTGTATCATTGAATTCATCTGAAAGAAATTTCCGAGAATTAAATATTTTTGGTTTTTTGTTTATACATTTTTGGCACCGTACAGCGCTAAATTATTTATCAAAAGTAAACAAGAAGAATGAAAGAGACTCGTCGTCGCAAAACTTTTGTGGCCACAATATCGCACGATTCTCCCGAGAAATGGTACTATGAGGAAAGAATGAAGATAATCGGAGACGTACGGGAACATCGTATCGAATGGTCACTGATATTGTCGATCCGAATTCGCTCAATTGTTGATCGTTTTTAAAATGTATAGATTATAACGACAATTAATCGAAAGGATTGCATAATAATGCGTAAATTGTTGAGTATATTAATCGTTTGTTACGTTGAATGTCACACAAGCATATAAGTAAAGGCCGAATGGCCTAGTGGATTAGGGCTTGGTCTCGCATTCAGAGGGACCGGGTTCAAGGCCTGACCGCCGCCGATGAAAAGACTGAACTTTTTTTTCAAGTTCTTCCACTGCGGTCCTGATCGTTGAGCCTTTATTCTCATAATTTGAGGCTAGGAAAAACTTTACAGTGATGGGTGAACGCCAGTGGTCTTTGTGTTAGGCGCTTCTAAGCTGGATTTCTCGGCGAATGCGGGCCCGACCTGTGATGGTATCGAGACTTAGGTAGGAACCGACTGTATCGGCGGCAGATTCCCTACGGTTTGCTTAGCCCTCGGCGATACAATGGTGTTGCTGCAGCCGCGCCAGAATAGCAATTAAAAATGGAATGCGAGCGTGGAGTAGACAAAAAGAATCCCCCCCCCTTCCATATGATTAGGAAACACAATTGGAGACTCATACGGCAAAAATGATGAATATTACATATAAAAATAAACGTAAGAGTATAAAATAATGTTGGTTCTTAACTGGAGATCGAAAACGAACTGACTCTTCTATACCTCAGTTCATTCTCGTTTCTCTCAGAAAGTTAAAAAAAAAAGGCTCGCTGCAATAGCACAAACCGTGCTCTTGCAAAATTGAGCCCAGCGAATGTTCGACAAAAAAGTTCAAATTGCCCTAATTTCAAGCGTCAAGGGCTCCTCGATTTCACTCAAATGAGGCTGTTCGTTCATTTCACAAAAAAATGAGAGAACGGACGCGTATTTTCATCCGAATAAGGCCCATGTGTGTGTGTGTGTGTGTGTGTGTGTGTGTTCAAGGCGCGTTGTCAATTTATGTTTCCTGAAATGTATCCGGCGAAAAATGTTCCTCGACAGAAAGATATTTCTCTCTCCTCCCATTCGTTGATGTTCGCATCGTTGGAACACAACGAAAGTTCATTAGTTTGCTCACTTTTGTTATCCACTTTTTTTCGTGGCAGATTTACGTTGCAGAGCTCGAACAATTTCGTAGCCTCGATCTGCCAAAAAAAAAAAAGTGGGCAACGAAAAAGAAACTCGCACTCCAACGATGGAAGCTTCGACTTTGTCTCGTTCGGTCTGTTTTCTCCAATGCAAAACTCGATTGAATTTTTCCGGCACGACGCAACCATCTCCCAATAAATGTGTATATTCACCGAGATATTTTTGCAAGCGAAGAAAAAAAAATTAAATAAATCGTACCCGATGCGAAATAGAGTTCGGGCAATTTAATTGTTTTTCGTCAATGTAGATCGGAAGTGTTGAAAGCATGAGGCGAATCGCAGAGATGTCAAAAGTCACCCTCGCCCTTTGGAAAGTTGAAAGAATGGCTTTGACGACATGTAAAAGAGAGGAGATCTTTGTGTGTGTACTTCGCGATTGCACACATTGCGCCTGTGTGTAGTACGCGCGTGATTAGAGCATACGAATGTATCGTCCCGGGCGCAGTGAAAAATTCATCACGCCAGAGATCTTCGGATAGAGAGAAAAAAAGCCAGAGAGAGAGAGAGAGAGAGAAATAGGTAATTAAGTGAGTATGTGTTTTTTTTATCATCAGCAACGTACCGGGTGAACGGAAAAGAAAAGAGTTTCCGTGAGGGGCCCACCGGAAGTCCAGGAACGGGTGTGTCATGCCGGCGGGAAGATTACGTCGGCCGTTGACCGTCTCACGTTCTGAAGAATCAAAGAGGAAAGCAAAGGCTAGATCACGAGGTGCGCACAAGAGGTATTTTCAAGGATGGATTAAAAAACAGGATTTCAGTACGATAATGGGAATAATCTCGTGGACATTGGGATCTCGTTTTAGATTTGTACAATGGCAACATTTGTGGAACTATCTTTTCGCATAAGCATTACAACGAAAGTAGAAGAAAAAATTCCAAACCAAACATTTCGCGACAACCGCGCGGTGAACAATTTAATTCCAGTGAAAACTTTGATTAAATTGAATAATTGATAGGCGTTGAAAATAAAAATCAACTTTTCATGCATTTTTCGTGAATATTTGGTGAAAAGAGAGTCAATCACTGGGATCTTTCGTTCTTCGAATTGTGCGAATCTCTGAACCGCGGGAGGATAACGAGAGGTCTGCGGTTGCGTGGTCTCACGACGGGTAGGTCAGGAATTGCGAATAACGGGGAGGAAGCGAGGGAAAATGCGGGCGAAAACAACGCGTAAAAAAAAACAATCCCATGTTTGACACGGCATGCGGCGACAAGCTCAAAACAAACCATTTTCAAACGCCGAGGTTTATCATTTAACAAAAAAAAAATCAGCTCGACACATGGGCAAGGAATAAGATGAAGAACGATGAAAACTTCCAAGTACACGTGGAAACTGTGATAACTCGATAAAAATCTCCGCGTGTTAACATTTTAGATACACATCCGCATAATTTCTTTGGTAAAAATAATATTATGGAAAAACGGCGATAAAAGTTCCGACAATATCCGGAACGAAAGATAAAAAGATCAAAACATTTTTTACAATATCGAAACAGTTATACTTTCACGAATGAACAATTACAGAAAATATCTGTTGCGGTCAGAAAATTCTATAACGTTGTAAGCTTGCATTTTTTTTCACAAAACTTTCCACGAAATATGTTCAAAGTGTGCTCAATAAAATTCCTTTTATCCAAATACCAAATAAATAATCCAGTAGAAGAAAAAATTGAAAAAAAATTACCGTTTTTCGGCCCGTGACAGTGATGTCCTCCCTTAATCGAGGATTAAACAATTTGAGAAAAAAATCAGAGGTCTGGAAATATTACGCGTTCAATTGAATAGCAAAAACAATGTAGCTCAATAGTAAAAGTGCTGGAGAGAAAAAACAGCTCGATACATCGACAACAAAAAATGAAGAAAAAAACCAACATTGAACAAACGAAAAGAAGTACCTATGACAAAGCTTTGGCCACGAGTTATAAAAAGAAAGCTCCCGAATGAACTCATGTAGGAGGATGCACGAGAAAAAAAGCAGGCTGAACCGATGCTGACATTAGTAACTACATGGTTCAAGATCGGTCAACCCTGAGGGGTGGAATGGTCTGGGAAAAGTAACAATTTAGGCCGACAGTTGTTGAATGGACTTCGAGATAAAAAAATTGCCCACAGCTCGATGATAAATGGAAAAATATCTCTACAAATAAACCCAAACAAAAATAAAATATTCATCGACACAATCCAGAAGTTATTTCAAAAAACTGCTTAATACGAAGAATAAATAAATGAAAATAAACAGCAAAGATTAATAATGATAAATAAATATAAAATTGCATAGTTCTCCCGCTGGGGAAGGAATATCGGTGGGTTGAGGTCCAATTGCAAAATGTAAAGATTTTTTTTGAAAATAAATACTCAAGCTGTTGGATAATGCGAAACTAAAAGAAAGGGACAAAAAAATAAAAACTACATAACTCTCACAATCAAAAAGGAAACTCCTTCATCCACGAACGTAAAAAGTGAACGAAATAGTGCGAAGATTTCGGCGCTCATTGGTGCTGTAAAAAAAAAGCGCGCAACAGTGCTACGTAGCAATAATTGGTGTGTCGAAAACGCGAAAAAAAACTATATGAAGTGGAACTACGAACGATTCTCGAAGAACGACGAAGCAGCGGAAAAAGAGTCCCGCTAAAAGTTCAAGGATTGAGGATAGGAATTGGTTGGTGGATTTGCGCGATCGTGAAGAAAAAGGATCAAGCGTTTGTCGGATCCGCGCATCGGCGTTAGGGTTCCGTAGCCCGTTAGGTATTTCATCGCTTCCAAAATGTTCACCAATTGATCTGCCGCTTATTGAAACAACGGTATTTCAAAAACACCGACAATGTTGAAATTTTCATCGTTGGAATGCAACGAATTTTTTTTCCACTTCTCATATATCCTTTGGTGGATGTAAAACCACACGAATATTTTTTAAGATCCTTATTTAACGATCTGCAACCTGAATCTGCAAAAGAAGATTTCCGATAGTAATAAAAATGAAGAAATGAACAAACTAAGGACTTGAGTTTGAAAATTGATGAATTAACATCGTTGGATTCGAACGATACAAACTTCAATCCGATAAACCATCAATATTAGCCATATAGAACGTATTTTGAAGATTAAAAAAAAATAAGGCGTTGACATGTTGCATCGTTGGAATGCAACGAAAATCCTGTATTTTTTCATTTCTCCACTCCCATTACCATCGAAAATGCTCTATCGCCGATTTGGGCTACGGATCCCTAATAGAGTATCCAAAAACATTTCAATAATATTTGCAGTCTAAATGTGTCAAAAAAAAATTGGGCAAAACGTATCAAAATATTTGCGTTGCGTTCCAACTATGAAAACTTCGATACCATCGCGACGTTCAAGTTTGTATCGCTGTAATGCAACGATGTTTCGTAACATCCAAAATTGCCTTTGGCAGATCTAAGCTACGAAAATCACGTAAATATCTTCCAGGATCCTCATTCGGGTATCAACAACCCAAATCTGCAAAGAATTATTCTGGATAATAATAAGAAGAAGAAGAAGAAATGAAAACCCATTTTCGTTGCATCATTGGAATGCAGCGAAAATCCTTCTTTATTTTTCCATTTCTTCATTTTTACTACTATCGAAACTCTTCTTTCGCAAGTTCAAGCCGGAGCTCCCCAAAACGAATCTCCAAAAATATTTCAACGAGACTTGCAGTTTGAAAGTGCCAAAAAAAATTGGAATATACGAAAAAGCAGTTTCCTTAAGTTCCAACGATGCGAACTTCAATTCCATAAAAAAATACAACAAAAACCCCTCTCAATGAAGCAAGCTTATTTATTTTTCTCGAAAATAATTATTGCAAAGTAACCGTGATAGTTTTACTTCAAAGCGGTAAACGCTATTCTCGCGAAATTGACATTTTTTGCCCAAAGACGAAGAAGAAATTGCGCCAAACATGAACCGGAACCCCATTGGCTACGGAACTCTACAAATTGGCGGGGGGGGGGGGGGCATGGTTGGCAAACGTTTTCGTCCGTGGACTTACTCGCGTTGGTCGTAACGATGCGATATTGCGGGGGCGGTGCTGATTGTTGCGGTGGTTGTTGTTGTTGTTGTTGTTGTTGTTGTTGGGCAACAGCCTGATGTTCATTTTGCTGCTGCTGTCTCGCTTGGACCTGCTGGTGTTGATGCTGTTGTTGTTGCTGCTGCTGCTGTTGTTGTTGTTGTTGTTGTTGTTGTTGTTGTTGTTGTTGTTGTTGTTGTTGTTGTTGTTGCTGTTGATGATGCGTAATGTTGATGGTGAGCTGATGCTGAGCGTGATTCAATTGGGTCAAATGGCCGTGTGGACTTAGCGGCGGTGGTGGTTGATGATTGTGTGGATGTACGTGATTGTGATTGGGATTTTGTGGATGGGGCGACAAGTGGTGAGGGCCACCGGCGCAATGGGGCAAGAGACAGTGCATGGCGCCCACACCTACAGCGACGCCTACGGCGCCCTCTTTCGCCACGCTATACGTCGAGACCATGCTGACTTTCGCCTTCCTCCCTCGAAACCGCAAACTTTCCGATCCCTCAACTTCCGCCTACAATGGCAAACTTATATTCCTAAGGTATCACAATTTGTCTCGTCAGATTCTCTCGTTCTCTCTTTCTCTCTCTCTCTCTCTCGCCTAAACGAATCTTCTACTCAGCTCGCCGCCATTTTTATTCGCCGCGCTCTTTCGGCGGGACTGGCTCAATCTTGACTGCTCGAGATCATAGTTTCTCCAGCTCGAAGCGTGCCTTTCCTCCCTTTCGTTTTCGATTATTCGCCCTTTCCTTTCATTGATCTTGAAATATTATTCCGTTAGATCGTAATCGTTTCTCTTTCGGCAATTGTCACTATTCCGGTTGACGCGACTATCGATTGTAACTGGAGGGGTTGCTCTTAGCTCATAGCGTCTGAAAATTTTGTTTCTCGCGCTTTACCGCCGAGCAACATTCTCATAATGTCGCTTGTTTACTTGCGTTTCGTTTTTTTTGTCTATGTTCTTTTTTTTTTATATAAATTCGTCACAACGTTCACCGTTGCGGAGAAGTCGAGCGGCATTTCCTCATAATCGGGAAAAATGTTATCGCAACTCGCGAGTATCGAGAGCTTCGTCGATTAGCCGCCGAGGCATGAGGAACCACCGCGTGTCTTAACGCCTCGCCATTGCCCGAAATCGATATCTCGTGGTCGGAACGCGGCCGCATCTTTTCTCCCGCTTGCATCGACTCGCTCTTTCTCCCCTCACCCGCCGCTCTTTTTCCCACTTATTTTCCCGTCGCTCGCCGCGTTTCTCCTCAGCTGCCTCGCTCGTTCGCGGATGCCGTTCCTCCGACAATTGCAAGAATCGTTCGCGACGAAAACTCGGTGATGAATTTACGAATATCGCGCGACGTAATTTTTGTCGGCCGACGGCATCGATCTCTGATGGAAAAAACTTTGCCAACAGTCGCGATGTTCATACAGATTTCGTTGATACGCGAATGCCGAGAGAGGCGTTTTGGCCCTTCTCCCGTATACACTCCCCCCCTCGAGCGTCAACTGTCAGACCACGAGGTGCGGTTTTTCCCGCACGTCGCCGAGGTGAAATTTACGGCTGGGCGACGCTGGCGCCACCACCGTCTCGTACGGTGAAACGACGAAGCTCGTGGGCGCGCGCGAGACAGAGACGGGAGAAAACGAACGAGGGACTCGCATCGTTTTTTGCCCTGCGTATCCTGCTATCTGTTATTATTATCGTTTATGAAATTGACCACGTCTCGTGTCGTTTGCCGATGTCCTCTAGGTGCCGCCGAACAAAAATAAACGAAAAATCAACGTGGCTCTAGAGTGCGCAGAGGCTAGTCACGCCACGCTGCGCGCGCACACACACACACACACAGGTCGAGAGAGCCTCCGCGTTGAACACGCGCGTCCTCTTGCGCGCTCTTTCGTCTCCCTCTCACGCTCGTCTTCTACGGAGATCGATATTGAAGGCTCCGTCCCGGCGTCACACTACGCTAACGTCCCTCTCGCGGCGTTCAACGCCTCATTCTCGCCACTTTTACATCCACGACGACCTTCCTCGGTCGTTTTTCTTCGCCATTTCACGACTTCCCGACGTAAAAAATAAAAAAAAAATAGATACAAACTCTAGACACTTGACGATCGAAACCGCACAATTTTTATTCGCACAGCCTACGTGTAAAAAAAAACACTTGGCGATTGCTCGGCGCGTTCGCATTGGCGCAACGAGGATAAGAAGCCCGAGCGCCTTCTTTTTCGGCACACGAGAGAAATCTCGAGTTATACGAGGAGCACTCTTCTCGTTCGTTGCTCCCTGGCTCGCTCCTCGGCCGAGCACCGCCGACGAATGGCAAAGTGGGGGGAGGGGGGTGCGAGTGGACAGCGAATGGAGGAAGAGGGACGAAGAACGAGTAGTGGGGGGCGAACGGAGACTGGAGAGGGAAGAGGGACGAAGAACGAGGAGCAAAGGCGGGTGCAACGCGGGACGCACGCACCTTTCTCTACAGCGAATATCTATTCGCTTGAAAAACGGAAATTCGTCAAGGGATGTCTCGCTCAATGGAGACACGACCTCGACAACTCTCCTCCCCGCTCAAGCCTTAAACACTTGCGTTTTATCGGGTGGCACTTGCACACTCTCCCATCGAGCTCGCTCCCGCGCACACTCGTTAACATTCGCACAAAAACACCGCGCGATAAAACCAAAAGTGGAGGTAACAAAATTCGTTGACGGAATTCACGATTTTCGTGACATCGCGTGGCCAACGAAAAAAAAAGAAGTATAGAGGCGTTTGCGTGTGTCGCACACGTAAACGTGCGGTACGATGCACGAAGGAATGACGGAATCTGGAACGGCGTGCGCGCCCAACTGTCTCGCGTCACGGGGGCGAACGAGGCGGCCGAGCGGAGGGGATTATATGTATCTTTCTCCCTCTTTCTCACTCTCGCTTTGGCAAGGAAACACGCACAGCCGCCACCAACGTCGCGCTAATGCACCCGCGCGCTCACTGAGAAAGGGACAGTGCACGAGATTCAGGGCCGTGCTTCACGGGCGCCTAGTGTGCCTGCTGCGTTCTAATTTATACTGCTTGGATGTTTTTTTTCATTTCGAGGTTTTTGTTTCGGCAGAGCGGTCTCTCGATGGAAATTAATTTCACTAATCTCGTTTTCCTGCTGCGTTCTCACAGTCACTTGGATTTTTTTTCTTCGTATTTTGTTCCGACGGAACGGTCTCTTGATGGAAATCAATTACAATAGTTTATCTCACTCGCGCACTCTTGCGCTATGTTTTTTTTTATTCTTGTTCTAGCCACGGGCCTCATTTTCACATGTTTTTTTCCCTCTCGACCATTTTTCCAACCTGACCCGCGCAATTTCGTGGCACTCGCTTACCCCCCCCCCCCCCCCCTATTGCCTGGCGACGGCACGGCGCGCAAGGCTTCTCGCGTCCGCGCCGACCAAAAAAGAGAAGCCTCTCGACTTCGGAACTTTCACACGGACTGCTGTCAAGATACTCGCATTTCGCTGACAAACTCACGAGCACACTCGCTCGCGCGTTACAAAGAACTCGGACAGTGCGCTTGTTCGGAACATCCGCGATGAATAAAGGCGTCAGAATCGACGACTGGTCCTTGCGCGACCTACGATTCGCGTTACCGCCTCTAGCCCTCTGTCAGCCGACTCGCGGAAACAGCGAGACCCAGGCGCGTACTGCATAGACATTTTTTTGACCCCCGCACCGAGGCAACCGGACAACTTTTTTTTTCGTTTCGCTTCGCTTGTAGCGTTGCAATGCAACGATATTATTTTCTATCCTGTTTTTTTTATTTCTCTACTTGTATCGTTAATCGAAGTTTTATTTTTCTTATTAAGATCGGAAATTTCTGGTAGTACGGGAAAAAACGTTTGACCGATGCTCACGGCCGAAATCGGCCAAAAAATTTGAGCGATTGAAGAAAATGAATTTTCCTTGCGTTCCAACGATGCAAACTCCGAGATGTTCAATTCCTATACACGTCAACCGTTTGGCAATCAAATTCAAGAAAACGAATACAATAATGAACTGTACTGGGATTCGAAAACCGTACGGATGAACTACTGACAACGCGAGACTAGAGTTGGAACACAGTCAATTTTTATCAATGACGCTCACGTGCGAAAGAACCACGTGAGCGTTGCACCAAGTCACGAGAGCGCCCAACCTTGTAGAGCAAAAGAAGGCACAGTTCTTACGCAGTTATGAAACCGGAAGAGTTTGAAAATTCCTTCTTGAACACTTCGACAAATCTCAATTACACCTCGGATGGAAAAATATTTCGTAAATCCGTACACGATATCGGTGCGGATTACAATTGATGTGACCTTGGGAGGAAAAATCTGCATTCCTCACTTGTTAGGGAGCAATGAAAAAAGATCATATTGAAATTTGTATCGTTTCAATGCAACGATAATTCATTGTCTTTTAATCGTTCACATTTTTAGACCGACTGGGGCTGTGAAAATCACTCAAACGTTTTTGCGCATTCTCGTTAGAAATTCGCGATCTTAATTTGCAAAAAAAGACGGCATTAAACAACGATAAAAATTGAGAAATAAAAAATAACCGTAAAAATCGACGCAAACTTCAGTGTCGTAAGCAAAGAAAAAGATTGACGATAACTTTTCTAACTATTTATAATATTAAGTTCATTAATTTAAAAACTCAATAAAAATCAATCATATCTGTATTACTTCCACCAATTTTGATGGAAATTTAATTTTATTATTTGTAAAAATACCAAACATTAACTCTTTCATTAATAAAAAAAAAATGCATGACTAAAAACTGTAAAAGCATTCGGATATAAAATGTATAAAATGTTATATCCGAACGCCTTTACACGTTCTCGTCGTAAGAAATCTTTTTTTGTCGATACGAATCATCGAGAGACCGCGAAGAGGCGTAGCCTCGTTTTTCTTCATGTTTTTCATCATGCAAAAGCAAAATTCTTGTTTTATTTTACCTCTGCATTCGCATTAGCCAAGAATTGTTTCCCCCCTCGATGTGAACTTCAATATAATGGTCGTGGACTGGGAACAACATTCTTCCAATGCAATCGAAAATGTTTTTCATCATACACAAACAAAATTCTTGTTTTTGTTTTCTTTTAAATATTTCTGCATTCGTATTAGCCAAGAATTCCCCCCCCCCCCCTCGATGTAACTTTCGACAGCATGGTCGTGGAGTGAAAAAAAAAACATTTTTTTTCTCGATGCAATCGAAAAATCGTAGAAACTACTGTAGGAACGAAAGGAACAAAGGAAGAGGGGAAGAGGCGCGGTCGGGATTGTTCTCCATTGGCCGGTGGCTGATGCACGAGGCCGGTGAGATGGCGCGGGTGTTTCTCTCTCGCGCGTGTGCTGCACACACCGTGAGGGAAGAAGACCAGCTTGGGTGCAAGCTAACCCAGTTTTCGTCGTTGCAACGGGACGGCGGAGGAGGGGGGGGGGCGCGTCAGGGGGACTGCAGAATGTCGTAGTATTCCGTGAAACGTATATCGTACGAAAGTCGCATATAGATAACCGATCGATAACTATATGCAATCTGCTGCCGTGCTGCGCGAACACTGCCCACAACCCAGATTCTCGTTTATCTAGGATAGGTGGTCGCGTAGTGCGGTGCGCGTTGCAGGGCGCATCCGAGGATTCGTACGGGAGGTGAAGGAGACGAGGGGAGCGCGCGGAGGGGCCTCGTCTGACCCACTTCGACGTTTCAAATTTTGCGCCGGATGCCGAAGTACGAGGCCAGACACGAAAATAAATGGAATATCGCGAAAAAAAAACTCACACGTGCTACCGTTACCATTATTGATGACGTTTGTATCAAGCGTGCGCGATAGTTCCATCGTCGAATTTATTTGACGAACAATTGAAAAAATGCAATCAGTTTTTTTATTTTTAACAAACTCGATGGAGCGATAAAATTGGATGGAAGTTCGCATCGTTGGAATACAACGAAAATGTTTTTTTTCTCATTGTCATTTTACGGCCTATTTGCAATTTTTTTTTTTGCAAATTTCGATTCCAGAGCTTTGAGCGATTTAATAATTGTTTGAGGGATTCTAGGGACGAAAATTTGCCGAAAGAAATTCGAGGAGGTGAAAAATAACGACTCTCGTTGCATCATAAGGATGCAAACTTCGATCGCGTCGTAGAAAAATATTTTTAAATTCGGTTGTCGATGTTTGGTCAATCGAATTTTTATTTTGTAATGAATATTTTTTTCACATGTGGGAATTTCGTTTTATGAATAGATAAGAGAAAAGATACGAATTTTATTCTAACTCGGGAAAAGTTGATAGTGCATATGAAAGTTTTATAAAATTCGATTGACAATGTTTCTTCGCGACGAATTTTTATATTAATATATATATTTATATTGACAATATATTTGTTCAACGTGAGAGTTATATTTTACGAATAGTTGAAATATATATATATATATATATATATATATACACACACAATATTAATTTTAAACCGGATAAAAATGATAAAGCATATAAAAATATGAATGTTTTTTTCATATCGAATATTTGAAAGATAAAAACACATTGGAATTTTATTTCATGAATAGTTGAGAAAATAGATGCGGTTTTTGCTTTAACCCAAAAAAACTTGATAGACTATATAAAAATATTAAAAGTTCGATTATAAATATTTCATTATGGCGAATATAAAAAAAAACACAAAGGTTATTTTATGAATAATTTCCAAAGATATATACAATTATCATTTTTACCAAAGAAAAACATCACAAGGCATATCAAAATATGTTGTTTGTCCTAAACAATTTAAAAAATTAAAAAACTCATCTTACCGAATAGACGCCCTCAAGAATTAATAAAATAACGATTAGTCGAGGGAAGAAATAATGCAATTGCTTTTCCAAAGATTCGACATCGTCACAGGCTTCTACCTTCATCAAAGACCGCGAAAATCACAAAAAGGGAGCCAATCCTAGGGTATGTCGTGAAATCACGTTGATTCCAAATTCCAATCATTTCTGGGAAAGATCGCGCCCTCGGGACCATTCTATGGACCATAGAAAGCGCGTAAAAGTACGGAAGGATCAGGGGGGGGGGGTCAGTACGAAAAACAGCTCGTCGATAAGATGCGTATCCGACGCAAAACACTTATAACCTCGGGCAACCTTCGTCGCTCGTGCTTCACACACTCTGACGACACGTCGAGACCGCGCCGACCTCGCCGACACCGATCGAACCTGGACCGTTGAAGATCCTGCATACATTTATGCACAGGGAAAAAACCTTGTATACACGTGTGTGTAGCGTTGTTATTGGATGGAATAATTTCGCATTTTTTTTTCACCATTCCTACTCAGGCCAGAGACAAACGAAAGCCCAAAATATAACTCGTACGAATTTTGCACTGAAGATTATTCGTACGCAAGATTGTCGTTCCAGCCATTTTTACATTTGGTAAAACGATCATTTTTGGTCGTAATATTTTGTTAAAAAAGGTCCTGCGTTTTACCCATAAATGTTACGGATTAGCAATTGGCAATAAAAATTCCATTTCGATGTTCCAATGAGTTTAAGGTGGTTGCGTAAATTTACTTTAAGGGGTTTGCGTATTTTAAAAAATTCGAAAATACTACTACTAATTAACAATAAATAGCAATAACTAGGATTACTAATCAGCAATAGAAAATCTCATTTCGAAGTTGCAATGAGTCGCGCTCCATTGTTTTCGAGAAGAATAAAAACAATTCTGACAAATTTAACGCACTTCAAGGAGTTTGCAAGAAAGCATGAAATTTCCGGAATACCATTAATAATTAGCAATAAATATCAATAATTAGGATTAGTAATTAGCAATGAAAATTTCATTTCGAAGTTTCAATGAGTCGCGCCCCATCGTTTTCGAGAATAATAAAAACAAATCTGAGGAATCTGGCGCAGTTAAAGGGGTTTGCGTATCTAAAAAATGTCGCAAATATCACTAATAATTAACAATAAATAGCAATAAGTAGGAATAATAATCAGCGATAAAAATTCCGGTAAATACAAGTGGGGCGCCAGCCCTAAACGGCTCCAAAATTTTTCTTTCACGTGTTAGGATCTATTCTGCAGTATGAAAATATGTTTTTTATTTGGGTTTTTTTGGTTTTGTTTGGTTTGGGGTTGTTTGTTTGGCCCAAGCAAACCCACTCTGACACGTACATTCAAACAAATCCACACACCCAAACCCATGTCATTTGACCCACTTGATGTCACCAAGCCCGTTTCCTCCATACCTATAAAAATGTAAAAAAAAAGCGTCCGGGGGTTGAAATAGTCTTCCTCCGACTTAAATATTATCAACAAAGTGCCCTGAAATACATCGACTCGGTAGAAAGTTTCTAACCTCCTTTTCTAGCTGGAACTCCTACTTGTAAATATTTACCAAAATTCCATTTCGAAGTTCCATGAGTTGCGTCGCATCGTCTTCGAGAAAAATGAAAATACATTTGAGAAATGTAGCGCAGCTTGAGGGGTCTTCGAATCTTGAAATTTCCAAAATATTACGTTTCCTTTTATCGTATTCAATGTTAAGGTCTCAAATTGACTATCGACAAAGACGTGAGAAGTTTACGATAAGAATATAGGAGGAAATCGGAACACTGATTATCAAGATGTAGAAAGTGCGATGAGAACGGTAAACGGCTTTGATCGGGGGAATGGAAAGATCGGCCGTTTTGTCGAGGTTCCGGTGCGAGAGCACGAGCAGCGAGTGCAACAGCTCCGGTTGGCCTTGAACATCGTTCATACATCCATACACGAGCAACAAGAGTTGTATACGCAGAGCGGAGAAGTTGGCCTCGTGCACTGGTTTCGTCTGTCCATTGGACCCGAACCGTCAATTCGAACGGCAAACATTTTCCCCATGCAAATGATTTTACAATGCGCGCGCGCGTCGTTGTAACGCAACCAAGAATCTTTTGTATTTTATTTTCCCCATTTTTTCTTGTATATCTTTGATGAAGATTCCCAAAGAAACTTTCAAACGCAAGTCTTAAGGATGTTGAGTCCCTATGAAACATGTTAATGTTGATTGTTCAATAAATGGCTTCTTAATCGTCATGAAATTTTTACACGACCTCCTGAATACTTCATGTAAAAACATACCAAATTTTCCGAATTCTATCATCATTACTTCAACCTCCTTAAGGGTTGAAATAAAAAATGATAAGAAAATTCGGAAAATTTCGTATGTTTTTGTATGAAGTATTTAAGAGGTCGTGTTAAAATTTCACGACGATTAGGAAGCTCGTTATTAAAAAATTAACATTTTGTTAAGAACAATTTTTAAAAGAAATAAAAAAAAAATTATCAATAAACTTCGTTTTGTTTCCGTTGCTTTCAGTATATTGTAGATATTATAAAATTGAGAGGTCAAAAAAAAAACTTATTGCAAAGTTACATCAGTTTCCATAGACCAACATTTAATTTGTGAATGTTAATTGTTCAATAACGAGCTTCCTAATTGTCGTGAAATTTTCACACGACCTCTGACATACTTCATACAAAAACATACCAAATTTTCAGAATTTTATCATCATTTGCGATTTGGGACTCAACATCCTTAACTTCAATTTTTCAACGAACATTGGACAGATTTGTTTTTCTTAGTAGTCTTCTGTTTTTCTGTATCCGAAAAAAGGTCTAGTGAGATCATGAGCGTGATAAAGATTTTTCTCTGAGGACTTGAAGAAGCTTGGGCGATGACGAAGACTCGCAAGGGTGACCTTGGATACAGACGGGGCGAGGGTGGGGGAGAGAGAGCGAGAGAGGCAGTCGTCGTGGGGCCGATGATCGTCTCGTCCAGAGTATATATGAGAGGCGTAAAGTGGGGTCTGTGATCGCGTCAGGATCCCAACGCTACCCTTTGTGTAGCGGGGTATACGACCCGAGCACATCGCCCTCGTCTCTCACTCCATCTTTCTCGCTCCCTCCCTCTCTGCCGTAGACATCAAGAACAAGTCCAAGGACCTAAGCTTATTCGACGGAAAAAAAGCCAGACTTCACGCATTTCCATTGCTGCGAACCTTATTCCTATTCGTTTCTGCTCAATTCGAATGAACTTTCCCTTCGCCAAAAGGCCACGGACAAAAAAAACAAATCCAAACTGAATTATTCGTCAATCTTTGCTTGCGAATACTTTGTGGCCGTAGTTATTCACCAATAACTACTGATTATCATTATTAATTATATTGGCAAATATCCAATGAATTATGTCAAATACAAATATCGAATGATATATGTCAATATCTTATAATCAATATTATTGAATATTAAATAGGCCTTTATTCATGTTCAATTACATTTGCTGAATAATAAATGGAAAATCACATTGGTGAATTGTCACATTGTGTAAGAATTTAACGGAATAGCGGCTAAATTTATCTTTCATTGATATGATTACCGGAAAAATTATATTTTCTGGCTGATTATCGTTACGATTAAATCACGACGTTGAAATTTGCATAGTCGAAGTGCAACGATTTTTTAAAATTTGTTTACTTTTATTATTATCAAAAGCCTTTTTTTTTTTTGCAAACTGTCCTCGTCAATCTCTAATGATAAAACGTAAATGTATTTCGGTGACTTTCATAGCCTAAATCGGCTAAATAAATGTTAGCAATTGAAAATAATAAATTTTCATTGTGTTCCAAGGATGAAAATTTCAAGATCATATAAATCCCTTGTCATAGCAAAATTATTAGGGAATTTATTCAAGCAAACGGCATTATGAACCCAGCGGTTTATGAATAAATGTGCCCAAGGACACCATGGAATTGAATTTTGCATCAGTGGAGTGCAATTCAATTATATTTTACCCCTTTACATATCTTTTTGCGGATTTCATCTACCAACATTCCTCAATAATTTTTCATGATGCTTACTGCGAGATCTGCAAATGGAATTTGCAACAAAGATTCGGCATCACAACAAAAATATGAATTTTCGTTGCACTAAAACGATGCAAACTTCAATACCACATACCACCTTAATCAAAGACTCTAAACAAAACAAGTGACGCGTAAAAACGGGGATAAAAACTGCATAAAAATGGCGAATTAATATAAAGCCGTTTCGATTTATTCATCAACTTTACTTGAAGTGGATTATCAATAAAAGCTCCACGAATTGGAATTAAACGGTAAATTAAAAAATTCTTTTCTAAATGAAAAAACTCTTGATATATTAAAAAATTTCGTACAACTCGTACGATTCTTTTTTTCATTCGAAAACTTTTCTAATTTCATCAAGAATTGGTTCACTCATTCCTTTATTTCAATTCAAAAATTAAATTAATCGTAAATTAATTCAAATAAACCATTCGAATTTTTCAAAATCAAAATACTTTTCCCATTCAGTCACGAATTTTTTCTCTCACCGTTTAATTTTAATCGGTGGCATTTTTACGTATAATTCGCTTCGAATAAATTTTACATCGTTTGATTGCCTCGTCGAAATTTAGGTTCGCCGAATTTTTTTCACCACCACTAAGATCCAGATAATCGTCAGACATTTGAAAAGAGCGATAATGGAGAAAAAAAGAGAGACGAAGAAATTGAGACACCGTAGCGAGGAGAAGGATCGAGTAGGGTGTCTCCTACAAGCGGGACCGAAAGACGAGCGCGGGTCGATATTTACCGGCTTTCCTCCCACCCGACAAACCGCACATCGTATCGGGCCAATGACCTATACGTTGCCCTGGGACGACTCGCGAGGCCGGGTCTTCGTCGCGAGTCTTGGACGCACGCAGACGTTTTTCGTCGTTGTCTCGTCCTCTTCAAGGACAGACAACTCATCTCCTTCCACATGGCAGACTATTCTTTTAATTTTTGTAACCGTGCAAATCTTGTTTCTCCGCCAGCTTGGGAAATTCGAGAAAAAAACTCTTTTCTCCCACTAGCCTCCAACGAATCTTCCTTTTCTCTGTACCTCACTCTCCCTTTCCTTCCCCGGGAATTTATTCGCACAGAATCCCAGGAGCAGTAGACGATCGCTCTTTCTCGTATTCCTCCCGAAAAAGCGTCAAAATCCGTCCCGGCGAAACAGAAGAAAAATAACGAGATGGAAGAGTATTTTTATTTTGACACGTATTTTTTCTCCCCTGTACCAAACATTATTCTGCGAAAAAAAATTCAAAAAAGTCGTCAAGAGCAATGTTTTTCTTTTCCTTTCGTGAAATCAGCGACAAAAATTCAAAAATGTTATCGGACTACTTGGTGAACTATAATTTTGGTAAATTTAAATGTTAAGCCGCGGTAAATTTGAAAACTCTTTTTTATCTTCTTTATCGTTCTTTTTTATCATTCTTTTTTATCTTTTCACATTGATATTGCAACAATAACATAATTGAAACCTTCTAAAATTGGAACGAAATATTCTGGGTACTCTGTCTTGCATAAGAAATTTCTTTAAAACATTGTCTCCAATAACAATAACAACAATAATCATTATTATTTTCGCACTACAATTGTTTTCTTACTAATGTTATATCATAATAATAAATAAACAAACAATCAATAATTGAAAGAAACAAATGATGACGCTTATTATTGTTATGATAAATAGTTCTCTTTATATTACTACAAATATTAATATAGTATTATAAATAAATAACATCAATAATATTAATAATAACCCAACTAAACCCAAAACATTTTGGTGAAAAACTATTCGATATTTTGGTGAAAAATCATTTCAAGGCCTTTTTTATATTCCAGCAGTCATTAAACATAGTAATTATCGAAATTTCAAAAATCTACTACGTACAATCTTAGTAATTGCGATTAAGAAAATGTAAAAAAAAAAATTTTTCATCGGTTCATAAGTTTTTGAGTACTTGCTCCGACAAGGTCGAAAAAAGTAGTTTCCAGAAAAAACGCGTGCAAACTTTTCGTTACGTTGGTCTTGATAGAAAGTTATGTTTTTTCTAGAATAATGATACTTACATTAAACTGTCTAGTCTTCTAGGTTCTTCATCTTTATTATATTTCACAAAATAATAAGAGCCTGCAGTTCAACTATTGTGAACGATGCCCCACCTGTAGGGATTGAGAACACTAACCGGTCGCCCTACCTGTTCTCACTACAGTGACTAACTCTGTCAATTTTCGGACTTGTGAATCAAAATGTTGCCAACATATTTTTCAATATATGTACTTTCAAGAATTGTAAAAAGCGAAATTTTTTTATTTTTAATTTTTGCTTGGGGAAAGTGGGAAGGCTACTGTGCAAGTTCTTGCACAGTGACTTCCCGTTTTCAGTCAGTTACTGTCTGTTCTGGACTGGGTTGTATTTCGTATGGAAAGTTGTCAACTTACTGCCGTAAAATTGCGCGGGAGTTTTTAATTGAAAAATAAATAAATTTTTGTATGTCTGGCAGTTCTAAAATCGAAAACCTCGAAAACCTCGACGACCCCCTCCCCCCCTCCCGAAGTTGCGTTACGTAATTTGCGTACGGCCCCTAAGATGGTGTAGCTGACATTCAGACGAATCCAACGACCTATGATGACCTTGAAATGGTTTTTCACCAAAATATTTTGGGTGTGTTTGGGTCTGTAATTTAATTTTGTTCTTTTTACTTTGGGTTGTTTGGGCTTTTTTGTTGAGATTTGTGTTTGGATTTTTTGTTGGTTTTGTTTTAATTCGAATTTTTCTTTGGGTTTGTGTGGGCTATGAACATTATCTATATTCTTGCTGTTACCGATCCGTTATTATAGATAAGTAGATAATATCGAACCTAATGAATCTAAGCAATTTTCACTTATTGGACCATCATCCCATTTTTCTCGAAATGCTATGGTTTTAAACAAAAATTGTATACAACACAAAAGATCAATATTGTGATTGCCTACAACTTTTGTACGAATTTTATTTCTCTAAAATGAATATTTACTAAAATAAAACAGAAAAGCTGTTAAAAAATGTTTTCGTGACTGTTGACCTTGAAAGTCAAATTTGTGGGTATTTTCAATATGATATTCGTGATCAGCGAGTCAACATGCATAGGTACACGAAATTCAAAATCAGAGGTATGAGCTTTTCGGAATTTTATCCAGAAGTTTATTGCTCGGCACAATATAATCTTCTAATAATAATAATAATAATAATAACAACAACAACAACAACAACAACAACAATAATAATAATAATAATAATAATAATAATAATAATAATAATAATAATAATAATAATAATAATAATAATAATAATAATAATTTGAAAGACCTCCGCTGCTGGAGGGATAGCGGACCGTTAATAATAACAATAATTATTATTGTTATTGCTATATTATAATTATATAATTACCATAAGTATTGTTATGATATTATTGTGTTATATTATTATATTATTATTGCTATATTATGATAATTATTTTTTCTATTTTTTCATGTTGCTGCATGGCTTATAACACGGTTGGAAATTATTAAAATAATTATCAAAATTTCAAACGTAAACGTACGTTCTTTGGAAGCACCGACCACAAGTCCCTGTAAAATCGTAATTTCTGCACGTAACAAAAAAAAATTGAATTTCCGAATTACAGGCAGAATCAATTGAATCTCAACCTCAAGCGATCGTAATTAACCCCCATGGGTCAGCGAGTCGATTCAATAATATTTGATACAACGAAAGTGTTGTCATTGCTTGAATTTACGAGACTCTAAGAAACGTTTAATAAGATGAAAAATAAATAAATATGGGTATGCGAGGACTGGGCGACGATCTGATATTAATTGACAGTTTTACGGGCTTGTTGCTTTTTCTGCGAGCGAGCAGAGCTATCATCGACAAATGGTTCGTAGTTCGGTGAATGAAAGTGATGACGTGTCACAGGGCATCGCGGCTGCCGCACGAGTCCCCCCCGTACTCCTAGTTGGCTCGGCGATTATACGTGTATAGTTTACGCAGTGGGCGAGATATCGTGGCCGAGGGAGGGAGGTGGTAAGGCGGGGGCCAAGGGGAGAGACAGAGAAAGAGAGAGAGCACCTCAGAGACACACTCGGGCGGACACTCGAAAGACTCTTTCGTCGAGTGCATATTTCTCGCGCCGTCGATAAGAAGATTTCTGCACAATCTCCGCGTGATCTCAATTACCGTCTGATTCGTGCAGTCCCGTGGGGAATTTTTTCTTTCTCGTTATCTCCGTTGATAAGGAAACTGTTACGGTCTCGGCGAATTTCGTTCGAGGCGGTATACGAAGCCGCGCGTTTGAGGCGACGTGTCACATCAACCGAGCGACCACGAGCGCGCGACAGAGAACTTCGTCCAGCCGGGATGTACAATTGAAATTGCAATAATTAAAAAGGAGTATTTTTTTTTCTAATCGTTGGGGGGGGGGGGGTCATTGATAGTCTAAATCCAGATTTTCGACCTGATTCTGCACGAGCTTGGCCCGCCATCTTGAATTTAAGGGGAATTTGTTTTTGTCGAATAACTTGCCCTTTTTCAACTTTTGACTGAAAATGCCCATAACTAAACTGGTGGGAAATTTAATTCTCTGCAACTTTGCTTATAAGAACTGTTTGCCTACGATCGATACTTTCCGCCTTAAACCTGAAAAGGGGGTGAAATAAAATTATAGCATTATTTCGTTTATTTTCAACGTTAGCGCATAAACTAAAATGAACAAACTTGCAGGAAATAAAATTCTCTACAACTTTGGTCGTTACCGTTTTTTTTCCTAGGCTCAATACTTTAGGTCCTACGGCTATACTAACGTCTATCGGAACTTCATTGACCTGCGTACTCGAGACGCTGACGTCACCCCGGCACCTGGGCCAACAAAAGGACGCGCCGGCGGCGTCCCTTCGCCCAGCAGAAGGTCGGTGATCCCAGAGAGGGTCGATTTTATTTGGGAAAAAAATATTTCGCTCTGTTGAAAAAATTATCGCCATTGTTCGTCTGCCCGTCTAGCGGAAAACGTGATCATGGGTTTTTACCGAACGGACGTGCGACACGTGGCCTCGAGATAGCCTCGACTCGAGGCTGTCAAACGTTGGCGAAATTTTTCTTATCGACACCAAGAGATTTGAACGTGTAGAAAAATCCATTTACAAGGAAACTCATATATGGGATAATGCATTGAAAACCATTAAACACGTATTTTTTTGTTTTCTGCGGAAACACTTTTCTAAGGGGGTAAACGGGGCCCCTCGAAGAAAGGCGTGTCACCCCTTAATTTATTAAAAAAAATTAATTTAATGAATTTTTCGCCACTTTGCATTAAAAGAATTTTGGTTTTTGTTTCATGCAGTTCGGTGGGCTGTTTGCGGCTGAAACTGCAAAACCTCCCCTCGACACGCCTTTCTTTAAGCGGTAGTTTCCCCCCTTAAAGCCCCTTTTCCGTAGATAAAAAAATACGTATCTAATAGTTTACAATGATTCATCACATATATGAGTTTCAGCAAAATCAACGCCGTACACTTAAATGATGTTCGTTGTTAGTTTACTAGGTCGCGACAAAAAAAATTCAGGGGCTCGTAGCTAGCGATCGGGCATTACGGGCGAAAAAGAAGATGCAATTATAGATTATGTTGAAGTTTGAATTTTTAATTTCTGTGTTCTCATTGCTATATAAATTCTTCTTTTGCAGTTTTAGGTTATGGATCGTTATTAAGGCCTTACATACGAGAAAAATGTCAAAATGTTTCATTTTTTTATTATTTTTTATTTTATTAGCCTTAACGGTTAGGCATATTTTAAGTTTTAGAGAATTGAAAAATTGCAAAAATTGTTAAAGTTAAGTAAGATTGAATTTATAATAGATACCGCGCGGCGCGCCCGACTGCCAACTTCAGAGCCGTTTTTCCATGATTCACTTTTTCAAACCTTGTGAAAGTTCTAACTCTTGAACGAAGATTCAGATCACTTTAAAATGTTTACAACATATCCTTAGTATCATCAACGATCGTGTGAACCACAGGAACAAAAATTTCAATGACACAAAAAAATATAAAAAATAAAATACCGACAGATAATTGAGTAAAAAAATGTTAAGTTTCGAATTTTTGTTATAATAATTAAAAAAAAAATAATATAGTTGGTTCACACTGACGATACATTCATTATGCAATTATAATTATGTTCATTTTTTCAGACACCCACATCGATGACGAGTACTTTCACCATCAACGCGCGCGCAAAAAAAAATGCATTGTTTTATTATGTTATATCTCCGCCATTTGTTAATATTTCTGATTTTCTTCTGATGTGCATAGTCGATCTGTAAAAACATGTTGTCAATATATGCGTCATTTTTTTTAACCGCGTCTAGACAAGTACCTTCGAAAAACGGCGAAATCGCGTATATAAGGCTTTAAGGCTCTCTAAAAAAAACTTCAGTTATACTTGTAGCCTAAATAAGCAAAAAAAGTTGGGCGATACGAAAAGAAAAAAACTTCGTTTAATTCCACCGATTCAAACATCAATACCCGTCTTTTTAAATGTTCCATCGTTTACGGCTGTGTAAATCACTCAAACGTTTTTGCATAGTCTTATTAGAAATTTAGGAGGTCAATTTGCAAAAAGGAGGCTTTGGATAAGCACAAAAAAATAAAGAAATGAAAAATGGACGCGAAATATTCTCATAACTATCGTGACGAAATCGTCAAATATCTTCACGGGAATCAACGAAACGGAAAATCTCCGGGTCCCCCCCGCCCCTCAACTGCGCAAATATTTTGCCCTCTCGTGAATTCGAGAAGACACGTGTTTGGAGAAAAAAAAATCCGTGTAATTTTCTCGAATAAATTTCGTGCGTTCGAGCGGAGAAAAAAAGAGAAAGATCGGTTTTGAGGAGTGCAGAGTGCCGAAATTAAGTGCGCAAAGAATTTTTATGTTTAATTCCGAAAAAAAATAGGAAAGAACGATGTGGAGCGTGCTGAACGGAGGAAAAAAATCGAGGCTGAGACTCCAGATGTTTTGAGACCGAACCGATAACGAAATCGCGCGCGAGAGCTATGAGAGCGGCGGTATATAGCGTTACAAATCTACCGACGATTCTCGCAAGAGCAGTAAGTAGTGCTGGGTAAGCGAGGTTGCTTTGCTAGCTTCGGAATGAGGCCAAGGCGGAAGTCGCCAATTCTACTGACCGACCTGTTAACATCCGCGCCCGATCACTCCCGCGGTTCCTTTACTTATTAACTTTCATTTGTTAAAGCCGATTTACGAAGAACGCGCCAATAATCCACGTTCTCGTATAACCCGAAGACGAAAAAAAAAATACGATCTTGATGTTGCCTTCCAATCGTTGGAACGGAACGAAAATTGATTTTTTTTCCACTGATAACATTTCTTTTTAGCCGATTAAGGCTACGAAAATCATTCCAACGTTTATCACATATTTTTATTACAGCTTTACGACCTCTAGTTGCAAACAGATGTTTCGAATAATGAAAATGTTATTTTTAAACTTATTTAAATTTAAATGTAAAAAAATCGCTACATTTCAACAATGCAAACTTCAACGTCATAGAAAAATAAATTCGCGGAAATTCACGTGAAATCTTAATATATTATCGAGTTGCAGTTTTTTATGCAAACTCGTTTTTTAGGGCTCGTATGAAGTTAACAGGTTTGAGGGCTCTGCTTAAGGGCGGAGCCTGAATTAGAAGGCTCGAAAAATCGTCTCTTCTTTCATGTGCTTAAATCGATAGATAATCTATCCAAGAATATATTTACAAAGCATACAGAGACAAAGCTTGAATATTTTCGAAGATACAAGGCCAAAAGCAGAGAAGCGTTGAGCAGGTGTACGAGTGCTGGTGATTGATATTTTCTCCTATCGAAAATTTTGATGCGCGTTTTCTTCAATTATCATTCCCACGATTTTTTCAAATCGGCGGGCGTGATAGCAAACAAACTAAACGACCTATTGAGTCACAGCCAAGTTTATTTTCTTCAGTATGAAAATCTCTTCTGAGTGAACTAAAAAAGTCGTTGAAAAATTTTTTTTGCATAATTTGTATTGCACGTTGGTGTTTTTTTTTTAAGAATTCTTTTTTAACCTGAGAGAAGAAATAATATCACGATTTTTCAGCTTTTTTCTTAGTTCACCCAGAAAATAAATATATGACCATTGAACATTTTATTGGTTTTTTTGTTTCAGTCAAGAATTGCGAGCTGAATCTTTCCCGCCGAATGGGGACTGCAGTGGCACGACGCATCGATTATTTGATTATTTTTTAATATAGGCATTGATTTTTTGTTTGATTTATTTTTATTTTTAAGCATGACATGATTTTTTGTTATTTTTCCCATAGTTTATAACATTTTCTATCGTACGATCGGACTATTTTTCGATATGTTAATGCATTTGTTGAGAATAAATTATCACAGTTGTTTTTCGAATCGAAAAACCAACTTTTTTCTCTCTATAGCTCGCCGTTTTTGTAATTTTCAAAAGTTGTATTATTATCCGAAAAATATTTGTCTTATTTTTCATTTCAGATTACCCTAGCTTCCTGCACCGATTGGCCATGGGGCAACGATGGCACTTTGTTTAATTGATAATAATAAAGTCATCATTTATCGATATTTTCCAATGTGAAAAAAACCCAAACTAGGCGGAGCTATGTATAAGTTGTGCGTAAAATCCCGAAACCGTCGTGTCAATACCCTCGTTGCAAATTTTTTTTTTTTAATTTACTTTTTTTGAGTCCGAATCTTATGCAGACGATCCGTTACGATGCTAAGAAGAATCCCTGGAATACTTTTATGTATTCTCATTATAAATTTAGTGCCGCAAGTTGCAACAAAAAAAAAGACTTCAATAATAAGACTTCAAATAATATTCAAAATAAAGAAACGACAAAATGGTTGCACCGCCCTTCGAACCGATTTTTCTAAAATTTAGTGGACTGCGTCAGCTTTAAAAAAAATGGTCAAGATTTCACCCGTAAAAATGTTCGCGCATCAGAATTCGGAGAATTTCGGCTCTTTGTGTTTCAAATACGAGCCGTCAAGCACCAAAACTTGCAGTGTCGAAAAACGAGTTTCGTTCGAATAAATTTACGTTTGTAGATGAATAACAAAAATCTTAATAAATAAGTATTTGCACCGTATCTCCGGGGCAATTGGAAAGGTCGAACGTTGCTCGACTGTTATGCCCACAGCCACGCACACATCTGCGTATATAAAAATGTATGTATGTAGATCGACGGGGGTTGTGTTCTCGGTGCTTTCACTCGGAGTCGAGTTTTACGTACCCTGTAATTCTCGTTTAATGATAATACATACCAGTTGGCCGTCTTTCTACCTTCTCTCGATCTACATACAGGGCATTCCAGCTTGAATCATCACTGCCCCACGATATTGAAGCTTGCATCGTTAAAAGGCACGAGAATTAATTTTTTTTTGATCCACCAATTTTTTTCGCCGTTTTAGAGTGTGAAAAAGACTCAAACGTTTTCACGTTTTCTTATTAGAGGATTCAAGTTCTCAATTTCCAAAAAAGACTTTTGATAATTATAAAAATCAAGAAATGAAAAATTAACAAAAAATTCGTTGGATTTCAAAAAAAAAAAACTTCATCGTCTTTCGCTACTTCGTCACTTGGCCCTTTGAAATTTCGTCGCGATTTTTTTTCACCCCGCTGTTACTAGCCTGATCATGAATCTGCAGAATTCCGTTGAATTATTTTTCCGAAAAATCGTCAAAGCCAAAGAAGAGATTCCTTTTTTCTTACATATAATTCATATTACTTACTTACATATAATTTATTTTATTGGTAGTATATTACCATAGTGATATGGAAAATGGAGTTGCTTCACAATCTCGACGATTCTGCACACACTTGAAGTTTGCATAATTGGAACGCAACGAAAGTTCTTTTTTATATTTTCATTTCCTCGTGTTGTTTTTCTTACAAAATCTTTTCGTGCAGATTTAAACTTATCTGTATAGACGGCTTGAAAAAATTATCGAGCAATGTACTCGTAAGGAAGATTTGTCAAAAGGAATTAGAGCAATTGAAAAATAAGAATTTTCGTTGCATTGGAACGACGCAAGCTTCAACATCATGTATAATAATATACGCATAAATATGTGATAGGAGGTGAAAGATGAAGTGCGGCGAGCGGGGCTCGAAAGGAGGCTGTTTGTACGTGACGATAGTCGTGTGCACAGCCTAAGTACACGATGTGCGAGACTGTATTACGGATTAAGGTGCACCGACTGTGGAATTCCTAACGGTATACGAGCACACTCACAGGCAAGATTCTTGAATGATGATCCTCGCGTGTTTCCCTCTCCCCTGCTTTTTCTTTCTTTTTCGTTTCTATCCTTCAGTACGGTGAATCCCGCGCCGATTCTAGTCAGGCTGTGACTTCGCTTATTAACCGAGTCCTGAGTAAAATTTGACTGCGGAAATTCGTTTTTTTTTATTTCAATATAATTGTGTTGATCATTGTAAAAATATTTCTCGCCAATTTCTTTAGTCCCTCTGGTGACGAATATTTGCTTTTATTTCAATCGTTTCAGTATTAATTAGTAAATTTTGAAAAATTGATGTAACACAGAACAAGTTTTCCAGACGGAAAAAAACATCTCCGTTACGCAAAAAAATATTCTCTAATAAAAAGTATCCATCTAAGGAGTTAGGCTACTGTGAGAGATAAGACACACTCGGTTCGTCGCTTGAGGCAACTCAAATTGAAGAGGAAGATCCAACATATGGTGCTAGGAATCGAAGATTGGTAAACTTATGATTACAACGATAGAACTGCTAGCCAAACTTTCAACGCGTTTATTCTCGAAACGATTTGCTTCAAAACGGTGTACACGATTTCTCGAGATCTAATCAATGGATTGACTTGAAATTTGGTACACTTATTTAGTACAATAGTACTTTAGTCTTGACCGCAGTTTTTTTTTTTTTTTTTTTTTTCGTTAGTTATTAAAAGTATCACTTGTGCTAAAAAAAATTATGCCAAATTCTATTTTTTTTATGTTTGGAACACGATACAAAAAAAGCTCGGTCAAGTCTTATAGCCAGTATTATCCACTTTAAAGAAAAAAAACTTTTTTTCAGAACAACCACGTGGCCAAAATTAAATACACCGTTGAGTCCCTCACGTTCAAAGATCCTTCACGGGATTGTTCATAACTTTTAACCCAAACATAATTTCTGTATCAACTTATTTTTTGTAACTGTTTGTTTTTTTATTGTTTCGAATTTGATGATCATTTGGAATTTCCATCGCGATGCGGACGATGTCATTTTTAAACGATAACATCTTCAGACGTTTTTTACATGTTGGGTGCGTGCGTGTGTGAGTAAATCATATAGATATATCAGCGCATGGTGTAGATAAGCGGAATGTTGAGATACGAGTGAAAACATTCACGAACGAAATAACGACGACACGGTGAATCGTCCAGTTAATTAATATAGTAGACGCTTTGTGGTCAACGAATTCGAAATGGGATAATCGTAGAGAGTGGACGGAGGGGAGGGGGGGGGGGTACCGCTGGAGAAAACGAGAGGATCAAGATAAATTAATTATAGCAGTATTGAATTTTTCCATACCTATTTTCCATAAATAATCCATATTATATATCGTACAAGAAGAGTGAATTTCCCGCAGAGTCGTCACGTCAATCATAAACTAATTGCTAGAGCTCATTTTTCAAACGCTCAGCCCGTAATGAAAGAAGCCTGACACGTGAAAAATATGACGTTGAAGTTTGGATCTTTGGGATGCATAACGAGGATACATCAAAACGGACGAATAATTTTCAGTCTCAATCTGCCCAAGCGAAATTTTACCGATTGAAAAGAATTAACTTCCGTTGCGTTATAACGATCGAAACTCCAACGTCATGAAAAAATACGAAAATCAACGAACACATTTATTTCTAAGACTACGAGAAACATTTAAGCTTTATAAAACGATCATTTTCACGTTCTACAGCAAGATAAAATCCATGGAAAACTTTTTTTAAGATTCTAATTACAGATCTTTCGTCAAGAGACCTCATTTTTTAAGAGACTTCATTGGAGACTCTTTTTTCAAGAAGCCTCATAAAAGGCCTTTTTTGAGAGACCTCATTTATTTTAAACCTCATTGGAGATCTTTCTCGAGGGGCCTCATAGGAGAATTTTTCCAAGAGACCTCATTGAAGACCTTTTCATAAGATTTCATCAGAGACCTTTTTGAGTGCCTCATTTGAGATCTTGCCTGAAAAGACCTCATTAGAAACATTTTTTCGAGACCTCATTTAAAAAAAACCTTTTTCAAGACATCGTTTAAAAAAACCTCACTGGAGACTTTTCGATGGGCCTCATTGGAGAACTTTTTGAAGGGACCTCATTGGAGATCTTTTCGAGAGACCTCATTAGAGACCTTTTCAAGAGATTTCGTTAGAGGCCGTTTTGAGATCCTCATTACGGATCCCGCTCGAAGAAACCTCATTAGAAACCTTTCTTTGACAGACCTCATTTAAAAAAACCTCATTGAAGAACTTTTCAAAGGGAATTCATTGGATACCTTTTTAAAAAGATCTCATTTGATGGCCTTTTTAAATATCCTCATTAGAGACCTTTTTCGCGAGACCTCATGGGGATCCGTTATTACGAAGCCTCATTAGATACCTACAACCTAAATCTATCGATAATTTGGATAGCAACGAAGATTGAGAAAAAGAAAATTATGTGTTTCCGTTGACTCCCAACAATGTAAACGCGAACAGCATCAAATATGAAGGGTTTTAAACGATCCCTCGGCATATACTAACTAGAACATATGCATGCATACATGTGTGAGCGAAGATTAACGAGACGATTATCCAAGAAATCTGTGAGATTAGGTAATCGCATTCCGTGCCTTTTTCGGACGCGAAAACAATGCAACAACATTGACTCGTGTGAATTTTCTAAATAATCCTGCGTGAAAGAGACAGTGAAAAATCCTGGCTGCATAGGTATGAGCGGAGACGCGAACTTTTCCACGCTTTCACCGCTAGTCTTATTTTTATTTTGTTTTTTTCCGTTTTCGTGAATATTCGCAATATTATGATTATTGTTGAATGGACAAAGTGTACGAGGGAATAATACTTTTTTAAAGGTATCACGCGGTCTCGCAACAAGCTTCAATGTTGGAACGCAACAAAATGTTAACTGTTTTGCTTACTTTTTGATATTATTGTCCATTTTTTGCGTTGGAAAAAAATTTTCGGCGATTTATATGCATTTCTCCCCCTTCAAATCGAAACTAGGTGTAGCCCCTTAAGAAAAAGAACGTTCCGGTCATTTTCGTGTACCAAATATGGAATAAAAGTTTGCGCCATAAAACAACTTTTCACGTATTCCAACAATGCAAACTTCAATTGATCACCATGTATTGACCATGTCATGAAGACCGGGATGTCATGAAGACCGGGATCGAAACAGTGTACAGTTGGACGAAGGAAAAATGCTCTCCCCCTCTCGCTCTCCCAATAGCTGCGATACAGGAAACAGTCGCAGCGAAGAAAACCTCACGGAACAAAAAAACTGAAGAAGACAAGATCAAAGGACGAAGGTGAAGGGGGGGGGTAGGTGAGAGGCTCAAGTCGAGCGTATCGTAACCGTAAACCCGTCGTTCGACACGAGCAAGTGAAGCACGGTTATAGTTTCTCCCCGGATGTAAGCTGGCCTCCTTCTTCTCCGTGAACGTCGTCGCGAGGCGCGCGCGTGCGCCCACGAGCGCAGCGACAGACTTTCAACACACGATTGCCCCGAGAGTGCGAACGAGCAATGAAAGGAGAGAAAGAGAGGGAGGGAAAAAGAGAATCTACGACAACGGCCTTGTCCGGAATGCGCGCAGCAAACTATATAGAGGCGGGCTTTTCCATCGGCTTCGCATCTCGCAGGAGACAAGATTGTCGACACTTCCTCAAAAAGTTTCGCCAATTCTCGCTGCGGCGGTCTTTCTCGGGCGCGTTTTCGACTGCGTGTCATTTGTCTGTGATTCCTGTCGACGGTTCACATCTAATGGGGTTGACGTTTCGATCGTTCGAATGCAACGAAAACTCTTTTCCACTTATTGATTTTATTATTTTCCTAAATAAAATGTTCACATTTGGGCTATACATCGCTACACAAGAATCCGAAAAAAAAACGCGTGATTTTCGAAGCTCAAGGAGGATGAAGACAATTGGAAATTGAATTAAAAAAAAAAATGTTATTGTCTAGACTATACTGCGATTTAAAAAAAAATTTTACGACCAAACATCGAAGATAAAAAATAGTTCAATGTAAGTTTTTTTGGCTATTTAGCACCAAGCTGAATCCTTTTTAACAACGGATTAACGCAAACGAAACCTTTGTAAACATTTGGAGAAAAAAGGAACCCAATTAGCCCATCGTAAAGCACTTATATCTTCAATATTGGACCATCGAGGTTTGACGAATGATGATGAATTTCGATCGGCGAACGAAGGGCACTGCTGCCAACCTGGATGTCCACGAACTTACCGTATTTTGGCAACACTTAATATTAATCAATGGTAATAATGCATAATCTCGTGACATAAATATAAATAGGTATAAATAACGCAAAAGGTTCATTCTGGGTTTAGATCAGCAGATTTAGATAGCAATAAAAATAAAGGAATTTCGTTGCGTTCGAACGATGCAGACTTCAACGTCATTAAAATGCCGAATGAGACGATTTTTCAAAAAGTCGGCGTTAAATTTGCTCCGGCATACTGGGATGCATTTTTTACTTCATTGTAGACGAAAATACGTTGATTGTTATATGTCCGGGCTCGTGAAAGGAGCAGCTTAACAAATCGGGGGTAAATCGTCTCCTTTTGCATAGAGCGTTGACGCCTGACGACGGACCCTCGGCTGTCGTATTCTTCGAGTGGAATAAACGCGACAAGCGTTGCGACATTGATATTCCATAGCGTAATATTTGTCCGACTGTACGACCTTGCCACGCATCGATCAAACCGAGTTAAAAATAGAAGCACAGTGGGCTTAAACCGTGTATAGCTAAACGAAGGCGACGCATGAACCGCCATACGCTACTTCCGGTTTATACTTTGTGTCATTGCGTCGCGACCCCCCCCCCCGAACACAGACACGCACGCACACACGCATATATGTAGAGGTAAATAGCATACAGTGGACACAGCCAGTTGAGTGACGGACAGACATTCCGAAGGTCCCGAGTGATCCGAGCTCGGTCGTCCAGGACCTCAAAAATTGAAGACCTTCCCTGAATACACTGTTGAAGAAATTGCAAATAGATAACAGACAATTTCTAGAAATACCACGAGAAATCAAGTGTCCAGTGTATAAGAGTAGCCTTAAGGGGGGAGTTAAGGCGAAGAAAAGAATCCGCTGATGTTCATGTTTTTTTTTTTATGAAGAAAGATTTCTTCACCATCTTTGCGACTTCAAACCTAGTAATTGCGATTACAAAAATATCCAAAAAAATTTGAAAATCGGTTGATAAGTTATTGAGTATTCGCTGGGCAAGGTCGAAAAAATTAGTTTCGAGGAAAACGCGTCCAAAGTATTCGTTCCTTTTATCTGATATAAAGTTATGTTTTTTCTAGAATAATGATACAATAAAGTGTCTAGTCTTCTAGGTTCTTCATCTCCATTATTTTTCACAAAACAATAAGAACCTGCATTTCAACTATTGTGAACGATGCCACACTTGTAAGGACTGAGGACAATAACCGGTCGCGCTACCAGTTCTCACTAAAGTGAGTAACGCCGTCAGTTTTCGGACTTGTGAATGAACATGATGTCAACATATTTTTCAATATATGTACTTTCAAAAATTGTAAAAAACGATGATTTTTTTCTATTCTTGCTTTGGGAAAGTGGGAAGGCTACTGTGCAAGTTCCTGCAGTGACTTCCTCCCTTAACTGACGTATCGTATAGACACTCGTTCCGCGAGTTTTGAATTGAAAACTTGAACATGCAGCAAGTTTTCTTTTTCTGGCACTTCTAATATATATATATACTACTACTCACAAAAATTAAGGGATATTTAAAAAATTCCCACCTTTTGGGTGATTTTCAACAAGGGCCAACTCGGAGAGAAACGGTCGTACAGAAAATTAAAAAAAAAAGGAAATTGTAGCTTCAAGTGTCTCAGTCTGTAACATTTTTGAGCGTGCGCTGTTTTCAAGTAATCATCCGAAAACCAACGAAAATAAGGTTTTCCAAATTTTTGCTCGTCTTTAAAATGGTCTGTGGACTTCAAGCATTTTTTTTCGTCATGCGACCATAAAACTCTTTTAGACAGTTTAATCAGCTTTAATTTGACCTTTTAACGAGCTCCGTACGATGATTTGGCGCGGAGTAATCGTCGACCAAATAAAAAAAGTCCAATGTAACTTTGACAATCAATTACTCGGGAACTAATGATCGTACAGAAAATGAAAGTAGGGTTTTGGAAACTGCAAAATATTCTCTGACATGCAATTAGTGGCTGTTGATAAAAAAAACAAATTTCGAAGTGATGTTGACTGCAAAAAACTTGAAAATTTGCGAATTTAAGGATATTGGGAAAATTTGGTATAACATTGGATATAATGCATGAAGGAAGGATATCGTCGGAAATTTTTTAACCTCAGTGTCCTCAAAAAAAAACCCTTAAAGTTGCAAAGCGCTGCGATTTTTTTTTCTTAGTGCCCCGAAGGTTTAATTTATCGGTTCTGTCAAAAATAATGTAACTAGCACTTTTTTGATTTTTATTCATTTTTTCAACTTCAAAATGGTTTATTTTTAGCAACAATGCGTAATTTTTCTATTCAAAGACATCAACTAAAAAAAAATAGAACATTTTTTTTCGAGAAAAAACATTTTTGGAAAAAAAAGTTTCAAAATGTTTTTTTTCTTCAGCATGTTCACAATGCCTGATTACCTCGATTTTTTTGTGACCGTTTTTAATTCTGGCTTTTAGGGTAGTTTTCAAAAAGACTATTTTTTGTGTTTGTTAAGAAAGTGTAGTAGTATTTATTCCAGGTATACCCCTTAGGGGTTTTTAAACAGAAGTACATTTGATGTCCTTAGAACTAATCTTACATTACTAATTCCTCTCTACCCTAAATATGATTAAAGATACCTATTTACATTCTGTTTATTTTTATTGCTTCTTTTTGTTTGCCTTATCGCTGCTTTCCTTTATGCAACGCTTCTATCTGTTAAGAAAGTGTATTTCAGCGATTGAAGCTGCAAAAAATTAAAAGTTCGCGATTTGTGCAAAGAGTCGGTTGTAGGGGGGTATGTAAACTTTTTTAAATTAATTTTTAATTTGCCATTGAAAACAAAGGTCGTTAGACTGGTAAAAAAAATCGACCAAATTTCTTTTGACAAGAGGAGAGTATCGTTGTCACGTGAAAAAAAATTTTGAAATTTTTTTTTCAATTTTTTTTTGGTAAATTTTTTCTTGCTAATTGATGTTTTTGAATAAAGCAATTACGCATTATTGCTAAAAGAAAAGTCCATTTTGAAGTTGAAAAAATGAATAAAAATCGAAAAATAGCTTTTTACGGTGCCGAATTTTTTCAAATCCCTTACTTTTCGTGAGTACACGGAGAAAAATACGGTCTCAAATTCTAACACTGGTTGCCAGAATTCTAATATTCAGTGCTAGAAAATATAGCCGTTTACTGCTAGTTCGGAAATTCTAAGACTTGTTATAGAAGTGTAAAAATGTTTCTCACACCGTATAGTAAAAATGATGCGTGTATATTACATTTGAAACTATTCTCGCATAGGCGCGAGTCCTATACGCTGTATAGTAAAAATAATGCGTGCTTTGTAAAATAACGACCTTTATTACACGCTATATTTCCATATGGATTTTACTATACGTAGAGCATGAATCTTCGTGTATATATAGCTTTCACTATACGCATAGCATTAATCTTCGGCGTATGGCGAAAAATATTACGAAGTTGATTAGTAAAATGTGACTCTTTATACCGTACTTTTTGTAGAATACTGGAAACTAATTGTTCCAATCACGTGGACAAAATAATTTTTGAATACTACGATAAATCACAATATGCCGAATAAAATGTATTATTTGTATCAGTTTACGTGCCATATCGTAGGTTAAAATTTAAATTTCTTCATTATTACTATACCATAATTACAATTTTTATCTTCCATTCAATACTTTTTGATATTTAATGATATTTTTTTTTAGAAGCATAGTATTAATTCTAAACTTCGAGGCCCCTGTTTTCACCGTGTAGTGTGTGTGTGTGTGCGCGCGCGTGTGTGTAAAAAAAATAAAAAAAATTAACCTGATTCTAGCAGGGCCCCACTCCGAATATTTACCCATTCTTTTTCCGTATTGCTCAATTTTTTTGCCCCGTTTCACTTACCATAATTGGTGAAATATTTTCGATGATCCTTATCAGGATTTGTAATCTAACTCTGCAAAGAAACATTCAGCCAATGACAAAAATAAATAAATGTAAAAATAAAGAAGAATTTTCGTTGCATCATGGGACTGCAACGATAGTATTGTTCATGTTTATCTTATTAATTTTTAGTATTATCGAAAGGCTTCTTTTTTGCGAATTGAGGTCGCGAATCTATATCAAGTATATTTAAAAACGTTCGAGCGGCGGGCGAAAAATAATTCAAACAATTAAGAAGGATTGATGTTCGTTGCGTTCCAACGATGCTAACTTCAACATTATCCATAACGTTTTTCCAACGAATTGCCGTGTAGCATTTGCACGAGGACACAGGGAAGTGTGAAAAACCTGTGTCGGTACGGGCGATTGCTACATTCCAACTGAGTTTCAGCGGCGCAAGCACGTCAGGGGCTAAGCGTTCGCCAATCCACGTACCGACCAAGGCCATAGCTGCTTAACGCGCAAGATTGCCGAAGCCACACAGTGACCGTGCGTCCACTGCTCTTTTCGGGCCATTCATTGCCATCCCAGAGTGATATATCGGTGTAAAAAAAAATGCCCGCAACTTCCATACTGTTTCGGAGGTTTGCAATATACGAGCGTGGCGTGACATTTGTCAGTCTCGCTGCGAAGTACGCTGTCGTTGAATAAAGTGCGGGAGAAAAGTTCAACGTAACGTGACTAATCATAAAGTAAAATGGAAATAAGACAGGAGAGAGAAATTGCGAAAGTACGCTTGATTTCGTTGTCCGACCGGGCAGTGGGAGCTTTAAGGGAGCTTTCCAGTGTGAAATTTTCAAAAAATCGATTTTTTTTTTGCTTTATCGAATAGTATACACTCTTCCGAATATTCCCTGAAATTTTCATGCCGAAATTCAGATTATTTCGGTTACTGTACAGCATTTCTTGGAAGAAGGCAACGGAGCGCTACAGCTACAGCGAAACTTCGAACGCGTTTTTCTCGAAACAGCATTTTTCAAAACGGTGTCCAACTTGGAGGGCAGAGTTTTAAAGCTATCGAGTTGAATTTTTTACACAATATTCTTAACGTCATTGTTTATCGTGCTATGGAAACTTTTTTTTTTTTGACATCTTCCTATTTTTTTTGTAAAAAAAACTGCCAAAAAAAATGCTAAAATCGATACTTTTTGTTCAAACCGGCGCCATTTTTTGCAAAAAAAAAAAAAGCCTCCATAGCACGAAAGCCCATTATATACCGATCAATAATCTTTTCGTGTTTTTTGTTTCAGATCAAAATTGTGACCCCCAACGTGGACACCACATCCAAGTGCATTTTCTGCAACAATTGTTTCATCATTTTTATAGATATTAATTAATAAATAAATCGATCTTTAAAAAATTGTTTTGTATTCTTCAATACCCAATTAATATACAACAAAAAAAACCAGACAGATTAGATTATTTTTTCTTTAAAAAAAAAATCGCGAAAAACAGCGATTTTTTGGGCTGTCACACTGGAAAGCTTCCTTAAAAACTAAAGATATCAAGCTGGTTGCGAAGAAAATTCCAAGTGTCCATAACGCGAAAAAATAAATAAATATTCGTTGATATTTCGTAATTTTCGAATACTCATTATTTATGCGCTGGAGAGCATTTTTCTGAATAATTAACGACTCGAGTCATTTTCTCCCGAGATTAAGGATGTCTAGTCCCAAATCGCAAATGATGATAAAATTCTGAAAATTTGGTATGTTTTTGTATGAAGTATTTCAGAGGTCGTGTAAAAATTGCACAACAATTAGGAAGCTCGTTATTGAACAATTAACATTCACAAATTAAATGTTGTTTTATGGAAACTGATGTAACTTTGCAATAAGTTTTTTTTTTGACCTCTCAATTTTATAATATCTACAATATACTGAAAGCAACGGAAACAAAACGAAGTTTATTGATAAATTTTTTTTTATTCCTTTTAAAAATTGTTCTTAACGAAATGTTAATTTTTAATAACGAGCTTCCTAATCGTCGTAAAATTTTAACACGACCTCTTAAATACTTCATACAAAAACATACCAAATTTTCCGAATTTTCTTATCATTTTTTATTTCAACCCTTAAGGAGGTTGAAGTAATGATGATAGAATTCTGAAAATTTGGTATGTTTTTACATGAAGTATTCAGGAGGTCGTGTAAAATTTTCATGACGATTAAGAAGCTATTTATTGAACAATTAACATTAACATGTTTCATAGGGACTCAACATCCTTAAATCCATCGTACAATGGTGTACCACATTGATGTCAAGTCATGAATGGTGCTGAAGTTTGCATCGTTGGAATGCAACGAAAAAGATTTTCTTTCAATTTCCCCAATTTCCTTGAGCAAATTTGAGCGACAAAAGTCACGCACAATTTTTTCGAGGATTCTTGTTTAGCGATCTATAACAAATTTGCAAAATACGATTTCGAACAATAATGGAAATAACAGATTAAAAAGAATTTTCGTTGCATTCCAACGACGCAAACTTCAGTGTCGTTTGATCAGTGCCGTTGACAATAATGTAGCCAAGGGTCTGGAGAAAAATTCGACGTTTTTTCCAGTGCAACTTGATTTTTTCATCTTCTTGTTTCTGGCTGATAATTTCGACATTTCATTTTCCTCTGCTACTAATCTGATTTAACCAAAAATTGGGGTAACTGAAATGTTTGTTCTTGCTTTCCAATAGAGGAATCTCAATCTCCGGCCAAATTTGTCTTTCTTCTTAAAATTTCACTGGAAGTATGTTCAAAACGCTCCCCAACGTCGATTGACTTTTGACGCACGATACGTCTGAAAGTTTTTAAGTTTAAAAATTAAAATTTTCCGTACGAAAATTTTTATCTTCGACACTTAATTCTTTCAAATTAAAAGTTAAAATGCAATTAGAACAAATTTATTTGCAATTCCTTAAAATTATCTAAAATTCACGAGAGAAAAAATGGTAGGATGATTTCGTGTAGGAAAAATATTCGTAATGTTCACTAAAAAAAGTTAAATAGTATTTCTAGCTGAAAATCGTTGTTCCTAGGCTGTGAAAATCGCTGCACCGTGTCGCTGACAGACGAGCAATGTAAAAGCTCAATCAGAGTACACGCACGACCGCGTAACGGTAACAAAAAAAAATTGGCTCGAAGCTTGAATCGTTGTAGCGACGGAAACGCTTTAAAAAAAATCGGACTTTCCTTTTTTTATCGCCCGTAATCTCTTTTCGCAGACTTTTGTCGCCGACCTCGCCCGTAAGGATTTGAAAAGACGCGTTTTTATCATTTCCGTAGTGCAAATATGTCGATAAAGGATTGATGGATTAAAAAATGGTTTTCATCGGCCGTACCAACGATGCAAACTTGATTATAGAAAAGAAAAAATAAGCCACGGGGCCCCATTCGTAGGCCGAGTATTTCCCGACCGCTAGGCAAGAGAACAATCGCCCACCCAGCCCGTATCTAACTTACCTATCACCGACATGTTCCGCTGGTGACTCGAGGATCGCGACGTTCCACGATATTAGCTTCTGATAACGCCCTTTTTTTCATCCACGCCGGTCTCCCGTGATTACTTATATATGTATATGTATAAACACACACGTGTGTTTTCTTTCTTGCTTGTCCTTATTCACAAAAGCCTTGGCTCATCTCCATCAAAGAGCATGGCGGTCTTTCTTATTGTTGCGGGTTTGTTTTTTCTTCGTCGAGCGAGCGATCGAGATTATTCGTCTATTCTCGTGACTTTTCGTCGTCCTCGTCGTCGTCTTCGTCGTTGCCGTCTTTGTTTTGGCCGTCGTGCGCCACTCGATTTTCAACCGTCATGCGAACATTCACCGGTATATACACGCGCACACACCCACGTGCCTTCCTTGTCAACGTGTTTTTCAAAGGCTAAACAGTTCGCGCGAGTCACACTTAACAAAACACTCGCGAAAAGTATCGTCGCGAGTTATTTCTATCTTGCTAGTCTCGAAATGTTTATCGTGGGAAAAAAAAACTTTCCAATTCTTGCCTATGTCGTAGCTCATTCATCGGCATGATCTTATTGAACAACCTGCGGAAAGATGATAAAACTACGCGTTTTCGTGACGTTGAATTACTGTGTGTGTGTGCGTGTGTGTGTGTGGGTGGGGGGGGGGGGGAGAGGGGGGCGACGTTGAAGTGTGGAACGTTGGAACGCAACGAAAATTAAATCTCTTCACTCACACAAATTGTGAAAATCGCTCAAACGTTTTTGGGTATTCTTATTAAAAATTTGCGACGTCAATTAGAAAAAAGTCTTTGGATACTGATAAAAATAAAGAAATGAGAAATCTCCGAAAAAAAAAAAAATTGTTGCCTTCCAACGATGCAAAGTTCAACGTCATGTGTGTAAGTATGAAGAGGGAGGACGTTGGACTTTGAGGACGGTCCCCATACGCAACACGGTATGTAAACACTGATATCTTGGAAATTACCTTGAAATGAACGTAAGCATATTTCGATATAGATCACTTCAAGAACCGCCCGTTCGATAAAGTTTTCAATATAAACAATTTGCTTGCAAGAAATATCACCTAAGGGTTCGCTTTCGATTTTGTTGAAACCCATAGATGCGATGAAGCATTGGAAACTATTAGATACGTATTTTTTCTTATCTGCAGAAAAACGTTTTTATGGGGGGGGGGGGGTGGGGGGGGGGGCTCAGAGAAAGGGGTGTAGCGCCGTAATTTTTTTTTTCAATTATTCTGTAGTCTATTTTTCATCGCTTTACATTAGAAGATTTTGGTTTTCGTTCCACACAGATCGGTGGACTGCTTGTGGGTAAAACTGCAAAACCACCCTTCGAAATGCCTTTCTTTGAGGGGTGGATTTTCCCCTTAAACCCGTTTTTCCGTAGGTGAAAAAATATTGATCTAATAGTTTTCCATACTTTAGCACATATATGAATTTTAACATAATCGATGGAGGACACTTAATTGATGTTCCTTGTTAGTAAAATTTAAGTGCGTTAGCATGAATGGCAAAAATATGATTACTTTTGCTGCGTACTTTGATAACTTGGGTTCTTAGTTATGGTCTTGAAGTTTACATTGTTGGAATGCAACGGAAATTCTTCTTTATTTCTTCGTTTTCTTATTTTTCATCATTCTACAAAATGTTCTTTTGCAGATTTCAGTTATTGATGCTAAATAAGCGATGATGATGAAAAATGATACAGGATTTTTTCTAACGAAGATCCGGCCAAAAAAAGTTCGAGCACAGTTTTTACACAGTTTAAATTCAGACAAAAATATTTCGAGCACAGGTAAAATGAAGTAAACTAAAATATAAAAGTCCCGTCGTTACATTCCAACGGTGCAAACTTCAACACTACAACGATGCAAACTTCAAATTCAGGCAGGGCATAGTTTATAGCACGCTCTATCATACAACCCGCTGATTTCTCAATATATCTATCCACGTGTTAATAACAAACAATTATCATTGTTTCTTTCCGACGAAAACAATATTTTTTTCAACAACTTACCATTTTCCTCTACTCAACCTTTTGAACACACTACCCGCCCATACAAAAGTCCCGTTATCGTACTAAAAGTCCTTTTTTTTATTTATTTATTTTCAGGTCAACGAGGCTGGAGTTTGCATCTTTGGAATGCAATGAAAAAGATTATTCATCAACTGCTCGAATTTCTTTTAGCAAATGTTCGTTTCGAAAAATAATCATTTATCAATTCGCTCATTTAGAGATCTAGAAAATAAAGGTGCAACAAAATTATTGTGAACAAAGATAAAAATATGAAAAATAATTTTCGTTGCATTCGAACGATGCAAGCTTCAACATCATCGAAGTCCTTTTTAACATTTTATTTCCCATAGTTTTATTATTATAAATTTAAAAAAAAAAATATTTCTATTGTAGATCGCTACATAAATATATCTTGAAAAATGTTCGAAGGATTTTCGTAGGTAAAATTTGTCAAAAGAAATTAAAGGAATTCCGAAATTCTAATTTTCATTGCATTCCAACGATGCGAACTTCAAACTCATGCAACTCCGGCCCTTCCTTTAAACGACAACACCACCGTTGTTTATCAAGATTTGTCAATAAAGAACAAACTCAATTTTCGCAAATCTATGTGTTAAATCCCGACCCCGTAATCCCAACACCCGCGTCAGAAAAAAAGCCCGAAAAAACGACCTTCTTTAGCCCCAAGCTTGGGCAAGCCCGTCAAAGCATCGTCGTGAAAGTTGTCAGATATCGTGGGCGCAAGATTGCATCGATGTGGCGAATTCGAAGTATCCTTTTCCGAGTGTATGCACCTGCTTTTTGTCCGTGCGTGTGTGTATCAAGCAGTGTCCTAGAGATTTCCCAACCTGTATTTGCCAACTCCGTATCTTAAGGATGTTGAGTCCCAAATCGCAAATGATGATAAAATTCGGAAAATTTGGTATGTTTTTGTACGAAGTATTTCAGAGGTCGTGTAAAAATTTCACGACAATTAGGAAGCTCGTTATTGAACAATTGACATTCACAAATTAAATATTGTTTTATGGAAACTGATGTAACTTTGCAATAAGTTTTTTTTTTGACCTCTCAATTTTATAATATCTACAATATACTGAAAGCAACGGAAACAAAACGAAGTTTATTGTTAATTTTTTTTTTATTTCTTTTAAAAATTGTTCTTAACAAAATGTTAATTTTTTAATAACGAGCTTCCTAATCGTCGTGAAATTTTAACACGACCTCTTAAATACTTCATACAAAAACATACCAAATTTTCTGAATTTTCTTATCACTTTTTATTTCAACCCTTAAGGAGGTTGAAGTAATGATGATAGAATTCTGAAAATTTGGTATGTTTTTACATGAAGTATTCAGGAGGTCGTGTAAAAATTTCATGACGATTAAGAAGCTATTTATTGAACAATTAACATTAACATGTTTCATAGGGACTCAACATCCTTAAAGGGGTGATACCTTCAGGGGAATTTTTGTTTTGTTGATTTCCATGATTTTTTTTAAGGAAAGATTTCTTCGCCGTTTCTAAGACTTACGGTATGTTTTATCACTACTTTTGTCTCCTAAATAGTATTCTATTTGTTTATTAATCTTTAAAAATAGCGGAGATATAGCACGCTCTCCTAAACTACATTTTCAAAACTGGCGCAACCTTATTGTCGAAAACATACGAAGTTGAAGTTTGCAGCGTTGGAATGCAACGAAAATCATTTTTTTCTTCTTATTTCCCAAATTTCCTCAAACACATTTGAGCTACGAAAATCATGCGAATCTTCTTTGGATTTCCATTTAGCGATCTATAAATCAAATTTGTAAAACAACTTTTGCTGTTTTACAGCTTTTTTTGTTAAAAAAAAATTTCCTTGCACTCCAGTGCAAATTTCAACCCTATCTAAAACATGACCCTAAATATTTTAGAAGATGTAAAAAAAAGAGTATTTTTTATTACAAAATGTAGCCTTTTTCCCCGGAAAATTCAATATTTTTCCTTCGAAAGCACATTTCATCAATTTTCAACATTTTTTACTTTTCCTCGGGTCGTATTCTGCGTACGAGTATTGATGAAAGAAAAACCTTCGTTGTGTTTTTTTCTTCGATTAATCCCGCCGACGCTGTGTCACGCCGTGTGACATCCACCGTAAACCGTACAGACCGTACCATACTTCCGCCATTCATAAAGATTAATAAATAAATAATACCACGTAACGCCAAAAGTAGTAATAAAACATACCGTAAGTCTCGAAAATGAAGAAATCTTTCCATTAAGAAAAATCATGAAAATACATTTTTCCTCGCCTAAAGATATGCCGCCCTCCCTTAAAAATACCGACGGACACGCACACACGCACACAGACGCGCGCGCGCGCGGTACACACGGTTTAGGGTTCTACGGCAACGAAATTACATAACTTGCGCGGGCCTCGAAGGCGCGCTAGCGGCGGATAGAAGACGGGGGGAGGTGAGACAAAGTTAGAGTGAAGAGTACGGTGGGACAATGACGAAAGTCGTTGCGACAAAACGAAAGAGAGCGAGAGAGAGAGAGCGCACGATCCCGAAGGGAAAAATACCGTAGTCGGTAAAGAAGAGCTTCTTCTCTGCGGCCCGCAGATCTTCAATCCTGTTTCAAGTTCCGCACCATCACTGCACACGTGAGCGTTCTCGGCGCTGCGGCACATACAGCGAACAAAACCGGGTAAAGAAACTTCAAATGTTTCTTTTCCGTTCGAGCGAGTCTCTTTATTTCCGTCGTCTTTTTGGGACGACTTGTGTTTCATTCGTAGTGACGAGTTGTCACGAGACCCGGCTCTGCCGCGTTACTAATCGACACTCTTCTTTGACTACTGTAGTACCGTCTTTCGCTGGTGCGCGCGCGCGCTCTACCTCTCTCGATCGCAACTACCTACTATCCGGCTCTCATCCAGAAACGTACGTACGTGCAAACGTGAATTTATAGATACCCGCAGCAATCGCGATGCCACTGTTACAAGTCTGGCAAAAGTTTGTATCGTCGATGCACGTGTGCGAGGGCCGTGAGAAAAGTGGCGTGCGCATTGACGAGTAACGTCTCTAGAGCGCTGGCGAGTTTGTAACACCACGAGGCTTCCCAACCATATGCTCTCCCGCGATCTTCCTTTTTTTAGGCCCTCCCCCGGCTCCTCGAGCGCGCCCGGCTGCTCGTCTAGTCGCGAGCCGCCTCTCTACGTCACACCTCGATATTTATAAAGTGTAGAGGAGAAAACTTTTAAAGTTTCCCGTCGCCGCGAGAGAAAACGTATGTGCGGTTTCTAGCAGTCCACGAGCCATGTGGTGGTCGGGCTAGTCTCGCAGGGGGGGGGGGGCTCGTAACTCTTCGTTGAGAATCGTTTTCTCAAGTGTGCTTTCCGCTGAATTTCAAAGTTATTATTTCGCGTTATGTAATTGTTTGAGTGTCGTGACGAATGTGTCACGACAATGTCAATTGAGAGTTACGAGAGAGAGAGGGAACGAGAGAGAGAGAGAGAGAAATTAACGAACGAGAAACAACTGAGCGGTGCATATGTTTGTGTCGCGAGTGACGATGAATTACGACGGGAGTGCCCCGAACTTGTGTTTACACAATTATTTAAATGCGACGAAAAGTTACACCCACACACGCGCGCGTAAAGAAGAAACAAAAAGAAAATGCTGTTTGATACCGAGCCGTGTGGCTTGATTGCCACATGTACACGGACTACACGGTGCCCCGACCACCAGCCGCAAACGAAAGTACATGCACACTCGGAAAGCTTCGCGAGGACTCGGATTGAACGGCCCGAACATGTGCCATATCGCGACGCCGGTGGCTCCCTCACCGGCGAAAAACCGTCAGACGCCATTCCCGACGCAATCTCTCTCGCCGGTGCCAGTCTCCCGATCTTCCTTTTTTCCTTTTCGCTGTCTTTTCGCTCTTCCTACACGCTGACGAGCCCCTCTTTCGTCCTACGGGCGCGCGTTTCGGGAGGGGGCGAGAGAGAGATACCTTCATTCCACTTTCGTACGTTGAGCGCGCGGACGGAGGCTGACGCGGAACGGTTCGCAAAGTGCACTCACTCGGTGGCTCGTTGAGGTAGGAGTTATGGCGCGACGCGAGGGAGGTGGAGACGGAGAAAAGGAGTGAATGAACGACACGCAAATGCGGGGGAAGATATGGTTTTTTGTACGTATTGTTTTTTTTTTTGTTATCGTCGGCGTTTCTGGCTTCGAGGAGGACGGATTGTTCTTCAGGCGTTTTTTTTTCGTCTGGAGAGCATTTGTGTTTGGGCGGCAATGCGGTATTTTTGCGAGTATGTACCGTGCGCAACAAGTGGCACGATAACCATCGAGGAAAACAATACGCGTAAAGAGTCGCCCGAAAGTGACGTCAAAGGGGAAATCTACATGCATAGATGCTTATTCATAGTGTAATATACGATCTGTTTTAATTTTCGAGAGAAAAAATGCTCTTTTGTGCATATGCTGTCCTTGCGATTTTTATTATCTGTTTTATCGTTGCGGAGGGGACCGTCGAGCGACAATCGACATTGACCAACTGGACGCTAACGTTGATGCCTGAGATTTTGGTCGAATGTTTGAGGGCAAGTCACTAAAGTTGAGATAAAAAAAATTATACGTGCATTACTATAAACGACGAACAACTAATTTTAAGGGGTTAAGCTATTGGGAAGATGACAAACGCTTGTTCGTCGCTTGACCGCAAGCCGAAAAAAATAATCAGCATCGAAAACTGTACGAAAGAGGCGTCCTTTGCAATTTTTTTTTCAATTCCCCGTTTGCTTTTTTGCGAATTTTCGATCATGGGCAACGGTGGACATTTTTGTTTTCGCTTGTCCCGCCGTTTGAATGTCAGACTTGAAGTCAAAGGTCGCACACGATAACGCCACTGCAATTTTTTCCTCAGAGCTTTATTTTTTTTTTTATTCTTCTTCCATCGCAGCTTTTCAAAAACGAGGGTATTCACTTTTTCCTCGATCTTGCCTCCCACTTCCTGTCCCCACTCGTACAATTTTACCAATAAATTTCTGTTTTTCTTTATTCGTAGGCTGATTGTGGCTACAATAATAATAGTACAGAATATAATAAAGGTTAGAATAACGAAAAATCAAGAATATTCACCAATTTGATCAATTCCATCGACAAATTTAATCATTCCGTTTTATCTTCCTCGGTTATAAAATTTCCACAATTCTCGTAATATTCGTAATTGCCGCTTAGATCGATAATTTTCTTCGAAATCCAACGTGTGCGAATACAATCCGATTGAATTGATGGTACTGAAGTTTGCATCGTTGGAACGCAACGAAAATATATTTCTTTCGTATTCCCGTATTTTTTTAAGGCCTCAGGCCACGTCAACGGGTATAAAATCATGTGCGAATTTAACAATTTTTTTTCGTACGAAAAAGTCATTCACTCATAAAATTAATTACACATCTATTGAGTATGAATATCAAGCTGTTAGAAAAAATATATATATATTTTTTTTCGATGTACAAAATGGCCGACTACTCGAAACTTCTCGAAACAGCTTTTTTCCAATTGGCGTGACAAACAACTTCAACAATTTTCGCTCGATTTACTTCAAATCGAGCAAATAGCTCGATTCACGCTAAAGTACGTACAGAATTTCTGATTAATCGAAAACTATTTATTTTACGAGCAGTTTATGAGCAGTTATAACGAAATTTTTCACTGAAAAATCATTTCTTAACTTCAAATACCTACAACTTTTGAATAAAACAATGTTTTTTTTTTTAATTCCGTACGTACTTCTCTAGGCATTCTAATGTAGATTGACGAGAATTTTTATTTTTTTTCTTCTACGTCAAAAATTGTGGATGCTAAATGTCACGGCGCGGAGCACCTAAAAAAACAAAAGGAAATATAAGTAGTCGGCCATTTTGTACATCGAAAAAAAAATAAACAAATCTAACAGCTTGATATTCACACTAAATAGATGTGTAATTAATTTTATGAGCGAATCACATTTTCATACGGAAAAAAATCCTTAGATTCGTACATGATTTTATGCCCATTACTGTGGCGTAAGGCCTTAAGCACATTAAGCCTACGAAAGTAGTTGAAATATTTTGGTAAATCCTCAAAGCCTATAAGCAAAAGTTTCTGAAAAAAGATTTCGAAAGTAGTAAGAATAAATAAATAAAAAAGTCGAGAAAAACGTACGTTTTAACCATGCAAACTTCACCGCCATTTGAATTGACGACAAGTCGTTGATAAAGTCAAAGGAATTCATTATTCGGTCCTATCGTTAAATTGTCCACGATGTGAGGATTTTATTTGCAGCCCATCGTTGTTACGACAATAACCCTTATGAAATATAGATCCGGCATGATTTATTTGCAGCTTCTCGTACACGAAAAGTCATCGCGGGTAAATCGATACGAGAGCCGGGAGAACAAATTGTTTCGAATCAAATTTTAATTATCTGATAAGGCGAGCGAGGGTGGGGGGGGGGGGGGGGGGGGTGGCGGAGAGAAAACAGCGGTTGGAGAAAGCGAATGGTCGTGTTCGACATCGAGTTCGCGTTGCCGGGTATAGGACAGGATCGCGTACTGGTTGGGGAAGGGGCGAGGGGAGGGTGCACAAACGTCTCTCACTCCAGCAGTTGCAAGGTGGTTATGAAATAAGCGGGATCGAAATATCAATGCATTCAGTCATAATAACAGTGCCTTTCTCAAGCCCCCATTCCGTCCCAATAAAACTCCATTTGCACATTAAATTGAATAAATTCGTCACATCGCATTGCTCGTTGCGGCGATCAATCCTAATAATAGTAACGATACTGGTAATGATAATAATAATAATTCTTATGAATTATAATGACGAAATTATCAATGACAATAATTATGAAGCTATTGATAATGATATTATTATTGGAAGTGGAGGAGGAACCAGGTAGAATAATTCCAAGCAAGGTGTGTTAAAACGGTCATGGGAATTAGTAGAAACACCCCAAACACCCCAGACATATTTGCAAGTGTACGGAAGTTGAGGGAAAACTAAGCCAAGAAAAAGTAAATAAACTGAAGCAATCGCTGAAGAGTAGCAGGGGGTTAGAAATTGATGACGTTCGCATCGTTGGAATGCAACGATTTTATTCGCTTATTTATCATTTCTCAATCTTTATGCTTATTCGGAGTCTTCTTTTTTTTTTACGGATTGAGCTCGTAAATCTCTAACCAGAATGCGTAGAAACGTTTAAGTGATTTGCACGCATAAAAAATTCGAAACATTTTAAAAAAATTGCTTTTCGTTGCGTTCCAACGATGAAAAATTCAACATTATTGAGAAACAAAAGGGAAAATAGAAGCACGACTGAAAATGCAACTGACAAAGCATCGGACAATTTGAAAGAAACTAGCTACCGGGATAGATACACGAAAACCAATTTAAAATAATTTATGTCAATGAGAAGGGGCATTTATGTCAACACGTTTAAAAATAATAAACAAGTAATAAAATACTAACACTAATAACAACATTATTAATTATAATAATAAACCCTTATAATAAGGGTAGGTGAATGTTTTCGAGTGCAAACTGAGGTAGTGTTGCTCGGAGCAGCAAAGATCTATTATCGGATAACAATATTGATAATAATAATAATAATAATAATATCAGTAAAAGATGTTATACTTACTATCAATTTTTATATCATTTTATTATTATTTTAAAAAGTCGAGTATCAGAAGCGATAACGTTTCATAATAATAATAATAATAATAAAATCAATTGAATCAATTTTACGAGGACAGGTCGACAAATGAAAGAAGCAAGAGCGAGTCGCGTGCAATATTCCATATCGAGTAAAGTTTACGTTCTGTTATTTCCCAGCAGTAGATACAATCGTTCTATCCAGCTTACAAAAAGCGCCACCAGAGGAGCGCGCGGAGCGCCGAGCTCGAAACTCTGCAATAGTTACATTGCTCCCGTGAATCGGAAAGCTAATTTCTCCGCGCCAACTTTCGATAATTCGCATGACACGGCAGATGAACGAACTTTAATTCGCTTGAAAGTCGAAAATAAAATATTTACCTTCATTCATCTTTTTACGGCGTTGAAATTTGCATCGTTGGAACGCAACGGGAATCCTTTATTTTGATTACTATCTAAACTTTTATTTTGCAATTTTCGGTCATAGATGGAGAAGTTTTTGAGATTCCAAAAATTGACCGAGTTTTGGCGATTTTTGGGAAGGGTCCGATTCCCGTAAAATTAAGACAGACATGTTCTATCGTATGATCGGATGCTTTGAAAATATATATGCTTATAAATTTCGTTAATAACAAACGATTCAAGTTGTTTCCCTGTCAAAATCGATAGGTCATTTAGTCACTAAAGTGTCGAGTGTTGAAACTTCAAACGCGTTTTCCTGGAAACCACGTTTTCGTTAACCTCCTACAAGACAACGCAAAAACTGTCGGATGCATCATTTTTTTTAGCTTTGCCCACTTTTACTTAACATAAGCACCGTCCATGTCAACCAAAAGTTTCTCGAAAGTTATTTTTAACAACGACTTTTTCATTAACGTGCTACACATACCCTGTTGGGTCAAGGAGTTGCATTTTCCAAAAATATTTTCATCCGATGGTATCACGTTTTAGCTATATTCCCTGAAAATTTCATAAAAATTTTCCTAAAACTTAATGAGCTACTTCAAACATCGAACGCGTTTTTCTCGAAACATTGTTTTCAAAGCCGGTGGGCATTTTATCTCGAGAACCACTTGATGAATTGTTGACAAATTTACATTTTTATGTTTAAAAAAAATGTGTTTTTTTTTTTCACCAACCGTTTCCCGGAAGAAGATTCAGAATGTGGTCATTTTTCGGGACTCTCGGTGGAGGTAGATTCTGAACTAAACCGCACGAAAAATTTAACGAAAAATAAAACATTTTTCAAACGCCTACAAATCCTCGAACGGCAACCGTCTCTGAAGCAACTACCCTACAGCCGCCATATTGAACCGGTGAAAAAAATGGTTAATCAAAAGATGCAATAATATGTACATACAATTTCTATTATGTAGAATAAATAGTTGCGACACAAAAAAATCTTGGAAAATTCTCTTATTTTCGGCTGCCTAAGGGGGTCTCTTAAATAATAATCTTCAGTAGGCCATGAATAATTTTCAACTTTAAAAAAGGCTTAAACTTGGCGAGACTACCTATCAACGTGTAAAAATCCGACCGCGCCATCCCGATACTCTCATCAGAAAAAAAAATGTTTACACGTTTTTTGGTGCCCAAACTTTTCATTAACGACCAAAAGTCTCCACAATGACAAGGAGAAACGGACCGGCACTATTTAGAATTCCGTGAGTCAATGCGAATTTATATATTATACCAGTCAACGTCACAAATATTCCGCCATTGTTTAAGTTCCATTATTATCATTACATAAGTATATCCGCGAGATTTTCAATTCCCTCTACATCACATTTTATCGCACACGCATATACACTGTGTGTGTGTGTGTGTGTGTGCGCGCACGCGTGAGTGCTACCTCCCCCCTGGCGACGTATATTTGTCCTAGCATAAATAGGATTATCTAATAATGTCGGTCGCGCATTCATATTCGCACGAGTAGTCCGAATACTTTATATAATTAGTAATCAACAGCTGCGTGACGCAGATATAAAGCGCCCTTGAGGGGCGGTTATTGTATGAATCCTAAAGAGCTTCTTCCGTCTGCGGTGGGTCATAGACGACGCGTCAAAAGTGTAGAAAAAAAATCGATTTCCCTCCACGGGGACATTGCCACGCGGTCGTAAGGCAAACCTAACCTCGAAGGGAGGATGGATTGGCGAGAATGAAAAAAGAGCACAAAAAGCGCAGAAAGCGTCTAGGGTAGAAAGCGCACGGTGGCGCCATCTAGCGTTTCAATGGAATGAACGTTACGAAGGATCTCGGGTAAGTAACTAGACGTTGCGCCGGGCGACACGTGCTCCTCGTTCTCTCAGAGCCGTAGTTGCCAACACTGACGAGGAGAACAAGAAACACACTTCCGGTTTGGCGATTGTGCATTGGTAGTTATTTTTTTGTGACCAATTACTCGAGATAAGCGACATTGTTCGTCACTTGAGAAATGACGAAGCGCGATGGGGCGATAGCGCAAGACGAGCCGGCTCGAGCGACAAATTTCGATCAGAAGATTCGCGAAACGGAAATGGAGGAGGAACGACAAGACTCGCGGATGTTTTCTCGTTTATACCCGTCTGAGTCACGAGAATACTCTCGATCACTGCAGATTGAAAGAGACGAGTGTCCCAACGAGACGAGTCGATCGATTGTTTGGCGTGGACGTACCTACGTTGGCGGCGAAAAGTTTTATGAAAAAAAGAAACGAATTCGATAGATTCCATTTTCCGAAGAAATTTCCCAATAAATTCCGAATTACCACGCGCAGCAAAAATTCTCACCGCTATTACAAAGTAGCAAACCTAACCTCAAAAGTACGAAAATTCGGCGCATCTTCGCCAGTAATGCATATTCATATGCGTCTCTACTAGCTGTCACGCGTGCACGCGCGATCTATCGAGTTTAGAACATCCGAGAAACCGGAAGCTGCATTTTTGCGTATCTACTTGGACCTCTTATTTCCGCTGCGATTTAACGAAAAGGCCGGCGGGACTGTGGCGCGCAGGACCTCGTGTTCCTAACTGAAAAAAGCACACCGCGCGTGACCCGAAGCGATCGCGGCGCGTTGCAGCGAGAGAAAAAACGTCCCGAGGAACGAGACAAAGTTCGTAGACGAAAATCCTGAGGAATATTACGTGAAAAATATATTGCGGTACTCACCGGCATGTGTGATATATCGGGTGGCGTTTGCAGCCACGGCAGCGTTGTAAGCCTGGGATGTATTGGTCACGGCCGATTGATTAACGTTTCCGTGCTGTTGGGGATGTTGTTGATGGGTCTGTTGCTGCTGCTGCTGCTGTTGTTGCTGCTGCTGCTGTTGCAGTTGTTGATTGTGATGGACCTGTTGGGGTGGTTGCTGTTGCTGATGGGTATGATGTTGCTGATGATGATGGGACAGGTGGTGATGTTTCCCTTTGGCCGGCATACTCATCTCGGTTTCCCGGAGCCCTTCGAGCTCGCCTCTACTATCGTGCTAATACCCTCGTACCCACGGCTCTCTTGGTTCCTCATAGAGACTCGATTTTTCCGTCTCGAAATTACCGAACGAGAGAAAAATTTTGCGATCGTTATCTCGCTCGTTTTCTCCCAAGTCGATTCGCAAGGCGCGTACACTCGTACACACGAGCGCGAACGTCGCGCAAGGTCCGCTCAACGTTGCGTGTCGCGAGCCGGCGTTTTTTCTTTCGTACACACTCGGCGATCGAGACCCCCACCCCGAACTTGGCTGCTAAATTCGCACGCGCCCACTACACTAATGCCGGAGACTCGGGACACGAGGCCGCGAAGAGAGAAGGGGGGGGCGTAAAGAACGAGCCTCGCGTGAGTTCGAGCACCGGGCGACGAAATTTTTCCTACGGCGCCACTTCTCACCGACACTGAAGTCACGAAGAAAACACGTACACGCGCGTCACTTCGGTTAACTTTCTTCGACTTATCTTTCCGACTAGACACGCTCTCGAAGTTTTCTAACCTCTCGCACTCGCATCGGCCGCGCTGCGGTTACGTTGCGTACGTGTTCGACTTTTTTTTGATACGTTGCGAGCGCGAGCGCGCACCCTCTCGCCTCTCGCGATTATATCCCGTCCACCGGAACCGCGAGAATTATTTCCTCACTTTTTCTTTTGCTTCGTTTTAACTACTTTTTTTGGTAATTTGATTCGTATTTTATTTTTGTTTTTCTGTTGTTTGTTTCACGAGGAGAAGGGTTACCTTCACGGTTATTCAAGGAACTTGTCCGACCACGCTGCGTTGTGTTGGGCACGCTCGAGGCGTGTGTTTCGTCTGCGCGTTTACGATAGGTGGCGAGGGATCCACGTCGCGAGGCTCGCTCCGCGGCCGCGAGAGGCGCTAACGGCGCGCATACCCTCCGCCCGGCGATTATTGCGACGATTTTTTCTCTTCTTTTCGTAACGGCCAGTTTGCGAAATTTGAGCGCGTAGGAACAGAGTGGGAAAATTTTTTCTTTTTCGAGGATTATCTGTGAGGGATGCAACTTTACTGACGAAGTGCATCGGTACAGTATGAAAGTTTCGCAAATCACTTCATCCTGCGCGCCAATAAGCGTCGATCATCTAATCTCCCACTCCGCCTCCTTGGTGCAGCTCCCATCCCACGCCGCGGCTTCGGAACGCCTGTTGCCGGCCACTGTTGCCAACGCAAGAAAAATAAAATTCGCCCCCGTACAATCTTTACCCCCACCCTGCGGCGCAATCGCTCTCGCTCCTTCTCTCTTGCCTGCGTGCGCCGTAGTGTGCACGGTCGCTCAGACGTATCGCACCGTAGCTGCTATTCTTTTTCATACATTTTCAAATAAAAGAATAGAGGAATATGAGCTCACACGGCAAAGCTGAGACGGAGATACTTCGTAAGAATCTCGAGAATCAGCTGGACCGACTCGTCGAGGAACTCGCTGACATTGAGGACTCCAGGTCGGTCTGCAATACCAACGCCGGCGTGTGTACGCTGTGTTTTTCGCGTTACTTAGTTGTACACATTGAATGTACGTGTTCCGCGACGCTCGACTTAGAAAAGGGCGTAAGTACGGTATTGTACGTTCAGTGGTCGTTTAGTGACGCGAACAATATCTTGGGCGAATAATCGGGATGAAATGCGAAATTCGACCTAATTGCGTTTTTTTTCTGCTATAGCGAAACTGATATTTTTTACTTTATCTTTTACCTTTTATTTCAGCTATTATCTTTCGTTTAATCTTTCACTTCATCGTTCGTTTAATCTTTTAATTCGAACGGAAATGTACAAAAAAAACATTACGGATCGAAAGGAGACCGAGAATTCTTCCGAGCTCTCTTATGTACCTGTCCTTACCACCTCGACTCGAAATCAATTTTCTGACTTTCGCACACTTGGCCATCCGCATCGCGGCATTGTAACCCTCCCTGCACGGTAATATTGGTACCGAGAAACTTACGGAATGACTACGAACCAACCACTAGTGTTTATACCTGGCGATAGGCGTTCGCGTCCGGCGTTTCGAAACAATGCAGCCTAATCTTTACGTACGTATACCTTTGTGCACGTATATATGGGCGGGCATACCTAAAAAAATGAACGATTTACGACAGTCGGGGAATTACCCACTTCTCGTAAAATAGCAGCTGCCTATGAGACACAATGAACACTGTTTTCGTTCAAACGTTTGTTCGATGAATTGCCTAAACGCCGGCGTACGAAATTCGTGCAGATTTTTTAATTTTATTTTAATCGGTACCCTCAAAACCTTTCCCGATGAAGCTAAACATTAACGCATAGATAATTGAAGGACTGAAGCCCCTCCAGCTCTTCACAGAAAAGTCTAATTTCAAGCATTTTTTAGTGGGCGCGACGAACGCGATTGAAAGTTTAATCGGAAAATTTCATACGTAGCTTTAGAGGTACAAAAGATTTTTGCTTTTATTAAATTGACAATGGCAGCGTCGGAATTCAAGACCTCAGAGTACCTCTCGTGCAGTGTTCCACGGCCGGAAAAAAATTCTCCGGTGTAGTTTTCAACCTAGGAGGTAAAATTTTAACAATCTCAAAAATATTTTTAAAAAGTTATGCAACTGCGAACGGAACGTAGGAAACATTTTTTTTTAATGTCGCACATAGGGGTGTTTCTGCTGACTAGGTGGCCAAAAGGACAATTCGGTAAATTTGTTCCAGGTAAAAAAACTGCTACCTAAATATGGTGAATACCCAATCAGCACGATTTCCAAAACACACGCACACACACAACAAATCACGTTTGTAATATATATATATATATATAACAAAGAAAATAATTTTGGCCGGCTAATCAGCTGAAATGTCCTTATGTGGGTCGTGCAGATCAAAATGAAAATTTGCATGTTTAAACAAAAAATCAGACGAGCAATTTCTTATTTATAAAAATGTAATAACCAACCGAACATTCCGTACGCAGTTCCATGGAGGATGCATCTGAAAAGATATGTTCAACGTTTCAAACGAATCGGTGCATTTTTGGCTGAGTTACGTTTCCCGCCAGTGTACAAATCGGCTTTGAGAAAAGCACGTTCAAAGTTTGAACATTAAGCAATAGTTTGATTTACTTTCAGTCTGCAATCGCAGCGCAATGCAGATGGCCTTCCGAACCGACGTTGTCCTCTTCCTCTTCTTTTTTGAAAATTCGAGAATCCCCGGATGGCTTCACCCGTTGACAAAAGACTCGAAACCGGAAGATTGAGGCTTGATACGTGTTGCGTCACTTGCGACATTTAGGTCATATATTTGCGAATTTAAAGTTTGAAATTCTTTCACCTGGGCTTGTATGTTCCTTATTGGGTATCCGTCTGTAATAATTTCACCTTCATCGATACAGTCCCGTGGCCTGCCTTCGGTCCTTTTTCGGTCCACACATGCGCCCAAAATCAAGGCACATTGTTCGTTATTGCTGACGTTTTCGTGAAAAATCCAACAGGGACTCTATAACGTCGGAGGAATACGAGGAAATGAAGGAAGAGACGATGGAACAACTGCGCGAGTTCAACGAGAGCCTGCGTCGTATGATATCGGGTGACATGACCCTCGTCGATGAGCTGGGTGCCATGCAATTAGCCACGCAGACCGCCATCAGCGCAGCCTTCAAGACACCGGCGGTCATACGAATGTTCGGTAAACGCGAGCCCGATCAATTGAGAACGAGATTGACGGTGGTCGAGCGTAACCTCAGATTGGGCAAATTGACTAGAGAAGCGTGCGATCGACAACGCGCCGAGATATTAAACGCCCTCGCGCATTTGGGGGAAAAACTCGAAGCAGCGGAAATCAAGTTCCTCGAGAGATTCTCGCTGGACGCCGTTGACGACGCGAATTTCGTGCCGGTTAACGAAGACCCGGAAAAGGCCGAAATCGCGCTGGACACCGCCAGCGAAGAGGTCAGGGCCGAGCAGAACAGCTAAAAAAAGGAACACACGTTAATCGAACAGAGACCGGATGTATATGCCTTGTAATGTTTTGCCGATTAGTACAATTGACCCGTTTAACGATACACTCGAGATTCAACTCGAAAGCAGACAAGAGCTCTCAACATCGAGTGGTCATTGTTGACCAGTGGTTTTTATTTATTTATTTTTTGTTCATTCGAGTAACTTCGCAGCACCTGTCGTCGCTAAACCGGGTCGACAACGTCTGGGTTTAATTTACATAAATTTTCATTCATAATTTGAGCTCTGCCAATGAATGATAATTTTTGTCGTTGCGTGTCTACAGACTTATGGACGGACGATGGGTTTGGTGATTGGTATGCCAATCTCTGACGATAAGTGTCTTAGCCTTCGTTTGAATTTTTTTTTTTCACATAGAATTTGTACTTTTGATGATATTCTAATTTATCATAGTCAACTTTGTACAAAGTCAGCAATCGTCTTTTTGGTTAGGCTACTGCACAATGGAAAGCGTTATTGATGTATTATCTTTCATATTCATCTCGGGCACGAAATCCATTGATTTGACTCAATAGACAAAACATTCGCTTTATATTTGTCATCTTTGGGGGCATGACGCGAGTATTTGGGATATTCGAGATAGAGGGGCAAAGCAACGTGACTAAGAATTCGGGGGTCGACTGTGGGTCTGTTTGGATGACAGGGATACCTTGAGTCATTGCATGTTACAAATACCGTTGGAAAGATTTAAAATCCCGAATCCAGATATCGAGAAAAGAATGTACTCGGATTTCTGTAATTTGTTTATCATCATCGTTGCGTCAGCCAGTAAATTGTAAACTATGAGGGATTATTTTCCCATTGGGTTTGTTTGGGAGAAATAAACCTACTTTCGTTAGGGATTGAAAAAGTAATAATAATCAGCTAAGACTGTTGGCCACTTGTATAAAATAATTGACAAGTTATCAACTGACACAAAAAAGAAACGTTACCGAGTAAAAAAATACGCCTATCTCGAAAGTTGACGCTTTTTCGTCCAAAAGTACCCCGAGTTTCGGTTAATGTCAAAATTACGGAAAAATAAAGTCGAGCTAAGCTGGGAAGTAATAAAACATTGCCCAGATTATTCACTTCTTTAACCATTTATTTGCTAATCGCTGTTTCAACATATCAATTCAACATCCCAATCAACACATTGAAACGGCCACTGAAATTGAACAAAATGGAAGGTAGGGGCGAAAAGTGAAAGGGATGCATTCCCGTGATTCGTGGCTTTGTGAAGAAAAAAAAACACGATAATGCTGTGCGTCCTTGAACGTAAAACATATCCAAAATTGAATTTCGCAACGACGTTCGAAAACTTGTTATTCGCTGATTTTTCCGATCGAATTGTCGAATCGATCGTGTATAATTTATTTTGTCAGAACATTGTGTAATAAAATTTTGTTACGTGCGTAACCGAAATAAGAAACAATCATTGGACGATGGAAATTTACAATTTTCGTATCTAATCGTAGTGGAAACAATTGATATTTGAGATATTTCCATTAATTTTCTACATAATCTATAATCGTGCATATACCCTCGGCGTATATCTCACTTCTTTATACCTTGCTCCCTGAATCATTTTCATTAAATGCAGTACGCATGCCAAGTAGAAGTGACGATTATTTGAGCAAGGCACGACGTGTGCGATGATCCCTCAAATTTGATGCGATTGCTTACACAGCCTATTTATTGTTTTATTTATTCTCGTCTTCTTACCGGCGGCTCCATATACACACATTGCGTTCAACGAGAGAACGACACAGCGCCGCTCAGCGTCGAGCGGCCTGTGGCGCTGGCGGCGCCTGCTGCTCAGTACCCTACAGCACCGCAACAGTCGGGTCCTGCGCCAAAAATCTACGTGGAAAGGGTTAAAGACGGTGGCGCATTATGCGGGACCCGACCGTACAGGACGAATTTAACTTCGGAAGCGTGCCGTACTCTCGCTGAACGCAGTCTGCGCCTGCGCACGCGCGCGCGTGTATATATCCACATACATACGCATACACACACTAATGCGATTAATTCTGGGCACTTCTAATAGGAGTTTCCTGTTTTTTTATTTACACAGAAAATGTGTCATCTGCTACGCCAAAATGATGCTGCAATGTTTTTATTTTGACCTATAATGTACGTACTTAATATTTGCCTCAAGAAGCCTATTTTGATAAAGATATAAGCCACAAGCAGCTGTAACGTAAAAATGATCAATATATGCGAATTAAAAAAAAAATTGAAGTATCCTGAATTAATTCCACTAGTGTGTGTTTGTCTGTATTAGGACGGTGAATAAGTTCTTACTGCTTTCCAACAGATGGCGCTACCAGAACTGCGTGCTGGTGATTTAAGGTGGTAACGCATCTATGGAGAAGTACTATAAGCAAGCTTGAAATCTGATGTATGTAATTCCGTCTAAGTGTAAACCACTTTTTCTTTCATAGTGTTGAACATGTCAAATTTCGTGCCAATAAAAAGTTTTCGCGGTGAATTTTACGGCACTCCTTTAGTCAAAAAAAAAATCTGCTGCTGCGGAGACTTACGGCGACCACGCACTGTCGGAAACAACGTGCGAGAATGGTTGAGACGCTTGCAAAGTGATGATTTCGATGTGTTGGATTAGAGGGATTACTTCATGAAGACTCATGTCAGACGCTAGCTGAACTTGCAGAATCATCAGGAGTTGATCACACAACAGTTTCGAAACATTTGAAAGCACGAGGAATGATTATTTTTAAATAAAGCATTAATTTTCACGGAAAAACACCGAGAACTTATTCAACATCCCAATATATACCCTTGGCCAAAAGTATAAAGCACCCCGCAATTTTTCTGTCCGGACAGAAAATCGAATATCGTGACGAAAAAAAATCTTGTAATTTTTTTTTTAACGAAACTAAAGCCCCAACTGTTTCCTTTTCATAGATCTCATCACTAAATCGAGAGGTTACTATTTTTTTCAAAGTCCAGCACGCGATTCTGCAATGTGCGAAAATTGTGAAAATACGGCATTTTCAAAACGACAGACCGGGTACAAAAAAAATCGCAAAAATATAAATGGGATAGCAAAATGAAGTTGGTGTTATCCTCTTCAAAACGCCGTTTGGTAAATCAGTGTACGATATTTTTCGCCGAGATATTCGATTTTTCGACGGGATAGAAAAATTACAGAGGGCTTTATACACCTTTGGCCAAGGGTGTATGTATATATATATTATGGTGGCTGCAATTTGGGTCAAATTTGAATTTTCAAAGTCCCCTTGTAAAACCACAATCAATATTTATTTAAAAAAACATTACATACAAAGTTTTAAGGCGCTCGGAAAATTTGTAATGGTGCCTGTGAGGATTTTAATTTTCAATACAACAATACATGTGTTTTGCAATGTTATCACTTAATTATTTGTCATGTTTAGGATATTGGTGAGCAGAATCTGAAACTTGGCACACAGTTTGTGCACATTATGAGGTATATGACGAAATTTTTTCGAGATTTTTCCAGCAGTAATTGTCATTATTACTAGCTTTGCAATGACAACCTCGTTCGCATTTTTTTCGAGTTTCATTCGTCGGAGACTATTTATTGATGTTTTGATCCAACTTTTGACTCGATATAATAGAAAAGTTTTATTTCTATCAGAAGTATAAAAACTCCTCAAAATTAAATTTCAACTTTGAATCAAATTCGTCGCACTGAAATGAATTATCGCAATGAATACTATAATTATCGAATAAATATAATTTGCAAATTAAAAGTCATGCAAAAAAGTGCCAAAGTAAAATTTTATTAGTGGAGCGGTCGGCTTAGAGTCTTTTTGTATATTTCGATACATTTTCTGGTATTCACGGACAACTTGAACAATTAAATGTTTCTGTTTCTCGTCGCAAGTCAATATATTATTATATTCAGTGATAAGCTTGATTTTCTTTCCGCGAAGTCATTAACGACCCTTAATTTTTTGACAATTTGCGAACCCAACTGATAATTTTTGTCCAAATACCACTCGGATACATCGTTATATAGAAAGCTGCAATCGATCTGGAATATTCTGAAAATGTTGTCGATTCGGAGCTTATAAAAAAAATCAATGTTTTCACCCATCAAATAAGCAACGTCTGATCGAGAAATTTCATATCGTTTAAGAATATCAGTTTGATTTTCATGTTCAGGCAGCTCGTTCGTAATTTGTTTGCTATTCTTCTCTTAATATCAGCGGCAATGCCGTCATAAAAAAATGCCGTTGCAGCACTTTTAGCGTTCAAATACCACAGATGGTACGACATTTTTTGAGAGCAAGTTTCCTCACAAGGAAATATACTTATCGGTAATCATATATATGTTTGAAAAAATTTTTTATCGTGATCGGGAGCAGTTTCAGCGAATGGAAATGTGAACCATGCTTTAACGTAAATCAAAACGATTGCATAACATCTTTTTATGCACATTGAACTTATTCGTTATGCATGCAGTCTATAGTCAAGTCGACAATTGCATTAGAATATCAATAAATAGTCTTTATGAAAGAAACTCAGAAAATGATAACGAGTTTGTCATTTCAAAGCTATTGATAATGACAATTATTGCTGGAAAAACTTATCAAAATTTGTCCATATACTTCATAATGTGCACTATATGTGTGCCAAGTTAAAGATTTTCCCCACCAATATTCTAAGCATGAGGAATAATTAAGTAATAAGTTGGCAAACCACGTGTATTTTTGTGCTCAAAATTGAAACCCTCACAGGCACCATTAAAACATTTTCGAGCGCCTTAAAACTTGGCACGTCATTTTTTTAAGGCGGTAGGCCACACTAACGGGTATAAAATCATCTGCGAATTTAACAATTTTTTTTCGTTTGAAAAAGTGATTCACTCACAAAATTAATTACACATCTATTTAGTATGAATATCAAGGTGTTGGATTTTTTTTTGACGTACAAAATGGCCGACTACTAATGTTTTCTTTTGTTATCTTTTTTCCAATTGGCGTGACAAATAACTTCAACAGTTTTCACTCGATTTACTTCAAATTTAAAAGTTATGTTCCTAATTGCATTTCGCAGAGAAGTACGTACGGAATTTCTGATTAATCGAAAACTTTTCATTTTATGAGCAGTTTTATACGAAATTTTTCACTGAAAATTGATCTATTAAGTTCAAATACCTACAACTTTTGATTAGAACAATATTTTTTAAATTCCGTACGTACTTCTCTATGTATTCTAATGTAGATTGATGAGAATTTTTTTTTTTTGTTGTAGGTAAAAAATTGTGGATGCTAAATGTCACGCCGCGGAGGGCCGAAAAAAAAGATAACAATAGAAAATATTAGTAGTCGGCCATTTCGCACATGGAAAAAAAATATATTTTCTAACAGCTTGATATTCATACTAAATAGATGTGTCATTAATTTCATGAGTGAATCACTTTTTCGTACGAATAAAAATTGTTAAATTCGGACATGATTTTATACACGTTACTGTGGCCTAACCCCTTAACCCTTTGTGTCATGTGTTTTATAACCTGTTTCATAATCCTTATCTGAGCAATTTCGACTGAATTTAATGGAAAAATGTGTGACACGAAGGGTTGATATATCGTGATCATGTGTTTGCAAGAGGACTGAAAATTCAAATTTGACCCAAATTGCAGCCCCCCAATATAAATATATAGATACAGTTTGCTATAATTCACCGTACGCACTATCACATAACTCATATATTATTCCATCTATATTATTATCCGGGGAATAGATAGTAGAGAAAAATATTGGGGTGATTCCTTGTTTTAAGGCTACGGTTACACATCGAGGATTCATTTTGATCGACGATAAGACGAGCATCCAAATAGAGAGGGCATAGCATTGGAAAATGCATTCCGTCAACAAAACCGTTTGACGCAAACGATGGGAAAATTTATAAAGGATGTAGTGCCTACAACATGATAATGATAAACCATCGGGACCGGAGAGATGGCGCGAAACATGTTTCGTAACTTTTTCCTATGACTGGTTAAGGAGTCATACGTCCAGTCGGTAAAAATTCTACAGCCAACTTTTCTTCTAGACGGATCACAGTTCGGGCAACCGAATAGAACGTTGATCTTTTAACAGGAAGATGTTTTTCTCTTTTTTCCGAAGCATCTGTCCTCTGGGAGAACCGGCAAATCAGCTCGCACTCGTGGCCTCTCGGTCGGTGTGACACTTCGCTTTAAGAGTACGTATTTCACTCTCACGAAAGAGGAAGAAATTGGGTGCGTGTTTAGCCGACATAAAAATTGTCGCATGTTTTTTGTTCATTTACTCGGGAATTTGCTTCACGTTTTTCTTCATTCAGTGCAATAATCATGAAACATTCTCAACGTTTCATCGGGGCTAAAGCTACTCTTATTTTTTCTAGGTGTGGGGGGGGGGGGGGTGAAACTTTAACGTCACATTTTTACGAATTGTATGTTAAACAGCTAGAGCTATTTGACGCTTATCTTTGCGTTTTTTCATAATGCTGAATTCGTATAACAATTGATACGCGTCTATTGTACAAGGGTTGATAATTAGGATGTTAGAAGAGACCGTTTTTGTCGCCTTTTAATCTACCTTCGAGCCCGAAGTCGGTCCGCGAGCTATCCCTTTTCACCCAAGGGATAATCTCCGAATATGTTCTTTTCTCTTTAACTATCGTAGGTACTCTCGTTTTATTGCACACTGTTCGTGGGTATGTCGAACTTATCGTTTGCGTCTACAGACGCGCTTGTGTTCGCGCTGCCAGTGTACTTGCTGACAGTCCGTGCTGCAGTAAGCCGTGTTCCAGCAGCAATGATAAATGGCCTCGGCTTCGCAATTGTAACACTTCAAGAGAGAGAAAGACATATAGATATAAGAAAGCTATACATAAATAAAAATGCTAAATATAAAAATGGCTGAACGCAAAAAAGCTAAAAATAAACGGGCTAAAAAAAGATATGCATTATTTTTTTAAAAAATAAAATAAAAATAAATGAAATGTGCAGTTTACCCATTGTTTCTTTTTTATTTCCGATATGACTTGTTGATGCTTGTCCGTAAGTTGTCGCATCTCTTTGGCGTGTTCGGCCTGCAGTCTCTCGAGCTCGCGACATTTGTCGAGCTCTAGCTCCCGTCTGAGCTTCTCGAGAGTGGTCGTTGTCGGCTGATCGGAAGTTCGTCGTTCTCTCTTTACCTTGCCAAGAAAAAACGTCATCAAGCACGCCCCGTCTCGTACAATAGAATCGCGATATGTGGAAAGAATATGCTCACTTTGGCTGGTACGACTTCCGGTTGTATTTGTTCAGTTTGCACAAGTACGCATTTTGATCGGGGCTCCTGACAGCTCGAGGTGACCATGTCCTCTTGAGAGCCCTCCTTCTTCAAGCCCTGAGGACAAGTGCTCGATATTTCTCTCGCTGGCTCGTCTTCGGCGACCGGGAGGTGAGGCACTTGCCTCTCCTCGCTCGGCCCTCGGCTCTCCGTCTCTACCTCCGCTGCCGCTGGCGTTCCGGCCGTTTCGGCTTTTACCGGGACGCTCGAATCCTGCGAAGACTGCATGTCCGTGATGCCGTCCGAGCTGAGACGTTCCACCTTCACCCTCAGGTCTCTGAAGACCGTCTTGCCTGGATTCATCGAGCCGTTCGACGTCGTGCCCGTCTGTGCGATTGACGACTCGACGTTGCGGATCTTGGCCGGTCTCGGGCCGTCCTTCTCGGCGTCGAGATCACGCGAGGCTAATCTTCCCTTGCCCAATTTTTGTAGCAAATTCTGATGATGTTTCAATTCCTCGAAGGCACGATTCCAAGCGGTCGAACGTTTGATCTGCCACGAATCGGGGTCAAAAGAGAATGAATCACTCATCGCTGGGCCTGTCGGAAGGAGATCGTTGAACGTTTCGGGATATCTTAAGGCCTTGTATACCTTTCAAGAAAGAAATGTATCCTTTTTTTTCTATTGGCTCAAATAATGTATAAATATCCGAAAATGATATGGTACGAGGAAAAAGGGTTTTGCAAATTAAAATGCATTTTTTTGGAAACCCCGTTTTACGAATTTGGCGGACGCGTAGCTCCGACAATTTTCAATCGATTGACTTCGAATTCCAACTGTAGCTTCTTCGATAGATTTTCTAGCCAAGTACACACGATCGGCTAACAATGACGATTTTTATAAACAAATCAGGACCGCTTTTCAAATTCGAAAATGTGACTCTTTTTCACAATAGTGTGAAATTTGTAACAATTAATATTTTGTGATAATGGTATGTACTTCTAGATGACGAAAGAAAAATAATGTTTTGTTCTTGGCACTCAAGTGCGTCTCGAAGGCGTCCGCCCGTGGATGAACTAAAAAAAGACGTTCTCCTTCTACCGACCATAGGGCCGTTATTTTGAATCTATTTTGAAAATAAAAAATTAATTTGAAAACCCACGGATATTTCAAATAAACCCTGCAAACCTCATTTCGATTGATTTGTTAGTATTTTCGAGAGAAAAAATCTCAGAAAAGGCTTGTCTTCCGACCATCCAAAGGTATATAAGGCCTCAAAACACACACACACACACACACACACACGTGCGGAGAGTCAAGGGATTCTGAAGAAAATCCGAATGACTAGTGGGATCGTTTTTTTTCTTTTTTCCGTTACACTTCCGTACCTTCATTTCTTTCCACTTTCCTTTCTCCGACGGCTAGGCAACGAGTGTCAAGTGGGCGTGAAATTGATCGTGTCGTTCAGTGATTAAAAGCGATTAGGCGAAGCGCACGTTGATGAAGAAAAATATGGCATATACCTCGGTGAAGAGACGTGCAATGAATACGGGACGGGACAAACGTTCGCTTTTTGTTTTGTGTTATACCTGTAAGGTCTGGGGGCTCGCGTTTATCGGGCGTATGAAAATTTTCTCGATATTTGCCCTCATGTGATGACCACCGAAGAATCTAACGTCGTAAGTGTCCTCGGCCATTTGCATAACCTTCGCGGGCCAGTAGGGATAACCCTTCTGTTTGGCGTAGACCAGCTGGTGCGGCGGATCGCATGGTATGCAGAACCACATTTTTTCCGATTTCTCGTTCGATATTCTGTAGCAATCGGCGCAACGACGAATTTCCTTGATGTCGTAACAGCAATCTTGATACATGGTCGCTGCCATGTCACCGACTACGCTCTTCTCTGAAAAATTCATCGCGTAAAATCATCAAAAGTTCGACATAAAACTTGTAACGAAGAGGAAAAACAAACAGACGAACAAACGTTTACCTCCGTGATAGATCATAATGTTATGATGAATATTGTGCGCGTCGGCTTGAAATTCAGCGAGATTCTTGTACTCGTCTCGCGATGTTTTGCCCTCCATTATGGCGAGATCCATGTGATTTTTGATCAACATACCGGGACGCCACGCGTCCTCGCCCTCGCTTATCCATGTAGGACCCGATAGGCCACCGCTCGGTGTCTCGATCGATTTGCTGTCCGATATTATCGTTCTGTTCGTTATTTCAGGTGGTAATTTTGCCTTCAAATGACCACAGGTGAAACTCAGTATGTGATTCAGATCGGATACGTCCGCGTACGTATCTGCGTTTATTTTCTGCAAAAGAATCTTTTTTTACGTCCTGTAACGATGAACGAGCGGCTGGCTGAATGTCACCTCCCAACGGCGAAATTAGACGAGGATATCGGCCACGAGAAAGAGCGTGGCTGGGTCTCGATTTTGGGAAATTTTGTTCCAAGGGTTGAATAGCCGGTTTCGATTTGTACGGATAATCGACCAATTTCACAAGTAAATTTCGATAGAAACGATTGAGGGTCTATATGGGGTCTTATAATGCGATACGAACCTCGCAAAATTCGCAGAGCTTCTTTTCCTCGCTGGCGGGAACGTGACAATCCTTGTGATATACCCTGTAACATTGCGCGCAACACTCGACGAGGCCCGCCCGTTGACACTTGAAGCAGTACCAGTCGTGAGTGTCATCGTCCTCGGATTCCGTTGGCAGTCGAAGAGTCTCGTGATCCAATCCACCTTTAGTCTGTACCTTCTTGAGAAACACGAGTTTATCATCTAGGGCGCGATTGAGCTTGTCCTGACCAGACTGCTCGGTGATGCCGTATACGCGGGCCAAATGACGTATTATCCGATCCTTGGTGGGTATGCTCCTCTGGTGCAGCGTTATCTTTATCGCATCCCATATTCGTTGCGTTATCAGCGGATCCGTTCGGCGACGTATCGACATTCTTACTTCGAGTTCTGACTGACCTGCAGAAATAAGTTGAAAATTATTAACACATCGAGCTTTAGAACTGAAACGTTGAGACAACGTGAAAAAGGGTTGGAAGCTGGATTGACGGATGCTGTTGCACTTGCTTGTACAAAGACTGCAAGCTTGCACGAACGCTGACCAGGGACTCGGATGAGAAACTAGGAGAATGAAATATTATTGGAGTTAAAAATTGTAGTGCCGTCACAAATCCGTACTCGAGGCGGGCCGCCACTGTGCCGGGTCGAAAAAATCGATTGTTTTTTCATTCACTCAAAGTATACTTGTTCGAGAATTTGCGAAAAAAAGATCAAGTTGAAATATTGAAAATTGACCAAGTTACAATTCAGTGACAGCAGATAGCGCAACGATTTACGTATATTTTCAATCGCGTTTTTCTCGAAACGACTTTTTTCCATCTCGCCGAAACTATAACTCTAGCTATAATTGTCCGATTTTCAATTATTTCAAACCAAAGTTTTCCGCAAATGCAGTAGCTACGGTGGTACGAAGCCGTTTTTTAATTTAGTATTTCTAAGCACCCGAATGTAAGTAAAAATTTCGCCAAAATTACACTTTATTTAAGTTCCACTATCGTCTGATTTTATTTTCGAAAAAAACACTACCTACAACGAGTACTACATTTACTTACATAATAAAACGTTTTTATTTTTATTTTCCAGTCCAACGAATGTCAAGTTATCGATTCAGCCGTTGGACCACATTTTTTAATACAGGAGCTTTATTATAACTCAATAACGTTGTTCATTTTTAGTTTTAAAATAAAAATGAACACGAAGTAAGTTCAACGTATGCTAAATCATATACCTTTTGTCGAAATCGCAAATAAATCATATAGTAAACAAAAAGACCTCAAAAAAACGACCTTTTTCGACCCGTCACAGTGGTGTCCTCGCTTGGGATACTTTCATCAATGGATCTACCGAGGATCGTGAAGTTACCGAAGCAACGACGCGTTACAATTATTTTTATCAGATTCGGATTAAGCGAGGAGAAGACTCTGGCCTGCGAAAACACATCGGATTTCTTTGCTTGAAATTAAATCTGTCGTCTGAATAAGGAGATCCAAATATTACGAAAAATCCGTCGATTGAAATGCTTCGAGCAAGTGCTTCGTACGTCTACCTTTAATCTACCTATTCCAATGTTATTTCATTGTTCCGATGATACGACTGCCCTCATAAGCGGCAAAACAGTTATACGGGAGATTCGAGCTACGCGCAAAGCCCACATGTACTCCTGAATGACTAATACCCTCATAAGAACCATTGTCTTTCCTTTTTTTTTTTTTTCTTTACAAATCGCACACTATAGCCTGTACGACGAATAATTATGCCTCAGTTTGCTCGTACCTCGTTCACTCGCTGGCCAAGAAAGAAAAGCAAAATTAGCAGGCGACAAAATGCACTCTGCGATTCTCGGGACTGCCGGTTACAGTTTGCTCGTGTCGAGCCTCGTATCGCTCGTCTTGTTGATCCGAAAAAACGTGAAACGTTGCGCGATCTCGTCTCTTCAAATGCTCGCTATTTCGGACACTCTCAGCAGCGTCATTACCGGAATTCTTCTGATTCTCAATCAGTACTCGATGGCGGCTGGTCCCGCCGGAAGCGCCATTTACGTTTCGTTGAACGGAACATTGGCAGAATATTTCTCCAAAACGAAACCGTCCGGACAATTGGTCGAATCACTCGGAAGCAATCGATCGATTGTGAACACAACGGAAAGTGTTTGCGAGTTTCGCGACGTCGTACGTCACTACGCGATGTTCACATTCCCATTTGTCAATGCGTTCGTCGGACTGTTGAGCGTTTCCGCGCATACGTGCACCGACCTCGGCCACGTTGTCGCGCAATTTGGAAAGCTCGGCGAGACGAGAGAGTCGGCCGATCAATCGAATTCTTTCAGGAGCGAAAGCGTCGCAACCGCTCTTGGATTGGCCGCTCCGTGGATCATTCCGATCTTGATAACAGCCGCCTTCAATTTAGCCGGAGACGAGACAAACGTTGGACGATCCCAAGACATGGAATGTGTCTATCGCATGAATTTTCCATTCGAAAATTGTTACACCAACGAGAGCAACGTCGGTATGTATCCGAACGGAAGCGATTATACGATAGCGGCTTATGAAAATTACATCGAGACGATCGACTCGTCCGAGCTTGCGACGAACTATTCGACCGAGATGGAGAAGAAGTTCGGCGTGATCGTTTCCAATATTTACGACATCGTCGAGACGGTTGCGCATCGTCGCAACGAGAGTCGCAACGACTCGACGATGTTTTACGATACCGCTAGTTTGCTCGACATCACGAAATTTATGGAAAATAATGAACAAGAGATTGACAATAATGGAAATATCGATTACACTCGAGATCAAATAATAATCGATGATAAAACAACCGTTAATGATGAGGGAGAAGCTGACGTACCGAAGATCATTGATAATGACGGGAGAGACGACAACGAGGGATCGGACGATGACCTAAAGGTGAATTACGACCCGCCGGAAGTTGCCAATTCGAGTGAGGCCTCCTCCCCGCCCGAGGAGTTCGTCGATGCCAACGAAGAGGCCAAATTGTTCGAGAGTCTTTTGAAAAATTCGTCCCATAGCTATCAACAGGAAACGACGTTTCAAAGTGCCGTGGTAAAGCTCGAACGAATTTCTCAAGCACCGGATTTGGTCTACAACGCAAGTACAGAGCTCAAGGACGGAGCGACAGGTTGGCAAGTGACTGAGAAGTTATCGCAGAACGAGACGAAACCAACAGTTCCGGCTCAAACGAACGAGCAAATCTACGCCGACATTGTGAAGAAGATTCAAGCCGTCGGAGCCCAGCTGCGCGAAAGGAAAGAACTCGTATCGAGAAAAACGGATCAGGGAAGATCCCAGAGATACGGATCGAGAGATTTCCCCATGGGCTATGGTGACGATACTGAAGATACGCCAACGTGTATGAAAAGTCAGTGTTTCGTATCAACGAGTTTCTTAAAAATTCATCTATTTCTTCTTGTTTTTCTTGTATACTTCGTGCCCATTTTGGCGTCCACCCTACTACACACACGTGCCAAATACGCGTGTCGCAGTATCAGAGAAAAATTGGCGACCAAAGATGGAATTAGGGAGAAAGAAAAAGTCTCTGGTGAGAACCTCGGCGAAAAAGCTTCCACGACCAATCGCAAGGATACGGAGAGTACAGGTTCTTCGGGCTGGTTTTCGCCGGAATCGAGTTGCGACGACGAAGTTTGCCGCGGGAGTTTTGAGGATCTCGTTACTTCGCCGAAGGACTCAGGAGTCGAACGGAGGGAAAAAAGAAGCAACTCTACGAGTATCGAGAAAAAAAGTAGCCAGTATGACAACTCCAAGGTCAATAGTATGGAGAAAAACATGTGCGGTATGGAGAAACTCTTGAAACTTTTCCAAACTTGTTTTCTCGTTGCCGTTCTTGCCTGGACTCCTTTGTTGCTCGAACTTCTGGCAAAAGTCTTTCTGTGCGTCAACACGGCTCGGTGGCTCCTCGATGTTTCCTTCCTCGGCGCTCTTCTCTTCGGTATCGCCCGTAATGCTTTCAATCTTCGAATGATCAACGCCTACCCGGTCATTCGCAACGACCGTGCCAAGGACAACAGCGTGTTTCCCTGTGCTTGAAAGAGAAGAAAAACAATGATGTCTGGATCGATGGCACGCGTGCCGGAGATTGAGACATGTACAATATCCTCATTGTGGCTTTGAAGTTTGCACTGAGAATTCATATTTTTATATCCTGATTTTCATTATGACAGCGACAATTTTTTTTCGCATTTCGATCGTACATTGCCAAAAAAGCATTAAAAAAAATAGTTGTCTAATTTTTTTCATAGCTAAAATCTGCTTAAAGAAATTTGACCAAGTTCCAAAACTTCAATTTCATTGCACATCGACGATGCAAACCTCAATGTCCTAGTCACATTATACATCAAGATTGTTGCATCTATTCGTCATAAAAGGATCATGTACTCGACGGTGTGATTATATCCACCCTTTTGTCGGCTTTAAGAAATCGTAGGTTTTCATCAATGAAAACCTACGAACGTTCGGCGTGCTGGAGAAATATGAAGAAAATGATCCACTGGTTCAACCTGATAAAAATTGTCCTACGATACGCGAAATATTGAATAAACAAAACCGTTTTGAAATATTGAATAAACAAAAAGTTTTTTCCACATTATGAAAATCCCATTCTTTCTAAGGATCGTGTCCCCTGGGTTATGCTGCGATTATATAAACCACCCTGTGAACACTCGGCAGGAAATTCATGTTTTCTTAGTTTTTCAGTGAGTATATATTTATTAAATTTCACAGCATATTTTGCAGCCACTTTTATAAAAAAAAAATTTCCCCCATTTTTACAGTGCTCCAGTGTGCACGGTTGTTGATCATGAACGACTTCCTCTTGGACAGACGTTCTCCACAGAAACTACGCGATAAGGATTGCTTTTTTTTCTTACGTAATCGATTGCAAGCCCGATAAGGCACCGTTTCGAAAAAAAATACGGAGCTGAAAGAAAAAACTTAGTCCGCCATTCCCGTATAGACTGATTGTGATGAAAAACCTGCCGAACCGCGACCGAATATCCCGTGAACTTTGATCCGTCAGTTTTTCAGCCTACATTTATAGCGTACAAATGATCGTGAAAAGTTGCAAGGATTCGAGCGCGAAAGAAAAGATAGTGCGCTGGGTGGAGGGAAGGGGAAATGGGGAAGTTGGGTGTAAAAAAGCGAGAAAATGCATACCAAAACAAACTGCAAATCGAGAGACGAGGATGGGGGGAGCCTTTTCGTTCGACTATCCTCCTATATAAACGTATCGGTCGTTATTGCTCGAATATCTTCACTCGAATCGTCAGTCCGTATCGTGTCACGATTAAACAGCAATGGGTGTATAATGGAAGAAAAAAATTCGCAATTTTTCCGATAGCCGCCTACGGGGTGATACGATACGTGCGGAAGACGCTCACGTCACCGATGCGGGCGCTACGTAACCTCAATGCTGCGCACGCAACGATTTTCCCGTAATGCAAATTATATCGGATGCAATGATTACATTTTCTATACGTTGCGAGCCCTTTTGTTCGTGGATACGCTCGTGTGGATGAATAAAACGGGCTTTATTCGACGAAACATTACACCCGATAAGCCATTTAGTTTGATTGAGTTTCGATTAATTTGAGTTGATGTACATTTTCATGGAGCCTAGATATCTAGGCTCCATGTACATTTTATTTGTATACCGACAATAACGCGTATCTGCTCTTCTAATCAATTACGCGGGATGGAGCCACCGCCCTACTCGCGCCAATACTGTATATGAGTTTACTAATCCTAAAGCCTTTCCTTTATATCAATAAAAAATAAACAGTCGTTTACTTCTGACGCGACTATATTATTCGAGCGTAATGGATTTTCATCATGCGTTCATAAATCGTGACAGTTCGCTCTATTTCGATCGGTTATGCAAAAACACGACGACATTTATTACCAAGGAGACTAGAGTAAAGGAGTCCAAACTCCCTATCCTAGCCTATGTACGAAGTTCTTTCAAGCGGTCGCAGAGGTGTAGTCATGGAGACTAGAGTCTCCATGGGTGTAGTGCTCAGTTCCGCCGCAGGCATCGCTAGTATTCTTGGGAAACGATAATATATAGTAATACAAAACTGCATAAGGTCCGAGCTCCGCCTCAACGACCAATCACAAAACTGGGGTGATCGGGTTTCTCTCTCGTACTCACTTGGAACAGTCATGGTGCGTTCTCTCTTGCCACTCGACGATAATGCACCCAAGTGGGGATTCCTTCCATTATAATATATAATAATATTGTGTACATATGTATAATAAATAAAATAGAAATAATATTAATAGAGCACATATTAATGAAACAACTCGTGTTGTTTTATTCACATGGGCTTATTATATAATGAGCACAACAGATGTAATAATTATATAATAAGTACAACACGAGTAATTTAATAGTAAATTTTGAAATACTCCCGGCTCCTTCTTTGCCGTTGCCGTCGCAAATAAATAATTAAATTCGCTGAAAAAGAATTCGCTCGCGACGGGTTTATATCCACCGATCGTAGCCCTTGGAGCCGCGCGTCCATGAGCGCATGCGCGCGTTACGTCACGAGCCCATGCCGTTGACATTCGCAGATCGTAGCTCGCCGTGTGCCGCACGATATTCACGTTTTTTTTCTTGCCCAAGGAAATTCCTTTCGTTTCAATCGTCAGTAAAAAGAATGACGAGAGATCGATGAGTTTTCATTCGGTTGTACGCGTAAGAATCGAATCGTCGCCCGAGTGTCGCGAATTATATTTACGCCCGGCTGCGTTAGGTTACGTCCAATGTTTGGCAGTCAGTGTTTACGTTTTTTTCGGCTCCGAGAATCGTGGTCAATCGTCGAGGCGTCTTTTCTTCCGAAAGTGTGACTAAACGCGATCAAAGTTCGTCGTGCGACATGCCGGAAGAGACTGAAGTGATCGGCATCGACAGCCCTACCGATGGTGAGTTGGTCCTCAAATTTTGTGCTCCTTCGGCGTAGGAAGGTCCACGATGGTAAAAGTTGCATATTTTTAAGTATTTCCGTGTCAAGCTGATCTGGCACGTCTGGAACAATGAGGGCGTTCTATAATTGCACAGGAATTATTATTTGTGTCGGTGAATTGTACAGGGCTTGGTAGTTGGTTTTGACTGATAAACTTGACGATTTATGATGAGCTTATACATGCCCTTAATTTATTCGTATTACTGGGTCTCATATTCTCCTGGCGCTTGTTCGCAAATTGTGCCTCCAGAGATTACAGAGATCCACACATCGTTTCTCAATTCAGCGGGAAGGTACGCAAATTGTTTCTTCCAAGATGACGAAGGTCTACGAGTCTTAGCGAAAAAATTAATACTATGTGAAAAATTTAATATTATTGAAGTTCAGTTAAGGCTAGATGCGCTTGAGTATTCTCAAAATATGTATTTTTTTCTCTCAAAAGACGTTTTAGGGTGTTAAAAACAAGAAACAGAAGGTTTTATTATATAAGGTCATTTTTATAAGTTTGGTCAAGGCAGTCTGCTGCGCGTGCCCCTTTTGCCCCAGTGCAGTGCAATTTCTGAGCGAGCACTGACCGATGCTGCAAAAGCTGCTTGACCATCTTTGAAACTGGTAAGAGAAGAAGAGGAAAAGGACAGTGTTAATTGGGATCGTCAAATGTGTGGTGCTGGCATTGCAGATGAAAGGTAAATAGAAAATTCTTATTGCTCAATATTAGGTCAAACTTTAAAATGCTGTTGAACATTGCATCGTTGGAATGCAACGGCAATATTTTTCTATTTTCTTTCTTCTCGATTTTTTCTCCTATCGTAAATTTTTTTAATACATGTAGGATGTAGGTCTCCGATGAGGATGTTGAAAAAATTTGCCATAGCTCTTGACGTGGCGAAAAAAATTGCAATGAAAATAAGATTGCATCGTGTTCCAACGATGCAATCCTCCACATAATACTTTAAACGCGTTTCTCTTGAAAACATGAATGAAAACATCATCAAATGTGCACTATCTATTTTAAAAGCGGTATTTTCTAATTTCCATACACAGTTTCATCGCTTTTTTTACATGTATGAGATTTTTTTGGTTTTTTGTTCTAGGTTGAAGAATACAGAAAAAATCTTTCTGGCCCCGAGCTCTTCGCACAGCAAGTACTCTGCCGTCTTGGACTCTAATACCGTAATTTTAAAAGAAGAATTCAAAAACAAATTTCGCATCCCCTTAAAACTATGTATAATAAATTTTTCACTTCAATTTTTGTACTGCTTCCATTGTACGTCTTGAGAATTTATTGTTAAGTAAGCCTTTTTTTGAATGCACTGGTGTGGCTTTACCATTGAAAAACTCAGTTGGAGTCTGACAAAAAAATGGAAAATCAGTGGTAATTTTCGATATTACTTGGGATGGCAAACCAGTCTGGGAATGCATTCCGAGTTGGAAAAATTAGTCAGTTCGCAATCCATTAACGCAACGAATCTGATCTGAATTCTGATGGACCAAATGGTAGAATGAGTATCTTGTCTACGATATTCGAATTCTCCAGAGAGAAAATGAAAGCAACTCGATCGAAGTTTTAATCTTTCGTTATTCGCAAATGAACTAAATGCAACATTTTTTCAAACGTCCGTTTATTTAAAAGTGTTTTCAAATGGCTGTGTTTGGGATTATGTACAAAACTGGTTCACACGACAGTTGGAAACATCCTATTGGCGGCAAGTTGACACGCGTACACGTTGTACGTAGACTTTGGAAACGTTGGTAGCCAGACTTTGCGTTCAACTGGTCAGGTGCTCGTCGATCGCTCGTTCGCGGATGCAATCATGAAAAAAACCTCATTAACAATTACGTCATTGTAGCCCATTCGGGAAATTCGTGAAGGTCAAAGACGTAAACGCCCCAAGTAGAGAAGGCCATAGTTGTGACGACCAGAGTTATTACGCTGGGTCCTATGCCGGCGATCATGAAGTCCCTTGTTCTTATGCGAGCCGCAGTGGCTGCTATGGCGTTCGGCGGAGTTCCAACCGGAAGGTGAAACGAGAAGGAGCAGCAAATACCAGCAGGCATCATCAGGAACAGCGGATGTATTTTTATCGCGACGCACTGCAAAATCAGAGGAAGAATCAGCATTTAACATCAAAATTGATCTGTTACCATTGGAGCGGTCCACCGCCCCGATGCAATATTCCCCTACAATGATTTAATGTAGTTCCGGGAGGAGATGAAGTTCAATGGATACTGTTTGGGTCTTATAATGTCAGAGCTTGCATCGCTGGAATGCAATGACATTTTTTTTGGTTTTCCCGTCGAGACATTTGGCCAGATTCAGACTACGAAGAATACTCAAACGTTTTTTAAAGTAACTTTAGTGGGGAACTGCAAAAAACAGATATTGGATAATTATGAAAATAACGAAATAAGAAGTATTCACTTGGTGTCCTTTTTTCGTGAAAGTATGTACATAAAATAATTCGTTGGGTATCGAGTGAATGGGAAAATATGGATTGAATCAAGAACAACTGGAATATTTATACAAAATAGCTGAGTATCTTACGAATCAAATAACTATTATGTTCACGAAATGATCGTTGCGTTGATCAATTTTTACGCAGGCTCCAAGGTCATTCCACGTTGCTGGAAGTTCGACTATGAAAGATTGACCAAATGATGCTCGCTGTTGCTGGACGTACGGCAATTGGCGAATTCGAAAACTCACCATTTCCGCCAGAACCGGCAGAATGATGTTAGCCACAGCAACGTTGGCCGTCAATTCCGTCACGGACTCGGCGAACAAGCAGACGATGAATAATATAAGGACGGAATTCATGAAGCTTAAACCCTGAAGAGTCTGTCCGAGTTCGACCGACAAGCCCGAGGACGTGCTACCAGCTGCTATCGCGAAACCACCACCGAGCACGAGGATAAGGCTCCAGTGCATCTTTTCGTGGATCATTTTCCAATTCATCAACGCCGGTGACGGCTTCGTCGGCCTTTTGCTCGGATCTTTGCTGAACGCGTTGAGAAAGTCCAACTTTGTCGGAATAACGAACAGCAGTATCATGAAGGCTATCGCGGCCGTTGAATCTTTCACAGGACTGCAGGAAGTAAGAAAACAGCAGTGACTATCGTAAAATGTAGGGAGAAATATTTCATAGAAGACGTGTTGGAATACAGGGGGCTCCGGCACAAATCGAGCAATTGGTTAGCAACAATCTCACCAAAGAGCCATGTGTTTGTGCAAAGGAATTCGAGGTCTTAATCAAACAGGTAGTGCAAAGAGCAGCAATTTCCAATATACCAAATTTTACGAAAGTAGAAGCTCGTGTACTTCATGTGTAAGAAAACATGTAAAAGGGGGCAATGGTATGCGAAGGGGGACACTATGTGTAAAGCCCTTAAAGGATATACCATGGAAACGAAAGTTCTACCGTTTCTAGCATGAAAGAAATTGAAAAACTACCAAAGTAAAATTGAATATAACGAAATTGATAAATAAATGATCAATAAAAACGTAATAATTTGAATGTTAACTATGATAAGACTTACAGATCGGTAATGTAGGATGGCCATCCCCTTACGAAACCCGGACTCCTTAGGAACCACAGCAGCAAAACAGTGACAAACAGAACACCTACGCAGGACTCGTGCCACGTTACTGGCCCCAGTTCCTTGTACTTTTTCTCGATAACGCTGGCCGCAACTTTTTCTCCCTGTTCACCAATATCGATGGCTTTTGCGTCAGCGCTCTTGGAACGAAAAAGTCCCATGTACATTATCTGAAGCCAGAGCCAAGTTAGAAAACCCATGATCAACATCGGTGGAACGGAATAAAGCATCCAAGCGGCAAAACTCAGTCCCGGACTGTGCTTGAAGCGACTAAAAAAAATGAACAAATCAATTGTATTGGCTGGCTACTAGAAACCGCAATAATAATAAATAAAGAAAGAAAAAAACCATAACAAGATATAGAAGAGTGACAATGGTAACGACGAACGAGGACGCAACGTTAAATAGTGCGAGAGTGTGCATTGGTCTATTCGAATTTACGGAAACAAGTACGTTGCGAAGAAGAAGTTGAGTGACGGAAATTATGACTGAATGTAAATACCAGATAGCGAATGAGATTAGGCTAGATTAGAATTGATGATAAGGTGTCAGCTCTATAACTGATATTGGCTTTGACCGTAATTCGAAACGTTCTTTTCGAACGTTGATAAAATAAAAGAAAAACGTATACTTGCCTCTCGTATATGCCTTTCATCGTTAGATTCGTGCCCGATCCAACCATTGTACCGATTCCACCGATACTCGATGCGTAAGCAGCGGTCAAATAATAAACCATCGTGCTCTTCGTTGGCCTTTTCCCCCTGCAGAATAAATATAGGCATTAGGTAGGTGTTAGATAGGCATTAGATAGGGATTAGATAGGTGGTACTCGATAAGTATATGAAAAATTCCAATTGTGAGACGTTCGGATAGAAGTGTTGACAGTATTTAGAGTTAAAAAAAACAGCCTACGGTTCTTGACCCTCCTCGACCACGGATTTTTCGTCCCGAATATACATATTCCCGAGTCCTTGCTGAAAAACAAGAATCGTCGTGAATTTTTCGAAAATAGAGTCAAATAATGATGACGATTGCGTCATTGGAATGTAATGAAAACCGTTTTTCTTTTAAGACAAAAAAGATTTTCCGTGGACTCCAACGATGCAAAGTTCAACAGGATCGATGATTTGACATTGGAGCAATCGAAAACTCACAGCCTCCAGTTCAACGAGAACGGTCTCCATGATCGGTAACATCATAGCTGTAGCCGCTGTGTTCGAGATCCACATGGAAATGAACATCGTTACGAAGAAAAGGCCCAAGCTGAGTTTTCTGTGACTACAACCGATGAATCTTATGAAGAGAAGAGCAAGCCTCATGTGGAGACCGGAATTCTCAATGACGACCGCTATAACGAGACTACCGATGAACATCATCGTCGTGTCGTTCATGTAACAGTCGCACGTCTGGCTCGTGCTCAATATTCCCATCAACGGATAAAGTACTATGGGTATGAGACCGGTTACGGGCAGGGGCAATACCTCGGTCACCCAGAACATTGCCATTAACACGATCACGTACAGACATCTGTACATCTGCAATCATCGTGACGATATGACGGAAACTTCGGACTGATGAAAATTGCTAATAAAGTCAAGTAATGGGGTGGAACGAAAAAATCTTTACCACTGTATTGCTTATGACGAGCACGGGGAGAAGGACGATTGGCCATAATACTATAATGAAACTTCGCCAGTAGAGTCGCAAAAAGTTCTTCAGTAACTTGGCAAAATTGTCGTCCTCTCTGAAACGAATCCAATTGATAAATCCTTGCCAAAACGATCTCTTTCCCTCGTCACAAATCGCCTCACATGCACATTCTTTTCATCGTCGCTTGGTTGGTTGATTTTCTATCGGACAGGAAACATTCTGAACGTTTTTTTTCTTCGTTGTTTTGACAACTACAAGTCATGGTGCTGACATTTACATCGTTGGGATTCAATACACTTTATTTTTTGTTCTTTCGTTTATTTATTTTAATCGGTATTCAAAATTGTTTTGAGATTTTCGTAGCGGGAATCTCTTTTAAAATTAGGCAACTAAAAAGCGATCGAACTTTGAGCATTCTAACGCCACGAACTTCAACATCGTGATAAACTATGGTATTAGAATATACGAATACGCGTTACACTGGAATAGTCATCGAAAATAGTGTTCTATTAGTAATTCAGGAACTTGTCATTCTTGATAGTGTTGAAGTTTGCGTCGTTGGGATACGACGAAAATTCTTCTTGATTTTCTTCACTTCTATGTTTTTATTGTTACTTGATATATTTTTCTGCACCTTTTCTGATTATAGATTCACAACGAGAAGCCTTAAAAATGTTTCAGTAATTTTTGTAGCATGAGTATGAAAAAAAAAAAAAAACAATTCGCTGCATTCCAACGATGCAAACGTCAAAATCACCATTCTTCATCGTTTCCACCCAATTTATATCTCAGTGTATTCAAACGACACTTTATCGACGTTCCCCATTCTTAATGATTTCCAATCGAATTTTCCTCGAGTCGAATAGTGTTCGATGGATGGAAAAATTTCGTCGATCGATACGAACCTTTTCGTCTCATTGCACTCAATTTTGAGCTGAACATCCTCCATTTTTTTATCCATTCTTCGGGCCTAGCTCGCTGCGAGCTATTTTTGTTTCCTAAGCACGTTGTGATGCGGATTTTTTTTCTTCTCTGAAACAATGCCAGTTCAAGGTCCTTGTTAGAACACGACGTATGTGTGTTTACACGATGCACATACAAACTCCACGACACTCGTTGTCCACACGTGCATAAAATTTTCTTCAGACGTTCGTCTCGCGTCATTTGACGCACAAACGGTTGTAACTGAGTTGAATTGACGGTACGGCATGAGCCCATTAATTGTGGATACAGAAGCGAACGGTGAAAGAACGAATGATCCTTCTTTTACCATGAGATAGTCTCGGTTCTGGTACAGACCGAGCACTTACTCATTCATCGATCATCGATGCATTTATTATTTATCAATCGGATGAACAAACCATTGACCGCGAGTGCGGAGAATCGCCAGAGGAAATGTTACGATCCAATATTGTTGGTTGTTGTTGAAGTTCGCATCGTTGTGATGCAACGAAAATGCTTCTTTTGTTCCCTTTATTTTTTATCCCTCTGTATCAAGAAATGAGAAAATTAAGAATTTTTTCCTTAATAAATAAGTATAGATTTTTATTTTATTACCCATAAGGGTAATAAAATAAAATAAAAATATATTTTTTTAAATTAAATAAAATTAATTTAATTTAATTAAAATTAATTAAAAAATAATTAAAATTAAATTAATTAATTAAAATTAATTTAAAATTAAATTAATTAATTAAATTAAATTAAAATTAAATTAATTAATTAAAATTAATTTAATTAAAAATTAAATTAAATTAAATAAATTAAAAATAAAGATTCGAGAATTTTTTTTCAAATTTCTTATAAACATAAATCAATAAAAAATTGAGTATAAACTCAAGTTGAGTTTATAAGAAATTTGAAAAAAAATTCTCGAATCTTTCATTTCTTAATAAATCAATTTAAAAGATAGACAAAAAAATTAAGCGAAATAAGAGAATTTCCGTTCTATTTCAACGATACAAATTTCAACACCGTATTCCTCCGATACGTCGAACAAGCCCCGGATAACGCGATATGCTAATCTTCGGCCTTTTTCCTTGCTAAAGTGATTCTCCTCCGAATGTTCTCCTCCTAATTGTCAAGCCTCGACGCTCTTCTCACGATTCTCGAGTATAATCGTGAAATTAACAAGATTTCGCGATAGTGCTGTTGCAGAAACGTATACACAAGTGACGTGGAGCCAATTCGTAACCCCGTCAATGCATATATTTCTTCGACCACTTAACCTCAAGTTTAACGAATCCAATGTGTCCCACATTGAATCAGTTCTAAAATGGCCATATATTTTCAGTTTGATCGTTGAGTCGACTTAAATATTGCATTACTGATCGTCGATGAAGATGATACAAGTAATCAATGGTCAACGGTAAAACTATATTTACAGTGCCTTAATGACAATTGCACGATTTTTAAAAATATTTCCAAAAAGTTTTCGAATTTTTTATAACTGTTTGCACAAACTTTCCTTGCCACGTTGAGTTACTAAACGCTTTTTAGTAACGCTTTTTAGTAAACATAGAAAAGACGGAATGATTACTTGTACATTATGTCAATTACTTCAGGTTAAAGTCTGCATCGTTGAAACGCAACGAATATTCTCTTTTATTTCTTATTTCGTTTATTATCCAAAATCACATTTTGCCGATTTAGGCTGCAACCCGCTAAATAAATATCCAATTAAAACATGTTTACGCGATTTTCGTAACGCACACGGAACATCATAAGAACGATTTTAAGGGGGGAAACGACTCTTCAAAGAAAGGCGCGTCGAGGGGTAATTTTGCAGTTTCACCCACAAAAGGAGTCCACCGATCTGAATGAAACAAAAAACCGAAATTCGTCTGATGTAGGATAATGAAAAATCCACATAAGAGTATTGAAAAAAAAAGACATAAAATTAAGGGGTGACATGCTTTTCTTTCGCGGATGTTTTGATCCTTAAAACCGTTTTTTCGCCGATAAAAAAAGATACGTGTCTAATAGTTCTCAATGCTTTATCACATATATGAGTTTTGAGAAAATTGAAGGTGGATAGTCAAGTGATGTGCCTAGTTGTTAGATCTACTTAAGGGAGCTTTCCAGTGTGAAATTTTCAAAAAATCGATTTTTTTTTTGCTTTATCGAATAGTATACACTCTTCCGAATATTCCCTGAAATTTTCATGCCGAAATTCAGATTATTTCGGTTACTGTACAGCATTTCTTGGAAGAAGGCAACGGAGCGCTACAGCTACAGCGAAACTTTGAACGCGTTTTTCTCGAAACAGCATTTTTCAAAACGGTGTCCAACTTGGAGGGCAGAGTTTTAAAGCTATCGAGTTGAATTTTTTACACAATATTCTTAACGTCATTGTTTATCGTGCTATGGAAGCTTTTTTTTTTTGACATCTTCCTATTTTTTTGTAAAAAAAACTGCCAAAAAAATGCTAAAATCGATACTTTTTGTTCAAACCGGCGCCATTTTTGCAAAAAAAAAAAAAAAAAAGCCTCCATAGCACGAAAGCCAATTATATACCGATCAATAATCTTTTTGTGTTTTTTGTTTCAGATCAAAATTGTGACCCCCAACGTGGACACCACATCCAAGTGCATTTTCTGCAACAATTGTTTCATCATTTTTATAGATATTAATTAATTAATAAATCGATCTTTAAAAAATTGTTTTGTATTCTTCAATACCCAATTAATATACAAAAAAAAAAACCAGACCGATTAGATTATTTTTTCTTTAAAAAAAAACATCGCGAAAAACAGCGATTTTTCGGGCTGTCACACTGGAAAGCTTCCTTAAGGAAATTGGGGATGTTGAAAATAAATGAATTTTCTTTGCATGCAAACGATGTGAACGTCATCTCAATGTACGCGTCCGTTTTTTGAGCAGACAGTTTGTGACAATGATCGATTGTCAATTTTACAGCGCGTGCTCCATGCACCGAAATATTTTCGTTGCACTCATTCGAGGAGATACTTGTTGAATTAGAATATCAATATTTAGGTAAATATCGACCAATATCAATTGAAAAATATTCATTTACTCGACATTGCAGCAGGCCTGTTTTACAACTCGCTCACTCAATTTGAATATAAAGTGATTTCGTAGTTTTTTATAGCCACAAGTATACGAGAAAGTCTTCGAATATGGAACAACTTATGCGAATGAAAGATTTATTTTATATTCCTTCGACAATTGCGATAAAACGTGCCATCAGTCCCACGGTGATTTTTCGACTCTTCACCTTATTTATACGTATGGACAGATAATGAATAATCGTCGAGGAAAAAGCTGTTTATTATCGATTCAATACTTATTTCACACAGTTGGATGTAATTTTCGTTTAGATAATTTTTGTTCAGACGCCGATGTGTAATTACAAATTTATTTTTAATAACAAACATAATATGATTTTAACATTCAAAATGTTCCAGAGTTCAGCATTTATATACAATCGTCATTGGAAAAAGAAGGAAGAAAAAAAAATGCGTCATGTTAATTTCGTTGATTCAAACAGATACGTCAATTCGATGATGACACAGCTTTTATATTGTTAGTCCGAAGCGACGGTTCCTCCGCTTTCAGTATCGTTAATTTTCCTCGAGTGCAATGAACCGCTGTTAAAACTTCAACTTCCACCTGTACTCGATGTTTTTTCTTCATGCCCCCCCCCCCCCCCCCCCCTCCTGTTTGAACAACTAATGACAACGTTATGGCGATTGTTCTTTAATTCCATATTTTTCATTTATGTCGAATAATCGTACCGCCCTCGATCGACGTTCGATAAAAATGGGAACTATAGTCACGATGAGCTAAAAGGTCGATGTTTGCACTTCATTCAGTCGCGGGCATCTGTGCAAATATATTTCCGCTATACAATATTTTTGGCATCGACGTCGAAATCGTCGAATAAATTTTCTCACGAGACACGTCGATTCGGGCCGCCATGGGAAGTACAATTTTGTGAAATTAATGCTTTTCGTAGTTGCGTCAAGGGTCTTGAAAAACATTTAAGTACGAAAAACGACCATCGAATGAATCGACTTCGAGGCGTTCGTAAAAAATGTTTTTCTCAAATCTTAATAAATTAAAACTTAAAAAAGTGTATGAAAAATTCAATAAAATTAAATAATGAAAAGTTAGATAAATATTCATTTTAAATTGAGTTAAATTTGATTGATTTCCAACTAATTAAAACTAAAGTTTGAAAATTTAATTTGATAAAAGTTACATCTTTAAAAATCGGAATCGTTGAAAAATCTTAAAAAGTCCTTTCTGAACAAAAATATTCACGTTTCCCGCCCAAAATTCTGGCACCTCGAACAGCAATCGTTTCGCGAATGGTGCAGTTCTTGGCGAGGGTAATTAAAACTTTTTTGTTGCAAACTTCATCTGATCGTTCTTCTTTTTTTCATTCTTTTTTTTCTTCGATTAACCAAAAAACGATTTTTTTTTATCGCGGCGCCTATTTCAACCCTGTTAATTATTTTCGAAGTAAAATCGCGGAGTGAAAAAAAAAATTGTACGCGGCCTGGGGGCGACCGAGGTGAAAGTTTCAAATAAATGAGCGGCGACAGTTTGCAGTGGGAACGTATTCGTATTATTCAAATAAGGTTCGGAGAAACCTCCAGGTACTTGTACCGTTACGATAATTGCTCCGAAATATTTGACCACCCTCGGCTCCATTGTGGATCGGCCACTCGTATATCCCGCGCTCGGATTGAGGGCTAAACATATTTCCTATTGTTTAACCTGTTACCTGGGCGCAATAAAATCACCTCGTTGTGCCAAAGTTTTGAGGAAAGTTCACATGCCGTCGTTTAAAATTCCGAAAAGTGTAGCCCGATGCTCTTGACGACGTGTTCTATTCTGTGCCTTCTAAATTTAGCAATAGCTCATAAATATAGATCTTTTTTCGTTTTGTTTCGAAATTTTATGGTAATTTAAACACCTCCATTGATTCTTGATGTTGACGTTTGCATCGTTGGAACACAACGAAAATCAATTATTTGTGATTATGCAAATTTTTTTTTCCGACTTTGAAAACCATTTAAACGTTTTTACGTATTCTTATTCGATGTTTACGACCACAATTTCGAAAAAGCAAGCTCTTGACAGGCATAAAAATGAATTGAAAAATAATGAAAAAATCGTTGTATTCCAGCGATGCAAATTTCAACGTTACAATTCTTATTGAGTTTTGATCCAATTTTTTGGTGTCGTGATTTATCCGCACGATTATTTGCCGTACGATAGCTGCGCGATATCTCGAATTCGACTATCGATTTATTTTGCAATTTCATCGACGAATGAAGGAATCGCGTCATAGTAGTGCTCAATTTTGTTGCACTTTCATATTCCATCATTTCCTTCCCAAAAGTTACGATGAATCAAGTCTTGGTCACTCGTGGCCGGGACTTTTCGTTGAAATATAAGTTTTGCTTTGTTTGTGAATGTTGGAACACGTCGAAGGCATATTATATCGCCCAGGCATCGCTGATTGAGGGTAAGATAATTTTTTCTACGATTTATCACTCACCAAAACTTTAAACGCGTTTTTCTCGAAACGACATTTTCAAGTACCGTGGTCGTGATAACTCAAAAAGTACTGAACCGATCCTTATGAAATTTGGAACACATATTCTATATGTGTGTACCAACCGACCTAACTACAATCAACTTAAAATTTTGATTAGAACTATTTTTTTATTGCAAAAAAAGACCCAAAAAAAACGCATTTTTTTTTTCGTATTTTAGCCGCCATTTTGTTAATTTTGCACGTATATAAAATATTCTAATTAGGTCGGTTCCTGAAGACATACTGAACATGAAACTATTTGATTTTTTTGTTTCAGACCATCCGTCGGGAAGATTTCACGACCACGGCAACGGTACCTGCTTTTCGAGGCGTTGGCTTTAAACATATTTTACGTGTACAAAAAATGAATAAAATACATTAAAATTTTTTTTTTTATGTACTTAAAGAGTGTATTTATTGAACAGTTTAAACCCCATATCGATATCTTTAATAGTATTCTCAGAAAAAATTCACGAAAATAGCGTTTTTTTCATGGTTTCAAAGTAGAATCCCGCCTTAACGTCACGAAGGACGTGCATTTACGAGACATTTGGAACAATGTGTATAAAGTTAAATTCATGTTTTTCAACCGAATTATTCTCACGCACAGACGTTTTGTCAGGACGATCCGCGAATCTCAATTGCCATAAGTTTCAATAAAACTACACGATGCTGAAATTTGAATGCAACGAAAATTCTTTGTCCTTGGCAATTTGTGTTTCAAATTTCAAATAAGGATGCCGAAAAATCTTTGAGTGATTTTTGTATCCCTCATGCGCGAAAAAAATGCTTTGGCATTGTAAAAAAAATGTTCCTTGACTTCCAACCATGTAAACTTCAACCCATCCAAATTGAATTTTTCACGCGAACAACCGAAACACCAAAAAAAAAAATGTAACTGCTTCTTTCCATGTCAAAACAATCGCAATGTTGTATCTCCAAACCAGTTTGGCGAGCAAAAAACCTTTTTTAACGAACGTCGAGCAAAGATATTGTAAAATTTGTGACGTACCCTTTGTGCTTTTTTTTTTAATTGAACCACCACCACCACCACCACATATGTCACCACAGCTTTTTTCCGTTTTATTCCTTCAAATGGGTTTGGCAGCCCACATATAATTGCTTGATTAACGTCTAGTAAAACCGGCGTAAAATGTTGAGATTCTATGATTTTTCGAACGAAACTATCAACACGGTGAGTCTAGCGTGAACGCGCACGACGACGATCCAACGATCTCGTGTGTCAACCGCCTTCCGAAGACTGACGAAACGTGAACGACCATCAAGTCTCACGCTTTTCTTGCCATTGTTCAGGCGACGTTATGGCCCTCCCCACCATCCATCCGCAAAATACTTTGAATCGGATGCACATTTGCGCCTCCGTACCATTGTCGTTGTTATTATTATTGTTGTTGTTGTTGTTGTTGTTCTTGTTGTACTCTTACCGAAACGTAGCGTGCTGTTTCATTCATACCAAGAACAAACGAAAAATAACAGCAATGTTCATTCATTTGAGAGAAATTTTGTTCGGCTTCGAATTCTTAGCTCGCCTGTTTTAATCACGAGAGTGCAACTCGTAAAAAAGCATTTCTAATCGTTCTGACGTTTCTTTTGTAATCATTTTTATGTTGTATAATCGTTTATTTATTAGCAATACAAACAAATGCTTCTGAAAAGGTTGTTTTTATTTCCTTATGTTACGAGGGAAAGTAGAATGGAGAAATACAAATAATATCTTTCGACGCTGCTGCGACAGTTCAGGAATTGTTCTAAAAAAGCAAAACGTGATGAATTAAGGATGTTGAGTCCCAAATCGCAAATGATGACAAAATTCTGAAAATTTGGTATGTTTTTGTATGAAGTATTTCAGAGGTCGCGTAAAAATTTCACGACAATTAGGAAGCTCGTTATTGAACAATTAACATTCACAAATTAAATGTTGTTTTATGGAAACTGATGTAACTTTGCAATAAGTTTTTTTTTTTGACCTCTCAATTTTATAATATCTACAATATACTGAAAGCAACGGAAACAAAACGAAGTTTATTGATAAATTTTTTTTAATTTCTTTTAAAAATTGTTCTTAACAAAATGTTAATTTTTTAATAACGAGCTTCCTAATCGTCGTGAAATTTTAACACGACCTCTTAAATACTTCATACAAAAACATACGAAATTTTCCGAATTTTCTTATCATTTTTTATTTCAACCCTTAAGGAGGTTGAAGTAATGATGATAGAATTCGGAAAATTTGGTATGTTTTTACATGAAGTATTCAGGAGGTCGTGTAAAAATTTCATGACGATTAAGAAGCTATTTATTGAACAATTAACATTAACATGTTTTATAGGGACTCAACATCCTTAAGGGGTAAAGCTAGTGTGACGACTCGAAAGTTACGGTTATTTTGAATAATTAATTTTTAAGGAATAAGGGGGATAATCGTTCGGGCATTTATTGGTATGTACAGTAACAAAGTTGTGTACCAAATTTTATCGGAAAATATTAATAATTAAATAAGTTATAAACAATCTCGCGAAGGTGAGAGACTTGAACCGTCTACTCGATTTTAGTCACCCGGTAGATCTGAAACAAAAAAGACCTTTTTTTTCGTTCTTAAAGAAAGATTATATTGGCCGAAACTTGGCCGAGATTTTTTTTTTTTTGCTATAGTGTTTTAATGAAATTAATTTTATTTCCCCGATTTTCCGAGTAACAATGACGTTATTGTTGTTGATAACTAACGAAAAAAATGTTCGGAAGAAAAACACCTGTCAAGACTAAGCTACTATCACACTGAATAAGTGTGATCGAATTTCAAGTCAATCGGTTCGTTCGGTGACGAGAAATCGTGTACACCGTTTTGCAAAAAATAGTTTCGAGAAAAACGCGGTTAAAGTTTTACTTGCAGTCCTATCGTTGTAATCATAAGTTTACCTTCAATCTGCGACTCCTGCACCATACGTTGCTGATTATCCTCTTCAATTTGATTTGTCGCGGGTGACGAACTAGGGTCTCGAATTTTTTACAGTAGCCTGACACCTTAAGGAATAGCTTCAATTCACATGGAGCATCGTATAATGCGTATAACGGTATATGACGAACACGAGGTTTTTTTTTCAGTAGCAGCGCAACCAGTTTTGTTTTTGGGTCTCTTGCGGCAAAAATTAAACGTCATGTGTCTCGCAATCGGGTCACGAAGACCACGTGTGGTGATAACTACACGAGTTTCTTTCAATTGTCCGCCAGTTTTTTTCGAATGATCAGAAAAAGGAAGTTAGATTGCCACCCCCATTGTGCTGTGGAAACTTTCATCGTCGGAGTCCAACGGAAGTTCTTTTTTATCTTCAAATTTTATTATTTTTGAATTATTATGCAAATTTTTTTTTCGGCCAATTTATACTTTTTATCGATGAATAAGTGTATTGAAAAATGGCTGTGGGTTATTCCGTGGATAACGCCTACCGGAAGAAATTGAAGCAATTTGGAAATATTAATTTCCATTCCATTCCAAAAGAGAGGGTATGGAGGGTGTTTCGTACACAAGTATATGCATTAAATCAGTACTCGAATGTCATTTTTTTCTCCCAAATGATCATCTTTTTTTGGTACATTCGGACGACGAAAACTCGCCACAAAATTTTTATAAAAAACACATGATTTTAGATGATAACAAAAAATACCATGGTCATGAAGTTTGCATGGTCGGAATGCAATGATAATTCTTTTTTACATTTTTATTATTTTGCAGAATCTTTGTTTGCAGATTAAAACTTTTAATTTTGAAATAAACGACTCGAAAAATTATCGCGGCGTTTCCCTAACGAATATTCGCCAAATGAAATTCGAGCAATCGAAAAATAATTATTATCGTTGCATTCCAACGATGCGAACTTTAATCTCATGCGAAAACGATTATTTCTCAATTCCTGGAATTTCTTTGGGCAAATTTTTCGTTACGCAGAAACCCTCGATCATTTTTTAAATCGCTTATTCAGAGATTTACAATTTTTATCTGCAAAAAAAGCTTTCGTAAAATAAACAAAAATGGGAAAATAAAAGTACAAAAAAGAAATTTCGTTGCGTTCGAACGATCATCGAGCAAACTTCAGGATCATTCGAACGCAGCGAAAGTTCACCGTCTTTGATTGATCGATTTTTTTGCCGGCTGTGGAAATCACTCGAGCCTTTTTATAGCTAAGATATACATTTATTGATATATTATGGATAATTTTAGATTAGATTCGTAAGATAAGCATAACAATAATAAAATGAAAAATGAACGAAACAATCGCTGCATTTAAACGATACAAACTTCAACGTCATAAAATAACGAAGTAACCCAACAAAGAAGAGCCTTCGTCGTTACACTTGAAGGGTGCAAACTTAACGCCATCTGGTCTAAACACGTGTTCCGTAAACTGACTGATCGAATTACGCCGGAAAAAAAGTCGTACTCATTCGTGACGAGTTTGGGCCGTATTGCCGTAATGACATTTTAACGATTTTCAAATGCAATGAAACAAGTCATATTTTGTAGTAAAAATAGGCGCAACGAAAATTTCGCGATTAAACGAAAATGCGGGCCCGATAAATTTGCCAAGTTATTCACAAATTGTTTGAACATGCGGGTGTACCGATCGATTTTATTTTTCTTCTACTCGACGAAAAAGCCGAGCACGGTAATACATGACGTCGTATGAAAAATCTTATCGCCCTCTGTATACGTGCATGCGAATTGTGGGTACTCGCTATTAATGCGTTTTTCTGCGATGACGAAGCAACGAGAAAACTCGTATGTGCTCTCCGGGTCCATTTCTCGGGCTCTCGTAAGACGGTCAGTTAACATACCGTGGTTTTTTAAATTGTTCGGCGACGTCGTCAATTACAAACGACGAGTGATCAACTATATCTGGTTCGGTCGACTTTACTACGACCACGCACGATGCGCTTTTTTCATCTTTTTCGCTAATGATTTATGATTACGGACGAGGGAATCCTCGTTGTTATTACCGATTTTTCCACTATTGTGCAACGGAATGTCACTCGTATTTTCGATATCATTTTTTTCTCCTTTTGTTGCGGATGATAATATTTTTTCTTTTCCAGTACGGACGCCCAGATGGAAGAAATGTATGCTTTTTAGCCGATTATGATTAAAGGTGTCGCGATTAAATTCAGTACACCTGCTCGCCTGTCAACGGATTTTTTTTTAGTAATATTGCCCCAACATTTAAAATATACAATATAGATGGTAAAATAAAAATTATACAAAATAAAACTTTGAATAAAATAAATGATATAAAATAAAATGCGAAATTAAAAAAATCTAATAATATAAAAAACATTTTGTCACGAAGCTTTGGAGAATAGTTTGGAGCATTAATATTTACTCATATATTAATATTTACTGTATTTTACCAACGGAACCAACGGAAAATAATCGGCCATAAATCTCAATCCACAATTTATCCGTTGAATAACAGATATTGTTATCCGTCGTCATTCTTCGGAAAGACAAATCGTCGCTACGCGTAATCAGCAGTACAAACGCTCTTCGTTGCAATATATCGTACTGTTCTGTCGTTTATCTCCAGAAATATTTTTGCGTCCGATCGCCGGTGGCGTGGAATACAGCAGCATAAAATTAAATCGATACAATGACACTAACTGGTAATTGATAAATATTACCAGTATCGGGTGATTTATTTAACATACGCATGTCTCGGAATATTTACTATTATTGTCTCGTTCGGAATAACATTTGAACCAACACGCACGAACATTGACGCATAAATTGAAGAAGAAAAAAATCTCGCGTGCTTCGAATTCGGAAGAACTTGTCTAGAATCTGTGACGATTTCTTCGATATTGTTGCGCGTGAAAAATGCACATGTCCCAAACGGACCTAATATTGCGACGTTGAAGTTTGCATCGTTGATGGGCAATTCTTTTTTTTTTCAACTTACCAAATTTTTTCTAGCAGATCTGAACTACGAAAATCACGTAAACATATCTTAGGATCCTTATTTAGCAATGTACAACATTTATGAAGAATTTTCATTGGATTCCAACGATGCAAACTTCAGCCTCGTCTAATATTAGCAATTGGAAAAATACGCAAGATTAGCGCATCTGGGAACGCGCCTTTTCGCGTTCATGTATTTCAAACGTTATGATTTTTCCGTCAACTTACCTTTTGAGGGTTTATCCGAGAGAATTCTATTTCCAACATACCGCAAGTCGAAAAATTCGGTGGAAAATACTTGTCGGTGAACGACGAAGTGTGTATACAGTTATATCTTGTTTTTCGGGAATTGTTTGAACAGAGTTACAAGGGCCGATAATACGTGTGATAACATTTTTTTTTAAGCTCGAAATACCCACAGCTCTTTATTTTGGCCCAACATCCAACGTCCCCAATACTTACGATATCGAAACGACAAAATCTATGGTCTTGAAGTTTGCATCGTTGGAATACAACGAAAGTTCTTTTTTATATTCTTATTTTCTCATTTTAACTATTTATTTTCTGATATTCTTTTTTTGCAAATTGATATTCACGATCTCTAAATAAGCGACATGAAAAAGTGATTGAGGGTTTTTCGTAATAAAGAATTACCGAAAGAAGAAATGGGGGCAATTGGAAAATAATAATTTACGTTGCATTCCAACGGTGCAAGCATCGATATCTTAAAATTGATGACGTTAAAATTCGCAGCTTTGGAACGCAAGGATTTTTGAAAAAATTCATTTATTTTCGTTATGATCAAAAACTCCTTTTTGTGCAAAAGATGGTCGTTGCACAGAGAGAAATGTATAGTAACGTCAACCATATTTCAGCCATATTCTATATTACCCCGAGGGGACAATAATATTTTATAGTCATGGTTACTGCCGAAAATATAGTACTTCTTATGATGTTTTAGCAGCTGTGTTAACTATGCTCATATGTTAACCGCAACCAACAATCTTTCAAGCATACGTTGATTGTCATTGCTATACAATATAGTAGGTTTTCATAAAATGGATGATTCCTTGCACTATCAAATAATGCTGGTTTTTACCATATTGAATGGTATGTCTACTAAATGTATATAATATTTCACAAAGACAAAAAATCCAAAATTTTCAATCGAGAGTACACCTGTATGATTGTTTATCATGATTTGTTATTACCTGACCTCTTGAAATGATTCCCATCGAAGGGAATATTCCACCTACATGGAGATTCGAGCCTACGACCTACCTATCCATATTCACGCACGCTGCTACTATGCTACCGGGTACTTATGTTCTTTCGATCGTAGACTTGGCGTAACGCATAAAAGTAATTCCAGCTGCAATTCCGAATAGCTGATATATAGGTGAAATTTTGCACCGATTGCCTTTTTGATAATATGTGTCACTGCTTAAATGGATTTTTTGGCGCGGCCTGATTGTTTTCGAAATATCGATTTCTCAAAATTGATAAATCAATGCGCTAATATATCTATATCGATCATAGCGTGCCAGCGCTATCTCTTGACACGTTCCACAAATGATTTACGTCTTCAATATAAGATTACCATAATGTTGTTCGTATCGTCACTTTTCGTAAGATATCTTGTAACAGTTTGTACTCAACAAGTGTTAATGTCAACCATATAAATAGTACAAACTTGCACGGAGAAAAATCTCCACAGTATTTATAATTAAAAAAAACGCCCATGGTAAAAGTGGGCATAGTAAAATTCATATAGCTTATTGCTACCGCAATCATAATATGGTTGACACAACTACAAGCGTCTATCCAATCATGCCGTTTTGGTAGTGTGTTTTTTAAAATCTAGTATCCCCGAAATAACTATTAACTACTGTGAAAGACTTGACAATATCGATATTGTTAATTCAATTAATATTTTCACAATAGTTAGAAGTTTTTTTTCGGGGATAATAGATAGTCGAGCACGACGCCACCAAAGTTGCATGTTTACATATATTTTTCGCTTATAGTTGTGTCAAGCATATTATGATTGCGGTGACGATAAACTATAAGAAATTCGACTATACTCTCTTTTATCATGCGCGTTTTTTGTAAATACTATGCACTTTTCTCTCAGTGTGCTCTCTAATCGAAATAAGTAAAAGTAGTCCAGCGATTTTCGTAGTCTTAATAGGGGAAAAAAAGTTGTCCATCGATTGAAAATAATGCATATTCGTTCGTTCCAACGTAAAAAGAGAAGCAGTCCGAGCTTGAAGTTTGCATCGTTGGAATGCAACAAAAATTCAGTTTCATTTTTTTATTGCCTTATTTTCTTTATCATCCAAAAAAATGTTGTTACATATTTAGGCTCGAGATTTCTAATAAGGATCCCGATAAAAGTTTGAGCGATTTTGAGGGCTGAATTTGCAAAAAAAAAAAAAAAACATTGAGTTACGAAACGTTCGTTGCGTTCCAACGATGAAAACGTCAATATCACGAAGCGGCAGCGTTTAGACCTCAAGTCAATCAAAAAGGAGAAGAAAAAAAAATGGGCGAATCTGCCTCTTGATACAGCGAGGAGATGGTTTTTAACCGGTCGTTTTGTTTTTTTTTTCAACTTTCCGTCACCGTCACGGAAAAACGCGTCGACAAAATACCAATACCACCAAATACACGCGATGGACAACAAAAATGTCGCCCGCACATTCAAGCGTCGATGTAATCGATCGATCACCGAACCGTAACACATTATTGCCTTTTTGTAGCTTTTTTCGTTCACCGTGTTCAACTTTGAGCGCCGGGTTTTTCACGAAGCCAAGGGAAACACTCGCTGTTAGCCATTTTAAATTGCAGAGGCAGCCAACCCAATTATTTGGCAATGTTTCAATATTCGGTCGAATCAGATTCAGTGACGCATTAGCTATTCTGTATTTTCACGAAAAGCTCTCGAACAAAGCGGCTTGCTGGTTTGTTTTCGAAAAAACTATCGTACGTACGTGCGTTTCCTATTTCTATTTCTTCCTTCGCTGCACGTTTTTTTGTTTTCGCGGTTTCACTTTGCGCCTATAGTTATTTCGCTCGTTGGACTCGTAGCCAAGCGATCGTCACGATAATCGTGTCTTGTTCCGTGCCTCTCGTAACGCCTCACGAATCGCCAGCCCTCGTCAATGTCACTGCCAGTGCTTTCTTTCGTATACAGCACACTCGAGCGCATTTTTCCTTCTCCCATATTCCGTTTACTTTTTTTATTTTCCACCCAGTGGCGCGCGAACGAAAAATAATACACACACCGATACGCAGTTTCATTTTCTTCGAAGAATTGATCAAAGATGAAGTGTGTTTTTTTCGATCTCGTCACGCCGAGTTTGGTCGATTCGAAAATCCACTAAATAGGAACGTTTTCATTATATACCAATTTTTGCCTCGTCACATTTCAGCAAAATACAGGGTGCACGCGAGTATAGCCTTTGCCGTATTGTTACTGGGAGTCGGTGTACCATTATGGTGGCACACAACTGCAGTTCCACGCGTCCGGCTTCCTTACACCGGAATAGCGGAATTATCGAGCCTGGAGATGAAGATAAAGGTCAAAGTCATTGTGGCGGGTCTCGTGAAAAATCGCGTCGAGCTAATCGCCGAAGAGATATCTCGAGCCTTCGAACACTCTGGTAATTTAATCATATCGCTCCTGCTGTATTAAATTTTTTTTTAAATGTCTCATTACAATTTGCCTTTGTACTTGGTAATAATCCGATGGATGGTTCGACGTTTCAATTTAATCCAATTTTGAGAAAGGAATTGTGAAGAATTTTTTTTTGGAATTTCGATGATACTTCAGAATTTTTCTCCATAATAAATCCATTTGTACACTTTTTCATCGATTTCGGAACTCACGTTTGATGGACTCGACGATTGACTTATTTTTCTAAACAGAGCCCTACAATCTAGACGTGCGTTACGAGATCATTTCTCCAAAACTTGTGTCGTCCGCTTACACTCCGCACGATCACGAAAAGATCGCCAAGACTTTCGACGTTTACGTCGGGGATTTGTTGCTCCTCGAAACGCCAAATGTCCAAGGTGTCCTCGTTGGCTCAGGTCGCAGCATATTTTTCGCCAACGACACTAGTAAGATATTCAACATGTACAGTTGAAACGATACCTATTATTTGTGTATTTTGCGAAACCCTCGATAAATCGTCGATGATGGAAATTTCAAATTTTTCGACCAGAGCTTAAGGGGTATTCTTTTCACGAACCGCAATGCTTGACAATTAACTGAATTCCGTCCGCAACCAAGTAAAAATGCATCCCAAACTACGGATAAAAATCCATGCCAAATTGCTCTAGACGTGTAAGAAATTCGAAAAATTTCGAAACTACAAGCAAAAATGAGGGTTCGTCGGATGTTTGAGGAAAATATTAATGATAAAACTTGGAAAAATGTGAATAGCGACGCTGGGTAGCCGCGACTTTTCAGACAAAACGGAAAAATGTCGAAATCTACTAAATTAGCGTTTTTATTATTCCAGTTCATTGCTGGGTATAATAATTCATTTTAACTTATTTTTTATTAAGGCGTTACCCCCACTTGTAGCGCAAAAAAAGGCCTTTTTCATGAATTTTTTTATAGAAAACTACAAAGCTTTTTTAATTGATCAATATACCATCTCAAAGAACACATCTTGAAGAACTTTCAGTAATTTTTTTATTGAAAAATATTACATTGTTTAGTGGCAAATGGCCGTCAATGAAATAATGTTTTTATATACACGGTTTGCGGTGACCAACATTGCGGCGAAGTGGATCATCTGAAAAAAAAATGCGGATGGATTTAGTCAAATATAAGTATAAACTAGTCTTTAATCGAAGGATTTTAAAAAATATTCATTTTTCACAAAATGGCGGACAGTCAAAGTTAATGGTTCGATTTTAACGAAAAAAAACGGCCGTTTTTTGGCTATAAAAGGGCCATTTTTTCGAAAAAAAAAATCGAACGATTAAAGACTACATTTTTATGTATTAAATAAGCCTGCAAAATTTCGAGAAGATCGGTTCATTAGTGTTCGAGTAATCTTGGTCACCGACTTCAGAAATGCCATTTTGAGAAAAACGCGTTTGAAGTTTCAATTTCAGTTCTTCAATTCACGGATTCTTCTCTTTCAACGCTCATATCTCAGTCAATTTTGTTCGGATCGACTTGAAATTTTCAGGACATATTCTCAGATACTTATACTTCAAAAAAATGCAATAAAAAATCGATTTTTTCAAAATCGCAAGTGGGGGTAACCCCTTAAGCGCCTCTGTAATTGACCGACGTGTGTCGGTCCGCCAAATGAATGCCTTGAAGTATGGTAGAAGATCCTCAGTGGCTACAGAGTTCCGAAAAATCATGGTGTTGAAGTTTGCATCGTTGAAACGCGACAAAAATCTTCCTTTTTCCCATTTCCTTATTACCAGTACTATCTCAACACCTCTTTCGCAGTTTAAGGTTATGGATTCTTAATAAGAATCTCCAAAAGTATATGTGTGATATTGGTAGCCTTAAGGATGTTGAGTCCCAAATCGCAAATGATAATAAAATTCGGAAAATTTTGTACGTTTTTGTATGAAGTATTTCAGAGGTCGTGTAAAAATTTCACGACAATTAGGAAGCTCGTTATTGAGCAATTAACATTCACAAATTAAAAGTTGTCTTATGGAAACTAATGTAACTTTGCAATGAGTTTTTTTTTTGACCTCTCAATTTTGTAATATCTACAATATACTGAAAGCAACGGAAACAAAACGAAGTTTATTGATAAATTTCGTTTTTTAATTTCTTTTAAAAATTGCTCTTAACAAAATGTTAATTTTTTAATAACGAGCTTCCTAATCGTCGTGAAATTTTAACACGACCTCTTAAATACTTCATACAAAAACATACGAAATTTTCCGAATTTTCTTATCATTTTTTATTTCAACCCTTAAGGAGGTTGAAGTAATGATGATAGAATTCGGAAAATTTGGTATGTTTTTGCATGAAGTATTCAGGAGGTCGTGTAAAAATTTCATGACGATTAGGAAGCTATTTATTGAACAATTAACATTAACGTGTTTCATAGGGACTCAACATCATTAAGGAGGCAAAAAAAAATAGACAGTACAAGAAAAAAAAATTGTTCCAATCCAATGATGAAAACTTCAATACGACGAAAAATCAATTTCACGATTATAGTCGCAAATGTTGAAATAACACGAAACAATAATGAGAAATGTAAATAACGAGCAATCGAATGAAAACATTGAGATTCGTGATGGTTTTGATTTTTCAATTCCGACCGTAGGTGGCCCAAAGTTAGCCGAGGTGCTGAGAAAATGGATTTTGCGCGACGAGTCTGTGGCATTGACGAAAAATGCCTTGACGGATCCAACGAGGTACAGCCTGGACGAGGAAAATCGTCGGCGTTTTCCCGCTAGCCCAGCTTACGACGTTCTGCTTACCTTGGTAAATCCAGAACCGGAAAAACTCACCGTCAAATGGGACCTGCCAAGCCTCGCGCACGGTCAGTCTTATCGAAAGATCAACTTTTAAATCGATGTTATCGAAACTGTAACACCGAAGGAGAAGAAAAAAAAACACGACGAAGACTAACCGATAATCTTGAACAGATTACCTGGAACCGTTTCTCCGCGAGACTTCGCTCGTGGCTGACTTTTCGATGAAATCTCAGAGGCTCTATCTCATGCCCCTAGATGTATCTCCCAAGCAGATACCGGACAGTAGTCCACGAGGCAGACACTACGCACTTCCCGAAGACGTTCTGCCACAGTTGATCACGCCATTGGAGAAGAAACTCGGTAAGGTGCTGAAAAAACGCCCAATATTTTTGTCCATTTTTGTGCTTTCGTTGCCGTACTCCACCCGCCTCTATGCCGCCCCTCTGAGTCTGGTAGTAGAGTTCATTCCACATGACCCTTGCGCGCTTTTACAACCTCCTGTCCGTTCCTTCGTTTCCTTTTTATTGTTCGATAAATAGCTTCTTAATCGTCATGAAATTTTTACACGACCTCCTGAATACTTCATGTAAAAACATACCAAATTTTCCGAATTCTATCATCATTACTTCAACCTCCTTAGGGGTTGAAAAAAAATCATAAGAAAATTCGGAAAATTTCGTATGTTTTTGTATGAAGTATTTAAGAGGTCGTGTTAAAATTTCACGACGATTAGGAAGCGCGTTATGAAAAAATTAACATCTCGTTAAGAACAATTTTTAAAAGAAAGTAAAAAAAAATTTATCAATAAACTTCGTTTCGTTTCCGTTGCTTTCAGTATATTGTAGATATTACAAAATTGCGAGGTCAAAAGAAAAAACTTATTGCAAAGTTACATAACTTTTCACAAGACAACATTTAATTTGTGAATGTTAATCGTTCAATAACGAGCTTCCTAAGTTTCGTGAAATGTTTACGCGACCTCTGAAATACTTCATGTAAAAACGTACGAAATCTTCCGAATTTTATTATCATTTGCGATTTGGGACTCACATCCTTAAGGGGGTATTGTCTTTTTTTTCGCAAAATTTACCGCTTTTTGGGAATTTTTTTTGTGAAGAAAGTATACAACGGAAAACTTGTGAAACTTGGCATATAGTTTTATTGATCTGTTTACTACATACGAAAAAATTTTTAAACAATTTCATCAAAAAATCCGCCTCCCACCCCCCGCGACGCGCGATGGTCCTTTTTTGATGGTGTGCACGATTACAGCCTTCACGTTCATCCTGCACCAAAAACCCAAAAAGCATTTTACTTTAGACACATATAGCTATCGTACGATGAAGGGGAAAACAAAAATTGACGATTTGGTGACGTTTTGAACTTGAAGTATCGATTTTTCGAAAAAAATTGATCGATTTTTTGTTATAAATAAAAAACTATTAAACGTATTGCTTTTTTGCTTCATCAAACGATAAAAGGATGTCAGCTGAGCATTCTGTCCAAATTTGAAGGCAATCGGTTGAATAGTTTTTGAGAAATCGTGCACACCATCAAAAAAGGACCATCGCGCGTCAAGGGGGGTGGGAGGCGGATTTTTTGATGAAATTGTTTAAAAATTTTTTTGTATGTAGTAAACAGATCAATAAAACTATATGCCAAGTTTCACAAGTTTTCCGTTGTATACTTTCTTCACAAAAAAATTCCCAAAAGCGGTAAATATTGCGAAAAAAAAGACAATCCCCCCTTAACCTTCCATTCTTCCACTTATTTCCATTTATAACGAACTTCCTTCGCTCGCGTACACTTTTGTGGTGAATGCTCCTCAATGAAATGTGCTCCTTAAATGTTTCATCGTGGAACACGTAGTGTGTTGTACGTTTCTCTTGTGATAAAAATCATCGTTCAATGAAAGCGACGATGAACCTTGCATTCTTCCAATCAAATTCAAACGTTTTCTTTCCATTGGTCAATCTTTTTTCGCACATTTCACAGCAACGAATAATCATTAAACGCTTTTGAGAATCTTCAGTTGATGAACTCTGACCACTGTATCGGCAAACACACATTTTTCAGATAACTAAAATCAACGAATAAAAAATGATAAAAGATTTGCATCGTATTGAAATTTAGCACCGATTTACAATGACGAAAAATGTGGCTCTGTTCGTAAAATTAAATCTCGAAATAACGTGGGTGGATCAGAAGTAAAAACTCGAAACGCACCGATGTATGTTGTCAGAATTTATGAATCTTCAAGAATGAGGACGCGGGTTGTTTTTTCACTTGGAGTTTTTGTGAATATTCCGATCGTGTGAAAAAAAAAGAAAACTGTAAGATAAGGGTTGGAACGATGTTTTCGAGTCTATGAATACCGTGTACTAGAACCGATACATTATACGTGCGGTACGAATTTTCGCAGCTTCGCAGATCAGTTTGCATCCTTGCATAAATCTCGTCGTGTACGTGGTTCCGTGCGATCAGTCGCCTCTTCACATCTACACCAGAAGCGGCAACAGGACGAAAACCGCGAACAACGTCGAGGCGTTTCTCTCACCGAGGTTCGATATCGCAATTTATATTTTTCCGTTCTTGACTCTCCTCGTTTTTTTTTTCGTCTCATTATGTGCACTTTTCATGGTCTTGAAGTTTGCATCGTTGGAATGCAAAGAACATTCTTTTTTATATTTTTTATTCTCTCATGTTTATTATTTTACAAAATCTTTTTATGCATATTTAAGTTCTTGATCTTTAAATAAGCGACTTGCAAAACGATCGAGGGTTTTTCCTAACGATTCGTCGAAAGAAGTTCAAGTAATTGCAAAACAATAATTTTTTTTGCATTCCAATGATGCAAACTTTAGTTTCATGACTTTAAACGCTGTTTTTTCTTTTCGAAATAATGTTCCAACACGTTCGTCGCTGTAGTTTTTTTTTTTTTAATTATCTCTATTCACTGTTTTCATGAAATTGCTCTAATCATTGTGTGCGTCTATTTCCATACGATTTCTCATGCTCGTTCCATATCGTTAATTTCCATTTATACTTTGGTATCAGGTTACATCATCGAGCGATCGAAATTTTTTGCCGTTTTTCTGCTGGCAGATTTAAAGGCTGAAGCTGAAAACTCTCATCGGAGACCTACCCTCTAAATCTGCAAAAAAAAAACAAAAAGATTTTAGATAAAAATCAAAGCGTTAAAAGTAACGATAAAAACAAAACTTACCTCTATTGTCAATTTCCGATGTCTTATAAAGAGCACGCTGTGAACAAGATGCATTTTGAGGGAGAACACCACTGTGACGGACCGAAAAAGGTCAATATGTCGGATTTTTTTTTTGTTCACTAGATTATTTATTTGGCATTTGGAAAAAACGGTATGTTATTGAGCATACCATCAACTTATTTCGGGTGCATTTTTGTTGTAAAAAAAATAAAAAATTGTCAACGTTATTGACGTAAAAAGCGTCGAAAAAAATGTGGTCCAACGGTCGGATTGATAAAATGTTCTAATCTATATAAATGTAGTCCTCGACGTACGTAGCTGTTTTTTCGCGAAAAAAAATCCCAAAATAGTAGCGGGCGTTAAAAAGAAAGTGTAATTTTGGCGCATTTTTTACTTATATTCGGGGGCCCAAAAAAGTATAAATTAAAAAAGAACGACTACGTAAAACGATAGGTGCCGATTACGGAAATTTCGTTTTAAAAAAAATTCAAACTCGTACAATTATAGCCAAAGTTATGATTCCGGTCCTGTCGCGAGAAAGGTAATTTCGAGAAAGGTAATTTCGAGAAAAACTGCTTTGATTATTTCAGATGGGGCGGTATCGTGATAGCGAATCCATCGTCGGAAGTTTGCGAGGCCGCAACGACGGAGGGGCCGGTGGAAGTTGTGCCGAACGCCGCCACGATAATGGGCGTCTTCATAGCTCAGTTGAGATTGCTCTTGGGAATTCCTGACCCGGTAACTGTGCGCAATCCTCGCGATTCCACCGACTTGTTTGGGCTTAGTACCATCGTACAGGCATCTCCCGAGCATCAATTTTTCATTAATTCGTGGGCGCGTGTAGGATAACAACGTCAGCGGAGCAACGGTCGTTCCTCTCGTTGGCGCGAAACCACGCGATTGGGAGCTCGACGCGCTTCTCCGTATACGGACTTTCGAGCAGCTCACATCGGCCAAATTGACGTTGCAATCGCTCGCCCAGCTTCTCGAGGAGATCAGCAATATCGTGATAACGGAAACGGTCGGCAACAGAATAAACAACGCGCTTGCACTCGTCGAAGAATCGGCCGAGCGCTTGAGACAAGGCGATCTCAAGCGAGCCTTTTTGCTCAGCAAAGAGGCTTTCGTCGTTGCCGAGGAAGCATTCACGGATCCTTCGCTTCTCGCACTGTTGTACTTTCCGGAGGATCAGAAGTGAGTCACCGAAGAAGAAACCTTAAAAAAATCCAACTTTCCTCCGTAAATTCCACAAACTTAAGGTTGTTGCTTAGTCACATTTTTTTAAGGCTGGGGGGCGGGAGAAACGAAGTTTCTATTCTACATTATGTAACGTCACCAGTACCAACTTATCGTAGCGGTATATATTGATGAGGTGTACGATTGAAAAAATTTACAAGTGTACGGAAGATAATTGTAATTATTATTCACATACATGTTAATATAAAGGAGTTGGGATAATCAGAAAATTCATTTTCGATGTTTAAAAATCGTATTGGAATAGACACGAGCTTTGGCAGAGTCACGCGGTTCTCTCGTAATTCGAGGCTGTTAGGTTGACTGCAGTCGTTGTCACAGGTAACACCTGTGTTGCGCGCCTTTTGTGCCGGTCAACGTTTTCAGAGGTTATGCCAGAGCAAAAGGAGGCAACAAATGGTTGGCAAGAAAAAATTGAAGTGCGCCGCAAAGTTTGCGATGGAAAAGACGATTTGTCAGTGGTCGTGCCCACGACCATCGTATTGTGCTCACCCAAGCTAAAAAAATGAGGATACATCGTTATAAATGAATAAATCTCCCTCACTCGCGTTTGTATTGAACGTATTGGAAATCGGCGCGCTGGGTGTTCGATTGGTTCTGCTGTTCCCATACTTCTGACTTTACCACATTTCAATACATACGTCTCAACAAGCCTCACTTTTTCGCAAACTAACTTGTCCTTGTCTTCGGTACTATTGTTCTGCAGACTGTCCTGCGCAAAACATTCTTCTTCTGGCTCACTATCTTCCCATATGCGGAAGCTATACGCGAGAGACTGAAATTGTAGCGACGTTGCCCAATGCAATCGAGCGGAGATTGACGTAAACTTAAAAATTTAACATTTAAACGAATGCGAAAACCTCCTTACTCCTTTTTTTCCCCTTTACGAGTATATTCAGAAAATATACCATAACGACTAGGAACATATTCATCAATATCTATTTGCCCCAATATTTTGAAGCAACAACCTTACTTCGATCGATTGCTCTCTTCCTTGCGTTGTGACCTTTTCTTTTCCAACAGGTATGCAGTGTACATTCCGCTATTTCTGCCTGTGATGATACCAGTATTACTGTCCTTGAAGAACATCAAGAGACATTACTTTCCCGCGGATTCTGACGGAGGACACGGCGAGAAAGAGAACGACGCAGACGTCCACGAAGACGATGAAAAAGTCGATTAGGAATGTCGCAGGTTCTTCTACGCGAGAACGTACCTCGGTATGGAAACTCAAATATTTTGTACATTATAAGAATTTCGATACGAAATATAGGCATCCTCGCTGGTACGCGTTTTTTCTTCTTCTTCACTTAGACTAACGCAGATGTGACCAATGTACATTTTGACAATCCGAGGAATAGTTTTAGTTTGTTTTTTATTTAAAAAATGGGACCGTGGGGGAGAGCGTATCGTTCGCAGCGTTGAAACAATTATTACGTGACGTTATTAAAAAAAAAAAAAACAAAAAACAAAACAAAACGAGAACGAACGAAAATATACGTAATAGTAAACATTTTTTGTTTGTTGAGCCGCCGGTAATGTTCAAACGAACGGTATAATAAGGTCTCTGAGCGTCAATACGAATCGGAGATTTCGAAATAGCTAACTTTGTCTATCGCTCAATCTCTCTATCTCTCTTCCTCCATTGGTCTCTCTCGCACTCGTGGTATCGCGATAACGTATTTCCAAAGACGGAAACAATGAAATCATCGAAATTTTCGTGACCCACACATTTTCTTGTATCTCGGTCGAGGCTGATAATCTCGCGCTGTGACGTATCGTTTTAAAATAATTCTCACTCATTCTCGCTCGCTCGCACGCACGCATACGTACCTACACGCATTTCAGGCAAAATAGTACCGCTCTCTACCTCTTTTTTTGTCTCGACTTCGAAAATCGCAATAGTTCGTGCGACTTTTTACGTTACGAGAGGAAGGAAGAAAAACACACTATCATTAGATCGGTTAGAGACAACTAAAAATATATATACAAGTATATCAAATCAATCCTCAACCAGTTACCGAAAAGGTTACAAAACAGTTGACGTTAAGTTACTATTCATAAAAAGAGAACTGAAAAAAAGTTCGACCGCCTATCTAGCGAGACCCCTCTCATTCTCTCTCTCTCTCTCTCTCTCTCTCTCTCTCTCTCTCTCTCTCTCTCTCTCTCTCTCTCTCTCTCTCTCTCTCTCTCTCTCTCTCTCTCTCTCTCTCTCTCTCTCTCTCTCTCTCTCTCTCTCTCTCTCTCTCTCTCTCTCTCTCTCTCCCCCTCTCACTCTCGTCCCTACGAATTTTCGATCTCCACCCATCGGCCAGGTCTTTCGAATTAGCTGCATAGTTTATTACGCTGTCCTATTCCAGTCTTTTCGAAAGAGAAGGAAATATAAAAAAAAATCAAACAAACACAACGAGCACATAAATTTCCTGAGAAAAGCCTTCGGATTCGCAAAAGTCTCGTCGTTGTTCGTAAACGTATTATCGATCGTTATCCTATTTTTATTTCGATGCAGTAAAAAGTAGTCTTAGGGAATAGTGTATGCCGAATTGGAGAACCGGATCGACCAAGTCAAATGTTTCTGTCCGGAGAAAAAACCGTGTCCAACAGGGATCAACAGTTTAAGAATGCACTATAAGTGCAATCAAAGTTTGCCGACTGTATTTTGATCGAGGGACGCGTCATTGGGGTATGAAAAGCAAAAATCGTAAACGAGCATCGAACGGACGATGCCTTTGTACGTTTTTTTTTTATAATGCTACATTTCTATATTCTCTATATTTTTTAAATTTTCTATATTAAATGTTAAACCGTAAAGTTTTTCGAAATGCAATGTCGTTTGTTTTGTACGTTGTAAGTCTCTCTCTGTAATCTCACCGGGCGACATTTATAAATAGAAATTCTCAAGGTAGCAGCGCAGTCAGATATTCCACATCGACTTCAAGGGACTTTCCACGTTTGCTTTAAGCATAAAAAAAGGATTGCAAAGATCTCCAACAATTCTGCATAACCGATGGGGATATTTTTCTATAATCGGAAACACTTTCTAATCTATCTCCCCTTCCGAACTTTCCATTCGACTTGGACTCCTTGGAGTATTGGAAAAATCGGGGGGAAAAGTCCTATTTCGAGCGTGGATCGCTCTCCTCTCCCTAAACCTACAATACGCTAGCGTTCTTGCTGTGCATTTTGTCGAGTCTCTTTCGAAGACGATAGACTTATGAAACATAAAAATCGGACGGCTATTACGACTCAAACTGGGGGGAAAAAATAACTTATATCTACTTTTTTTGTAGCTTTCTTCAACCTAGAATAAATTTCGTCAACCCATCTCATGGCAAATTTGTGTATGTCGAGAGACACGTCGCCCAACCAAAATACAGCGTACACAAAAATTTGCACGTTAAAAAAAGTCATTCCTCTGTTCAACACTGTTATAGCCAGGAAGTATCGACAGAGACTTGGTTGAGAATGCGATACCCAGCAGTCATATTGTAGACTAAGAAGAATGCCCGCTCAATGGTTCACGTTCGGGGCTGAGTCCGTTGAAAATTATTGGAACAGCTCGACACAATTTCCAATGACAAAAATTAAAATATAACTACAAGTACAACCAATCAAAAGTGTCAAATGACAAATATGCCAGGCGAGAAAGAAAAATAAGTACCGTTGTAAGATTCGAGTCGTAACGCGGCGTTAGTCAAATTTTTTTTCAAACCCTCGTCGCGTCCACGTACCTAGACCGTTCGAATGAGGTGCGAAAAAAATTATTCATCGTAGAACTTTGTCACAGAAAGTTTTTCATGAATTTTTTTTCTTCCATTATTCGATGTCCACGATGAAGATTAGCTATAATCGCGTTACAAGTCGTATCGAGTATAATCCGTTAAATTGGCGAAGTGAACCCTTGAAGCGGCCATTCATCAGCCACGAGGACGGCCCACTGAACGGTAATCCCGTTTCTCCAACGAGTGTAATAGTGAAAATGTCGCGGGACATTTCACGATATCAAGGCTAATTACTAATTCGACGTACGTACGTCATCGTGTGTGTGTGTGTTCGAGGCGCAAGCGCAAGGTCTCAAATCTAGTGGAAAAATGTGACGGATGATCATAAACGAACATCTCTCGATTGATCGAACCATACAAAATAATTTCTCTCTTAGTGAACAATTGTCAATTATGATGGGTGAACCCCTATGCCTTCTATGCAACAATTACGAATAATTTACAGCTACAATGTTTTTACAACGAATAGTCCGACTCGATAGACACAATTGACAATTGTCCAGTGTAGAAAGTACTTGCGCAAATTCATTCCGCATTCGAACTGTGCCCTTCTCCGATAGGTCGTGAAGGTAAAAAAATAAACAAGCGTCTAAGGTTCGAGTAGAAATAAATTAGTCGGTCGAATCGTTTAGCCGTACGAAACTGACGAAGAGACGAAGGTACGCGAAGAGTAAGGGGAAGGGGGGGGGGAATAGAATATAGACGGAGCGACGAGTCAACAGGGACTTTGAACTAGCTGTATCGCGTGCTGTAGCGCATCGGCGACATTCTGAAAAACAGGTACACCTTCGCGCTTTGCGTAATCTGACAGGTACATCCTACCGCGATTGTAGTCTTTCGTGGCTTGCTCCGTGAGCTGAAAAACATGAAGCAAAGAAATAGAAGTTAAATACGATCGGCATGAATGACAAGTGCTACAAATCATTGGACGTTTTATCTGATCGCGTGTGCTCGACTACTGGTAATTTCTTTGATTTATAGCTATGTACAGCGTTACTCGAGAGAATGTAAGTCACTTGATGATTTTCCCGCTACTGAGATTTCATTCGTTCCGTTTGATTAGATGAGTTTCGATTATTCGTCCAAACGAGGAGATAAAAATGATGCGAGATTTAAAGAAAAAACATCTGTCGTGCTGCATTTGCATGAAGCATGCCTCTAACAAAGAATATCCCTTAAGGGTCCGCCTTCGATTTTGTTGAAACTCATACATGTGATAAGCATTGAAAATTACTGAATGCTTTTTTTATCGGCGGAAAAACCGTTTTAAGGGGGGAAACTACGTCTCGGAGAAAAGCGTGTCAAGGTGTGAGTTTGCAGTTTCACCCACGAGCAGTCCACCGATCTGAATGAAACAAAAACCAGAATTCTTCTAATGTAAAGCCACGAAAAGTCCACTATGGAAGTATTGAAGAAAAAAAAAATTGAATTCCAGGACGACTCGCCTTACTTTGAGGAGTACCCCCCTTAAGGTATTTCGTTAAGGTATTTCGCAAAGAAGTAGAAATATATCCTGGTATACTGGTGAAATTTCAAGCCAAGTCACCGAACTTTTAACAAAAAATTACGATTCTAAAAATCGTCTAGTTTATATGGTATTTTATGGAGATAACACGATGGCCACATTTGTATTTAATTTTTTGAACACTAAAAAATTCTAAATTCCGATAAAATAATAACAGGGCGTCACCGAACATTTAAAGAGAATATTAATGATGACAGTTGCAACGAGCACGCGGAATTTTCAGAAAAAATGTAAAAAAAAATTCTAAATCTACTAAATTAACGCGAAATCTTTATTTCAGTTCATTGCTGGTTATAATAATTCATTGGTTAACTGACAAAATACAACCCTCCGCGAAAGAATACCTTGAAACCGTTTTTCTCCCGGTAAAAAAAGACGTGTTTAATAGTTGTTAATGCTTTATCACATATACGAGTTTTAACAAAACCGAAGGATGACACCTGAGTGATTTTCCTCTTACGAGAAAGGCAGATTGAATCAGACCCGCGTTCATCATCCACCCGGATTAACGATCCACCCTCCTCGTTACTCATATATTCCGGGTTTTCCGCCTAATATCCGCTTATGAGGAAAAATATTTTTCAAAACTGTACGTATACGACAAATCGCACCGATCACCACTCGTATGAATCATTACACATTTCCATGTACGGATGAATGTTTAATGAAACTTTGCGCATATTGTACGAATCCTTCCGCAATGACGTCACGATCAATTGAGGCCGGAATATCACTATTCCGATTGTTGTATCGTAGGAGAAACATTTCCGATCTGTTATTCAAAAAGAACAGCAATGAGAATGCACAGCTTTTACTGGACAATTAACAGTATACTCGATGGCTCATCAAAGTCTTGGAAAATGTCCGCTATAATGTTCCTTTCGTACGAAATCGACGACGTTCGTTCGTAGCTCGATGTGAACAAAGTTTCATCACCATTGCAAACTAATTTATTCATTGTACCGTTCCTCGAAGCGAGGGGGAAAAATGTAAAAAAAGTCGTTTACCTTTTCGCCGGAAATGATAGCGCCTTCCGGCATTGTCTGGACGCATATGACGAGGTTTGCGCGTAACCCGATCAAATGAGACGCCAGTGTCATGATTGCTATACCACGCGAATGTTGCGGCACTATGAGCAAAATGAGCCGGGAATTTTTCATACGCTGAACTTCCTGCGGCAATAACCGCACCGTGTACTCGTTCGCGCCCGGCCGATGCAACGTCAAGCCCATTGATCTGTGTACATGTGCGAATTTGTCGTTTCAGGCTTGTCGGTGAAAAAAAAGAAGATGTTTCAATGTTCCCCAGCGCGTTAACAGTACTTCCGGATTAATACTCACTCGATGAGCGGCACCGCCGAAGACTCCAACCAAAACAGATCTTTGCCAACTACCCCGATATACATGTCTCTCTTTTCCGACTCCGGTATGAGCGAGTTCGTCCAATCTGAAAATATATCGAACCGCTTGTGTTTCCTTGCATCCTTTCGCTTAATTGGTATTAAAAAAAAAACAACGACAACAACGCGCACGAACAGCCGATCGTCTCGCTTGCCCGGATCTTTTGAACTTTATCGCGTGACGACATAGGTGATCAAGTGCAAGGATAAGTCACGATCAAATGTGTCATCCTCCTTTTTGCAATTCGTTTTATTTGTTCTTCTTATTTTCTCCAAGTTTTCGCCAAGCGAAGATTAACCGCATCGCGACTTGTGCGGATTTACGAAATACCACGTAGATAAAGTGCGAGATAGAAGGAGAGAGACAGAGAAGTAGAGAAACAAAGAGAAGGAAGAAGAATGACAGAGACTGGAAGAAAGAGATAGAGAGAAAGAGAAAGTTTTGGGACAGTACCTAAGAAACGATTAAGGGGATGCACGAAAGCTCGACGTATGAACTTTGAGGCCTTCCTACATAATATACTCCAAACTGAGGGTATCTCACTTTCACAGTTCGTCCCGTTGCTTTTCGTGCGTCTCGTCCATTCGCTTGACAGGGCACAGAACTGATCGAACGTTATTCTCTGCTCGGCCGTATCATCGTTGTTCGTGACGTTTTTAATCAGAGTCTCGTGCGTATCTGTTTCGAAAAAAAGAGACAAAAAGAAACAAACCGTCAAAAAGAAAGAAAAAAAAAACAAGTCGATGAAATCATCGCCGTAGCGAGGGCACGGACACGCGAGTGTGTATAAAGCTACGACGCCATTCGGTGTTTCATTTATAGAAATGACTTGGGACCGTTTATTCAATCGATGACGAGCATTTGAACGTTTCGCATTACCTGATTTATTCACGGCATTGAGCAGTTCGGGCACCGACATATTACACTTCGCGCTCGACTGCAGTTTCACCAAAGCCTGTAAATAATTCTGTCGTATTAAATTATATAGGTGCGAATTGATGCACAAACACGTTTGGAAGAAAATTGTTACGAAGAAAAAATCATGCATTACCAACGTCTCGAATTGCGACGAGATTCAAACGATTTTCTTCCAATTGGCTTTCGCCGATAATTGTATTGTGGCGTTTTTATAATTGCTCGAATGAGTCGTAATTGAAATAAATTACGATTGTTCGAGGTGATTTGAAGGCATTCCTTCCGCGAAGGGCCGTATTTTGTGGGGGCGTAAGCAGAGCCCTTCTGAATCGATTAATACAAAATTTGTTACAATCAATTATTTGATTGTACCCAACGATAAACTGGAATAAAAAATTTCGCGCAATTTTTGTAGATTTAGATATTTGTACATTTTCTCTGAAAAGTCGCGGCTGCGAAAATTCCTCCGCTAGTCACATTTTTCCAAGTTTTATCATTAATATTATCTTTGAATGTTCGGTTTCGTGTTTTGATTTTCGTTTCAAAATCTTTGGAATTCTTCATACGCCTAGAGCAGTTTATATCCGACATAAATTAAACAATATATATGATCATATTTTTTTTGTTAAAAGATCGATAAATTGCCTTGAATTTTTGCCAGTATACCGTGACGTACTTTTACTTCGTTGTAGACCGAAATCATATAATTGTTGAATATTCAGCCCCGTGCAAGGAATACGGTAAACCCGTGAAAAATATAGTTTCGTCGCAAAAAATTATAGGACAACAATGGATCGGAAAGACAAAGAATCTGTTAACAACGGGCGACTTGTAAGATCTGCATTACTGATTTGAATATGTGGACAGGATTGCGGAGGCACGTAGACAGACTCACCTCGCTCAAACGTATCGCACCGGTATCATTGGTGTCCAGTGATTTGAAGATTTCACGCAAAGTTCTGAGAACACAAGAACGGGAGAACGATAGAGATTGACAGTAAGACGGAGATTGTGAGCCTCGGTTGTAAGTTATCGCTACAAATCAGCTCGTTTCGCGTGCACGTACGTACATTATGTCAGATCCATTCTGAGTCAGTGAAATCCTCGCGGGCCTCATACCATCCTCTTGATTCAGATCCTGAACGTTAATCGCCTCGCGAAGAATCTGAATCAGTAATGACGAAATTTTCGCGTCACGTATTGTAATTAGACGACGATTGATCGTCATGCATACGCTTACACGTATACGCGTGTGCGTGTGTACGTGTAGACACAGGCGAGCGTGCAAGCTCACTAGTATTGTAGATTACCTTGGACGTGCCATTGAGAGCCACGGATACACTTTCGAATATCGGTATTCTCTGTCTCTCGACAAAGTACTCGAGTATCAGCAGTCCATTCATTAAATCGTAATATTCCCTGAAAGAATTTAAAAAAAAACAATTCGTTATTGAACGACTTTGATGAATAAAAATGGCGATGAATAAAAATAAAGGCACGAGAGCCAAATGAACGAATACTCACTGAGCGGATACAGTCTCGCCGAGGATCGCCTGGCCTTGCCTGTAAGGATAAATGACAAGTACCAACGAATCGCTCCTGGTAGCCGCCAACTGAGCTGCCTCGATTATACCAGCGGTATTTCGCGTCTGATTGTCTATCACGAATAACAACACACGAGCCGTTTGCTTCGCCTCGTATTCCTGAGCTATCAGCTCCGGTCCCCATTGCGAGACTTGCTGAGATAACGAAGTGACAAAATCAACAACGACGGAACATCAACGGGTAACGAACATTTTCAGAATTCTCGATTATTTTGGTAGATTTTTGTTTTGCAATGAAAGAGAAAAAAAACTCACAGGATTATAGTAAGTAATGCCAAGACTTTGAAGCGTCGGTATCGCTATTTCTGACCTCCAGGTGGTGGGATTACAGGATCCACCCAAAAATACTTCATATGCCATCCTCTCTGAAACAAATGAGATAGGCATGCCTCGTTGTTATCTCTTGGCGCGATGACACTCGACAGATGGTGTTAAAGTTTGCATCATTGCATTGCAACGTATAATCCTTTGTTTTTCATTTCGGCATTTTTGTCACGAAATTCTTGTTTCGCAGGCCTAGGACTCTTAGGGGTCCTAGGCCTGCATCATCGGTAAATTACAGTGGCGCGTAATAAAAAAAAAAAGTTACTATCATCTATCATACCCAACGATAAACTTGAATAAAACATTTCGCGCAAGTTTACCAGGATAAGACATTTTTAGATTTGTTTTCTGAAAAATCGCGGCTTAAACATTCGGTGATTCCTTGTTTTTATCGTCGTTTTGGAATCTTTCGATTTTTTCTTCTACTGTTATTTGGTGTATAAATTATTCTATGGAAATGTGGCCAGCGTATTACTCCGTAAAATGCCGTATAAATTAGACGACTTGAAGAGTCGTCATTTTTTTTAATAATTTTCCTAACTTGGCTTGAAATTTTACCAGGATACTGGGATGTATTTGTACTTCGTTGCAGACGAAAATCAGTTAATTGTTCAATATTCAAGTTCGTGAATATATTCGGGTGACATTGCAGCCTAAATGTGCCAATAAAAACAATTGGAAAATACGAAAAAATATTCGTTGCATTCCAACGATGGAAGCGTCGATACCATCTCGAGGGATCGATGTGACGGTGGCGTGCTTACTTGTACCAATTCGGTAATTAGTATCCTTTCCATCACAGTGTAACGAGTGAGAGGCGCTCATAGGAACGGCTGCTCTGAAATTCAATCGCATTCGTTGCTACAATTGTCTCGGAGAAATCGCGGTTTTTTTCCTAGTAGACTAAGTCCACGTTGGATATTGATAGAGCAAGAAAAGCGGCGAAGCGATACTTGCGGAAAGATTTGATATCCATCAAATATAGCGTTACGTGTCTCGTGTACGATCAGGGTCAATGTTAGAGAGAGAGAGAGGGGGGGGGAGAGACAGAGAGACAAACTCGTAAATACAATAGTGTGGATAAAAAATGTGCATACTTCCAAATATCAAATCCTTTTGCAATGGGGATCAGCGTTCCACGCTTCATCGTCGCTATTAAGGTCCTTTGCAAAATCACAATCGTTCCCGTTCCCCCTCTTGCCTGGAACATTGAAATTCTTTATGTTTGTTCCCCCCGCATCTTCCGCTCAATTCCTGCCCGTGTATTTTCGATCGAAAAAGCTCTAGCAGCGAATGAAGGGAGAATGCACCGTAGAACAGTATTTTTCCATCTACAATGAAGTAACTAAAGTGGCAAGGCCAATGTATGTTATACGCTCGATGCTGTGAATTAAAACGTGAAGCAATTTTTTTTCAATACAGGAGTAGATTCTTAAATCTTATTGCGGACTAAAGGAGCTTTGACTTTTTCCTTCCCCCCCCCCCCCCCCCCTCCCCCTCTCTCTCTCTCTCGCTCTCTCTCTCTATCTCTCTCTGTATACGGTAAAGCGATAACGTTCTTGTGCATCCCTCAAACTATAAGTTTCGGATCAATAAAGTGGTGAAGACAACGTCGCGTTTTCGTCTTACCCTCTCTCGCACAGGTGTGCAAGTCTAGTGGCAAATGCGTAGAAATTTCCAAACATTATACAGGCGTCGGGACTGATTTTCGAACAGTCCTTAGTGAAACTCGGCATCTTTCGCAGCTGGCACCGATGTGGAAACAACCGCATCACGGATATCCGACTTGCCTGCAAAAATAAATAACGAAATAACGAGGATCCCCGCGAAATTATAGACGAAGTGCGAATATTCGCCGACTAAAAATCCTTTTCTCTTGTGAATTGTAACTTGTATTTTCGGGACAACTCACACAGACACGGAGTCTGGCAATTCGGAGCAGCCTTGACGTATACCGGATAAAGCCGTGCCCTCATTATTCAAAGTGACTCACTTCGCGGAGTATACCAGTATCCTTATTATTTCGCAGGACTTCCGGCAAGGTGGAGTCCTCAAGTGGCTTTCCTGTTTACAGGCGGAAAAAAATAGTCATTTGGCAGGAACGAAAAAAGGTCTTGTGCTTGGGTCTCATCCTCGAAGAAGCCTGGCATAATGCTCTCAATTTTTTCTTTGCATTTGTTTGAAAATCGCCCACGTTTGTTCACTCTGTACCGATCGAGCGTGTCTCTATTGGCAAAATTTACTTTGTGCGGAGTGTACCCAAAATTCTCGATATCCTAATTTCTCATCCTAGTTACTTTGATGAAGTTTTATCGTTACGCCGATGTGAGTACCAAAATCCCACCGATATAATAAATATATTATCATTGAAGGAGGACCATTCGGCTGGGAAGATGAAAGTATCGATACAGTGTACGAGAGCAACGCACGACAGATGCAATTAGGAAACTCAAAGAACGCAACTCAAAGAAGCACCAATTTTCAACTGTGTAAAACGAATTAGCCGATCCCTCGGTAGTCACGACATTGAAGTTTGCATCGTTGGATTGCAGCGAAAATTCCTTTTTATTTCTTTTCCTTCGATTTCCTGATCATCAAGAATCTTATCCTGCAAATTCAAGCAGCAAACTTCAGAGTCCCAAAGAAAACATTTGAGTGCTTTTTGTAGTCAAAATTTGCCAAAAAAAAAAACGTTTCGGCTACTAAACTCTGTTGCGTTCCAACTATGCAAACTTCAATATCGTTTTAGGCTAAAGATTTCTGATGACGATACGGAAAAAGTTTAAACGATTTTGGAGGGCTGATGGGCCAAAAAAATTGGGCGACATAACTTTTGTTGCGTTCGAACGATGCAAACTTCAAAATCATATAGTCTGTAAAGCTAGTCAAATTTTTTGACGCTGAAATCCAGCCGACTCTACGAATTGCCAATCACTCGAAAATTGTACCAAAGCAGAGATGGTCTGTACCGTTCTCACAGTTTCTGACAAACGATTCTGATATAGACTATTCACTGGTACACTGCGAACAGTAGTATAACGCACAGAGTTAAATTGCAGTTGCAAGGAAGACGGCAAAAGGCGCAAAGCAAAGATTCTGCAATTTTTTCATAGGCACGAGACATCAGAGACATTCAACAAACAGGGTTTTCATTACAACGAACGAGCAAAGTAAAATTCTGAGCGTTAAAAAGAATCAGCTGATCCGCTACGACAGCCACGTAACATAACCCTCTTCTGCTGGACTCACCCTCGAATTACCACCGATTTGATTGAAACGATCGTTTTTGAGATCCTACGAGGTGGACCGGCCACGATGAAAAATCGGACACATTTGCGCGTAAAAACACAATAGTAATACCGAGATTTCAATTTTGAAAAGTTCTGCGGCCGAATGAATGAAACGGAGAAATGCGTACTCTTCGGATTGTACGGAAGATTATTCAATTGTTTATTCCAAGCGCTGGATCTCTCGACGAAGACGAGATCAATTGACGTCTTGGAATACAAGAGAGAGGGAAAGATGGAGAGAGCGGAGTTTTGACGGCTCGAGCAGCGTGTCAATAACAGTCTTCACCGGCCCTGACCGTACACACATTACCCTCTGCGGAGTGTGAAATACGGTGGAAAAAAAGATGAACACAGACACAGGCGCGCTGAAGCACGAGTTCCGATATAGGATCACTAACCTTGATGGAAGAGCCTCGACGCTGCATGTCCACGTACAAAGAACTACGTATGCGGACGATGTCAGCATCCACAAAAGTGTCGACCTCATCTGTTGTGTCTTGCGTTTCTTTTGTTTTTTTTTTTCAATTTTCAGTTCTCCGCTCTTTTCCGTAAAATTTGCAATTTTTCTTCGTCGGTAGAAAAATCGGACTGGCGCTCGCGCGCGCGCGGGCGCGAGAGAGAAGGGGGAGAGACAGAGAGAGAGAGATAAACGAGCAATCGCGTGTATATAGTGACTCTCTCGCTCTGGCCCCGCAAAATCATCGGCGACAGCCTCGCGTACTCCCGCTATTGCTCATACTTATTTATACACCGTTATATTTAAAATGAAAGAAGTAGCGCTCTCGAATTGTGGCGCTGTGTGCGTCGCACGCCGCGGGAAAACACCCGTTCAGCGGTAATCAAAGCAAAATTAATAAATAAGAATATTAGGAACAATTATTTATAGTTGGACAAACACCACACACGTAAATATGCAATTATTCGTGCTCTTCTTTTTCTTTTTGATATCACACGCACACACAAGGATGATGCCTTTGAAAAGCCACGATCGATGGATACGATAATTTGTACTGTTAAGTATGTTTGCGCGTAAGTATAGACTGCGGCCAACACTTTCCCCGTGAATAACACGCGCGAGAATGACGAGTTATGTGCGCACTGGTCTATCGGCCCGTGGGGACTAGAAACTGCCTGGCGCTATCCATGAAACGTCGTCGTGTCGTTGACAAGTCCTCTCTCTTTCTCTTGCTCCCCTCTCGAGTCCGCCCACCCCCCCTCTTTCCGAGCCAAAGCAGCGCTCACCTCTCGTGTCGAGTTTACTCCACGAAAATTTCTATTTCACCGTACACTCGCGCTACTCGTATGTACCATGCTCACGACGATAACGAAAAGTTCGTGAAACCTCGTTACATTCGCATTAAACATAGACCAACTTCCGGCCTCCCGGCGTACATTTATGCGAGCAGCATACCCGCGCGTCGAATTTTCTCTTCCGGTTTTCTTCCTCCCGTGCGCGGTCCAGGTTAAAACGAAGAGCTCCGCGTGGGGGCGAACATTTTTTACCGATATACAAGCCGGCAAATTTGAAGACTGCTGAGAAATGACTTTTTCCATAACGTTGCCCCCTGGGACGCGATCTTGCGGGGTTATGCCTAGTTGTTTAAATCGAAAAATCACTTTCCAAAACCAATATATTTCGACGGTAGATCTTCTTATAAATGTTCTCTGAAAATTTCAAGGTGATCGGATAAAATTGACAGCTTCGTAGTATGTTGACGCCCGTCGGAACGCTCGGGGCGTCGTACGAAACCTTTAACGCTTTTTTTTGTCGAAAGTACGTTCCCATAGTTGGTCGACACAATATCGCAAAACCTACGGCATCGATATTTCTGCAATTTTTAGGGCTTTTTCTAGATGGCAAAATATAGTATTTTATCGAAGGATTTTATTTTCCGATGTATACTTCCGATCTGATGGACGGAAGATATCCTTTTTCGGAAAAATTAAGACTCATTTTGAACACGCGCCATTTGTTTTTAAATTCGATATTTTGGAAATTCCTTCGATTAATTATAGGCTAAACTATAATCCCAACGAAATTTGTTTGATTTTTTTATATCAGGTAAACTGGTTCAAAAGAGCATTGCTCACCGCAAAAGACGTTTTCGGCAGGTACTTCCCTGACATCGGCTGTAAATCAAATTGTAATAAAATATTTTTACACATAAAGATTACAGGCTTCTTCGGATGATACTTTTTCAAATGCCTAATTTCTGTAGAAATTCATCACGATTAAAAAAAAAACCTCACAAACGAGCTGTTTTCGACTATTACAAGTAAGCATAACCCGTTAAATTAGTTTCGGCAGGTTCAGAAAAATCTTCGTAATTTTATAGTAGCCATTGTAGCGCGCAAAGTGTACGCACGAACGTTTTTGAAACATTTCATTCGAAAAAGATGAAAAAGAACGAAATATATGTTGTGCAAGGAGTTTCGCGCGGGTTTTTGCTTGCTCGTACGAGCTGTCGCGATTTGGGGGAAACCGCGCGCGTTCGCCACGCGAGACGATACGACGACGGTGGCGTTAGTGTAGCGCGATAGCGGTGGTGGGGGTACGCTGGAGGGCACGCCGGGCAGGGATTTGCGTGTGCGTCGACTCCACTCTCAAGAATGACGTAAACCTCCAACAATGAAGCGTGATGTCACACACGGTGAAGTTCACACCGAAAGGCATACATGCTCACACGGCTCGCGGACAGCTTTTCTCTCTTCCTATAACTTGGCGCGCACAACGCGATACGGCATTATGGGCGTACGGAATCGCGACGGCCCGACACGCGGCAACTCTCGCGGTAGCCCTGCGCGCGTATATGTGGGAGAAAAAGCAATGCTCCGCGAAACGTCGAACCACCGCGCTCTTGATCAAATATGGTATCGCAGTTCGAACGCGAAATATCCTTCGAACCTATCGACCACTAATTCTACACACACACACACACACACACACACACCAGGCACATGTTCTGACGAAAGAAAAAGACGCTCGTGCGAAATGTCGCTAGGTCGATTCTCCCACCCCCCCCCTCCAAGGATTTTCACGCAAATGCACATTTCCCCGCGCGTCTCGAAAAAACACATTTATATTTTGAGATTTTTCAGAGCGCGCCGACCCACGAGGAATATCGAAGATTTTTCACCCCTCTCCCATCCCATGGCACGTCCAGAAATGTATACGTAAGAAAAATAAACAACGCCTTCCTCGCTACATTCTTGTCGCTTTTACAAGCGCGAATCTCTTCAGCTGTCATTTTTGGCATTCGGTAACGTTGTTCCGATTTATTGTGTCCTCACTCTCTATCTCAGACATATATAGATAAACGTCCTGTGATGAGATGCTATTTTACGCGATTTATACGCCGCGTGGGCGAGCATTTTGAAGAGAACCCGAAGGATTTGATATGTTGATTTTTAGAAAAATCGCCGCAGTCTAAAGTGAAAACATTGATCTTCGGTGAAAAAACGCTTCATTTTCGTTGTTAAAAAAATTATGCACCGAAAAAAACATTCCTCCGACCAAGCAGCACTTTTTATGTGTAAAGGGAGCTTGTAAAATTTTAAGTTGATCGCTACAGTGATTTTTGAGACATCGCGGTCACCGATCACGAAAAAGTCATGTTGAAAAAAAAACGCGATTAAAATTCGCCGGTTAGCGGAACCTACCTTTAAACGGCCTACACCCTAAATTTTGAACGAATCGACGACATTTTGAAAGAATATTTTCGGAAAGTTTTATTCTGAGAATCCGCAGAAACCAAAAAAACGATATTCTCGAAAATTAGTTAAGTCACGTTAACTAATCATAATTAAATTTCGAAATAAAATTCGAAAGTATTAATTTCGAAAAAAAATTAATTCCGAACAATGACTCGAATAAATTAAGATACGTAAAATTAAATTTCGAAAAACTTAACATTCGAAAGAAGCCCTTGAAAATGCAGCTCGCCGACCCCGCACTCTCGCGTCAAATATTTACAGCCCGAGATGTGCCTGTATACATAATACATACATCTTGTTGATAACGATGCAATGTTGTAAAGAAATATTTCAACACTTTCAGTACGAACGTAATCTGCTTTTCCGACGAAATTTTTTTTATCATCAGCGCGCGAGTGTAAAAATTCGACAACTGATTTTGTACGATGGTAAGTCTGAACGCAATAATTCCCAAAGGTGCCGGGTCTCGGACTTTTACTTATCGTCACGCTGCTACGTGAATTGTTTTTTTTTCTTTTGTTGATTCTCCACTGGCACCTTTCCGTACGATCAAAGAATCAAGCATAGCGGGATTTGTTCCCCCCAACTTTGAGGGACACCGTGTGCCAGTTGTAAAGAGAAAAAAGCAAGAAAAAAAAGGTGACGAGAGAGGTTCGGGCCGTTCGTTCGAGGAACAAAGAACGAAAACAACTAGACGCTGTGCGAATTGCGTCGTCATCACCGAACATTCGTTATACTTGTACGTTCTCTATACAAGCCCAGCAACAATCTATATCATGCCGAAAGAAAACAAAAACTTCGAAATAACACTGAAGCGCTTGCCGCAGTATTCGCCATGGGCAAACTTTTTATTAGTTCGCGTTGCAGGACTCCTCGAACTCGATAAGAATACAGTCCCAGGCTCGGTCATCGGAATTTGAAAATCTCAACGACCCTAGGTGGGTCAAAAAATTGCATATTCCAAAAATATATTCATTCGATAGCCTTAGTGAATATAGCCTTTCGGCCAATTCCCTGAAAATGCCATCGAAGCATTCCTAAAATTGAACGAGCTACAGCGTCTGACCACTCGATGGACTGTTTCCATATTTACAGGAGCTACGACGGGTAACATTTGGAGGTCGCTGCGAATCTCACGTTTTAAAAATCGTTTTTCATTTTTCAATAGTTACGTTAAAATGACGACTTTTTTCAACGATTTTGTATGCTTGAGTCTCAATTCGTCGCCACGTCAAGAAAAATGATTTAAAAAAATTGACGATCTTCAACGAATCGAATTCATTGTTAACTCGAATAACCCGTTTGTTTTTTAGATTTCAGATGGACCGTTTAAGCTGAACAGTGTCCACCGCGAAACGTCGCGAAAAAAAGGGTCATCATCTGCCGCGGGCCATGTATTTGCAGTTTTTCTGTATTTTTTTTAACGGCTCGCACCATACGTACCTTTGTGTTGAATAAAAAGCTTTTCTTTTTACACGAACCGTTTCCCAGAAAAACAATCGGAATTTTTTCGAGCCTCTGGATAGATGTAGCCTATCAGGTGAACGTCCGAGCTGTACACCGAGGTAGCAATTTCCGTACAGTTGTCCAAAAGTTGTTCAAACCCGTTTGCAAGTTATCCATACATTATCATGTGTCCAACAGTTGGCTTTTTGGATAGTTGTCAACCCGAATGTAGTCTCCGAACGGACATTTGGTACACTTTGAACCGACTTTTGGATAACTTGTTGAATATTGCTACTTGGGCTCTTTCAATCAATCTTCAGTAGCATAAAATGTCCAAGCTTCGCATTAAAATTATTCGAACGAAGATGTCAATTTTCGTGAAGCTTTTGAATCGATAGCCGATCCGTGCGTATATCTTTTGTCGGCCTCTATCGTTGTAGTTGTGACCGTGTGTTCGATCGGCTTACACACCCGTGTGTAATAACCGTATACACAATGATCGCTCGAAATGAGCTCCGTCAAGAAAGTGGGCAGCTGTATACGTAGCACGTGTAGTTGTATCGGTGGTTGCGTTGCCTCATTCTCTCCGTTAACATCCAGTTTCCTATTTCTATATTAGGAAGCACAAGCAGTCGATATATTTTGTCATAGAAAATCAGAATGTTTAATTGGTCGAACCGGCCTTTCGAATTGCGCCTACGAAGTTTTAACCGCACGCCGTATAATGTATGCCGTGTGTTTGCGTGTACGTGCGTGCATGTGTGTGTGTTTATGTGTGTGGGTGCGTGCGTGCGCGCGTGTGTCTTATCCTACGAAAAAAGGTAAATGCTTTATTACGTTTCTGTGTTCGATAGCTTAACCTAAAAATACATGGTCCCTGTCTATAGAATTCTTCGGAAAGCACGAACAAACAAAAAAAACCAAATTAACAACAGTTTCGTGTGCGATGTACAAATACTTTTTTTACAAACTGCATATAGGGTAACGATTTAAATGTGGTCATGGGTTTTTTTAAGGTTCTGACGTGGAGATTGCGAAGATTTTTAGAAAAGTGATCAATTTACTCGCGCGCGTGTATACATATATATATTGTAGCGCGTTACTGCTATCCCTACTTTATCGACATAATCGGATACAAACGAACCCAAATCAAACGCTACGGAAACCCGGGCAAGCTTAACACACACATATCCAAGGCGAGCTTGTTTGGTGTACTAGGATTTAGTTGCGTTCGGGTTTGTTTCAGCTTGTTTAGGTTTAGTTCGGTTTGTTTGGGTTCTGTAGGATTCCTTTGGGCTCGATTGTGTTTGTTTGGATTTTGTGGGTTTTGTTTGGAATTGTTCGAGCTTAGTTGTGTTTGATGGATTTTTTTAGGGTTTGTTTGGGTTTCGTTGGTATCCGATCATGTCGATAAAGTAGCGACGGCAGTAGCGCGCTATGATACATATAGATATACACGCGCGTTAATTTGTCCATTTTCTAAATTCGATATTTCGAAAATTATTGCGATGCGCCAAATGTCCTTTTAGGCAAAGACTTATATTGTCAGCTGAATCGGAGGTCACAGGTATAGTCGGAAATTTATCCAAAAGATGTAACGTAATCTTCTAATGAGTAGTATTGGCCAGGAAAAAGCATTCTGAAAAACAAAATCAACATTCCATTTTGTGTTCCGCAGAACGAAGATCATTAAATTCAATTTTTTTTTCATGGAATTTAATTCCACTTCTCAACTTTGAAGTGCATCTTTGATATTTCTTTTCTCGATGACGGGATCCGCGAAATACGTTTTTCACTGATGCTTCGTATTCCGATTTCAATTAGCTTCATTCTACCGCACTTAAAAGTGAATTTTCGTCTGTTTCCAATATGTCAATTTTTTTCGTGCAAATACTGTTCGTTAAAAAAATACGCTGTATTTTTATTCGAAAAGGACTTGAAACACTATTGAACATCGTATTTTTCCAAGACGCAAAATTTCCGCGCCTTTTTGAAAACTTAAAACACATGGCTACCTCATAATGATCACCCTGTATGTGTATGTGTGTTTGCAGAGCCGCGACCTTGAAACTACATATGCCAAACCGAACGAAAGATTTTTACTACGCGCTACTACGATTATCCGTACACATACACACGCACAAGTATGTGTGCACCCACAGCTGAGTTTTATATGTACCTGTCACACTGCCACATCGAGTGATGTATACATTTTAAGTTCGTACGATTTCCATTCGCAGCTAGACCTTGAAATATAAAACGCGGTGATGACAAGTACTTTGGCCCGTTCGTTGTTCACACGCGCGAGCAAAGCTGTTTTTCCCTAGTATACCCTTATCGAAGAAACAACTGCAGAGGTCCATAGCGCCCCACGTGTGCACGGATGAAAGTACGAAGTAACGACGAGAAAGTAAACGCAATTTCGCTCGATAGATTGCGCTGCATATACAGTAGAGAAACCTACTCGGCTTTGGAGTGTATCTACAATTTTTTGTTAACTTTTCTAAATCTGCAACTTTTAACATGGAATTCAAAAAACCAACATTTTTGCGATCTATTCAAGATTATGAAGCAGTACAACGGAATGTTACGAAAAACTCCATAAAGCGAAGGAAACGAATTATTAATTTTTTTATTCTACAATACAAAACGGCGGCACGCCGTCTATACGAGGCGATCTTTTTCGCTGATGCCCTCGACGGTGAGATTTTTGCGAAATATTGAGAAACTCTTTTGGCTATTTACGTTTTTGTAAAGATTTTTTTTTTCTGTGCCGACAATGCGTTATTTATTCGAGATGTTATTAAGATGATATTCAGAAGAAAAAAATCTTCAAAAACTTTCATGCTCACTTTTCGGTATACTTTGCGAAACCTTTGCGTCACTTTTTTGCATTCTATCGGCTCTACAGACGCCGTATCAGTATTTTTCTCAAAACACCATTATTTTTGGAAAAAAACAATATTGCACTCTGTAAATATGGTGGGGAGAGCGCTCTCGTCGTTTGCATCAAAGACTGTAAGTACTCGCGAAGTAAAACATTCTCCCGCGACTTTTACCGACCGAGCGCGTGACAGGCGTTAGATTTCCATCCGGCCGTGGAGATGTCGCTCTGGCATTTCGCCCGCAGTTGCTCCTAAGTCTAAACACCGGGTGCGCTGAATGTTCCGCTGCTCGCATATCCTGGCACATAGCGACACATAATTATAATCGTCGAAAACGTCGAAACATTGTTGTGTCTGGTGGAATGTACAGTAAAGTTGCGATTTGACACTCGCGCGGAAGAGAAAAGCTCCGTGGATTCTTCGGGTGTTAATGGACGTTCTCGCGTTCCCGAGGACAATCGAAGACACGATGGAGCCGCAAAACGACGAAGCCAATTCCAGATCTTTGCCGCCTCTGGTCGAAGGTAAAGTTCACGGTTACCTGAGACTCGTTATTGACGAGGTCGTGTGGTCAAGACGGAGCCCTGGGAATGTTAGTGTTCTTTCTTCTTGGTGGGGCGAACTCGACAGTGCTCAGTTCAGGTAATTGTTTTATCAACGACATTAATAATCATAATAATAATGTTAATAGTAATTTAAAAAACCAAACAATAATAACCAATAAAAAATCATTGAAACGTTAATCATAATAATAGCCTTAAAAAAATTATCAGCAACGAAAAAAATAATAGCAATAAAAAAAATGTATTAACAATAGTATTATCAATGTTCTGTATTTCCAAATATACCCTTGCAAGTTTTTCCACAGTCCCTCCCTCTGTAAGTTCATACCCTTTTACGCGTTTTCTCCCTTTTTCGTCAACATGCATCTTTCATCCTTTATTGCTGTATGCTCCTTTCTTACCATGCTTCCGAAGGTTCTCGCAAACTAGCTCAATTCTTTGATCGGTTGCCCTTTCATTTCTTTATTGATTTTTCCTTTTGGTGCCTCTCCCTTGTAGCTTCTTCGCTACTTTTCCAAACCATCTACCTCTTCCTTATTCATTTTTTCTCTGATTATTCCAAATTCAAGTATGTGCTCCAAACTTATGTATTTCTTCCTACAACACCGGAATAAAGTATCCGCGTATCCCTTTTTTACCTCCTTTTCCTACATTTTTGCATCTGAACCCAGCCCATGTTTGTTTATTTCTTTCCTCTATGTTCTTTTTTACCCGGTACTTTTCCATTTCTATATATTGTTCTCGATTTTTGTACTCCCTACAATATGTGGAATTTTCAATTTTATTCTACCCTTGTATTTCCTGGTCAGGTTTTATTCGTATAGCTTTTTCGATTATTTTTCTTACTTCCCCTGTATCTTTGTCTCTTACCCTTTACCATATTGCTCCCGCTCCTATCTCCTTCGTGCGTCCCTTTATTCCCAGTTCTCATTCGGATGGTTTTGCATTTAATATCGCTCTGCCTTCTCTTTTCAAACACTCATCCAGCCACCTATCTTCCAGCTTTTTCATTATCTACATAGATAGTTCGCGGCTATTTCCCATACTTCTATTGTCATGCCCCTTATTCTCGCCTCCATTCTCCATTTGTAGCTAAGTGTATTGTCATTTATACCCATTGGCACTTTAACATTTTTTCCATGTAATTTTTCTATTTGTTCCCTCTTCTTCCACCCGTTTCCCGTCTCCACTGTGTACAACATCCCACTCTGCGATTACCTGCATAAGGCATAGTTTCCTTTTTAGACTACCTATTTGTATTCTTTCGCATATGCCCCATACCGTTTTGATCCCTTTTCGAATTTTTTCGGCCACTGAATCTAGAATAATTGAAAAATAACTTCTCTGTATACGAAAAAAATGTTGTTTTTTTTATGAAGACAAAATATATCGGTTTTCCTGAATTTACAGACCCGCGGACATCAAGAGTGGCGAGTCTCGTGCCGAGAGGGACATCACCGAGACATATACGATCAGAACGAATTTGGAACTGTTTCAAGAATACCTGAAGAATTGCGAGACGGTGGAGCTCGTGGTGATATCTGAAAAAAATCATCAAGTCGTGGGCACAGCTCGAGTAGCCGAGCTCTCGAATCTATTCAACGGAAAACCCTATTCTCAATACGTTCCTATTCTCAACGACAACGGCAGTAGAACGGGCGATCTTCACGTTACGATGAAGCTCTCGATTATCCAAAGGAATCCGAAAAGCCCGACGAAAAAGTTGACGAACAAAGACTCGTCGAAACGTGCGCCTTCCGTCAGTAGTCCTGGTCGTTTGGGCGGCGAAACGTTCGCATCTTTCCCGTACGAGAATGACGTTGCAGTGGCGATAAAGAATGCCAAGCAAAGCGAGAATATCTACAGGTCTATATTGAAAGAGCGTCGTTTGGATCTGGCGAATTCGGAGCTGAAATCGTTCACAGGCGTCAATGACAAGCTCGTAGCTCAAGTAGTCGCGAGAGCGCAGAGATTGCGAAGAGCGATACTCAAAGAAGCCAGAGACGAGGATCCCCTTGCCCTCAGCGAAGGATCCTCAACCATCGAGTCTTTTTGCAGCGAACGTATGGTCAACGACGAGGCCAATCTCTACGAATACTTTCTCGGTGAAAAGATGTCGCACAGGGAGGAGAAGAAGGCGCTGGATGTCCTTAGAGCGACGTCGCCCACTCCGAGTCTCATCGATCTCGCTGCCGAAACCATAAGATCTTGTAGAAACGAGAAAAACCCACCGACCCGCACGGAGACGAAAATTCCGTTGGACAACGTTGGAAAAGCTGTCGACGATGTTTCACAACCGGACGAGAGCTCGAGGATGCGACCGAGAGAAACTCTACCCGTGGATCACGTTGACAGTCTGAGAATCGCCGTCGAATCTTTGACCTTGAGCCCCGCGGGCTTCAGAAGGGTACGTTCCTCTTGCTTGTCGCGAGGTGACGGTATTCCGCTGTCGGTCACGTACTTCGTACAGTACGACGCGACTTTCGGTAATACAAAAAAATTCAACAGAAAAATCATCAACGAGAGCAAACCCGTGAAATTGTGCTCGAAGAAGCAAGTCGGACAAGTGATATACTTCAACCACGAGGCCGTTTACGATCTACCCAAGACTTATCTGAACACCGACATACCGTTGAAATTCAAGATCTTCAATCGACACTTGAACCAACGTACGCCAACGGAACTGGGTATTGGCTCGATGTACGTCGCGGACGCGTTGCGTGCGCGCTCATTGAGCTCGACTCAACGCCTCGCAATCGTCAACAAGGGCATCAAAATCGGCGAATTGAAAGTAACCGTGGAACTTGGTTGCGACAAGATACACTTTGGCAAACAATTCGTGGAGGCGGTCACATCGGCCAAGGAAAATATACCTGTACTCGAGGTTCGTCGATGAAATATTTCCTGATAATGAACAATTGTTGAAATTGCGATAAACGTGAATTTGAGATTTTCTTTCATAGTAATTTTCCAGTTCGTTTCATACGATTTTTTTAGACCAACCCTGGGTAGGTCGAAAACACCCGATAATTGTGAACTCAATGCGCAGGTTTCGTCCGTTTCGAGTCTGGAGAGTCCGCGATACAGAACAGCGACAGGCAGTGAGTCCAAGGAAAACACGAAAGCCCCATCATCCGCGGGCAACAAACGAGAAAGCTCCTGGAGTTTCAACAACGTCGATAGAACAGGGCGACAAGAGACGAGCCAACGAAGGGATCCGCGAGACGGGGAGAAAGGCGTGGAGCAAGAGGAGCCGCGGCGCGAGCACGACGACACGGTGTTGCTATACGGTTTGATCTACGTAGCCCAGGGGAAGGATTTGTCGTCCTTCGATACTTATCTGATATGCAGAGGCTTCTGGCGGGAAGATCGAGCGATCAGTCGAATCTGCGGTGAAACGAACAATCCGTTTTATAATTTTCATCAACTCGTAACGTTGGTCCACGGTCAAGATCTGCTCGAACGTACGAGAAACAATTGCATCGTTGTAGAAGTATATTCGCGACAGGCAAACGGCGCTGACGAGCTTCTCGGTATATCGAAATTGTCGTTACATCCTCTGTACGTGGCTTACAGAGATCCACAAGTGTTGCCTCACTTGTTGGCCTCCAAGTATCCGGTAATAAGCGTCGACGAGTGGGTCTCGGTGAGCCATCCCCTTGCCGCTCGTCCTTGCGGACAGCTTCACGCTCTCGTAGCTCTTGGAACGGCCGATCAAATCGCCCTGCTGGAAATGACTCGGGGCCTACGAGATTCCGGGGCTCCTTGTCGCAGCGTCGGACATCCGTCGAGAACTCACGACGAGTTTCCACGCCCAACGAGCGAGACTGTTGCGAGCGTGAGATTTTTGCGGGATCACGAAGGTCCGTTGATTCACGAGAGACCGAGCCACCACGAGTACGAGAGCTATCAATCGAATCTCGAAAATGTGGAAGAACGTAGTTTGAAGAGTGCGTCTTGCCAGACGGAAATAACGACCGTCAAGTGTTTCAAGCGAAGCAACGATGTCGAGGACGAATTGACGAGCGAAAATCCGCAGAGCCGAGTGCTAAACGTGATCGTCGATCGATTGGCTCAAGCTCTGAACGCGCCAAAATCCTGTAACGATCAAGCCGCGCAAACGGAAATCGATTGCCCTGTGAGAAATTCCCGCGAGCCTGCTACCAAGATGCACGACATCGAGCCCCTCAATCTCAATCCATCTACGAACGTAAGCTTTTCCGGCGACAGCGGCAGCGACGCCGACAGTCAGAGAGGTCATTATTTCCCACCCAGGGAAATTTACCGAAGCGTCGGAGTGGGCGCTGAATTCGACGATCCGGCGAATCCCGGACCTAGCACGAGTTACGCCAATACAAATACGATCGCGATCTCCAATGGTTTCAATACCGCGCAATCGACCCAATCGAATCTGTGCCAACGCAAAAACGAAAGTCCCAATCCTGGATTCAATCATGAAATTACCCACGCGATTTCCTCGCTGGGATTGCCAAATTCGGCGCCGAACGAAGCTTTGGATTCTGGAAGATCGGACAACGAGAATTTCTCGTTTCGGGCTGTTGTCGAGATCGAGTGCGCTCTCCATTTGCCGAGAGTCGAGAAAATCGACGAGACCGTGGAGCCTTGTACTTACGTGACCTTCCAAAGAGCACGAAGTCCCAACGAGACACAATACGGATGCTACATCATGACTCATCTGTTTCCCTTCAGTTGTAGCCCAAAATGGGACTGGCGATGCGATACCAGACTCTCCAGTGATTTACTTGAAAACGTAAGGAATTTATGCAACGCAACTTGGTCTTTTGATGCATATCCATTATTTTCTCGTTATGAAAGTGGAATTATATCGAGAAGAAGGAAGAGCGGTAAACGAGAACGAAAAATTAAGAGGATTATTCACCTTTGCCATTCGAACGATGTACAGGATCGAAAGCCTGCCAACTAGATATTTTTATTTCGTTTCGTACGCGGCTTCGTGCGCCGATAAAAGTTCGTCAATTGAGCTTTTTCTTTTACGAACCCGAATATTTAACAATTAACTGATCGTTATCTATAACCAAGTAAAAATACACTCCACTATACTCGTTAAATTTCAAGTCACGTTGCCGAACTTTCAACGAAAAATGACGTGTCTAAAAATCGTCACGTTTGTATTGTTGTGATTATAATAACTGATTGTGACTATCTTCTACTCAGCGCCACTGTCATTTACCTTCGCCAAAGGAATAGCTTAAATGAAATGAAGCAGTCGTTTCGTGTGCATACATTCATAAGTTAACAAATTTCCAGCGATCTGGCGAAATAATTACAACTTCCTTTTTCCAGGAGGAGAAGAGATTGATATTGAAAGTCTGGCGCCTGGTAAATCCCGAGACGAGCATGGAAATTAATTTAGAGCGAGATATCGTGATCGGTTTTGCGGCAATCGACGTGTCCGTTCTGACAGTTGGCTTTCCCGTTGTTTCCGGATGGTTTCATGTCATGGACTTCACGGGAAAATGCAATGGACAAATCAAGGTTGTTACAATAAATTTTGTTCACGTGTGTCATTGAGTCGCGAAGAATTGTAGCTCATTAAAATGCGTTCTTTGAAAAATGAGCAGGTGAGCGTAACTCCGTTGGACAACATCGCCGCGTTTGGCAAGATTCCTTGTCAGTCGACGACATCAAGGCCGGCACTTCCGGATTTTGAATATTCGCGATTGTCGTCGCCGTATAATGCCGATGTGCAAAACAGCGGACAGCTTCTGAACTCGGGATGCGGCAATGTCGAAGAAGACGCAACTAGCCGCGGTCAAGTGGAGCACGAACCGGTATTGGACATAGGCCTCAATCTTGGCGACGCTTCGATGTCTTTCCTTTCGTTATCCCTGAAGTAAGTTCTCGACGTGCCAACCGAATGAAAATGAAGAAGCCTGTGCTCACACGTGGTTCATGTTCTTCTCGTTTACAGGCAAAAACTAACGGAACTCGACGAGATAAAAAAGCGTTTGCAGACGCGACTGCAAGACGTTACGAACACGGCATTCGAGGATGATTTCGAAAACGACTTCGATCCACCGATCGTCGACGACGAAGACCCGAACAACGGAAACAGCGACGAGATCTCGAGGAACGTTCTTCGCGGTATGCAAAACTGGCGGCCACCTGGGGAACGAGCCGCCGACTCGACTGGAGTTGACCAGGCCACGATGACGAACGGCAATCGAGGGCGCGCCCTGGATGGTTTCGAGGCATTGCGCGCCACGAGTAACAGCAACAGCGAGAGCTTCGAAGCTAATTATACGGATACCGGATACTCGACCGGTTCGAACATTCGATCGGGTCGACATTTTACGAACGGCAATCGTTATCCCAAGAACGACGACAATCGTTTTCGTTCGTTGCACTCTTCGAGCGAGGAGAACATGCCAAACGGCTACGATTGTTCCGCGATGTACGGCAACGGTGCGAATTTGACCAACGGCCGCTGCGCCAATCAAGGCGTCACAACACAAACCAGAACGGACGCTCAAAACGTGCGAAATTATCCAAGTGTCGAGACGGACGTGCTGGATTATCGAGGCTCGAGCGAGACGATCCCGCGAAACGTCGGTAGGGACGGTCGTTCGTGCGACGCGAACGAGGAACATCCGATTCGAGGCACGAGAATGCACATAAGTCACTTGTTGGACAAATTGACGACCCAATTGACGGCTGTACCACCGCCAACCACGAATTCGCCGACGAATAAACGCAATATAATGGACCTCATAACGAGCCTTCGACGTAACAACAATAATTTCACAAACGAGACGAAATGCAATCGCGAGGTTAACGTGAGAACCGTGCCCACTCAGACGGAAATTAATAACGCTCGTGAACAACCGTTGACCCAAATGTCCAATAATTCTACCGAGACCCGTGAAAATGTCATTGCCAACGAGAGAAATCGGCCCGCCGACGATACGCCCTCCTCCGGGAAAACGGAGGGAAGAAATTGCAAGGTATCGAGCGCCGTGAGACAAGAATTGGCCGCGGACGAAGCCAACGAGGCTCTGGACTGTGACGAATTGTCGACGCACCTCATGACCACGAACGTTCGCCATATGGATCTTCGGAACATGATCAATCCTTTGCTCTATCAGCACGTGATCCCCGACGTTCGTACATCCGTGAACGGTGTAACGACGAATAATTCTCAAAGCGTCGCGCCGAACAACGCGAGAACAACGGAGGTCGAGGCCATCGAGCGTTTGGACACGAGATACACGGAAAATTTCAATACCGCTATCAACAACGGTCTCAGCCGACTGAGGAATCTCATGGAAACCGAAGGTACGTCGAGGTGTGCTACATCCACCGCGGGAGCCTCGGCAAACGATGAAATATTTCGTATGACCCCGTCGGGTATTTCCGACAATATCGACGGCAATATCGACGTTACGGTCGTTCACAAGCCTTGCAACGACGATCTAATGGCGAGTAACAGCGTCGATTCTACCACAACAATTTCGATGGCCGGCAATGATTCCCAAAATGCCACGGACAATGATGACAACAGCTCTCTGATATCGACGGAAACTTCCGTTTCCGGTGTCGCGAGACAAGCTCCGGATGGTGGTAATCCCGTCGAGGAATCTGGCGCATCTGCCATCTCAAAAACGCAGGTAGATTCACGAGATTCCTCATCGACGAGCTGAAGTGGAGGATATTTGAGAACAAAAAAAACAGAGAAGAAACTCGTCACCGCTACTTTTAACTATTGTGCGAGTATTTCTCCCAGTCTGACGCAATCTTTCCCCGAAGACTTCTACCGAACTAGTGAATGGTTAATTAACGAAAGAAACCGCAGTTAAACGCCATATACTCGAGACGAAAAAAGAATCATTCGTTTCAGCTAGAAAGCGACTTCGAAAGTTCGTCTCCGTTGTGTAAATCAAGAGATTATGCGTTTAATCCAAATAAGTCGAGATGTCATTCATACTTTCATTTCGGTCAATACGATGAACGAGGCATGCCGTTTTTTTAGACTCTCGCTGCGCATTTTAATATAACATTACGTCACGCCGGAGGAAACTTTTTCGTTAAGATTGACATTTCCGAAACGAGCTTTGAATCGTCTCTCGATATCGTTTAAAATCAGCTACGTCCGGAATAGATAAGTAATTGTGAGCGGCAGAAGAAAAGAAGTCGATACGAGCATGAAAAAATTATGATCAACGTTCGTACGTAATTGCTCGAAGCAAAAGATGCTTTTCCGGACACAAGCTCGAGCTTCGAGTCCAGCCTCGAGAAATAAATACTTGATCATTGCAAGGGTTTTACTTCTCTATTGATCGACTGAATTATTGCGTATTCGTAATTCTCGAACCGTCTTGAAATACCGAAAAGCATTAGAATCATTCGTAAAAAAATGATCACTTATTTGATAAATTAAATAATTTCTACATATACATGAAAAAAAATCTTATATATAAATATACATATATAAATAGTCGTTACATTGTTCGAGATATTTAACTGGACAAAGTAACAATAGGCTGAATATTTTTATATGATTGTTCTGTAAATATGCGTTATAATTTTTTTTATACTAGCGCCGAATAGATTGATTTTGTTCACTGTAGTACCGTTGATCAGCAACAATAAAAAAAAAGATTTCATTAAATACTGTATAGTTTAATTTAACGATGACATTTTTATTAAGACTATCTCTCTTTCAACGTTAATAAACTATAAATTCTCAACAGAGTTACAGGAAATACGATGAACACATTCTTCGATGGTGCCAATTTGTTTTCGTTTTCTTCTTGTGGCTGCGAGGTTCGAGGCCATTTGGGGACACGAATTGGCAACTTCCTATCCTTCCACCCAACATTAATTAAGCTGTCTAATTTATCACCGCTCTATTTAGATGCCAGAAAGAGAATTGTCCATCCATTTCTTTTTCTTTCACGAACGAGGAGAGGTAAATTTGTCGAGATAGTTTTTTTTTCTTTCAAGTAATAATGCCTCTGTGTTCGGGAAACGCTGATCTCAGTGAAGAACACTGAAATGATTGGTAGTGCTTCCGTTCTGTTCGCATTAGTCTTTGAAATATGCACAAAGATAAGCCTCTCGTCTTGTCCATTTTTCGATCTCGCCTGGATGCATCAGCCAAATTTTTGCATCTGTACCATCGTGCATATGTATCTCCGAGCAATCACGCAATTTCTGTAACAGGGTAAATCGAGTCGATCGTGATGAGAGACCTTTCGGTTACTCGTTCCTCCAAATTAAAGTACATTTTTTTTGCCACCATTTTTTATTTATAAGATCTTATATATGAGAGGATTCAGATTTAATATTTTGAACTTTCGAATTGTTTAGTTACATTTTACTTCGTACAGAATGTAAAATTGAAAAGTGTTTCAATGTGAAGTTTTATAATTTTATAAAATTGATTTATCAAGGTGGGACACCACCGTGAGGAGTGAAGGATCGATTTTTTTGCATTTTCTCGAAGTATACATATTCAAATATGTCTGTATAATTTTCTGTGGACGATTTAGTGAGAGCAGATAGCGCAACGATTTACCTAACTAAAAATTTCAATCGCGTTTTTCACGAAACGACCTTTCTCAACCGGATCAAAATCATCTAGCTATAATTATTCGATTTTCAATGAAAAAAAATTCCGTCATTGTAGTAGTAGAATTTAGTATTTTTTAAGCTCCCGAAAATAAGTAAAAATTTCGGCAAAATTACACTTTTTTCGGGCACCTGCCATTTTATGGATTTTCTTTTTCCGAGAAACGGTTACGTACAACCAGAACTACGTTTGTATACACTTAACAAAAAAAATTAAAGGAGCAGAAAAAATTCGGAATTTTTTTAGTGATTTTTTAAAGGCTGTAACTTTGTGAAAAATGGTCGTATCGGGGAAAAAAAAACATTTTCAAGTTTGAATCACTAGTTGAAGAATCTCGCGGAGATTTTTTTTTAAGTATCAGGCTCGACGCTGCCATGAGCGATAGCGCGAGGCAAAGATGTTTGACATTTGTTTTTTCAAAATCGTCCATAGCCTGAAAGAAAAATTCCCTGGCTGAATTAATACTGAGGTATTTTAGTCTCATTCTTTAGCTTTAGTTCGGTACTTTTTGCTCGCCGTACGACCGTTCGTCGCTGACGATGAGATAGCGCCGATTGAATGAAAAGTTAGCTTTTTTCTTTGATCATCGATATCTCATGATGATCATACAGCGAATGGAAGGAAAAAAATGATTTTTTTTTGGAAAATCCACCACACCTTAACAAATATTGCGAGAATGACCAACGTTTCCAGGTTTTTTATAATAGCTCAGAACATGCCCGAAGATCCTGTGCATTTTTAAATCGATCGGTTAAATCGTTTTTTAACCTGAATCGTCAGTTTTATCAAAAATTAAAGGAGCACTTTTACGGCTCCTTAAACGTCAATTGATGATTATTAAGATGAAAAAAATATTCGTTACTTTTCTCACAATTTTACATTAATTGCTCATCAAAGCGCGAAAAAAAAATTCGAACGATTGGATAGAAAAAAAATCGGAAAAATTAGAGCGTTCTTTTTAACAGAAAAATGCGTTGTTTGGAAAAAAAACTGTTTTGTTTCATGACAAAATTTGATAGTTAATAAAAACTGCTTATTTTAAATGCTTAAGAGTCTTTGAAAAATTGATTGAAAAGTCGTATAGCGACGCGTGTAAAAAGGTGTATGAAGATTCGCTTGGGGGTATCAACTTAATTTAATGCAATTAATTTTAACTCGATAATTTATGGAATATAAATCAAAAAATCGCACCAAGACTGAACAGATAATGATTTCATAAATTTGATTACACATTTTCAAATAAACAAAAATCAAAATTTTGATTATTTTTTGTTCGTTGACATTTGATAAATAGTCAATGAGACATTGTAAGAAAAATAACGGAAATATTTTTTTTCAAAATTTTGATATCTTTTTTTTGAAAAATAGAACTTTTTTTCTCCAGAATTGATGAGTAGTTAATGAAAAAATTTGAGAAAAATAACGAGTTATTTTTCCATCTTAATCATCATTAATTGACGTTAAGGGATGATATAAAATGGACATTCATTGAGGTAAGAAAAACCTGGAAATATTGGTCATTTTTGCAAAATTTGCTAAGTTGTGGTGGATTTTCCAAAACGGAAGAAAAAGTCATTTTTTTGTACTTTTTCAAATCAATATTGAGCTTTCAAAAATGCTTTAAAATACCTAAGGGACCTTCCGGAGGATTGTTTTAAGTTTCCGAAACCCATTTTGCGTTCGCTGTACGATCGTTAGTTCATGAAATATCGATGATCAAAGAAAAAAGCTGACTTTTCATTCAAGCGGCGATATCTCAGCGACAATTGGTCGTACAGAGAGAAAAAAATACCAAATCGAAGCTAAAGTATCAGACTAGAAGACCCCAGCATTAATTCAGCCAGGAATTTTTTCTTTGAGTCTATGGACGATTTTGAAAATAAAAAGATCGTAATTCTTTTCCTCGCGCTATGTTTCACGACAGCGCAGAGCGTGATGCTTAAAAAATAATTTCTCCGCGAGACTCAAGTTAGAGATGTTAAGCTTCGAAAATGCTTTTTTTCCCCGATATGATGATTTTTCGCGAAATTACGGCCTTTTACTGAAAAAATGTTGAAATTTTAATCCTTTGAATTTTCTCTTTTAACTATTTTTCTGAGTGTAGATTATAAAACTTTTTTATTTTTATTTCTCAGACTAACGATTGTCAAGTTATCGACCGGGCCGTTGGACCACATTTTTTCTACAGAGGCTCTCTTATACCTTCATAACGTTGTTAATTTTTTTTAAACAAAAATTTACACGAAATGAGTTCGATGTACGGTTAATAATATAACTTTTTTTTTTAATGCCAAATAAATAATGCAGTTGACAAAAAATCGGAAAAACGACTTTTTTTTGGCCCGTCACAGTGGTGTCCTCCCTTAAGGCGGGAAACCAGTTTAACAGTACGTTTTTTTAGTGATTTTTCGTATTTTTTATACAAGGAATGAATACATAGGATTTTTCAAAGTTTGTGCATATTTTATACATATTTTCAAACAAATATTAACATTTTTTCGAAGCACTTCCTCAGAAAATATGGAACATACAGTGGCGTGCAAAAGTTTTGGACCAACCTTTTTTTCTCAGTTATTCGATAAAATATTTAATGCCTGAACCTCTCCATCGTTTCAAATATTTGAGAGAGCTATGATATGCGTAACAGCGTGGTATATTATTTTGTTTGCATAGTGTATGGTTTGTGTACAGCGTCAAACGCGTTCGGTCAGTGTGCAAAAATATTGGGCCGCTGTCTGACCTTCTCCAGCCACACGGTTTGTTTACGTTTTCTTCCGCGCTTTCTTTCGCGTTAGTTCGAAACACAAAGAACCATGAAAAAATCAGTTCTATTTCTGCCGCAATGGCGAAACACACAAAAATTGAGGTCCGCGAAGTTGTGCGAAAATCTATTTGCAAAAGGAAAGAGTTCTCGTGATATTGCAAATACTCTATTGGGAAAAGCACAGTAAACCGTATTATTGCGAAATATAAATCAACAAATTCTTCTTATAGAGGTTCTTATAGAGCGTGATTATATATTTTTAAAAACCAACTATCTCTATATAAAATTATAGGTTAAAAACTTTTTGAGCCAGAGTGTACGCAAATAGAAAAAAGGTGTTTCGTGAAAAACGCGTTTGAAAAAAAAATCACCGCAAACAAAAAATTCAACGCAGCAATGAGCTATTTATACTTCTTTGGGACCATATTTTAGAATATATTTACCGCTAATTTATGGAATTTGAAAAAAATCAACTTTTTGAGGATTATTTTAGTTTTAAGGCTTTCACGGCTCTTTATGTAATTTGAAGAGTATGTGGCTTCCGGATGGAGGCCGTGTTGAGAATCAGCGTTGTGCCGACGTTTCGCAAACGTTACAGTCTGCATCATCAGGGCTGAGAGCTCCGATACTGAAGCTCCCGTGTCTCAGGCATTCCTTATATACTTGCAGTCATCGTTCCAGATCACTGCACCAGCCAATCAGATGTTTTAATTGATCGGCCGGTCAATTAAAAAACCGGGAGGACGGTGTGCCAAATGGGATTGACGTGATATCCACCATCTCTGTTTAGATTGTCCGGATGTTTTCGGATTTCCAAGCCTTCTCGGTGTTTCCTAGAAAAATAGCTGTTTGATGGGGCCAGACTTTGGGCTTTATCGAACTGAATGGCATGACCAGTTTCCATCCAATGCTCGGCCAGGGCTGATTGTCCAATGTGGCCATATTTGATACACCGTTGATGTTCTTTGATCCGTGTACTGATCTTCCTCCCGGTTTCTCCAATGTACACTTTACCGCATGAGCAGGGTATCTTGTACACTCCTGGTGCACTTAATGGTGGTCTTTGGTCTTTTGCACTCGGAACCACTTGTGCTAGCTTCTTCTGAGGTTTGAAGATGACTCGCACGTTATGTTTCCCAAGGACCCTGCCTATGCGATCGGTTATGCCCTGAAGGTATGGAAGGGAAGTTGTTGCTATTATTTGTCCTTCATTCTCCCCTTCAGGTTCTGTTACCGTTTTCGGATCGGCTATTTTTCTTCTTAGTTGTTTGATCGTTCTTTCGATGTTGCCTGGCTTGTAGCCATTATCTCCTAAAGCTTTGCGTAGGTGTTCTAGTTCATCCTCGAGAGAGTTCGGTTCGGAGATCGCTAGAGCTCTGTAGACCAGAGAGCTTATGACCGATTGTTTTTGGGAGGGGTGGTGATGGGACGTAGCGTGGAGATATCTATCCGTGTGCGTTGGTTTCCGGTAAACTTTGTGGCCCAAAGTGCCATCGTTTTTCCGTTGAACCAGTACATCCAGAAAAGGAATTTGATTGTCCTGTTCTATCTCCATGGTGAATTGTATATTGGGGTGCTGGGAGTTGAGGAAGGTTAAGAAATGATTGAGGTTTTCTTTGCCGTGACTCCAAATGACGAAGGTGTCATCGACATATCGGAACCAGGTTGAGGGTTTGAGAGGTGCTTCTTGCAGAATTCTGTTCTCGAAATTCTCCATAAAGATGTTGGCGATGATAGGGGAAATCGGGGAACCCATGGCTGCGCCTGAAGTTTGTTCATAAAACTGGGATTGGAATTGGAAATATGTAGAGTTTAGGCAATGTTCTATGAGGGCTAGTAGGTTAGGAGCAACTTTTTGGGATTTTCTGACTATTTCTAGGGTTTCATGGGTTGGGACGTTTGTGAACAACGATACAACATCGAAACTTACTAGAATGTCTTCTGGTTGTACCTTGATGGACTGGATCTTATTCACAAATTCCCGAGAGTTTTGGATATGGGAGTTGTTGAGGCCTACGAGTTCCTGCAAGGGTTTGCAGAGAAAACGTGCCAAATGATATGTAGGGCTGCCTATGTTGCTAACGATGGGCCTTAGTGGGATGTTGTTTTTGTGTATTTTTGGCAGACCGTAGAGCCTGGGTGGTAGGGATTCCTTGGGTGTAAGGATTTTGATAAGGTTCTCCGACAAGCCAGCCTTCTTTAGAAGTGTCGTTGTTTTCTTTTCTACGCTTGATGTTGGGTCACGTGGTAGTTTCTTGTACGTGTTGGTGTCCTCGAGCAGGTTCATCATTTTCCTGCAGTAGTCCGTTTTGTCCATGATAACAGTAGCATTCCCTTTATCAGCTGGTAGTACTAAGATGTCCTTGTTTTTCTTCAAATTTTGAAGAGCAAGGTGTTCTTCCTTTGTGATGTTCTGCTGAGGGGGTTTTGCTTTGTGTAGAATATTGGTTATCCGTTGCCTGATATCGTTGCTAGTATCAGGTGGGAGACGGTAGATGGCAGTTTCCACCTGGCTGATGATTTCTCTGGTTGGAATGTCTGTCGGTGTGATGGCGAAATTGTGCCCTTTTGCGAGGACTGATGTTTCAGCTGCGGAGAGTGGGTGGTTGCTTAGGTTTTTTACTGTGTGGGTTAGGATGGGTTGTTTCGTCTGTGGGCATAGTTTCCTGAATTTCTCTATTTGATTCCTGGACCTCAGGTCTGCACAGTGGAGGGCTTGTTCGTGTGTGACCCGGTCAAGATCTTCCCACAGCTGTGGTTCCAAACAGTCAGATAGGCGTAGGTGAAGTTTAAGGAGTTTTTGGGAATTTTGGTCTAAAAGCTTTTTGGTGACAGATATTCTCTCCTTTACCAGTCTCAGCGAGGCCTGGTGGAGGATAGTCTTGGCTTGTTTTGATGGAAAGGGGTTTTTTAATTGAAAACATTTCGGTACCACTTGATGGTCGCGGCACCTTTTTAGGAATGTTAACGAGCACAGCTGGATGTGCAGAGTTTTCCTGAGTTTGGAAAAGGTGTTAACAGAACCCAAAATAGCCTCTCCGTGTAGGCGTTTTATTTTAGTTTTAAGGCTTTCACGGCTCTTTATGTAATTTGAAGAGTATGTGGCTTCCGGATGGAGGCCGTGTTGAGAATCAGCGTTGTGCCGACGTTTCGCAAACGTTACAGTCTGCATCATCAGGGCTGAGAGCTCCGATACTGAAGCTCCCGTGTCTCAGGCATTCCTTATATACTTGCAGTCATCGTTCCAGATCACTGCACCAGCCAATCAGATGTTTTAATTGATCGGCCGGTCAATTAAAAAACCGGGAGGACGGTGTGCCAAATGGGATTGACGTGATATCCACCATCTCTGTTTAGATTGTCCGGATGTTTTCGGATTTCCAAGCCTTCTCGGTGTTTCCTAGAAAAATAGCTGTTTGATGGGGCCAGACTTTGGGCTTTATCGAACTGAATGGCATGACCAGTTTCCATCCAATGCTCGGCCAGGGCTGATTGTCCAATGTGGCCATATTTGATACACCGTTGATGTTCTTTGATCCGTGTACTGATCTTCCTCCCGGTTTCTCCAATGTACACTTTACCGCATGAGCAGGGTATCTTGTACACTCCTGGTGCACTTAATGGTGGTCTTTGGTCTTTTGCACTCGGAACCACTTGTGCTAGCTTCTTCTGAGGTTTGAAGATGACTCGCACGTTATGTTTCCCAAGGACCCTGCCTATGCGATCGGTTATGCCCTGAAGGTATGGAAGGGAAGTTGTTGCTATTATTTGTCCTTCATTCTCCCCTTCAGGTTCTGTTACCGTTTTCGGATCGGCTATTTTTCTTCTTAGTTGTTTGATCGTTCTTTCGATGTTGCCTGGCTTGTAGCCATTATCTCCTAAAGCTTTGCGTAGGTGTTCTAGTTCATCCTCGAGAGAGTTCGGTTCGGAGATCGCTAGAGCTCTGTAGACCAGAGAGCTTATGACCGATTGTTTTTGGGAGGGGTGGTGGTTTTAATTGACCGGCCGATCAATTAAAACATCTGATTGGCTGGTGCAGTGATCTGGAACGATGACTGCAAGTATATAAGGAATGCCTGAGACACGGGAGCTTCAGTATCGGAGCTCTCAGCCCTGATGATGCAGACTGTAACGTTTGCGAAACGTCGGCACAACGCTGATTCTCAACACGGCCTCCATCCGGAAGCCACATACTCTTCAAATTACATAAAGAGCCGTGAAAGCCTTAAAACTAAAATAAAACGCCTACACGGAGAGGCTATTTTGGGTTCTGTTAACACCTTTTCCAAACTCAGGAAAACTCTGCACATCCAGCTGTGCTCGTTAACATTCCTAAAAAGGTGCCGCGACCATCAAGTGGTACCGAAATGTTTTCAATTAAAAAACCCCTTTCCATCAAAACAAGCCAAGACTATCCTCCACCAGGCCTCGCTGAGACTGGTAAAGGAGAGAATATCTGTCACCAAAAAGCTTTTAGACCAAAATTCCCAAAAACTCCTTAAACTTCACCTACGCCTATCTGACTGTTTGGAACCACAGCTGTGGGAAGATCTTGACCGGGTCACACACGAACAAGCCCTCCACTGTGCAGACCTGAGGTCCAGGAATCAAATAGAGAAATTCAGGAAACTATGCCCACAGACGAAACAACCCATCCTAACCCACACAGTAAAAAACCTAAGCAACCACCCACTCTCCGCAGCTGAAACATCAGTCCTCGCAAAAGGGCACAATTTCGCCATCACACCGACAGACATTCCAACCAGAGAAATCATCAGCCAGGTGGAAACTGCCATCTACCGTCTCCCACCTGATACTAGCAACGATATCAGGCAACGGATAACCAATATTCTACACAAAGCAAAACCCCCTCAGCAGAACATCACAAAGGAAGAACACCTTGCTCTTCAAAATTTGAAGAAAAACAAGGACATCTTAGTACTACCAGCTGATAAAGGGAATGCTACTGTTATCATGGACAAAACGGACTACTGCAGGAAAATGATGAACCTGCTCGAGGACACCAACACGTACAAGAAACTACCACGTGACCCAACATCAAGCGTAGAAAAGAAAACAACGACACTTCTAAAGAAGGCTGGCCTGTCGGAGAACCTTATCAAAATCCTTACACCCAAGGAATCCCTACCACCCAGGCTCTACGGTCTGCCAAAAATACACAAAAACAACATCCCACTAAGGCCCATCGTTAGCAACATAGGCAGCCCTACATATCATTTGGCACGTTTTCTCTGCAAACCCTTGCAGGAACTCGTAGGCCTCAACAACTCCCATATCCAAAACTCTCGGGAATTTGTGAATAAGATCCAGTCCATCAAGGTACAACCAGAAGACATTCTAGTAAGTTTCGATGTTGTATCGTTGTTCACAAACGTCCCAACCCATGAAACCCTAGAAATAGTCAGAAAATCCCAAAAAGTTGCTCCTAACCTACTAGCCCTCATAGAACATTGCCTAAACTCTACATATTTCCAATTCCAATCCCAGTTTTATGAACAAACTTCAGGCGCAGCCATGGGTTCCCCGATTTCCCCTATCATCGCCAACATCTTTATGGAGAATTTCGAGAACAGAATTCTGCAAGAAGCACCTCCCAAACCCTCAACCTGGTTCCGATATGTCGATGACACCTTCGTCATTTGGAGTCACGGCAAAGAAAACCTCAATCATTTCTTAACCTTCCTCAACTCCCAGCACCCCAATATACAATTCACCATGGAGATAGAACAGGACAATCAAATTCCTTTTCTGGATGTACTGGTTCAACGGAAAAACGATGGCACTTTGGGCCACAAAGTTTACCGGAAACCAACGCACACGGATAGATATCTCCACGCTACGTCCCACCACCACCCCTCCCAAAAACAATCGGTCATAAGCTCTCTGGTCTACAGAGCTCTAGCGATCTCCGAACCGAACTCTCTCGAGGATGAACTAGAACACCTACGCAAAGCTTTAGGAGATAATGGCTACAAGCCAGGCAACATCGAAAGAACGATCAAACAACTAAGAAGAAAAATAGCCGATCCGAAAACGGTAACAGAACCTGAAGGGGAGAATGAAGGACAAATAATAGCAACAACTTCCCTTCCATACCTTCAGGGCATAACCGATCGCATAGGCAGGGTCCTTGGGAAACATAACGTGCGAGTCATCTTCAAACCTCAGAAGAAGCTAGCACAAGTGGTTCCGAGTGCAAAAGACCAAAGACCACCATTAAGTGCACCAGGAGTGTACAAGATACCCTGCTCATGCGGTAAAGTGTACATTGGAGAAACCGGGAGGAAGATCAGTACACGGATCAAAGAACATCAACGGTGTATCAAATATGGCCACATTGGACAATCAGCCCTGGCCGAGCATTGGATGGAAACTGGTCATGCCATTCAGTTCGATAAAGCCCAAAGTCTGGCCCCATCAAACAGCTATTTTTCTAGGAAACACCGAGAAGGCTTGGAAATCCGAAAACATCCGGACAATCTAAACAGAGATGGTGGATATCACGTCAATCCCATTTGGCACACCGTCCTCCCGGTTTTTTTAATTGACCGGCCGATCAATTAAAACATCTGATTGGCTGGTGCAGTGATCTGGAACGATGACTGCAAGTATATAAGGAATGCCTGAGACACGGGAGCTTCAGTATCGGAGCTCTCAGCCCTGATGATGCAGACTGTAACGTTTGCGAAACGTCGGCACAACGCTGATTCTCAACACGGCCTCCATCCGGAAGCCACATACTCTTCAAATTACATAAAGAGCCGTGAAAGCCTTAAAACTAAAATAAAACGCCTACACGGAGAGGCTATTTTGGGTTCTGTTAACACCTTTTCCAAACTCAGGAAAACTCTGCACATCCAGCTGTGCTCGTTAACATTCCTAAAAAGGTGCCGCGACCATCAAGTGGTACCGAAATGTTTTCAATTAAAAAACCCCTTTCCATCAAAACAAGCCAAGACTATCCTCCACCAGGCCTCGCTGAGACTGGTAAAGGAGAGAATATCTGTCACCAAAAAGCTTTTAGACCAAAATTCCCAAAAACTCCTTAAACTTCACCTACGCCTATCTGACTGTTTGGAACCACAGCTGTGGGAAGATCTTGACCGGGTCACACACGAACAAGCCCTCCACTGTGCAGACCTGAGGTCCAGGAATCAAATAGAGAAATTCAGGAAACTATGCCCACAGACGAAACAACCCATCCTAACCCACACAGTAAAAAACCTAAGCAACCACCCACTCTCCGCAGCTGAAACATCAGTCCTCGCAAAAGGGCACAATTTCGCCATCACACCGACAGACATTCCAACCAGAGAAATCATCAGCCAGGTGGAAACTGCCATCTACCGTCTCCCACCTGATACTAGCAACGATATCAGGCAACGGATAACCAATATTCTACACAAAGCAAAACCCCCTCAGCAGAACATCACAAAGGAAGAACACCTTGCTCTTCAAAATTTGAAGAAAAACAAGGACATCTTAGTACTACCAGCTGATAAAGGGAATGCTACTGTTATCATGGACAAAACGGACTACTGCAGGAAAATGATGAACCTGCTCGAGGACACCAACACGTACAAGAAACTACCACGTGACCCAACATCAAGCGTAGAAAAGAAAACAACGACACTTCTAAAGAAGGCTGGCCTGTCGGAGAACCTTATCAAAATCCTTACACCCAAGGAATCCCTACCACCCAGGCTCTACGGTCTGCCAAAAATACACAAAAACAACATCCCACTAAGGCCCATCGTTAGCAACATAGGCAGCCCTACATATCATTTGGCACGTTTTCTCTGCAAACCCTTGCAGGAACTCGTAGGCCTCAACAACTCCCATATCCAAAACTCTCGGGAATTTGTGAATAAGATCCAGTCCATCAAGGTACAACCAGAAGACATTCTAGTAAGTTTCGATGTTGTATCGTTGTTCACAAACGTCCCAACCCATGAAACCCTAGAAATAGTCAGAAAATCCCAAAAAGTTGCTCCTAACCTACTAGCCCTCATAGAACATTGCCTAAACTCTACATATTTCCAATTCCAATCCCAGTTTTATGAACAAACTTCAGGCGCAGCCATGGGTTCCCCGATTTCCCCTATCATCGCCAACATCTTTATGGAGAATTTCGAGAACAGAATTCTGCAAGAAGCACCTCTCAAACCCTCAACCTGGTTCCGATATGTCGATGACACCTTCGTCATTTGGAGTCACGGCAAAGAAAACCTCAATCATTTCTTAACCTTCCTCAACTCCCAGCACCCCAATATACAATTCACCATGGAGATAGAACAGGACAATCAAATTCCTTTTCTGGATGTACTGGTTCAACGGAAAAACGATGGCACTTTGGGCCACAAAGTTTACCGGAAACCAACGCACACGGATAGATATCTCCACGCTACGTCCCATCACCACCCCTCCCAAAAACAATCGGTCATAAGCTCTCTGGTCTACAGAGCTCTAGCGATCTCCGAACCGAACTCTCTCGAGGATGAACTAGAACACCTACGCAAAGCTTTAGGAGATAATGGCTACAAGCCAGGCAACATCGAAAGAACGATCAAACAACTAAGAAGAAAAATAGCCGATCCGAAAACGGTAACAGAACCTGAAGGGGAGAATGAAGGACAAATAATAGCAACAACTTCCCTTCCATACCTTCAGGGCATAACCGATCGCATAGGCAGGGTCCTTGGGAAACATAACGTGCGAGTCATCTTCAAACCTCAGAAGAAGCTAGCACAAGTGGTTCCGAGTGCAAAAGACCAAAGACCACCATTAAGTGCACCAGGAGTGTACAAGATACCCTGCTCATGCGGTAAAGTGTACATTGGAGAAACCGGGAGGAAGATCAGTACACGGATCAAAGAACATCAACGGTGTATCAAATATGGCCACATTGGACAATCAGCCCTGGCCGAGCATTGGATGGAAACTGGTCATGCCATTCAGTTCGATAAAGCCCAAAGTCTGGCCCCATCAAACAGCTATTTTTCTAGGAAACACCGAGAAGGCTTGGAAATCCGAAAACATCCGGACAATCTAAACAGAGATGGTGGATATCACGTCAATCCCATTTGGCACACCGTCCTCCCGGTTTTTTAATTGACCGGCCGATCAATTAAAACATCTGATTGGCTGGTGCAGTGATCTGGAACGATGACTGCAAGTATATAAGGAATGCCTGAGACACGGGAGCTTCAGTATCGGAGCTCTCAGCCCTGATGATGCAGACTGTAACGTTTGCGAAACGTCGGCACAACGCTGATTCTCAACACGGCCTCCATCCGGAAGCCACATACTCTTTTTGAGGATTCTAAACTGGTTTGCCACCTTAATAAACTTACACGAAATTCTTGCAGTTCGAGGCTGGTGTGCTTCGAGAGTTTACGTCGTTCCTCCAGCATGCAAGGACGACAGAGGAAGATGCGATTGTTCATGTGCCAGTAGTCACCCGTCGGCTTTTTGCCGCACAACTCACAGATGTCGTTGTTACGTTTGCAACACTTTATCTCGACGCCGAGCTTCATCCTCACCGTGCCACCGAAGCTGTGCTCGTAGAGCATTCTGCGCTTCGTGGGATCGATGTTTTTATACATACCCGGTCTGTGCCAAACAAAACCCTAAATTAATCAATTATTATCACGTGTTTGCGTACATTACCTGTCGTCGCTATACATTTACGAATACTCGTATTAATTGATAATATTTGCTTCCTAGTTACTTTAGTTATAATTGCAAATTTTATTCCTAGGTTAGATGATTTTTTTGCCGTCACTATATCGATTTCGTACCCTGGATTTTTGTTTGCCGATATGGATTTTCGTTTGGCCGTCGATGCGAACGCATACTTCAGCGTTTTAACTTTCGAGGGGAACGTACTTATAGCGTAGTCACCCGGAGCTGGATAATCCTCGGCGTGTGTGACATGCGAGCCAAACCTCGCGAGACCGCTGTAGCCCTTTGTACTTATGCTTCCGGTACATGGCTGCAATTACGAAATCTCTGCATGTCCTTAAATTTTGTCAAATCGCATTTATCGTTGCAATTCACGTCTGAAAATGATTTTGACGTTTGCATCGTTGAAATGAACGATTTTATTTTTACGTTTAGCCGAAGCTTTCTTTTTTCAGATTCAGGTAGAAAATCTCCAATAATACGTAAAATTTTGAGTGTATTTCACAGCCAGCGGAAAATTCGAACAACCAAAGAAGAATCGATTTTCTTTGCGTTCGAAAAACTTTTTGTACCCGTTGATTTTTGCCGGTAGACGAATAAAATGAAGAACGCAGGAGAGAGAAAATGTTATACTTTTCTTAGCGAGAAGTTACTTGTGCTATCGAAAAGAAGCTTGAGATATATTTACGTCAATATCGACGAAAAATAATGAATTTACTAAACTCGTACAAAACTCTGCAAGCGAGGAATTAACATTTCGTCCTACTTTTCCTAATTCGAAAAGTTTTCCATACAATGACGTAGAAAGGAAGGATAATAGTCCGTCGAGAGAGGGACGACGTATCAATCGAATATTTTTCTACCTTTTCTTTGACGATTTTAAATGCCTCGGAAACGTTATATTTTCCAGGTCCAACATCCGGTAATTCTTCCCTAGCGTAATAACGCATAAAGGAATTCATGCCGGCCCTGGAGCTCGTGTCCCTCGGACATCCCGAGCCGAAACATATTTTACGTCGATCCTGCTTCCGCACCACGTAACTGAAGTCTGGAAAGGAAAAATCTTCATTTCACCATAAACGCCCACGCAAGAGGAGACTGAAGAACATTTGTGCACACTGTAGCACCACGATGCCTACGGGAGCGTTATCTATACGTTGAACTCCGAAAATTTCGCTATTCGAGAAGAGACCGCTCGCTATACGACATGCGCCTATACGCTTTTCGATCGCGTTTATCGATATTATTATTATTATTATTATTATACTTAGAGGTTTTAGGGTCATGCGAGCGCGCCGCGAGACTATACGCACACGTACCGTCCCGACATACCCACATTACAAACAGGAAGTTTAACAAGTTTCACGATAATTGCGAGAGGCCCTACTACCCCCATCCCTCGTACCCCCTCGCCCATTTTCCGCCTCGTTACTACCTCGTTATGAGAAACTCGGGTATCCCCTGGCGGCATGCCCATCGAATATTACTATGGCAACCGGCGATACAGTTACACTTCGTCGATCGCTGATTATCGACTGAATTCTTTTCTTTATGCCTTTTATTCGATTTAAATTAGGTCGCGGCGCAAACAGTTACCCTACAACGCGTTCCCTCTCGCGCACAATTGAGTTTTTTTTACAAAGGGAATCGAAGTTCGAATGTTGGATCACGGCGACCTCAAAAAATTGTCATTAATTTATTCGTGAGAGAAAAAAAAAGGATCGCTCGACATTTAGTGCGTGAACGTATGAGAAAAATGATATCTGCACGAAAAGCGTCAAATGGTGTCACCTTCCATTTTCGAGATCGTAGATAGTCTCGGAAAAGCATCCACCAAGCCTGTACGGTGCTATTTGACGAATGGACTTTTTCAAATGTTATTTTCTAGCCGCTGTATTTCGTGCTAAGGTACTTCGGTGCGAGAAGAAAAAAAGCCCAACTCAGATGTTGATTATGGAGGAATAGGTTATTCGTCTTTATCTGACATCGATTAATCGATGAAAATTCATGGCTACAATACCATCCGGCGATGCTCTTTTGATTAAGCTCGCAACTACAATGTCATAAATTCAAGAATTTTTCAGGTATATTGATAAATTGTGTATTTTAACAACCGGAAGTTCCGTTCGTCCTCGCTACGATTCGACAAAAACGCGTTTCGTATTATCCCGCTTACCTTTCCATACCCGATAACAGGATGAATTAAATCGGAATTCGCTTCGCTGCGTCGTTTGAACTTACAGCGCGAAGCAGCGCCACTACCGGAAGTGGCCCAACTCAATGGCGCTGTTGCAATCAAATCCACACCGTCGCGATCTCAAATCCCGATTGACCGCACAATTAACAAACTTTACCATAAAAACTGGGATAATCTTGGAAAAAACGATTGTTCGCGCCGCTTTTGCGGCAAACAAAGTTCCTTAGCCGACAAAGACACACGGAGGACGATGTGATAAACTCGCTGGTTGCCGGAAGTGAGATACTGCGCTAGACTTGACTAGCGAAGTACTCCGCAGCCCCCTTCGTCCAGGTCGATTCTGTTGTCCGTATCCACGGTCCGTCCGTAGCCGTCTTTGCCTCGCGATGCGTCCGCCGATGTGTGTTTCTGCACATGGCCGTGCCGTTCGACGGGCCATCACATCGTTCCACGAAAATAACAACTTTATCACCGGTAATAATAAGCGCCCGGGCTTGTCGAGAGACACGGCTACGTCGTTAGAAACACGATAAACGTTTTTAACGATTGAACGATTGTACTTGCGCGCTTTTTAGACCGATAAAACGAGTGTGTCGAATTTAATTGAGGTAGCGCGAGATACGGGCGGCGAGCGAAAGAGGGACATGCGGAGGGGGGCGGCGCGGGAGCGGGGAAATTGTGGTAACCGCTTCGCAGTGTTCGCTGCCGAGCCGATGATCCAGTCAACGACATACTATTCATGCGATTTTTTTTTCTCATCTTGCATCTCGGGCAAGGCCGTTTTTACGAATGACGTTTACAGGCGTTTGCAAGTTCGACGCGATGCAGTCTCAGAGCCCGCGCAATATTATCTACTTCATTGTATTATCCTTAGATCTATCTTTATTTTTCTCTCTCGCCGTCTCGCAATCATGTATTGTTCTCCCTCTTGTTGCTCTCTCGCTCTCTTTTCTCGTTGTAGGGTCGTGCTCGACGATGATGAATGATCGACGCGTTCGATCGAATTCCGAATAAAACTTTATTGCAAAATTCATTTAAGAATCTTTTCGTTTTTATTTTTTCTTCCGTTTTCTAGCACGATCGATTTTCTGATGGTGAAGAGAAATTCGTATTTAAAATGAAAAATTAATGGCCACCATATCAGACGCAAAATTTGGAAAATATATTTCGCCAGTAGAGAGCACGATGTGTTTTTCCGTATGAAAGGCCTACATGTGTTTTCTTGTTTGCCGAGCTAATGGTAGTCGTCCTTTTCTCAGACAAGTTTTACCACAAGTTGCTTCCGCCATGACTACCTCTTCGGAAGATGTCCTGATGCAAGTCGGCCAGGTGCGTTACAAAAAAGGTGACGGCACGCTCTACGTTATGAACGAGAGGGTAGCGTGGATGCTGGATAACAGGGATACCGTGTCCGTTAGTCACAAATACGCCGATATCAAACGTGAGCTAGAAGGCACTTTTTAGACGTATCTCGAAAAGCCAAATTGAACCAATTTGAATGTCGACTTTGATGGGATTTCAGTACAAAAGATATCGCCGGACGGCAAGTCTAAGATTCAGTTACAGCTGGTCCTGCACGACGGAACCTCGTCCACTTTCCACTTCGTCAATAGGAACGGCCAAGAGGCTCAGATAAAAGACCGTGACGAAGTCAAAGAATTGTTGCAGCAGTTGTTGCCAAAATTCAAGCGAAAGGTCAACAAGGAGCTGGAGGAAAAAAACAAGTAATTGTATATCGGTTGCGATAGAGATCGTAAAGTAACCCTTCCATTCGAATGGTCGCTTTTTTCCTCATTGGTAAAATTTCGTGTAAAGTAGGGTGCGTTCAAGTTGAACTGTAGCGTTTCAACGAGCTTATGCTTTCCGGAACTCAAATCGTTCGGGTTGGAATTATAAGTATCGAGATGGCGGATATAGCAGAAGCTTTTGTTGCTTTTCAAATGACCGATTATCTGTTTAACATGATTTACAATGAAATTGATAATGATGAAGATTACAGTCTCATAGAAAATTGTGATGAAGAGATAAAATGGAAATATTTTCCGTAATTTATGGATATCTTCCTTGAAAGAAATCCCCTAAAGTTGGGTCCAGTTTGCGTCGTTGGAAAGCAGCGAGTTTTTTTTGTTCCGTTAACTTGTTATAATGCGAATATTTGGACAGTTTTACACTACGAGAGTTACTTGAACGTTTTTTAGGATTTTTTCCAAGTCCTATGACTCGAATTTGCAAAAAATATTTTGTTATTAGCAAAAATGTATTTAAAAAACGAATTTTCGTTTTTCCAATGTTGCGAGCTTTAGCACCATTCTCCTAACTCGGATCTAAAATTATTTTATTAGAAACAGGGCCGTTCTAATGAACTGAAGACAGGTCGTGTAAGGCTGTTGCCTCCGTTTTCAGAAATTCTCACAAAGTATTGGTAACCCGAGCAGCGATTTTCAAAAAGTTCTCCAAAAGTCGACTAAAAGTGTACCAAATGTCCGCCCGCAGGTTTCTTTCGAGTTGACCATTCAATAAGATCACTGCTATGTGTTCGACACATGATAATTTACATGTAACTTCCAAGCGGACATTCGGTACCCACTTAGACAACTTCTCGACAGCTATTTGGAAATTTCTACCTGGGAATCCATCGTGCTCGTTTTGCTCACTTGGCGTTTACTCGGAAATAAGCGCGCTTTGATGACTCAAGCTTTAGCAGCCCTACCCCGCCTGAAGTCGTCATAAATCTTCCTGTAAGCGCGCACAGCACCAAGCCAAACAACATGAGTGATGCTCACAAATGGTGAAAGTATGTTAGCGCCCAAGTCGAAGGCACCCGTAGTTGGAACAAAATGTGTCCCTCTGTGTCTACAATGAGGGTAGAAAAATTGAAGCTACATTGAAACACGGTTGCCAAAAAGGTTTTTTCGAATTTTAGATTGCTACTGGAAAATCCTACGCTTCTGCAACTTTATCGCGATCTCGTGATAACGCAAGTTATAACGTCCGAGGAATTTTGGAGCCAACACGCAGCTGCTTACACCCAAGCGAAGAATTCTCAACGTCAAGAAATCGGCGTGAATAGTGCCTTCCTCGTGAGTATTTGACGTTCGTCGTGAATTCACGCAGCTGATAGTCCCTCACGAAAAACAAAAATGTCACGTTCTAATATGTTTCAATCGCGGGGATTGCCAGGCTGACATAAAGCCTCAGACCGACGGCTGCAACGGTCTCAAATACAATCTCACACCGGACATAATGGAGTGTATATTCAAGACTTATCCGGCTGTGAAGAGAAAACACCAGGAGAACGTGCCTCACAAAATGTCGGAATCCGACTTCTGGACCAAGTTCTTTCAGTCACATTATTTTCATCGCGACCGCATCAATGCCGGGACCAAAGATCTATTCACCGAGTGTGCCAAGATTGACGATCAGGAGCTCAAGAAGGACATACAGACTGGCATAAACGATCCTCTCGTCGACATAACGTCGTTTGAGGATAAAACAATCGACGATTGTTTCGGCACCGAACCCGGCAACACGGACAAAAAGTCGGACCACAACATACATCAGAGTATGATAAAGCGTTTCAATCAACACAGCATCATGGTGCTAAAAGCGAGCACTGCCAAAAATCAAGAGTCTAAAACGCCACAGCAGCCGCAGTTCAACGGTTCGGCATCGAGCGCCAGCCAAAATTCACCGATCGTCACTCGAACGGACGGTCAACCAAAGACTAAAAAAGTATACTTTTTTTTTTCGATATCACGGTCGCGGATTTTCGGAGCGGCTTTGACGCTTTTTCAGCCCCAACTAATTTGGCTGTACCTTCATAATTTTGCGTCGTTTGCAGCTTAGGATACAAGAAAAGTTGGTTTACGATGATCTCGATGGAAGCACCGAGGCGAAAAAGAGCACCAGTGCGCCGCTTAATTTGACCCACGTGGATAGGTATCTGCATGGTCCCGTGGCTGGTACAGCGGCCACCGAATCGACCACGGAGGATATGCAAAGTACGCTTATAAATTTGAAACGCGAATCGGCGAATTGGATAAATGGCAACAACATACCCAGGCAACCGTCCAGTTCGTTGGTCAGCTCGTCGGCTGCGGTCTCCGCACTTGGTGAACTGACACCCGGTGGTGCTCTTATGAAAGGATTCCGCGAGGACAATGTCGGCCGTAAGTTTCTTCTACTTAAGGGGGGTACACTAAAGTGGAATCCTGAAAAACGGCGGATATCAGTGGAGTTCATTTTAGCATTTATGCTATTTACTCAAGGACCGTTCCAGTGTGACTGAAAACTGCTGATTTTCATGTTTTTTTTTCTTCTAATAAAAATTGATAATCAGTCCGATTTTTTTCGTTCATTCAAATGACTCATGTCGAGCATACAAATAGTTTTTAATGTTTTAGTTTTATTTTTTTATATAATGTTTTGGCCACTGAAAAATGATGCCTAAAAAAATTGCGGCAAAAAGTGGCAAGGTCAACTCCTCCACAAATAGTCTGAAAGAAAAAAAAACCAAAAAGATGATTAATCAGTCTGAAAAAAGGTAGAGGCCTTACGGAGGATTTCTTTTTGATGATAATTAACAAAACGGTAGGCATTTCAAAATTAAGTGTCAAATTCGGCCCGTTTTTGACAGTATTTCGTTTTAAACAAAAATGTGAAATTTTCATATAAGAAAAACGCTTCCTTACGATTTTAAGGAATGACGGGAAGAATGCGGTGGCAAAACTTCAGACGGGTAGCTTGAAAACTCTTTGTTTAAAATCTTCCACTGTTTTGAAGAACGACGTTTCGAGGAAAGGCGCACCAGGTCTCGCGCAGGTGGTCGAATCCCTTTTTCTAAGAAAGGCTGTAGCGACCGGAATAATTCGAATATCGCGACCGAAATTTAACACTATTATTATGAAAGTCCATACTTTTGGATAATACAAATTAAAAAATTATTTTAAAAGAAAGTTACACTGCAATGGTTCCTCAATTTCGGGCTTTATCGTCACGCATGCAAATTATCAATGAATTTCGAATAAAATGTGTATGCGATTAGCAAAATTGCTTGGCATCGCCTATCCAGTTGGGAGGACTGAAAAGGGAAAGAAATCTATTAATGCGTTATGATTCTTATTGGCTGACGAAGCCTCTCACTTTTATTCGACGGATGAAAGAAAAATGAACGTTTTTCACGATTTTTAGTTTTTAAATTCGTGTCTAGTATTTTTGACACTTTGTGAATAATTTCGTGGTTTTGTTTTTATATCCGCACTTTGTGCAATCAAAAATAACTTTTTCAATCGTTGATATTTTTCAAATTTTCCAGGTACTAATGTTAATATGAGCATTTTCGATGCACCAAAAACTCAATACAATGGTAGAAGTATTTTTATTCCATTTAAGGTGTTCCTTTCGCAGAGAGTCGTATTTTGGGGGCATAAGCGGAGCCGTTCGAATCATAGGTGAATTACACTGGCGCTCAATAAAAAATAACTTACAAACAATTATACCCAACGATAAACCGGAATAAAAAATTTCGCGCAAATTTAGAAGATTTAGACATTTAGACATTTTTACATTTTCTCTTAAAAGTCGTGGCAACGAAAATTCCTCCGCTACTCACATTTTCTCCACATTTATCATTAATATAGTCTTTAAACATTCGATGACGCCCAATTTTTGTTGTCGTCAAGGAATCTTTAATTTTTTTCACACGCGTCGAGCAATTTATATCAGGCATGTAGAGTTACTTAGTGTATAAATTATTAGATAGAAGTGTTGGCCAGTATACTGAGATGTATCTTAAGTTCGTTGTACACGAAAATGATTTGATTGTTAAATATTTGGGTTCGTCAAAGGAATAACTTAATTCCCAATATTGCCACCAACTTTTGGGACGTCATCGTCCCTCTCTCGATTAATGTTACGAATCTACCGAAACATTTTTCTCAAAGAATCCGCGGGACTGAAAACTGTCGAGCGGTTATGAAGTGCCGTACATTATTTCGGACATTCTTTTTAGGGCCTCGTTGGTAAAGATTTATCCCCCAATATTCGAATGTTACCCGGACGTGGAATCCCCGGCACCGTTTACTTACTCCGTACATTTATTTCGTCGTGCCGTTTGCATAATGTTTTGGCTCTTTTTGCAGAATTAATACCAAAAGACTTGGAGAAGGAGCTGCGCAATGTTTACGTGTGCACGTGCGAGCTCCTCAGTCACTTTTGGCGAAGTTTTCCACCAACGACACCCCAGCTCGAGGAAAAAGCTGTGAGAATGCACGAGGCGTTGCAGAGGTTTCACTCGGCTAGGCTAAAACCTTTCGAAGTACGTGCGACTATTTTTTTGTCTACGTTTGCAGAATTTCCTTACTCTTTCGTGTACTCATGCCAATAACAAATCGGGATTTTCGTTCTCGCAGGATCGCGTACAGAGAGAGTTCTCCGCGGTGTCGCAACACCTGACGAGTCATCTGAATCAATTGTTGAATACGGCGCACAGAAAGTTCGCCGTCTGGCAACAGCGAAAGTTGCAGATGAGGTAGCCGAGGCTCGACGTTGGCGGACTAGTCGGAGCTACGTAATGTAAAAAGTCAATGGAAGAGCATATTAAGCGTATATCAGAGCAATATCAACAAACCCTACCATGTATTGCACTTTTTTTTGTCTTTGTAAAAACGTTACCGTAAACGCAAATATTCGCGAACAATTGCCCCCCCCCCCCCCGCCCCTGAGGTGTCGCGCCGAAACCAAAGTGAAGACGAAAAATCCTGGTAATTTTGCGGTCGTGTTGAAAAGGGAGCGTGGCGTCGATCATTTATTTATTCATTTAATTAATTTTTTTTTCTCATCGCTCTTGTTAACGAATTTTCTCGATCGAGCGCATTTTCTTCTCGCAACGACACGACGAAGAATATTCGCCCTTCGTTTATTTATTATTATTACGTTTCTCGAGAGTCAAAGGTATTCGTTCGGGGTAGTGAAGCTTCACTGTGTTGACGAACGAAACGCTCAAGTGCCACGCGAGTCGATAAGTCGAGTCAAGTTTAATGATGACAAATCGGGAGAAAGGGGGTGGTAAGAGCTCCCTAAAAAAAACTACGGATCGTTTGCGAAAAAAGGGAAAAAAGATAACGCGCAATCGCAGATCGATCTACGGAAATCGAGTGAATCGCGATCTACTCAACTAAGTGTCTTAACGTTATATTTCTATTTTTAAATTTGCCATTCACAAATGAACTCGTGAATAATAATAACGAGAAAGATGACGAAGACGAAAAGCGCCCCATTATCCGTAATAACAAAGTTACGTCCTTTTTTTCATTGTCAAGGATACTGTTCATTATCAATCATATATTTATATGTAAATCGCAATAATAATTCATCGTAACAATGACAGACGATGATGCAACTTTGTGATTACGAATAACGGCGACTGCCGCTGATTTTATTATTCGACGCAGTCCTATCAATCCGCCGTAAAGATTCGCCACTTCGTAATTCAACGTGAGAAAAAAGTTTGATGTTAACGATGCGAAATCTGGGTAATGCTAACAAGTGGCGTACAAATATTTCATCGCGCGAGAATTCGTCGAAGCGATTAAACGGCATCGAATCGGTCGGCAAATCGCTTTATCCGTAATATCATGTTGTATCATTGATTACCATTGATTATTATCAATTGTTACGACGAATCATTATTGGCATTGCTATAAATATATCCTTACATCGTCACTGATATCGTGAGACTGTTCACGTAGTTAAAAGAGTTCCAGTAATAATGAAACTTGTGTATTCAACGATGCACAAAATTGACAGGGAAAGATTCGGAAGCTCTCGATGATGTCAGTCTATTCGCAAAAATAGGAAACAAAATTATCATCAGATTTCGTGTTGCCATGAAGTCGCGCAGTCAGAAGCGACGTGGCTAGCGTTATCCCAAAAACAAGATTGTACGTATCGCAGCTTCCCCAGCCAGTTTGGCAAGCTCCAAAAGTACATACATTCGAAGTGCGAAATTATATTTTTTAATATGCTCCTTTGAAAAGTAAGCACGCTCGGAGAGCACTGCGTCGTAAAAAAAGCAATCCACAATGTTTTCACGCTTCGTGTTATTGATTGGAGTACCACGTACAAGTGTACTCCTTCAATGAAGTTTGTCACAGAAACTGCTTGTCGATGACTTTTATTTCAATTTTATTCGTCCACCCGTTTCAATCAGCGTCTGCAGTAATAATCCGCCTTCTCAGACGAGCGTAGTTCGAAATATTGAATATTTTCAACGCGAAAGTTCCCAGCAATCCTGATGTTCGCCTCGAAGCCCGCGTTGGTGAAGGTTTATTATCAATCTTCCGCTCAAGATCATGGAGCCTTTTGTGACGAGTTCTCCGGCCCTGAGGTGAGAAAGCAGAGAGAATCGTTCGCTTCGGAATCTACATTGCGGAGAGGGCTATCCCTCGCTTCTGGCTAATCTGTAAAGTGTTTCACGCTCGGATATGTTTCGGAATTGAGATTCTTCGAGCAGGTATACTCCGGTCACTCTCTTCACCCCGGGACACCCGAGGATCTTTCAACCGTTGTTGCGTGTACATGAGGAATTAAAAAGAAGCACAGAAACCGCGATATGAGCGATGTATATATATTTCTAGCGAGTGGAGGGGATATCGCAGATCCAGCATCGACATAAAGTATAGACTACGCAATCCCTCCACGGAACGAAAAGTGTGCGTAGAATTCGACAAAGACGAAACGCTGTGGCGATCAATTTCTCTCTCTCATCCTGCTACGGGCTACTTTTATTCCCCCGCAGCACGTCAGGAACGTATCGTCAGACAGTGAACCCGTTGCGTGTCTACACTAGATATAGATATAGACTACAGTAAATCGATATAGTATAGACATAGTTCACAATAGATAGATATAGACTACAAGATATATAAATATAGACTACAATGAGAGATTTAGGATAAGTACAGGTTACAATAGATAGATATAGTCTACAATATATAGATAAGGCATAGATAGATGTAGACTAGAATGGATATAGTGATACTTCGCGTAGCAATACAAACACAGTGTACACGTGTTTTGCGTGTGGGAAACGCGATCAGATGAAAAATTTGTCTCGCTCGGTAAGTACAGATTTTGCGATTTTTTACCGTGGGCGGCGCGAAAAATCGGACACGCTATTGTTTGGAAAGAAATAGAGCGGGCCAAGCCCACAAACGCTATCTCTCTCTCTCTCTTGTGGCCGATCACATTTTTGTACGCATAGTCCACATATTTTAGGTTGCTGACGAAATGGTGACCCAAAATTTGTACGGAATAGACGTTGAGTTTGCGGCGGGTGGAAGGGGGGACGGTGTAATTGTAAAAAAGAACCCGCTGCGGGCATCGCGTAGCCGGTTGCACAATTCATATCCTTTACCGCTCACAGGGCCAAAAAAATCGACGAGCAATTTCATTTTTTCACGAACAATCAACAGGTAGCCGAATGGACAAAAAAAACTCCAACGCTGAACGTTTCTTTCAATCGGATACATTGGAACTACTTTTTGACATGTGCGAGCAAGTCTCGTGAAATTTTCGTCGATCAATCGATATGGGAAACGGCAAGGAATAACTCCCTCCCAGAATGATGACGGAATAGTGAATTTGAGATTTTTATCGCGAATCGCGCACGGCCCTGGCTCAGTTGACATGTGGGTGGAACGCGGGACTCGTGGTGGGGGCGGCCGGCAGAGGGAGAGTAGTTACGAACCTGAAAACGCTTTCCCCCTTTCATTGTTTGAAAAATCCCGCCTGCTCCCTGCCCCACCCCGCCCGCGCGTATCGCGCTCACACGGGCGGCCACCCGCAATCGATAGATGGCGCGCTCTATTGTTGACTCCGATCAAAATGGCAGCCTGTAATGGGGCACTGCGGTGTGCACAATGTTGCTACTCGCTAACGTCCGCGTTGAATGTCCCTCGATACGTTTTTACGAACGAATAAACGATACGCTCGCGAATTAATTGTAATCACGGGGTGTTGAAATTCATCATGCGATATTCTTCGCTAAAGTCGTACGAGATATTTTCGTCGTAATCGTCGCGTGACTCTGTCGTTCCATCTCGTGCTCGTCTATCAACGAATGTAGCCATATTTTTGTTCTCTATCTGCCTCTCTCTCCCTCTCGCTCTATCGTTTGCTTCGAGTTATCCGGCGAAAAAAAAATATCCCTGAAGAATCGCGAAAACTTGCGGAGTTTCCTCTCAGGCTTTGGCAGGTTCACGGGCTGGTGCGGGGACGTGACGCGATTACCGCGTTTTTTGCCGTGCGCCTGCCTCTTTGTCGAGAAGGTTTCGCGATGCGAAAAAGTTCGGACGTTTGTGTCAAGTTCCCGTGGTGACGCCTCGACGGGTTCCTGGACAGTGGAGCCGGGCCCCCCTTTTCCTCACGCCTCGAGGATTATCGCGGTAGCGAACGTTTCGTACGGTGAACAGTGCGCTTCTGTACTCGCAGCTTTGTATGCGTGTGCTCGACAAAATCTTGTTTTTTCTTCTTTTTTTTTCGAAAACTTTTTCGCGAGGACTGGCGTTGGCGAGTTTGAGGATTTTTAATGAAAATATCGTAATGGAATACTCCGTCGTTACTCGACGAGGTAAGTCCTCGACGTTCGCCACTATCCGTGAGTGCTGCCGGGCCGAGGAAACATAAATGCAATATCGAGAGTACAAGCAGCGATTGCAAGAATCGTCTAATCTTTATGTTGCAGAGTAAGATGAAGCGTCGCGTCTCGTCGGATAAATCTTTTCGCGAGGGAATCCCTCCCGCCCGAGTTACACAGGCACGATTTTATCGGTAGAAATACTTTTCTACATGTTTACGATAGTTTACGGGGATAGTCATCTCAAGGATTATGTTATGTACGATCCGGCGTTTTATCGCACATTTTTGGTGAGCGAGAGCCTGCTGAGGGCAGGCTAGGCACCCTGGTGCCAAGTGTGGGTGATGGATCCTGTTGGCCCATGGTAAGCCCGAATATTTATTTATTTAAAACATAATACGATATACGGATCTTACGAGGAACATAAGGTATCCCTGTCGCAGACGGCTATATTTTGTGGGGGCATAAGCGGGGCTGTTCTGAATCATCAGTGACTTACAGCGGTGCTTGGTAAAAAATAAATTGCGATCAATTATAATATCCAACGATAATCTGGAATAAAAAATAGCGCGGAAATTTACTAGATTTATACATGTTCTTTGGAAAGTTGCGACGATGAATTTTTTTTTGCTCGTGACACTTCTACGTTTTATCATTAATATTTCCTTTAAACATGCGGTGCACGGCACACCGGAGAACAGAATGTTTTATACGTATGAAGCATTTAAAACCCGACATCTATAAGTTATTTAGTGTATAAATTATAAGATAAAAATGTGGCCAGCGTGTTATCTTCATACCATGACTGTATAAATTACACCATTCTCACAGTCGTCACTTTTTGTTAAAAGTCCGGTAACTTGGCTTGACATTTCACTAGTATACTGGGATGTATTTTTACTTAGTTGTAGACAAAAATGAGTTAATTGTTAAATGTTTGGATTCGTGGAGGAAACCTTAAGTGTAGGCCTTTGATTTTGTTGAATCTCATATACGAGCTAAAGCATTGGAAATGATTAGACACGTATATTTTTTTTATCGGCGGAAAAACAGTTTTAAGGGGGAACATCATCCCTTGCAGAAAAGCGTGTCACCCCTTAATGCAATTTTTTTTCAAGACTTTCATAGTGGACTTGCGATTGCTTTACATTACATCGCTCAAGTACGATTGTTCATTAATATCTAGCATAACAGATGCAAAGAAAGAACCAAAATGCAAATGCTGGATATCTCTATGGTAAAATACAGTTGAAAAAACGTTCATCGAACGAAGCATTTTCCACGTTGAGTCGACCCTTGAAGTCAAATCCGTAATCAAATGAAAATCAAAAGTTAGCCAATCCTATATAGACGTCCAACATATTTTATTACATCTAGAAAAACGGAATCCGCTGTTTTTGTATATGGACAAAATGCTGCGACAATGTTGAGAAGAAAAAATGGCCAGTGATCTGTAACGAAGATAACGAGGATTGGTGATAAATTTGTCCAAGGTATACGTCGTACAACCGTTTGGCCGCGGGAACCGCGTCTGGTAGCTTTCAAGCATCGGGATCATCGCCGAGCGGTGAATTTGTGACGCATCACTTGACGACAGCGGCCAGTCAGGCAGTTCCATCAACGACGACCTCGCAATTGTTGCTACAGGCTGCTCACACGACAGCTTCGTTGGCCGGCCAACCGTCGCCGTTCAACCCGGGCGGCTTTCTGTCGCCGCCGCCGGTTGGCTACGACGTCTTTTCGCCGTTGTTTCATCATCCGAATTCGAAGCAGGCGCACTATGTCACGCAGCATCGTCAGGCATTGGCGCAGGTCCAGCAACAGCAGCAGCAACAACAGCAACAACAACAACAACAGCAGCAGCAGCAGCGGCAACAGTCAGTTTCTACGGGGAAACAAGCGACTCCGGAACCCGAGCCACCACTTCGTGAAAATTATAGCACGTCTCATCAGCAGCAAACACCGTTTTTCGAGCATCAATCCCAGTCATCTTCCCCAACAGCGGCGACTCTTGCCTGGGCACATCCGAGCAATTCTCAGCTTCCTAGTCCTTTTGGAATACTGCCCCACGAAAGTGTCGTGCCCTCTTCACCCGGACCACCGTCGACAAAAGCGAGCGGCGGATCGTACGAGGCCAATTTCAATCCTCACTTCCCGTCGTCCGGTCAGTCCATAAGCAATCTCAACTCTCAACAGTTGGCCTCTCCCGCTGGCGTCAATCCGTCGGACTTCAAATCAACGAATTATCCCGACGGCGGTAAAAAGACTTCGAACGTTCCGCGAACGACTTCGCCGACAGTTGTCTCGAAAAGCGCGGTCTCGACTTCACCCGCGGCGAACGCTGGACAAACGTTTTTTCAACAGGTACCCGCGTCCTTTGCTACCGACGGGCTCAATACTTACAACCCCGTGAACGAGAATCAATCGTCCAACTCGAAGACTGTCCAAGGCACACTGCAGCATCAGCAGCAAACCTGTATCGTATCGTCGGCTAGCAATAATGCTAGCAAGGATTATCGTATTCCTCAGCCACCGATAGCCTCGAGGGCGAGTGCCGCGACTACTATATTTCTCAATACTTCGGTACGCTCATCCGTCGCACAGGTTCAAGAGAAGAATACTCGTAATTTCACCTCGCCCTCGGGAAAGTCCGCCTCGAACGCTCAAGTCGTACAGACGAAAGCGCAGACCAAGATATATCCGGAGATCGTGAGTCACGGAGAGGTGAGAAGAAACGACACGGTGCACGAGAATAGTCAATCTTCGCCGATAAGCTTCTCGATAATGGATTCTCGAAGTATCAATTATCCGGGTAACGGGGGCAATAGTTGTAGCAACAATGGAAATGGAAAAATTCCCAATAGCCAGAGAACCGCTTCCAACAGCAATCTGCAGTCCCAACAACAACAACAACAGCAGCAACAGCAGCAGCAGCAACAGCAACAATTTCACGTTTTGAATCAGCAGCAATCAACGCCCTACAGGCACTATTCTACAGGATCACAGAGCGACTCGGAGTATCATCATCCGGGAAGATCGAAATCAACGAATTCCACGGATTCGGCTTACTCGTCGAATACCTCGACGCAAAATGGCCCCGATTGCGGGGTCGTGGTGCCACGGCGACCGAGTCCGCTGCAGGCGCACTCTCAAGCGAGCCCGCTCGGTCACGTGCCGAGTCCGGCTTATCCGATGTACAACAGTCCACTACCGACGATGTCATCGCCCTCGCCGCTGCAACAGCACAATGAGAACAACGGTAATAATCATTGTACGAGCGGTGTAACTTACAAGTCCGCGGTTGTCCAGCAGCAACAGCAACAACAACAGCAGCAGCAACAACAGCAACAAGTGACGCCACCATCTCCACTGGACGTGACAGTTCCGAGACCCGCGTCCCAGGGACAAGTGGCTTATTCGTCGGTCATCACGAGAGTCCTTGGCAATCCGGAAAATTCAAAGGCAACCTACAACACCGGTGAGAATAGAAATTACGAGAGACAACAGGAATTCGGCCAGAAGCAACAACAAGTGTGCTGGGAAAGTGAGAATCGTCAGGCAGCGAGTAGAAAGTTTTCCGTTGCTGCATACGCGGCAAACGCCGCGTCGGACATGAATCCGCAGAGTCTACCGGCTCAGCAGCAGGCTCAGAGAGTTCTCAACATATCGGAGAGGCAGCAAGCTTACTTCGACTCGAGTCAGGTTACACTTCAAGATTTGAGCAGTTGCCGGGGTGATCCGATGAGTATCGTGAAGAACTTGCAGAACTTGCAGCAAGGGGCTTGCCAGATTCAACAACAGGCGACACCCGGTGCTTCGGGAGCGAGCCCGTCGGCGCCTGCGACGACGACCGGTCTACCGAGTGAGCAACAGAAACAGGCAGACGAGAGACAACGCAAGAGCGACACGCCCAATAAGAAGAGACGAAGCTTCGAGAAAACGGGCCACGCGACCTCAACCCTAAACGATCTTGCCGGTGCGGCAGCTATGACGGAATATCTCAGTAGAATACCACCACCGGCTCATCACAATTCCAATCAACAGACCCAAAATGGCTATTTCGACTTTGAGAGATGGAATCTCGCTCCTCCACAGGCGAAAATGTTTCCCGGCTCGCCGGCCTCGTTCAGCGCCCAAACGAGTCTCCATCATACGGGAAATTTCGTGGGCAATCCGGCTCATCAGCATCAATCCTTGATGGTACCCCATCATCACGCACCACCGCCGATTCCCTACTTTCCGGCTTTCCATATACCCCCGGGCCACCATCCTCATCATCCTCCCCACGAGTATCAATCCTCCGGCACGGTCGAGATAACGCCCGTACCCTTCAACGAAACCTCAAACCCACCGGCTCAGAGCGGCAACAGCGGTGGCGGAGGTGGTGCTGTTGGCGGCGTCGCCGCCTGTTATCAGGAAGTACGGGACGATCAGCCCAAAGTCATTGTCCCGAATATCGAGGAAGAGCTCGGATTTTTGCAGCACGAACAGAGTACAGCAGGTGGTGGAAATCGTGACACCAAGATAACGAGCAAGGATCCTAATACGGGCTTCATGACGAGTTATCTCAAGTTTTTGCAGGGTGACAGAGAACCCTCGCCACCGTTGGTTCAACGAACCGGCAGAAAAGCAACGTGGAACAAAACGAAGCCGTACGTACCTCCGGTACTACCGAAAAAACCAAACGAACCAACGACCAATGGCGAAGGGCCGAAAGCCTACGGATCTGACAAAACAACGACGAGCACGACCAAGGAACCTCCGGCTATCGATTACGCCAACGATCCGAGATACTTTCCATTGCCGAAGGAGAGAAAAACCTTCGACTCGAGCGACGATGGCTTCACCAGCGACGACGATTTTCCGTTCCACACGAAGAAACCCGAAACGAAGAAAGTCTCGACGCCCGCGAGTACGACGGTCGCCGAGAGCCCGAAGGTCGAGACCGTTAAACCGAAGAAAGGAAGGCCACCGAAATCTAGTGGTGGCTCTGATAGAAAGAGAAAAGCTGCCCATGCCGCCGAATCCACCGGTGGGAAAGTCAAGAAACACGAGGAAGGTAATTAACCCTCGAGTATCATGTAAATTTGAGCAAACCGTACACGATTTGGCCATAAGGGAACTTTGTTTTATTTGCGGTCGAATTATTTTTTCTCCAGAAGTCATAGAATTACCACCCAGACGAGAAACATCGAAGAGAAAAGCAAAGGAGAAGACGTCGAAAGCGATTTTGGAAATATCGGACAACGAGGAGGAACAAGTTGACTCCGATTCCGATCCGGCCTGGACTCCAGCAGCCATACTGATCGGTGAGGAGGAAGAGAAGAAAAAGAAACGCGGGCGTCCGGTGATATCGAAAAAGTCGAAACGCCTGCTCGACGAGGAGGGCTATTCTTCCGGCGATGTCGTTGTCCTCAAGAGTCGCGGACGAAAGAAAAATGACGGTTCCTCGAGCAGCAAAATGTCATGCAAAATTGATGAAAAGCTATTGGCCGCAGTCAGCGACGAAGACATCGATATTTCACCCTTCAAGGTACGATTTCAGCCGCAATGCGCGAATTTCCAGATTCTTATGAAATCCTTGTATAAAGATCGAAAAATGAGAATTTAAATCTTTTTTTTTTAAATCATTATTGACGTAAGCAGCGTTCTATCGAGGATTCCGAAGATCGGGTAATGCGGCATAACACGATTGTTTCTATTTCACCAATTACGCGTGTTCTTCGACAAATCTGCACATTACAAATTGTCTGCCCTTTTTTTTAGTCCGGAGAGTTCGTGGTGATAAAAGCGGATTTGGAGGAGGAATTCCCACCCTTGTGGCGAATCGATGGAAAGACCTTGTTGCAAAAGTACGAGCCCTTTCAGTCCAGTGGAAAAACATTGTACAGAAACATATCTACCGTAAGTTAAGACGAGTAAAATCTCTACCGGCAAAAAACGCTTTCGACATACCGTGACAAATGCATCATGATAAATCTTCTCAATCGTTGATACTTCTCCGGTACAGTATTCGGGCTGGGCACCCCAGAATCGGCACATATATCAACAAGTACCCGTGAAATTTTGGCAGCAAGGGAAACTAGAGACTGTGGTGGAATTCTTACGCGACGAAATGATCATTGACGACAGGTAATTGTTTTCGTTTTTACAACTCGGCAACAGACTGCCGAACGATGTTTTAACTATGGAATTCTCGTCTTTAGCGAGTGCATCGACAGGTCAATGAAGGAAACGGAAAAGTATCAAGACAATTTTGAAGTGTACATACAAACTCTGATATCTCAGGCGCTGGACTCAAATTTCCTTACGGAAATATTCCAGGAGCAAGGTGGGTGAAACCGGCGTACAACACAATTAGCTATCCATTTGAATGTTGATATTTCCGTTCGTTTGATTGAGAAAATTGTCCGTTTTTACATGCGATCGGGTTTTTTTTTTCTTCAGATGACTATTTCCTATCCAATGTGAAGACGGTGGACGAAATAACCGAGGAGAGAAAACGACGTTTGTTATCGACGACGAAATGGCAGCAGCTCACTATTACGGCTCTGTCAACGTGGCCGTGTCTCAATGTATTGAAGGATCTTCTGGCGTCGGAAAGTAAGGGCAAAGAGTGCGCTGGTTGTCAACAAAATAAAGTTCACGCTAGAATTTTACTCTACGGACAACCATACAACGCGACGACCCTCGAAGGCGCGCCACCGGATCCCAGAGTGTCGCAGGAAAAGGTGAAAAGAGAAATCATTTCCAAAACACTGTATCTTACGAGTCTCTAACCAGCTTTCTCCAGCAAACTGAGTAAAACAAATTTGACAAAGTTATTTTTTCCGTTCTCTCGTTCTCCCAGGACTTTGTATTATGCAGAGTTTGCCAGACCAAGGTAATGCTGTACAACAAGGTGGCGCATCAGAAGTACTTGATGTTCGTGGAATGCGCGAGGCGAGTTGCCGATAAGAGACTCGCCGATCCTCACAAAGATACGACGATAATACTCAACGAGTTGCTTGCCGACGAGGCCTGGCTGAATCAGGTAGGCATCCCCGTTGTTGAGGACCCACCGGCTAAACGCTTTATTTTAACAAACTTACCACCGGTGCGCTTCGATTCTTCGCAGTTGTTCAAAGAAGTTCGCGGCATCTGGGCGGAAATTGACAGCATAGAGCAACAAACGAAAACAAAGCTCAATGCATTTTCCTCGTCGAACGCCCCGAAAAAAACAGATCCAACGAGTTCAACGCATGCTTCGGTCGATACGCCGATAACGAATGACGTACAACAAACGACCATTGATCCCAACGTGCCTATTACGACAGCTACGGATGTAAGCCAGCCGGGAGCCGGAACGATACTTGGATCGAACGAAATGTCGATCACGCAATCTTAGTTGTCAAGTATCGACGAGACTTTACTTATCGCGTAGGGCATCTGACTCCTTCGAAAGATTTGCACAAGCAGCATGAGAATATCACCCAACGTGAGTGCAACGGACAGGAAATACGCGAGAAAAAAAGACGAAACACTCGAGCTAACGAGCTATCATGGACAATGAACTTCCGAAACGTGATTCACCCCCCCCCCCCTCCCCATCTCTCCCTTGATGGGTTCTCTCGAACACTGCGAGCGACGAGCGATTGGAGAAAAGTGTACAGATCGTCGACGGAGATTCCGAACGATCTTGTGATAAAGTTTGATCGCGAACGAGAACTCTTCGTACTAGGAGTCGCCGCGTGATCATGACGAAAAAAAAAAAAAATATTAAAAAATAGACTAACGCAGTGGCCAACGGTATCAGTGAACATTGGGAGTGACGAGACCGAAACGACCCCAGAATAGTAAAGACTCGCGGATGTGTAACGTGCATCACGCAAATGACTTTTGCCAGTCACGTGGACAGGGAGTGACCTCACTTTTTTTGCCATTCACGGTAAGGGCTATTGCGAGAACAAAAAACTACGAAGATTATAGTGTCTTTAACGCGATCCGGAACGGAAGAGGGAGAACGTTCGTTTCTCCCGAAGAACAATTGCAAGTTGATTGCGAAATCCCGTTTTTTACTTTCCTGATTTACGTCACGTGTGGTCGTATAACTTATCAAATCAAGCATAATTTACATGTCGCGAACGAACACATTACTGTCATAAGAATTTGTATAAAATATCCTAAACATACGCAAACGTGTGTAATCGAACATTATTCGACGCTAAGATCCATACTGTCTTTTCTTTTTTCTTTTTTTAAATTGTCAGCGACTAGAATCGAGAACAAGGCGCGATTCTTCTCCGAAACGAAGTTATCGAAAATTCATCTCGATTAGATCCGTTTTTATATTTATTGGTTATCGTGAACAATATTGTTTCGTTTTTTTTAGATGTGTACATAAATCATCGAGAGCGAGTAACGTTGTCGAGGACTAAAATACCTTGTGTAATTTAGACCATTTCTTTCTCTTTCCCGTTCGTCAATCTTCCAACACAAGGATGAACGTGCTAATTTCTTCAATGCTTTTTTTCTCTTTCCTTTCAATCGAGACAAAGAGAGAGTTGCGTCAATGCTGAACTAGCTTTTAAAGATACTTTCCAATAGTAGGTAGTTAATATAACGAAAACTACGAACGATGCTCGCTACCAGTTGTACAGATATCGGAAGGAAAAGGCCCCAGGATATATTTCGCGAATGGCGCCACTTTTCATTATTATCGCCACTTTTATCATGATTATTATTATCACTATTGACATAATAATTATTATTATTGTATTATTAATATTGTTTTTTTGAGCCCTGAGCTATATAAATTTTTAACCTGTTTCCAGATTTTTTTTGCAGAAGGAAATTAAAGCTTATCAGAACGAAACGCCGTACCGACGGTTGTCTTGAGGCGAAGATTCGGTGATACGGAGAGCGCGCGAATGTATTTTTTGAAGACGATGTATGAAATTATATTTGTAAATTGTAAAGAATATATATATTTAGGGTCGAGAACGCAGGACAAAGATTTTGAATGATTAAGAGATTTGGATCTTTCGTGAAATTGATACGGTGCGAGGATCGAAATTGTATTACGACACGGCGAGTCGAACAATTGAAATATAGCGAAATAGACCTCGCTTCTCTGCGAACAAATACTCGAAAGAAATGCAGGCATTTGGACAATTGAAACATCATGAGAGAATAAAGGAAATCCACAAGCGGATGTTGAAGACGATTTTTTCTTTCTTTTTGTTCGCTGATGTTTTCTGTGCCATGTAAATATGCGTCGGTTCAATTCTGTTACGCCGCACGCAGGATTTTCGTGTGTAGAAAAGCATAGAGGGATTTAGAATGATCGAATTGGCTTCCGAAGGAGTTTCGGGCCAAATTGGAAACAGGGTTTTTCGTTAATTTGTTTATGTAACAAGAATAAACCACGGGTTGAAGTTTGCATCGTTGGAACGCAACAAAAGTTCTTTATATTTTCATTTTCTCATTTGTATTATTATACAAAACGGTTTTTTACAAATTTATATTATGGATCGCTAAATAAATATCTTAGAAAAATGGTTGCAGCATTTTTGGAGGCAGAATCTTCCAAAAGAAACAAGGAATTCAGAAATGTTGATTTTTATTGCATTTCACCGACGCAAACGTCTAGCTCGTAAGAAAGCCTCCCTCCCCCAGAACAATTGGGTTCTGGAAATGTGAAAATCTTCTTTCCATTGCTATGTATACAAAATATTATTGTTACGACACAGATGTTATTTTTTGTTTGCGATTCTCATGATTTTATGTAGAGCGAGAAAATTCAGCACCTCCCTGTTGAGTATTTCTAGTATATGCGGAAGAGTGCGAAGTAAAAGTTCAGGAGATACGTATATATATAAATATATATAGTATATGAATATAAAAAACTCCATCAGTCCGATAATTCATGTTTTTATCGATCATTTTTCAATAAAATCGGAACAATCGAGAATTTTCAATTTTCGACCTGAAATTCGTCTGGTATCCGATGGTAATTACAGAAAGATCCTTAACCGTTTAACTTATTTCGATATTTCGTTGAAGAAAACGCGTTCGACAGTTTTCATGTGCACATGACTTTGGAAATGAATATAGCCTAATCAATATGTCTAATTTACACTGAGCAATTCAACAATCGAAAACAGAGTGGCGTTAAACTCTTTTGCCTCAACATCATGTACAAGGTAAACATAACCTCAACAAATTTTGAACAGTGTTTTCCCATAGATGGTGAAGTTTTTAAAGGAAAAACGAAGCATCAGGCACCGGAGAATTCTCTTGGCGATTTTTTCCGTCCTAATTATTATTCATCTCCGATGAATCTCTGTCCGAATATTTCAGCTATCTCTTTCGCGCTGATATGTCACGTGGTACATCTAGTTCGCCTCAACGAGGTCCTCAATGGAGGCTTCCCTTTCTTCGACGATAGTAACTTCTTGTTTTAATTTTGACGATATTCTCGATCATTCGATCCTTTTCGATCCTATAACCTGTTTATTTTCTATCGCAACGTTTTCTTCACTTCATCGGCACTCTTATAACCGCGTTCGATTCCGAATTTCGTATAATATGCGCGAAAGGAATACTTGAGGTATTCCTTTCGCGAAGGGCCGTATTTTGTAGGGTCATAAGCTGGGCCCTGCTAAATCGTCGGTAAATTACAGTGGCGCTTATTTAAAAATAAGTTACAATCTATTATCGTACCCAACGTTGAACTGGGACGTTGAAAAGGACTTCGCGAAAAACTTACATTTTTATATTTTCTCTAAAAAGTCTTTCGCTAGTCACATTTTCTCAGGTTTTATCATCAATTGTTTATTTAAACATTCTATGGATCCCCTTGTTTTTCATTGTCGTTTCGGTATCTTTAGAATCATTTATACGCATAGAGCAGTTTATATCAGGCCTCTCGAGTTATTTAGTTTATAAATTATTAGAAATGTGGCCAGCATGTGATGGCCGTAAAGTGCCGTATAAAAGATACTATTTTTACTCGTAATTTTTCGTTATAAGCTCGGTTACGTGGCTGGAAATTTTACCAGTGTGCCGGGATGCATCTTTTACTTTGTTGTAGACGAAAATCATTTAATGATTGAATATTCGCTTTCGTGAAAGGAATACCCTAACTTTTTGCCAGATTAATTTATTTTTCAACTCAGTCGCCAGGCGTCGCATTATTTCCTTTATAATTATTGTTTCCTATAATCTGCGCACGGCACTCTGACTCCACATTTTTCGAGCTTGATCTTACAAAGCGCGTCGTACGACGGCCAGCATTGATAAAAAATAAGTTTGAACATCCTGATTGTTCCTAGACCATGCAGATTTGCAATATAGCTCGTCACGTCGAATATTCCAGAAACACCTGGCGTACTCGGCAAGAAAGCCGGGTTCAAAAATCGGTGCGTACGTCACTGAACAAGATCGGCCAAAGGGCGCATGCTCGTGCGTCGAGTTTTTTTTTTCGTCACGAAACCACCCTCCTGCCTCGTCGCCCGTTGTCCATATTCCAGTTCGCGTTTGTTGCCCGTGAAGGATGCCTTCTGCCAACCCCAAACAGGCCACGGAGGCCGAAGATCCGATACGCCAAGCGATCAAGGTGATCGAACACAAGATAAGGAATTTGGAGAAACGCAAGGTGAGAAAACCGGCACATCGACGTTTTTGATGAAACGAAGAAAAAAAATGAGGTGTTTTCGAAGTTCGTTCTGTTGTTCTTATTCCCGCAACTGTCAGTCGCCGCATCGACGGTGGTCGGCCATGTTTTTTTCTCAATCGTGTCGGTGTGCGCCATGTGCTCTCGGCTGAACGGGCAAACTTTATTGGCATCCCAAATCTCCCTGCTAGCTACGCGACAATTGTCTTTCGCTTTCACGAACAATCGAAAGTTACCCACCCTCCGTACGTTTGCTCTCGCCTGCCAAACTCGATCGCACCTACTTTCATCCTCGTAATTTCTTTTTTCGCTCTTTTTTGCGCCGACCGTTATTATTTTTGGAGAATATAAGTGGAACGCGTCCGACACGATGAAGCGCGAATTCGTGTCATGGCGGTCCTTGCTCTCGCGATTCTCCAACTCTTCGAAATTCTTTTAACATTCACCGGCGTCAGTCGAATAAACGGAACGTACAAACTAGCCGGTAGACCCGGTCGTGTCGGCCGACTCCTAGTTTTCCATTCTGCCAATGTCCAACGGCACGTCGAGGATTTCGTCAGATTCGCGCTCGATTCACGTATTATCGCGTTCGCTTCGTTATTCCCGCTTAGTTTTCGCGTACCACCACGATGTATCGTCTTTAGCTCGATTTTTTTTCTCACCTCAGCCGACGCATTTGTAGCCAAAGTGCCGATGTGACTATAGTTGCGCGGTACGAACGATGTTTTTTTTTCTCTAAATCTCTTTGAGCATCTTCAGTTCGATGCTATTCATTATCTTTACCACTCGATCTTGAACCTCTGTTCCAAATCCTCATGGCTCGCTGTCAACTATGGAAAAAAACGGCTTCTTTCACGCTTTGGGCGAGAACAATGGAGATTTTTATGGCCAGAAGCAAGATGGAACGGATATGCATGTACACACGTACACATACGCGCGCACATTAGCTTTCGGGCAAAGAAAAATGACGCACAAGTTTTTATTAAAAACTTCATTATAATGTGCAACATTGTAATTAATATGAAATAGGAAGTTCGTGTTTCGCATGCACCAGTATTTTTTTTTCACAAATCCGGAAATTTTTCTTGAACGATTTGGATCACAATGGTATTCAGCCACTTAAAATTTTGGCTGATGTATGCTGGAAACCGGTCAGCTTGAGAAGTGCAGAAGAAAATTGTAAAGATTACCATATAATTATAAGATATGGTAGAGGCTAAGGGCATATACAAGATCAACATAACCTCAAAAATTTTCGTGTAGCGTTTTCTCACAAATGGTTAATTTTTTTTTTTGGCAGAACAGCATCAAGCTCTAGAAGATACGTCGACGCAGAATTTTACGATTTTCTTTTGCTCGAATTATTATTCATCTGTGAGGATTCCCTGTTCGAAAATTTGAGCTATTCGTCTAGCACTCGTGATACATCTGCTTCGCCCCAAGAGCACATACAAGATCGCCATTGTTTCACAAGTTTTTAAAATGTGCTTTCTCACCAATGTTTAAGTTTTTTCGGACAAACGAAGCATCAGCCTCTACAGAATTCACCGATGCTGAGCTTGTCGATTTGCTTTTCTCCCAAATAGTACTTATCTGTGAGAAAACTGCTAGAAATTTTAGAACTCGGTCATTTGTTATTAGCTATTTATAATTCATTTTCCAAAATAGCGCTTCGATCATTGCTTCGAAAAATCCTTGTGAATTGTAGGGTGGAAGTTTACGGTCCTGTACTTTAGGTTCTGCTTCTGAAACTTGTGGACGAATATCGTCAGCATGATCTTTGTTTCGACTAAGACACGCTTTACAAAAGGGAAAATTTAAAAATCGTATTTAACAAATGCCAAAATGGAATTGATTAATTGAGAGAAGAGACAAACAGAAGATTTGAGGTATTCTGTTCACAAAACCTGAATATTTAACAACTAACTGATTTCGTCTACAACGAGGTAAAAATACGAATTTTTAACGAAAAATTTAACTAAAAATCGTCTAATTTATACAGCACTTTACAGAGATAACATTTTGGCCACATTTCTATCTAATAATTTATACACTAAATAACTCTAGAGGCCTGACATAAACTGCTCTTTGGGCGTAAAAAATTCTGAAGATGCCGAAACAACAAGAAAAAAAACAAGGGCTTCGCTGGATCTTTGAAGAAAATATTAATGATAAAACGTGGAAAAAAGTGACCAGCGGGAGAATCTTTGTAGCCGCAACTTTTTACACAAAATGTAAAAATGCCTAAATCTACTGAATTTGCGCGAAATTTTTAATTTCAGTTTATCGTTGGGTATACTAATTGATTGTAACTTATTTCTTATTGAGTGCCACTGTAAGTTACCAATGATTCAGAAAAGTCCCGCTTATGCCCCCTAAATAAAGGATTCCCACCGATGCGAACATGACTTGTGCCACGAACAAAGCTGTATATCGCCCAAGACAGAATCGCCACTTCCACATAACTTTGCAATGTCGGAATGATAATTTGTGGGCTCACCAACAGACCAAACTAGAGACATACAAGGGAATCCAGGAAAGCGGCAAGGAATTGAATCAGGATCAGAAAACAGCTGTTGCCAAGTACGACGAAGTGCTGCAGACCTTGGATATAACTCGTGAGCTTTGCAAGGGAGTCGTTAGCATCGCCAATGATTCGGCCAAACAGCAGAAAAAGTTGGCGAGGAAGGAGGCGCTCGAAAGAATACAGCAGGACATCGCCAAGGTATAACCAGTTTGAGCTACATAGTTCGAAAATGGATTTTCTTTTCATTTCGCCGGGAGGTTCGAAACACCAATCATTGGAATCGTTTGTTTTTTTGATATTCACAACTTGTACGATACTGACTGATTCTAAGCGTTAATTTTATCAGGTTCGCGAAGTTCTGCTCATTCAAGATATCCTGATTAATATGGGCACGGAAACGGCACGGGACGATTTCGTTCATGGTACGAACGGCGCTACAAAGTTGACTAAGGAAGAACTGAAGATTCTCGACGACCTGTTCAACGAATTGACCGTGAAGCGACAAACGGAGGCTGACGAACCGCCTTTCGCACAGGCTATCCAAAAAACCGCTGAACATTTCGTTGCCATCCTGGACGGAAAGCAGAGAGAATTTGTTGGCACTACGTATCTGAAAATCAAGGAACTTATGACTACCATAAATTCATCCGGTTATTTCGATCAAGTTCACGAAGTCGAGGCTCCTCCTCAAGAGGTAAATTCGGATTTGATTAAAAGGAACTTTTGAGCCTATAGACATTTCGGACCTTCGAGTCCGACAGCACACACGGTACATTTTTAGTTGTATCGAAATAATAATCATGGAAAATAGGTCAGTCAAGCTCGAACGTGTAGCATTCATCAATTCGTACCAAACATAAATACACTCGCGCAATGTTAACGCCGATTTCTCGTCCCCGTATCTCAAGATTTAAAAATTATAAATGCGTTTTTTAACAGACCGAGGAGGCCCCGCTGGAAGCTCGAGTCTCGAGTGTCCAGGCACCGGAACAATCGACGGAAGATTACAGTGCTGGCGAGGTACACATTCCACCCTCGGAGTCGATCGTGCAGACGCCAAGTTTTCCAGCTCAAGTGTCTCAGGTTCCGGTTGTTTCGGGACCGGCTCCGGTATCAGGCCCGTTACCCGTTGTTGCTCAGCCCATTCCGCCACATCCAGCCTCGAATCTCGAAAACGCGTATTACGTTAACGCAGCAGCTGGTTACGCCCCGTCGACGCAGCAGGCGCAACCGACTCAACAGGTTCCGAGCCCGCCGCAGCAACAGCAGCAGCAGCAGCAGCAGCAACAACAACAACAACAGCAGCAACAACAGCCGCCCCCACCACCACAACAGCCACAACAACAGCAATCCCAACAACAACAACAACAACAGGCGCCACGCATCAATGACGTTATCGGAAATCCCGATTTCTTTTTCCTGCAAGAATCCGAGCTTGATTCGCCCGACGTTACGGGCCAGAGCGCACCGATAGTATCACACATTCCTCCTGCGGTAAATGCACCGATACCCTCTCAAACTTTTACGAATCAGAACTTCGCCGCACCTCCGGTACAGGTTATATATCCTCACCCACCGCCGCCTCAGGATATGACGCACATTCCTGGATTCGCGAATCCAAACCCACCGCCACCCATACCAATGCCACCGTCTCATCAGCAGCAAAACTTGCCGTACAGTCCTCAGCATCCCGCTGGCTTTCAGCAGCAAGCACCGAACTCTCAACCGTTGCAACAGCCCTACGATCCCAGCGCCCATCAGCAAGACTCGCAACTCTCGATGGAGGTGAGTCCTGCAATTCGTTATGCATTTATAATTTGTGTTCGTGTCGGAAAAAAGAGTTAAGGAGCTACAGCCAGCTAGACGCCCGAAAAACATGGTCGAATACCGAATTTTTGCCTGGAAAACGGTTGGTGAAAAAGAAACGCATTTTTTTTTCAACGCAAAGGTAACTGTGTTGAGAGAGTTTAAAAAATCACCAACAAATACAGGAAAACGCCAAAAGCATGGCAGCCGGCGGATTAAATTTTTTTCGCGACGTTTGGCGGTGGACACTCCGGCTTAAATGGTCTATCTGAAATCTAAAAACCAAACGACACGACAATCGAGTTAACAATAAAGTCGAGTCGTTGACGATCGTCGATTTTTAATATATTTTTTTTTTTACAATGTAACGACAAATTGAAGCTCGGGCATGGAAAATCGCGGGAAGAAATTCGTCATTTTTACGTAACTATTAAAAAATGAAGATCGATTTAAAAAAGTGAGATCGCTGTCAACCTTTAAATGTTCCTTATCGCATCTCCTGTGAATTTGGAAGTAATCCATTGTGTAGTTCTCGAGTTATCACGTCCATCGACTTTGAAACAACATTATCTGCCCGGTGGCCATGTTTTTGTTGTATTTCTGTATTTTTTGGTGATTTTTTTAAGAGGCCTTTTTTTAACAAATGCGTTTCTTTTTCTCCAACCGCTTCCCAGAAAAAACATCGAAATTTGAGCATTTTTCTCGGACCTCTAAGTTGAAGTAGGCCCTTAAGGCTTTACGCAAATTAACAAAAATTGACAATGGAATTGAACGAGCCTTAAATCTTCCAAACTGGGAACGTCAAGAATTTTTCATTCAGATTAGTTTCTCAGATCATTCAAAATATTCGAGTGTCAGTGCCTCCTTTGGTAAAATTAATCAAGTTTGAATAATCCCGACAGGACAAGATCGAGCAGGGACCCGAGGGGGCTGGAAACGGGGATCCAGAATCGGTAAATGTAGAATGGTCGCAAATGGGCGAGCAACAACTCGACGAATGGGGTAAATCGGACGTCCAAGAGCCAGGTCAAATGTCCCAGCAACAATCACAGCAATCTCAGCAGGCCTGGGGAGAGCAACGTGGTGGTTATAGGGGCCGTGGTGGCAGACGGGGAAATACCAATGGCTACAATGGTCGTGGAAGGGGAGGTGGTTATCAACAGAACGGTCGTGGCGGCGGTGGCGGCGGCCAAGGTAATTAATAAGATTTTACTGGCTCGGTGTAGCATTGCACGACGATCCAAAGAATTGTGCGAGTAGAGAATTTGACGCAGTCATTGGCACAGAATGCCTGGAAAATTCGATGTGTAAATCCTTCGTCCCTGGACGTATCGAGCTTCCAAACGGATTAAACTTTTAGTTTTTATTACTAGTCTTTCACCGAGAATGTTACATGAGAAGCCCGTTCGAAGCACCGTAGGTGCAAAACGTTTTTCCATTACGTTACGATTGCAATGTTATAAATTCAACTTGTATGCTATTGATAGCAATAATAATTAAATAGAAGACATAGAGCAATCGGTAGGTTACGTTTGTCGTTTTAAAGCAGGTTGTAGCGGTCCACTTGAGTCAAATAGCATTTGAATTTTTTATTCCATAAACTTCAAAAAATGCATACGAGCTATAGATTTATTCTGTAGATGCTAATTCTTCATAAAGTATGTTAAAGAAAAAAATTATGCATTTTCACATATTTATCACGTGAAAAAGAAAAACTTTTGTATTACTACAAATTTGCAAAAGTTCAACATTATCGATGATTATTATGAAAAAACTGCGTGAGCCAATGTTTATACAACTCGGTATGAAATTATGAGTAATTTATAATTATGCTTATTCATATTTACGTCCCGAGATTATTTATTATCACCATTAATGAATATTAAGTGTTGCCGACCCACGGCAATGTCGCGGGCATTGAAGTTGGCAGCAATGCTCTTCATTTGTCAGCCGAGTAATCTTTGATCTAACCTTGATGGTTCAATGTCGAATATATATGGTTTTCGATGAGCACGATGGGTTTTTTTTCTTCTAAATGTTCACAAACTTTTAGTTCACGTTAATCCGTTGTTCGAAGTGGTTTATCTTGGTGCTAAATAACCGAAAAATTACATCACCTGTAACGGCAGCGTCTTGCCGATCTAAGCGCACGTAAAATTACTTACATTAAACTATTTTTCATCTCTAAGGTTTTGGGTTGAACAAATTCCAAGAAAATTATAGACAGTAAAATCTATCCAATAGAATATATATATTTTTCTTAAATCTCGGATTGTAGGTAACGCACCAACCTCCTTAAAGCAATTTTGATAAGCGAAAGGCAAGACACGAGAGCGTCTCAGCCTAGTATCGAATATGAATTCAACATGGCATTCATTGACTCCTGTCTGAACGAAAATTTCGTTGTTTCAGGAACATATTATCGCAACGAGAACACCAATTATCAGAACGGTTATCAGCAGCGCAATTACAACAACGAGGGGAACGCCGGTTACAATGGTGGTTTCATCAAGCAGGGTCGCGGGGGTGGTAGTGGTGGTCCACGGGGTGGTCCGAGAGGCGAACGCGGTGGAATGGACAGAGGAGGTCGGGGAGGACAATTTCGCGGTGGTCAGCGAGGCGGAAACCGCACCGGCGGTGGCAGCGGTGGCGGCGGTTACGTACCGCGCAAAACCCAGGCGCAACAATAATTCACAAAGACAACAGGGCATGACGAAGGAAACAAGAGGGAAACGTAACGAGACAACAAAACAGAGCTGAATTCGGGTCAAAGTGAAAAGTGTCGCGACTCACCGACTCGACTTTTTACTCGGAGTGAGGTGAATTCTCGAAACGACATTGACCATTCGCAGCCAAGCGCGATGCGAGAGTTCATTGAGACTACTTGCCTCATATGGAAGTTTGCAAGCACGTTATTAACTATTAGAACCTTTCCTTTTTTTTATTTCCCGTTTTTTTTTTGACAGAGCAGTTACCGCGGTAGACAAGGTCGAATTTGTTTTTTCTTTTTAATTTCTAATGCATGAGAACGCATTCGACTTATTCGTTTCTTGCCTCGCGCAGTAAAACTCGCAGCTATACTCTCGGTCAGTGTTGTCTCGGGAAATTCACCTTGCCGGCGTTTCGCCTGCGAGACGTGATGATACGGCAACGGCGGCGACTTTCGACGAACGCAAAAACCTTGCGTCCAAACAACTGTTCTTAGTCCCTCGACGAGTGACGAGAATTACGATAAAGTTACGTGAAACAAGTTTATAATATGAATTAAACAAAACAAAAAAATAAGAAAAAAAAAACGAAAGTTATAGACAAACAAAGCGAAAAGAAAGAAAAAGGTAACATCGCTGGGAGCAAAAGTGATTGGCAAATTTCAGTGGATGTCAAGCCGAACCCCCACTACGCAAGTATTATTGTGTTGCGACAGAAGGCAGTTTTCACAGGGCAACAACAGCTGATCGACAAAGATTAGAAAAATAATTTTATTATAAAAAAACGAAAAAAATATGAAAAATCGAAAAAAAAATACAAAAAAATATATGAGAACTTGTACACGTCACGCAACTTCGATGAAGTAACACACGGACATTTCACACGCCGGAGTAGCACATGGGGCGGGGGAGGATGCAGTTACGTAACGTATTCAAGTGTACGTCGATACAAACAAATAAAATGGAAAGCAAAAACCAACGAGTAATCGAAGTGATCATCCCGCAGCGCGTGCAATCAACAATGAAAATAAAAAAGAGAAGTAAAGAAGAAGAAAACCTGCGATTAAATCGATTATCCCGATGATTTGTGTCAACTGTTTCATTTTAGTCCGGTCAGTGCTGTTCCACGCGAATTTCGAATAGCCACGATTTCATTTTTCAACATTCGTGGCAATTATTTTCCTTTTTAAACTGTAAAATATGTATAACACGATATTTTTTGTTTTACCGTTTAATTTGAAAAGAGTGCAGACACGAGACGTTTGTCAGAGTCTCGGCTAGCGTCCTTAATCGCGAAGCAAAAGGAGCATATACTTTTTTTTTTCTTTACCGGAAAACTTAGACGAGATTTTTTAGCACCTAAGCGAGTCTGGTACGTCTGTTCTGTATCGAAGAAAATGTTGGCTCGGCGAGTATTGCGACGATCGAACGAGACGATGAGTATTCGATTGTATTTCGTTTGTACATTTATATATTGTTTAATCACCTTTTCTCCTCTCTAAAGTTACGTTCGGTTTATCCCAATGATTACTTATGTATCTTCCAAATAAATATCTTATTGAACCTTGGCTGTTTATGGCGCTGCTGTCGATCTCGGTGAACGGAAAGGTTTGCTTAGTTGTTTACTGTGTTCTCATGACAAAAAAAGAAAGACGATTCGAATAAAACGATTATCACGAAACAATGAAAATGTTTGTATTTTAAGATTTTCGAGAAAGAAAAGAATAATATCTGACCGTTATCTGTAAAGCAGTTTCGTAGCATTATTAGTTTAGGCATTTCTATTTATCGTACGCGTTTAAAAAAGGTGTGTTAGACTTGAAGCAAATTCTTCAAAATTTGTTGGTTTCGAAAGTATGAGCGGCGATCCGTGCCATCGTGGCACAAACTTAGTTTTTCATTTATCCACTAGGAGGGCCGTCATGTAGCGGTCTTGTAGATTGACATATATATATATGTATATGTATACATATACTGCAATAGATAACTTCCTCAGCTTTGAATCGTGTATCAGGGGGTCCGTGTAGTGTCGAAAGAAAGTAAACGGTATATTCAGCTCAGAAAATGTCTAAAGCGTGCATCGTGCCGAACTGTCGGAAAACTTTAAAAAACGAAAGGCGAAAGTGTTGAAAGTTCTGTAGGCCGAAGAATTGCATCGAAAATGGGAAGACGCAATTCAAGTGTTAAAGTTTTGTGCTCTCGCTTGGAGTTTACATATGCCATTAACGAATAAGCTTGAAGATTTTTAAAATCATAAATAATTGTCATTCTCGCTATAGGATCAGTGGTAAAAAAAAAGTCCGGATCTTTTGACAATATTTTTCATTCCAAAAGATCTGCACCATTCCACAACTGTTCGTACCTGCTTTTGATGGGCTAAGCCCGCTCACCCCAAGATAGCAGGGCTTCAGGTGGCAGACACGGGATCTACCACTACCGACAAGTTTCGTGACCTCTATGTGCAGAAGGTCAACAAGACCGCACAAAGCAGAGATGAGTAGGGAGATGTACAGCGCTCCCGCTTTTGGCGTGCGTTGCGAATGGCGCTAAATCGCGGCGGCGAGTTTGGGAATATAATTTTGTGATCATCGCCTCTGTCGAGGTTGCTGATTTTCTTGTAGCCGCGTGAGTCACGATCACCGCTCAAGTCGGTATCGCAGTCAGCGTGAAAACGAATGGGTAACTCGGTGGGAGAAGTCTCCGCCCCTCGCACATCGTGCTTACTCGACAAGCGATCAACCATTTAGGAGAACACTGGGAATCGTAAAATCAGCTATCTCTCTCGCACTCGTGGCCGCTCGGTCGGTGTGACACATGGCCTTAAGAGTGTCTGATGTCGAGCAGAGTGTCTACCTTACCGACAAACTCTCCCCTACCGACACACGGCATTGTCGATTTAAATTCTGATAGTTGAATGTTTGTCCTCGAGAGGCGGAGTGCGTCTTCGTGCCATGCGTGTTTGTTACAGCATAACCTAAAAATGAAGTGACCGATCCTGTTCACCGACTATTTCCTCGCAATATTTTTGTGACAATTGAATAAACCTATCAATTATTTGTCGTAAGTAATCTGTTCCTACATTCATTGAAACGTTCACTAACGTATTCGCTGAAAGATCGTAGCTCTCTTTTTACGATACATACGCCGACCACGACAGTGTATTTACATCTTAGCATGTCTGTTTTTAGTTTCCGGCTTAAAAGTCCCCGTCAGTTACCTTTGACACGAGGTGTACGACTTTAGAAGAGTACACCACTCGAATGAGATCGCATCAAGGATGAAAAATTCTCGAGAGGTCGTAGTGACGAGCGACAGTTCCGGGGAAACGTGGAGCGCGGCGGTTTGGGATCCGTTGACGGGTTCGCTGCTTTCCACCTACAGGAACGCAGCCGCTCTGGGACACGGTACTCTCAGAATCGTGGGAGACAGTTACGCGATAGCGGCGGACGTGACCAAGCCGAGACTTCATCTGTGGCCATTGAACAGCCAATCGCCCGTGGCCAATGTCCGTCTGACGACTTCGGGAAAGGTGAGCGCCCTGGCCTGCACGCCGGATGGTTCTTACGCGGTCGTCGCGATCGGCGAAAAGATTTTCGTATGGCAGCTGACGAGCGGTAGATTGCTAGGCTCGACGTCCAGGCATTATCAGACGGTCAGTTGCCTGAAATTCGGCCAAGACGGCGCGAACTTTGCCAGCGGCGGCGAGGACGGCCTGGTGTTCGTTTGGTCGCTGACCAGAGTAGCAACGGGTCACGAACAATCGGCGTCGATTCACGGCTTCTCCGATCACTCGCTACCCGTGAAGGATCTTCATTACGGCAACTTCGGCGCCCAGGCTAGGCTCGTCTCGGTCTCCCTGGATCGCACCGCGCGTATTTACGACACCAACGCCGGTACTTTATTGCTCACGCTGATCTTCGATGTTCCGCTCACCGCTGTGTGCACGGACATTCGCGAGAACGATCTCTACGTTGGATCTTCGAACGGCCTGATAATGCGCTTGGATTTGCGCGAGCCACCGCGCGGCAGCGAGTATCACGTGCCGGCGAGCTCGACCCTCGAGAGATCCGGTAATCCGGTATTTCGCGGTCACACCGGAAGCATCACTGCCCTCTCCGTCTCGACGGACTGTAGAATTCTTCTATCCGGGTCGGCCGACAGTTCGGTTCACTTTTGGGACGTCGCCAGCAGACAAATCGTCCGAACGATAGCGCACAAAGGCCCGATAACGAACGCGGCCTTTGTGCCCGCGTATGAAAATTTTCGGGCCCCCACGCTTCGGCCCACGATGCAGATACGACCGCTGCGGAGGATACCCGATGAGGCTGGCAGGGAAGACATTATCGAGATAATACGCGCGCGAGATGATACTGATCTCTTGAACATCGAGGCTTATTTGGATGAGAAACACGAGACTCGAGCAGCCGAAAATGATTCTTCTCGCGGGCTCGCCGAGGCTAGACACGAGATCGAGACACTCAGAGCCAAGAACTCGGAACTTTACAAATACGCGGTCAAAGTTTTGACCACGAAAGCCGCGACCAAAAAGACGAAATGATCGTCTCTTCGTTGTTCTTCTTTGTCGAGCACAAGTGTCCGCCTTTCGAGAGCTTTTGCAATTAATAAATACTACTTCCGTATGCCGAGACTTTTGACGAATTAACGGCGCAGCCCCGTCGAGACCTCGATCATTATCCTTCGCTTGGAAACTTTCGCGCCGGAGGATATCCCACTTAACATTTCGCCGAGTCGAACTTCAGCACGTACTTGGACTTTTACGAAAAAATTAAACAAAGTAATGCCCGTTGACATTATTGCCTTACTTCTTGCCGCATTAATTCGCAAGTCCGTTGGTTAAGGAATTATCGTAATTCGGGTGATACTCGGAGTTTGTACATATCGAGTACGCGGCGGATCGAGATTAAGATTAACGCTGCAATCGGAGTACGAACGACGGGCGAGGGAGAAACAGCTAGCTAATTATTCCACAATCATAACTCATACGAAATAATTTTCGTACCCTGGCAGACACGCCTCTACCAGCCGAGTAACAAATTGCAAAGTCAAAAACATCTTGGGCTAACATCTTGGTATCCAATTGGGCTTTACGAAATGTTCCGCGTGTGTAAAAAAGATCTCGATTTTTCTCTGCTACGTTCTTCGTAAATTAATAATGAAAGTACAGTATCGATGGTCTAATACTGGGACAACTAGCGGATACATTGGAGCTGGAGAATTAGTTCGCACGTAGGCGAGTGCGCTGGGACAACGAGCTTAAAAGCCGATAGATAGGGAAAACCCGTGGTGCACGCTGGTGTCTTTTATATTCAAATGAATCGTTTAGAGGCAACGCTAACCATATGCATGGAAGCGACATTTTCCATGATGAGATCCGCGTCGTTCTTTTCCTCGTATAAATTGTTTCTCGTATCGGACGAGCTTACGAATGTTGCTTTATCCACATTCCCTATCCTCTTAATTATATTAAGTTGCAATTGTGTCTTCGCACGGTTGGAATTCCTCGTTCATTTGTTGCTGGGAATACAAATATTGTTATTCATAATAGTCAATTTTTTATTATTATTTATTTATTTGGTGTTTGGAAAAAAAAGGACATATTAGTAAGCATACATTGAATTTATTTCGTGTAAATTTACATTTAAAAAGCATAATAGAGCCCGTGTATAAAAAAATGTGGTCCAACGGCCGGATCGACAACTTGACAATGGTTGGTGTAAAAAATAAAAATGAAAAAGTTTTATAATCTATATAAATGTTATATAAATCTATATAAAGGTATCTCGATATGGAGACTTTTTTCGAAAAAAAAAATCAGAATATGGTGGGTGTTGGAAACAGTGTGATATTGATTTTTTTTAAATTACAATTCTGATAATTATAGCTTATATTATAATCTATATAAATATCTATAAATGCATCTCTATATCAAGACTTTTTTTTCGAAAGGAAAGCGGAATATGGTGGGTGCTAAAATAGTGTAATTTTGGTTTTTTTTTAAATTACGAATCGGATAATTATAGCTAATGATTCCAGCCAGGTCGAGAAAAGTCGTTCTGACAAAAACTGAAAGTACATTAAGGGATAACACCATTGTAGAATTAAAAAAAAATTGTTTTTTTTTTAATTGGCTTAAGAGATGCTTTGAACCACATAGAATAACGGGGAATAAGTTTGGTTCGCATAAGCATAACTCCAACAATTTTCATTCTTTTCACTCCAAATGTTGAGCTAATCTTCAAGGTAAGATTCCAAAGAGAAATACGTACAGAATTTTCCATGAGTTAGTTAATAGCATAAGTTATTAAGGGGTTACCCCCACTTGCGATTTTGAAAAAATCGATTTTTTTTAATTACATTTTTTTGAAGTATAAGTATCTGAGAATATGTCCTGAAAATTTCAAGTCGATCCGAACAAAATTGACTGAGATATGAGCGTTGAAAGAGAAGAATCCGTGAATTGAAGAACTGAAATTGAAACTTTAAACGCGTTTTTCTCAAAACGGCATTTCTGAAGTCGGTGACCAAGATTACTCGAACACTAATGAACCGATCTTCTTGAAATTTTGCAGGCTTATTTAATACATAAAAATGTAGTCTTTGATCGTTCGATTTTTTTTTTCGAAAAAAAATGGCCGTTTTATAGCCAAAAGACGGCCGTTTTTTTTTCGTTAAAATCGAACCATTAACTTTGACTGTCCGCCATTTTGTGAAAAATGAATATTTTTTAAAATCCTTCGATTAAAGACTAGTTTATACTTATATTTGACTAAATACATCCGCATTTTTTTTTCAGATGATCCACTTCGCCGCAATGTTGGTCACCGCAAACCGTGTATATAAAAACATTATTTCATTGACGGCCATTTGCCACTAAACAATGTAATATTTTTCAATAAAAAAATTACTGAAAGTTCTTCAAGATGTGTTCTTTAAGATGGTATATTGATCGATTAAAAAGTTCTGTAGTTTTCTTTAAAAAAATTCATGAAAAAGGCCTTTTTTTTTGCGCTACAAGTGGAGGTAACGCGTTAACAGATGATTGTCCTTTTTTTCGCTCGAATTGAGTTGTTACTTTAAATGCTTGTCAATTACACAAACATTCATATTTTCAAAATCCCCTACGTATTTATCCAGCTATACTCATGTAAATGAATAGAATAAACTTTTTTTTCCAATTCAATTTTACGTCAGTTATACCCAAAAAACCCAAACAAAGGTTCAATAAATAAAACTTCCACTTTAAAGTTTTCACAAGTTTAATTACATTGTTATCCGGAAAAAATACTGAAATCTGACAATTTACCATAATTCCTTATGGAAAATTGAAAGTAGAGACCGATAGTAAAATTAACGAATTTTCGAAGTGACGAATTAACGAATTAACGAAGTGGCCCGAGTTTTTATGTTACCAAAGTATAATAATAATATCAGAAGAAAGATTCGCAGTACCGATATTTTAACAATTTCGAATGTTTCATCGCGAAAGTCTCGTTCCATATCCCAGATGATTATTATTAACGATAAATACCATCATTCGAGACACTTAATTTTCACTGACGTCAAGTTTTAGAGCACAAATACTTTGTGTCTTTTGATTGATTAGAATAATAATAGCACGTCGTAAAATTCTTGTCGTTAATGTTGTTGTCGAATGCTCTCGCTATTTTCGTTCGTTACCGCGGCTTGAAAGGTATGGAAATCGAATAGTTGTCGATTGAAGCAGGCAACGCGATGGAAATCTCGTACGGTTAATAGACCATCGTGCGGATATGTCACGAATTCGCAAATCACATCGTAATCCACCAAACCCGATGCCTATCACGCCCGCTGCAAAATTCAATTCCCATTTGTTGGTTATTTGTTGAATAAACGGTATAACGTGCAAAATGTTTACGCGCTGATATGTTTACGGAGCCTCGATCGCACGTGTCCGATTGGAAGTAGGTAAGGCCGTTGACTTGTACTACTGAGGAGTATTGCATGCGCCGGACCACAAGGGCTGCTATCACTTTAGGCAGCCGAAAATAAGCGAATTTCCCGGATTTTTTGGGTCGAAACCATTTATTTTACACGGTTAAAATTTGATACATATATTATTACATCTTTTAATTATACGACTTGTGTTTTTTTATTAAAAAAATGGCGGCTGTACAATTGCTTCAGCAACGGTCGCCGCCTGAGATCTTCCACGACGTACAAGGTAGTCCATTGATCTGAAACATCAGAGCCACGGAGTTTTCGATTTTTAAGACTCTTGCGCTCTATGTAAACCTGACAATTCCGGAGAAAAGTGAAAACTCGAATAAAGATACACGTCTGAAAAAATTGTGCTATTTTTCGTGACATTTTTCGTATAGTTTCCGTTAACGTAAATGCAGTTCTTTAAAATAATTATCAAAGAACTTTGGGTTCACATAGGCGGTTGTTATGTTATCTAAATGTGTGCGAAATTTAAAAATGATCGATCGCATGGTTTTTGAGTTATCTCGTACGAGGTTCACGAAAAAGTGGTTTTCTGGAAAACGCGTTTCTCGCCCCTCCACATTTTTCTCGTGGAGCTTATTTTCGACCATATGCTTTTCCCTACAGCATAAATGAATGTGCCCCCTTAACGACGTTTTCTTTTAAATTGCAGAACAGTTGGTCGTGGAAATTTTTTATCGCCAAGTTTGCTCGCCTTTGATTGCTATTCTTTCTTGCAGATATTAAAATTGACGTTACCGAATCCTCATGCGGGATACCTGGGAGTCCGCGATATTCGCATTAATTTTACTTTTCGGATGTATATATCTTGTTTAGCCCGCCAAGATTATTCTAGGCTCAATTAATCGAAGGGGCACGCTGTAAAGAACACGATTCTATGCGGGCAACGGTGGGTGGTGAATAAATGGGCAAAGTTATACGCGAGAGAGTGAGAGACATACAGCTTGACAAAGGGGTGGGATACGAGGATGCGCCAACTTCGAACAACCGCCGGAGGTATAAAATGCCTCGTTGAAAAGCTACCGGTATCCAGTATCGTCGCGTTCTCCAACTTTGCAACACACGATCTCTAACATTGAAAAAAAAAATATATCTATACATATATATTCACCAGTTCGGTTTATCACATCGTCATTGGAGATTATAAAAATTGTCGAAGATGAAATATCCGATATGCATCGCGCTAGTTATCCTAGTATTTTCAACCTCACCGAATCGTTAGTAAAAAAAATACGATTGGACGTTTTTTTAAAAGTTCTTTGAAATTCTTTTTTTGTTATGGATCTCGAGATTTTTCTCGTGCATAGTAACTATCTGGATTCAGGTGGATTTCTGATTCGAGTATGGAGGAATATAAATAAAAATTGAAAACAATTGGAGCGTGCACTTTTTATTGATTATTTTGATATTTGACATATTTTGACGGTGACAACGTTTACCGGATGTTATAAAGTATTTTTGTAAAGTTTCGAATAAGTTACCAGATTTCAAGTATCACTGTGAGCAAATGTCGTTTTCGGAATTTGAACTAAAGCCGCCTAATCAAAAATTGAATTTGCGTCAAGATTTTAGTCAACGATTGCATCGACCGCGTGTCAAAAGTTCGAAAGATTTTCTCGTGCATCAAGTAACCATTTGAAACTAGGTAGATTTCTAATTTGAGTATGGAAGGAATGAAAATAAAAGTAAACACGAAATTTTCAATCGTTTACCTTTTATTTATTATTTTGATATTTGCCATTATTTTGACGTTGACAATGTTTACCGGATGTTAAAAAGTATTTTCCTAAATTTTGGAATAAGTTACTACATTTCAAGTACTCGGACTGCAAGCAAAGCCGTTTTCTGAATTTGAATCAATGTTGCCTAAGAGAAAAATTAAGGATGTTGAGTCCCAAATCGCAAATGATGATAAAATTCTGAAAATTTGGTATGTTTTTGTATGAAGAATTTCAGAGGTCGTGTAAAAATTTCACGACAATTAGGAAGCTCGTTATTGAACAATTAACATTCACAAATTAAATGTTGTTTTATGGAAACTGATGTAACTTTGCAATAGGTTTTTTTTTGACCTCTCAATTTTATAATATCTACAATATACTGAAAGGAACGGAAACAAAACGAAGTTTATTGATAAATTTTTTTTTATTTCTTTTAAAAATTGTTCTTAACAAAATGTTAATTTTTTAATAACGAGCTTCCTAATCGTCGTGAAATTTTAACACGACCTCTTAAATACTTCATACAAAAACATACGAAATTTTCCGAATTTTCTTATCATTTTTTATTTCAACCCTTAAGGAGGTTGAAGTAATGATGATAAAATTTGGAAAATTTGGTATGTTTTTACATGAAGTATTCAGGAGGTCGTGTAAAAATTTCATGACGATTAAGAAGCTATTTATTGAACAATTAACATTAACATGTTTCATAGGGACTCAACATCCTTAAATTTGCATCAAGATTTCAGTGTATCTAGTTCAATATATCTAGAGAAATTCCAAAAAGAAAGGACAAAAAAATTTGTCAAATATATCTAGAGAAATTCAAATATACGAAACAGGTTTACAGTGCAGCGAGAATCCTCGATAACATGTTTGCGAATGTAGGAGCGCAGCATCACAAGTCGAATGCGAGAAGAGCGGCTGGTATGGTGTCATTCCCCCGGATCGGTAGACACCGGGCTATGGCCAGTTTCGCAAGAGCCGACGGCAGTGTGGGCCTCGTGAATTATCCGAGGGTCGGTCGATCAGGATCCCTAGGCCTCGAGGCCAACGAGGCTCGCGATTACCAGTCGCAGTCGAGAATCCACGGCGATCGAGATTTTGACATTGACAATTCGGATGATTTCGACTACAATAGTAAGTGCACGCGGATACCATTGTTGAAATTCGCACGTTTATTCGAATAAAAAAATAAACATTTGTTTTTCCAAACTAAAGTATTTTGGAAAAACAAACACAGTAGTACGGGAAAGTGATTTTTATTTTTTTCTACGAACGAATGAAAATTGTCAAAGATTGGCTCGATTCCGGTATTGCCTCATCTCGTAGGGTATTATCCCAACGAATGGGAGGAATCCGAAAAGCGTTTCGAGGAACCAAAAAATGGAGGGTGGCTCGGAAATCAGCAGAGTACCGGAGTAAAGAAAAATCGTCGTTATCCGCATCATTGTAATCAACACGCCGATGGACCGTGGGCCCTACTATTCGCTAGCCGAGGTACATGTGTATTTTTATTTTGAAATCATTGGTTATCCGAATAATTAATTTCGACAAGAACTAACGTCCTCATGATTCGACGGGTTACACCTAGCTCGCGGCCGGAAAAAGAGGAATTTTCGTAATTTTTTTCTGGGAAAGCATGTGCAGGTTTTCAAATTATTATTTTTTTTTACATTGAAGAGTATTTTTTACGATTCTTGTATTGCAAAATATTGATATAGACAAATCATCCGAAATAAAAAAAATCAAACTCATTTAGTTTTGCATGAAATTATCTAGTGCTCGAACGAAGGATTCCACAAAATATTGGTTTTTGAAAAAAAGCCTGCAATCCAAAGTGGAAGTATCGATTTTCGGTGAAAAAACGCTCTATTTTCGTTGATAAGAAAAACTGCAACGAAGAAAAAAAATTCTCCATTCAAGTACTGCTTTTTGATATGTAAGAAGAAGCTTGTAAAATCTAAAGTTGATCGGTGCAGTGATTTTCGAGATATCGTGATCGTGGCTTTGAAAAAGCGATTTTGAGAAAAGCGCGTTCAAAGTTCACCGGTTCGCGAAACCCACTTGTAAACGCCCATAACTCCATCAATATTGGACGGATCGACTTGACATTTTCGGAGAAAATTTTCGAACTGTCATATATTGAGTATCCGTCGAAAACAAAAAATGGATATTTAAAAAAATGTCTACTAGGTGTTATCTAATAACCCTTAATTGATTAATGCTCTACTAATTAATATACTTGATCACCCTAATCAACTTGATGTAACTAACAATCTTAATTGTCCTGATTAACTTAATTTAGGGAATAACCCTCAATTTCCCTACCTTAATTACTGTTCTCTACTGTGGTTAATCACATTTCACAACTACACTGCGCTGTGTTCGAATGAAAAAAAATTCCGGCGCGGAGCTCGATTAAAAGTCGTGTTTATCTGATAATTTGCTATAAATATCTTTATAATAATGCAGAAAAATGTGCAATTTCGTTCACCCAAAACGATATGAAATTATATAATATTTAATTTCGATAACGATATGAAACGATATGATATAAATAATATAAATAAATAATATAAATGATATAAATAATATAATAAATATAAATAATATGATATAATAATAACGATATGAAACGATAATAATAACGATATGAAATTATATAATATTCCGAAAATAAAACATTAAATAATTCCAAAAATCCATATTTATAAAAAGCAAGTTTTTGTCATTTAAATCAAAGTTAATATCACCTTATTTGAAAAAAGTATCTTTGGTCGACACCATTCTAGCTTGTATACTCCAGTTTTTCTTAATTTCATCCACTGGTAAAAACTGCACGCAGCTGCGATGCATTTTTGGCTAAAAATCCTTACCTTTTGTGTCTCTCGTTCTTTCAAATTGAGGAAAAATGTTGCTCTGAACGACGCTTGAAACTTTGCTTTCAGACATGTCCAATTTGAACCAACAGCCGATGCACAATTTCATACCTCGACTAGCACGCGAGGTGGAACGCGAAGTTGCGACTACGAACGACCTAATGTCGTAAATTGTACATAAATATAAATGGTATCCTGCGCGTTGATTATTGAGATCACCATCAGATAAAGAAGGGATCCCTGACAATTGGCTTTCTCGGAGTGGTGACTGCGGCAGCTGTAAAAAGAAGCGTTAAAACGTCTCATCGATCCGTTTTTTTTTGCCAATTAAGACCCCGGATATTTTATATCAACCGAGCCGGTTGATACAAGCCACTCTCCCGGCACTATCGTCGTAAAAAAACGTGCGCATTCCTCGGAGTTTCCAGCTCTTGTCATGTATAATCAGCCCAGTACTCGTAATATACAGTGCCGTAATTTGGACGCGTGGAGCTTGAATTTTCGAGGTTCTCGTATATGTGAAAAAAAAGCGTCCTCAAAAAGCGATGATGTTCGTATCAACGCGTAGAACCTGCGAACACATACGCGAACGTGCGCCATGTACGGCGAATGAGATATGGGAAAAACGGTATAAATGAAACGTACGACGCGAGCCGCATGATATAAAATTCAATGGTTTTATTAATTGACAAAGCGTTCATAATAAATACCGATTTATGATTTTTTCTTTTTTTTTTTTTTCGTATCCTCTCTACGTACTCGCGCGCATGTGATTTCGTCTCTACGCGTAATTGTTTTGTTTCTTTTCGTTTATCTTTTTTCCCCCGTAATTTCATTTTCGTACATAATATAACAAATATTTACACAGGTAAGGATTTTAACAAACTAGTGATACAAGGGTCTCCTCTTATTCTTTATCTTCGTTTCTTTTTGAAATATTTTTTTCCCCTTAACTCCTTCACGGCTGAGAACGGAAGCGGAAAATTAAGTTGTTCCCGTTCTCTCGCACAAGAGTTTTCCTCTCGCGCTTCTCTCGCCTCGAGGGCAAAGTTTAATCGTTAAAGTACGAAGAATTTTCACGTGAAAATATTTACATTGGCTCCCGACGATCATGCTCTTTTACTGACTAAGATAAAAGTTTCGTAAAATGGTTTTTTTTTTTTTTTTTTTTTTTTTTTCATGTGAAGCAGAAAAAAAGTGATTCTCTCTTCCTCTTTTTCCCTTCCGCTCGGATCTCTCGCACTTTACAGTCGAGCAGAAAAGTTGGAGTCGAACAACCAGACGATTCACAGACAGACAAAGGGACAGGTAATTTCTCTTTCTCTCAATTTGTGTGTATGTGTATATATATATATATATGTATGTATGAAACTTATGTACGTAATGCTTTTGATTTTTGCAGTATTTTGTTTTGTATTTTGTATATGTCAAGTTTGTATTTGTTTTCTCTTAAGGTAGCCACAGCGTCAGTCAAACGAGTATTATGATTAAAGAACGATTCTTCGTTTATCAATTTTCAGTACAGTATGAGTTTTTAACACGCGGAATGATATACAGCGAATTATTTGCGGAATTAAACCGAGTCGTATCAATACCTGATTGTCGGTCAAGTTCCGTTCGATTATCCATACTTTTCGTTCAATTATTATTTTCCGCAGCTCGTTTTATGACTCGACGAATGCTCCACGAGTTCATCGATACAGAGTTCGAATGACGTGCACTTGGAAAACGTTCGAAGAAGTACGACTGTCTTTCTCGAAGTATTTGTCTCCTCGAGGGAGGCGAATTTTTGTTAACACCCGTTTGCCTAGACAATATGCATCGGCGAGTCGCGAAGAAAATAGTATATTCGTGGAAATGATCCTGTCGCAAGCTCGAAAAATTAGAAAAAGCGTTATCTCCGAGAGATCTTCGAAAATAGATAAGTATTCGCACCTCCCGCGCAGAAATTTCTCAGAGTCCCCAGATTCTATCCAATCCCTATAGGGAATTGACAGGGACGCATTTTTTTCCGATTCTCGTCGTATGAGCATTTTTTATTTGCAATTTCCAACCCGAATTTGTTGGATCTGCGAAAAAAGATCCTTCAGTGATTTCGCGCACAAATTTATTGAGGAGTCCCAAGATGCGCCCACGTCCCTATAGTGATTTGTTAGTATCATCGCACATAGGCACTCCTCATTGGGATTCAATTGGACTCTGCACTGATTCCCCCGATCAACGCCGTTCGAGTACCACGTTCGGATCGAAAATACGTGAAAAGTCACGAGAAAAAACGCGGCACGTTAAGGGCGGGGTAATGTATAAAAAATTTTTTTTTTCATTTTTTAAATGAATGCATAATATATCAAGAATATTGTGTTAAAATTTCAAGTCGATCGGAGTAAAATTGGCGAAGTTATGAGTATTTGAGCGTCTATTGCTCCATGCCGGGTTTTATACCTGGGCGCCAGCTGCGCGGCGCGCTATTGTATTTTTCGACCCCGAATAAATTTCTTGATAAACGGGCCTGTTCCGGTCCCGTTATGTTTTTTGAGATTATGTTTATGAGTTTTGCGTAGACAAACGCAAAAAGATGCTCTCGATCATCTTGATGGAAGCCTTTTGTTCTACGGACCTGGCATCGACGACTTTGAGTGAGTATAAGAAAATGATCGATTTTTATCTTGAATTTCTAAAAATTCAAAGATAATTGAAAAATCTGAAAAAATTCATACGTATTCAGAAGAATGAACGAATCACGAAAAAAAATTGGGTTGCGGGGAAATTTGTTGACTAATTTTTTTTTTTCATCATTTTTTTAATAACATTTTGGAATTATTATTATGCAAAATTAATCTTTTGAGTACCTTTAATATGCATGAATTTTCTCAGATTTTTATGCAATCGAGAAGTGTTCTCAAACTTATGTACAATGAGCGCTAAGCGACCAAACTCTTCTGCGTTTTTCAAACCGTTTTTCTGAGACTTGTCATATTTGAAGTCCGTGTGCACGATAACTCAAAATCTACTGGACCAATCGCTTTGAAATTTTGCACAGTACTTCTTCACATAATTCACCAGGTATTGTCGAGAGTTTTTTTGTTTTTTAAAAATAATTACTAATTTTTCAACAACAAATTAGCCGATTTTTTTTAGCGAAAATCCGGTTTTTGGCTCCCAAGTGCTACGAAAAATCGAAAAAAAATCAAATCCTCCCGTCATTACCTCGAGAAACATTTCCTTTAACAAATGCATTTTGATTTTTTTGTTTCAGATGATTCGGTTGCGAGTTATGGTGCACACCGCAAACCAACTTTTTTTCGAGGCGCCTCCGGGGTTTAATTTTCACTCGCTCAATTTTGAATATTTTGCAATGCAAATTTAGGATAACGTTGTTCAAACGTTACTTCATTATATGTAAATTTTTCAATAAACGAACACTATTCGTTACGCCAAAAAAAAACCTCAAAAACATGCCTTTTTTTCGCCGAATTAACTTTACCCCGCCCTTAAAGCAAAGCCTGCACGCTTCGTCAAAGTGGGGTAAAATAAATACCACATTGGATCCCTGTCGGGAAGTGTCGACGAGTATGCGAATCCAATTGAATTCCCCCGACACCTTCCGCACCGTCTGTGTCTCATCGTAGCAACAACTGCTGTGACCACACGAAAAAAATTAAGGGAGCTTTCCAGTGTGAAATTTTCAAAAAATCGATTTTTTTTTTTTGCTCTATCGAATAGTATACACTCTTCCGAATATTCCCTGAAATTTTCATGCCGAAATTCAGATTATTTCGGTTACTGTACAGCATTTCTTGGAAGAAGGCAACGGAGCGCTACAGCTACAGCGAAACTTTGAACGCGTTTTTCTCGAAACAGCATTTTTAAAAACGGTGTCCAACTTGGAGGGCAGAGTTTTAAAGCTATCGAGTTGAATTTTTTACACAATATTCTTAACGTCATTGTTTATCGTGCTATGGAAGCTTTTTTTTTTTTTTTGACATCTTCCTATTTTTTTGTAAAAAAAACTGCCAAAAAAAATGCTAAAATCGATACTTTTTGTTCAAAGCGGCGCCATTTTTGCAAAAAAAAAAAAAAAAAAAGCCTCCATAGCACGAAAGCCAATTATATACCGATCAATAATCTTTTTGTGTTTTTTGTTTCAGATCAAAATTGTGACCCCCAACGTGGACACCACATCCAAGTGCATTTTCTGCAACAATTGTTTCATCATTTTTATAGATATTAATTAATAAATAAATCGATCTTTAAAAAATTGTTTTGTATTCTTCAATACCCAATTAATATACAAAAAAAAACCAGACCGATTAGATTATTTTTTCTTAAAAAAAAAAAATCGCGAAAAACAGCGATTTTTCGGGCTGTCACACTGGAAAGCTTCCTTAATCGCGCTCCTTCAGCACGGCTACTAAATCCAAGTGCGAAAAAATCCGTACGACGTTCGAACGAACGTTGATTTTTCCGAATTGAGCATCCAACGTATTTGCAGGCTGAACGAATCCACGAATATATAATAAAACTCCGCACGAGTGTCACTCGTCTGCCCATAGTCGTACTCCCTCAAAGGCCATCCCAGAGTGAAGCACGTAGCGGACAAGTCCATCGAAGAGTTTAGGCCCCTCGTGAGAGCACGTACGAGGGAAACCGAGTGTTCCACGAGCTAGGATAGTCCGGGCAACGTTGATCATCGAAGGAAGCCCGTTGGGTTGTCCGGACCATGGCGAATTCGCGCAACAAGCTCCGACGAAGTGTTTCGAAGCGTAAAATCCGTATGTCCGGTCGTGATTGAGGGGTGACTACCCCTTGCTACCCCGTGATCGAGGGGTGACTACCCAACACGTTGCTCTCTTCACAGAGAAACAAACTCGATCGGAGGTTCGATGATTCTGGGTGGTGGAGGTGGCGACAGTCGAAGATCATCGGTGAGTGAGAAAGTCGAGCTTCCGGTGGCGGTGACGCGAGGTCCCATATTGTCGTAGGGTGAGCCGAGATCGTTCGATCTCAAGGTAGATCTACGAGGCAGAGTCGCGTAGCTCGATACGATCGACGACGACGACGGACGCTGCTGATCGAATTTGCCGATTACGCTCGTCCCGTGTACGGGAATATCCAGCAAATCCGGATAGCATCGTTCGCCGTCCCGCGGCAACGAGACCGATACGAAGATATTGCCGAAAACCCCAGCTGGCGTTACACCGCTGGTGAATTCCGGCGGTGGAGGTGGAAACGCGTTCGAGCACGTGACCGTCCGTAGGTAACCGTTGCTTCCGTTGCCCTCCGGCCTGAGCCGTTCGACGGTGACGCTCGCCGCTGCGATAGGATCGCAAATCGAGCCGCGCTCGGTCAGCTCAAGGTCACCGGGACTGGAGGTTTCGGCCAAGCTCGGCCTGCCGCTGCTGCGATCGTTGCCGTTACCGCTGACGCCTGTGGTAGTCACCGAAAGATCGAGCAATTTTTTCTCCTGATCGCCGAAGCTGCCGCTGCTTCGTAGCTTGACCTTTTCCCGTGTCCGTTTGCGTCCGGTGTTGCCGCAGATGCATACGATCAGTACGACGGCCGATAGGGAAGCTCCGACAGCGGCTGCTCCACCCCCAGCCAGGCTCATCCAAAGATACCAATTGTCCGTTTGCGACAGGGTGGGCGCGCTGAAGACCCTCGGTACGACGATGTTCACCAGCTCGCTAGCCGTGCCAGCAACGTTTCTCGCGAAGCACGCGTACTCACCGGCGTCGCTTTCGCTGGCGTTGTAAATCGTCAAGTTGCTCCATCTCTCCTCGTTCGTTCCGTCGTGTTCATGGCCGTTTCGATCGAGCGTGGAGCCGGCGATTACGTGCTCGAGGCGACTGGCGTTGAGGCCGGCACCGTTGAACTGCCACCATACGTCGGGCTCCGGATCGCCGGTAGTCCAGCACGCCAGGCTCAAGTTACCGTTCGCCTCTTCCTGCATAGCGTTCGCTAGCAGGTGGACCTTCGGCTCGCAGGCGAATTCCGTAGGTTTGACGGTCTCCCAATGACGGCCGCGCAGCCTCGACGGTCCTTGGCATATCTGCGACGTACCGTAGATCTTCCTGGGCGTGCCGTCAGCGTCGACGAGCCAACGGCGAAAATTTCGGAGTCTGCAGTCGCACGTCCAATTGTTACTCTCGAGGGTGAGGGTGGTCAAGCGGACGAGACAAGTGATGACTCTTTTGTCCAAGTATTCGAGCTCGTTTCCGTCGAGCTTGAGGGACTCGAGGCCCGCCAGATGGACGAAGGCCAACGGATGAATTTCTCGCAGCGAACATCTCTGCAGTTCGAGGGTGCGAAGATGCTGGAGCAAGGGGAACTGACGGGAGGTAAGGGTGACGAGGGGATTTCCGCTGAGGACGAGTATCCTCAGTCGCTCGTTGCCGTTGAAGGTGTCCGGCTCGAGGGACCTCAAGTGATTGTCCGATAGATCCACCTCGATCAGTATACCCATACCGCGAAAGGTGTCACCGTGGATCTTGCGGATGCCGGCGTTACGGAGAAAGACACGCTGGAGATTTACGAGACCAACGCGCTTGAATATCTCCGATTGGAGTCCGGGTATGCGATTGCCGGATAGATCGAGCACCTGCATGTCCGGATCCAACGTGGCCGGGAGATTCTCGAGTCCGGCGTCCGGGCAGAGCGCCGATTTCTTGCCGGAGGTCCACTTGCAACGGCACACCGCCGGGCAATCCGTCCAATCGGGAAAGGCAGCGGCTCGCGACTGCAGGGCGCAACTACCCACCAGCAACAAGAGCGCCGGCACGAGACTCCCGCGTAGAGAGTAAACCTTCTTTTCTAACATAACAAACGCGTAACGTTTCTTCATCGGCGTCTGTCAGCGTTGCGACGCGTTGGCGCTTTTGTTTCAACCGGGCCGCTTGACCTTCGGTCGTGGCATCGGCTGGGTGGCAGCCCTCCCTCTTCTCGCGCGTATGTCATCCGCGTCGCGGAAGACCCGATTGCTACCGCGTCGATTCCCATCAAGCTCGGGTACTCGTCCCTTGGCTGGAACGCGGTGGAGGAATGGACGAGATCATCGAGTGAAAGACTGAAGAGTCCTGCGCTTTGTCGAGAGATTGTTGCGCGGGAAGGATGCGGCGGGGAGGGTGTAGGGGGCGAAGCACGCGCGCTCGATTCTTAAGGCGGGATTCTACTTCGAAACTTTGAAAGGCTACATTGGACGAAAACACCCACCTGGAACACGTCGAAGGCGTATTATATGGCCCAGGCATCGCTGATTGAGGGTAAGATCATTTTTTCTACGATTTATCACTCACCAAAACTTTAAACGCGTTTTTCTCGAAACGACATTTTCAAGTACCGTGGTCGTGATAACTCAAAAAGTACTGAACCGATCCTTATGAAATTTGGAACACATATTCTATATGTGTGTACCAACCGACCTAACTACAATCAACTTAAAATTTTTATTAGAACAATTTTTTTATTGCAAAAAAAGACCCAAATGAAACGCATTGTTTTTTTTCGTATTTTAGCCGCCATTTTGTTAATTTTGCACGTATATAAAATATTCTAGTTAGGTCGGTTCCTGAAGACATACTGAACATGAAACTATTTGATTTTTTTGTTTCAGACCATTCGTCGGGAAGATTTCACGACCACGGCGACGGTACCTGCTTTTCGAGGCGTTGGCTTTAAACATATTTTACGTGTACAAAAAATGAATAAAATACATTAAAAAATTTTTTTTTTATGTACTTAAAGAGTGTATTTATTGAACAGTTTAAACCCCATCGATATCTTTAATAGTATTCTCAGAAAAAATTCACGAAAATAGCGTTTTTTTCATGGTTACAAAGCAGAATCCCGCCTTAAGGATGTTGAGTCCCAAATCGCAAATGATGATAAAATTCTGAAAATTTCGTATGTTTTTACATGAAGTATTCAGGAGGTCGTGTAAAAATTTCATGACGATTAAGAAGCTATTTATTGAACAATTAACATTAACATGTTTCATAGGGACTCAACATCCTTAAATATTTTCTTACTGGAAGCTCGCGGTGAGTGAAAAGGGTGGATAGGGGTGCACGGGGTGAAGGAGTCTCGGTGGATGCGCTGCGGATGGTGGGAAAAGTTTTGGCTCGTTGGGACCGTACGTGCTGCCGTGAAAGAGCCCGGAAGGAGGCAGGGAGAGGGGGGGGGGGAGAGAGAGAGAGAGAGAGAGAGAGAGAGAGAGAGAGAGAGAGAGAGAGAGAGAGAGAGAGAGAGAGAGAGAGAGAGAGACATTTCTGTAGGATGACAAATTGCAAGTTTACGAGGAGGCGATCAGCCACGTGTTCCTCAGGATTCTCGCCCTTTCCCTTCATCTTTCTCGCTTTCTTCGGCATCTCCATCTCTCTCCCTCGTATGACCGACAAATCACCTCGAGATACGAAGGATCATCGTGTGGAGAAGTGGCGCTGCGAGTGCTGTCCAATTACTTCCAACGCCATTAATTACTTGGCGCTCACGCGATGTACGACGCTCCGGATGGTTTTGGGATAGTGGCGCGTGAGGGGGGGGGGGGGGAGTACGAGAGCGGAGTATGAGATGATAACGGGAAACATGTGTGATGCGGTCGTGAGACACGGCAGGGATATTAGACGACCATGTAGTTGGGATTGTTCGATAGTCCTCACGTCCCAAATTCGTTTTTGCTACATTCTCATTCTTCGCTCTCGACTTATGCATGCATCTGCGAATATGTGGGTACACGTGTATGCAACTCGGGTATTTTACAGCACTTTCTTTCAATCCAATGTCGACTTTGTGAAATTAAGGATGTTGAGTCCCTATGAACCATGTTAATGTTAATTGTTCAATAAATAGCTTCTTAATCGTCGTGAAATTTTTACACGACCTCCTGAATACTTCATGTAAAAACATACCAAATTTTCCGAATTCTATCATCATTACTTCAACCTCCTTAAGGGTTGAAATAAAAAATGATAAGAAAATTCGGAAAATTTCGTATGTTTTTGTATGAAGTATTTAAGAGGTCGTGTCAAAATTTCACGACGATTAGGAAGCTCGTTATTAAAAAATTAACATTTTGTTAAGGACAATTTTTAAAAGAAATAAAAAAAAATTTATCAATAAACTTCGTTTTGTTTCCGTTGCTTTCAGTATATTGTAGATATTATAAAATTGAGAGGTCAAAAAAAAAACTTATTGCAAAGTTACATCAGTTTCCATAAAACAACATTTAATTTGTGAATGTTAATTGTTCAATAACGAGCTTCCTAATTGTCGTGAAATGTTTGCACGACTTCTGAAATACATCGTACAAAAACATACGAAATTTTCAGAATTTTATCATCATTGCGATTTGGGACTCAACATCCTTAAATATGAAAAATGCAATTAAGGCAGAGCGACACAATGGGAATGGGCAATGAGGCAGTTTGCCCCGAGAACTCATATTGCGAGAGAGCGCAACCGAAGAAATAAAAACCCGATGCTTTTTGTATGGAGGTTCAAAAGTGGCGTATTCATGTTTGCCTCTATTGCGGACGAACGAGATGAAAAATGGAATATATTATTATCATACATGTTGCATGTTTGCCATATAATATTTACAATCCTAGTGCGGAAATTTGTCGGGTAGAACCCAAATCCTACCACATCTCCATGGAGATTTGACAGGTACGTCGCACGTAGATCGTTTGGAGTTTACATCGTTGGAACGCAACGAAAATTGTTTTTTTTTTCATACATTTTTTATGTCATCCAAAATATTTTTTGCAAATTCGCGTTGTAGGAGTTGGAAGAAATTGTAAAAAACGGTTGAGTAACTCTGAGAGAGCTGCCAAAATATTCGGATGATAACGAGTTACGAAATGAAAAAAGAAAAATTCGTTACATTCCGACGATGCAAAGTTCAGCCCGAGGCACGTGGGGAAGCCCACGTTGGAATCCACGTGAATTCCGAGCTATTTTCCGATTCGCGTCGTTCGAGATTTTTTTATTTGCCATTCTCAAGCGGAATTCGTTGGATCGCCCAAAAAATATATTTTCGTGATTCCGTGCACAAACTTGTTGTGGAGGCTCAAAATGCACCCACGTCTGTATAGGGATTTTTTAGGGATACCGTCCTCATTACGTTTCGATTGGATTCTGCACTGTTTCCCGATCGGCGACGTTCGAGAAGTCATTTGCATTCTCTCAAAGTATACATATTCATGAATATGTGAAAAATTTCACTTTTAAATATTGAATATTGATCAAGTTATAGGTAAATTAGTGAGAACAGGCGGCGCAACGATTTATCTATATTAAGGATGTTGAGTCCCTATGAAACATGTTAATGTTAATTGTTCAATAAATAGCTTCTTAATCGTCATGAAATTTTTACACGACCTCCTGAATACTTCATGTAAAACCATATAAAATGTTCAGAATTCTATCATCATTACTTCAACCTCCTTAAGGGTTGAAATAAAAAATGATAAGAAAATTCGGAAAATTTGGTATGTTTTTGTATGAAGTATTTAAGAGGTCGTGTTAAAATTTCACGACGATTAGGAAGCTCGTTATTAAAAAATTAACATTCTGTTAAGAACAATTTTTAAAAGTAATAAAAAAAAAATTTATCAATAAACTTCGTTTTGTTTCCGTTGCTTTCAGTATATTGTAGATATTATAAAATTGAGAGGTCAAAAAAAAAACTTATTGCAAAGTTACATCAGTTTTCATAAAACAACATTTAATTTGTGAATGTTAATCGTTCAATAACGAGCTTCCTAATTGTCGTGAAATTTTTACACGACCTCTGAAATACTTCATACAAAAACATACCAAATTTTCAGAATTTTATCATCATTTATTTCAATTGCACTTTTCTCGAAACGACTTTTCTCGACCTGGCCAGAATCGGAAAACTAACGATAATCGTTCAATTTTCAATTTATAAAACCAAAATTTCCATATTAGTAATAGCCATGGCTGTACGTAGGCGTTTTTTCGTTGAAATTCTGTATTTTTCAAGTTCCCAAATATAAGTAAAAATTTCGCCAAAATTATTTTCTCCTCGGAACACCCGTCGTTTTGTGAAAATTGTTGTTTTTTCTATAGATGATAAAACTTAAAAAATTTTTTTAGACCCGTCGGATTCCGTTCGATAACGTGGGACTCTTATAGGATCGTTAATGGATTCGGGCATTGGATTCGAATGAGAATACCCGATTAGAATCCAATGCACGAGCGTGACATTTCAGTATAGGGATCCGATGCGATGGACCATTGGATTCCTATCAGGAAGCGGGGACAAGTATGGGAATCCAACTGGATTCCTACGGCATTTTCGGCACGGGAAGGGCACTTTTTAATGTAATTTTATGAAAATATAAAAATGGGTTGAAACTGTAGAAGGACGTGGGACACTCTCTTTTCATTTGATCAGTCGAATTACAAGTACACAATGATTTTCATGACAATATTAGCGATATAAATATATACTCGCCTCATTTTCTTCTCCTCTTTCACGCGGAGAAAATTATTCCGAGTCTCTCAGGATCTCGGATATCCGCTCGCCCTCTGACCATCGTCCGCTCTCTCGGCAAGCCTTCAAAAGCCGGTGAATATTCTCTCATTTTATTTACTTTGTGAAAATAACGTCTCACGAGGAGTAAAAAGTTCCACGATGTCGTGAGTGCGACGGTCGTTTCGTAATACTAGCGGCACGAGTGTCCGGTGTATCTCGTCTTTTCATCTCCCCGATTCTCCTGTATTTCCCGTCCTTTGCCGACCGACTCCCACATCCCGCCTCGGCCTTACGACATTGTGTGGAAACTGCACAATGCGCAACTCCCACTGAAAAGAAGCAGCGCGAACAAACGCAAAAAGGTTCATTCTCGTGTCAGTAAATTCATGCAAGCATAATCGAAAGAATACAACACTCGAATAAGTGTAAAAAAAAAAATGGAAAAAAATTGTAGGCAATCCGCGTTTCGAGACGAGCGCCCATAGAGATTATTCGAAGCGTTGATAATTCACGTTACCGAGTGAACGCTCGTATATACGTGTACGAAGTACTCCGACTCAATTGAGCCACCCATTATTTAAAAGCGATTTTAGCCGATTGTCATTTCATTTTGATTTCCATTCATTCGCGTATATACTTTTTAACTTAATTTTTCAATTTAAATTTTTCGAATCTATCTTATTCAAATATATCGAATAGCTCAATTTGTCAAATATATCTAGATTTTTAAATATATTTATTTGGATAACTTTGACGTTTTATTTTTCTCATCGAGAAAACGATTTGATTATTTAGCGGAATTATTCACGAGACAACTTTGGTGGATTTTGGCGACATGACTTCTGATTCCAGTCGTTGATGGGCTTTTTTTTCGGAATTGTCGTTTCCGGAGTGTCGACGTACGATACTCCGGAGGAAATAAAACCAATTTCACTTTTTGGACAAACTTTCCATGTAACTATTTTTTTCAATTTAACTTATGAAAACTTTGTATTGCCGTTGAATAATGGATACAGTATTTGTAACGGAACGGCCCATACCGAATGTGGGGCACGTAAAAAATAAGGGAGAATCGAAATGACAATAACAGGTGGCGCGAGGTTGAATGCTCAATGAAATTGCTCAATTTTAAATGGGATTATACAACGGTGCGGATGTACAAGCAAGTTGGGATAAGGCGGGCGAGGAGGAAGCATTGAAATACGCGTTATCTTGCTTTGCGGTTTATGGCTCGGAAACGAGGATGCGATGTAACCAAAGCGCGTGGGGAGGTTGAACGCTTGAAGAACGGTACACGGGATACGGACGAGAGGAATAAAAGACAGTTACCCATACGGATCTATATTGCTCCTCGCGCTTATCGAGTGGCCCAATTTGTCACGATTTTTTACCGGTGTACTTGCCGATTTTTGCGGATTAAGGATGTTGAGTCCCTATGAAACATGTTAATGTTAATTGTTCAATAAATAGCTTCTTAATCGTCATGAAATTTTTACACGACCTCCTGAATACTTCATGTAAAAACATACCAAATTTTCCGAATTCTATCATCATTACTTCAACCTCCTTAAGGGTTGAAATAAAAAATGATAAGAAAATTCGGAAAATTTGGTATGTTTTTGTATGAAGTATTTAAGAGGTCGTGTTAAAATTTCACGACGATTAGGAAGCTCGTTATTAAAAAATTAACATTTTGTTAAGAACAATTTTTAAAGGAAAGAAAAAAAAATTTATCAATAAACTTCGTTTTGTTTCCGTTGCTTTCAGTATATTGTAGATGTTATAAAATTGAGAGGTCAAAAAAAAAACTTATTGCAAAGTTACATCAGTTTCCATAAAACAACATTTAATTTGTGAATGTTAATTGTTCAATAACGAGCTTCCTAATTGTCGTGAAATTTTTACACGACCTCTGAAATACTTCATACAAAAAGATACCAAATTTTCAGAATCTTATCATCATTTGCGATTTGGGACTCGACATCCTTAAGTCATCAACGAATGATGCGGCAAATTTTGATACAATATTTTTAAAACACACACAGTTCTGGATGATTTTTTTTTTCAAGGCTTTAAAGGAGGGTCACTACCGGGGCGGGTCAAAAAGTAGATTTTTTTTCACTTTCTCAAGTTTACGCATTGAAGAATATTTGCAAAAAACATTCTAGGCAACATATTGAAAATTGACCAAATTACAGGCGATTCAGTGGAGCAGGTAACGCAACGATTTACGCGTGTACTAAAACTTGCAATCGCATTTTTCTCGAAACGACATTCTCGATATGACCAGAATCATAAATTTAGCTGTCATGGTCCGATTTTCTGTTTAAAAAACCAAAATTTGACTAATTGCAGTAGCTATTGTTGAACGCAGCCGTTTTTCTAGTTTTTCTTTCGGCCCTTGAATATGAATAAAAAATTCGCTAAAGTTACATTTTTCTTCTGAACACGCGGCATTTTGTGATTTTTTTTTCGATAACCGGCTCCTTACAACGAGAATTACTATTATACAGATTATAAACAATTTTAAATTTGTCCAAATAAAAATTTACACGAATCAAGTTCAATGTACACTTAATAACACACTTTTTCTTGTCCAAATCCCTAATAAATAATCTAGTAGAAAAAAATTAATTGGAAAAAACGACTTTTTTTGGCCCGTCACAGTGGTGGAAAAATATCCACAGTCGGCACTTCCCTCTATCCCAAATCTTACCCCTTCGTTGACCCTCATATTTGGCCACAATTTCGACACGCTGGGTCAGTAAGGACCCGAATAGTACTTTTCCCACCTGCCATTATCGATCCTTCGGTAGATTTTTATTTACAAACATCGGAATACTCTTTAAACATTTTTTAATATGTCTGCATATTTAAAATTCAGAATAAATCATATTATCATGTGGTAAAAAATGACTGAAAATTTCAATTTTGAAAAAGTGAGCATTTCATTTAAAATGAATCTCGGTGAAAATGACCCAGTGTGTCAACGTAGGGTTAATTATCATCAGTTTCATTTCCAAAATCGATCAAGATTGTGTCTTCGAAATGAGACAAACGCGATGCTTTCGATTCTATGCAGAACGTATAGGTTGGTTTTGGGATGAACTCGAATGGGACTCCCACACTCGAAGAAAATGAAACAAACGAACGGAGGCTGTATGCCGATTGAAAAAATCCGCAACTCAACCGCATCAGCGTGCGAAAAGCTCGGTCGGCTTTAAGGCGGGATTCTACTTTGAAACTTTGAAAAGGCTAAATTGGATGAAAACACCCACCTGGAACACGTCGAAGGCATATTATATGGCCCAGGCATCGCTGATTGAGGGTAAGATAATTTTTTCTACGATTTATCACTCACCAAAACTTTAAACGCGTTTTTCTCGAAACGACATTTTCAAGTAGCGTGGTCGTGATAACTCAAAAAGTACTGAACCGATCCTTATGAAATTTGGAACACATATTCTATATGTGTGTACCAACCGACCTAACTACAATCAACTTAAAATTTTGATTAGAACTATTTTTTTATTGCAAAAAAAGACCCAAAAAAAACGCATTTTTTTTTTCGTATTTTAGCCGCCATTTTGTTAATTTTGCACGTATATAAAATATTCTAGTTAGGTCGGTTCCTGAAGACATACTGAACATGAAACTATTTGATTTTTTTGTTTCAGACCATCCGTCGGGAAGATTTCACGACCACGGCAACGGTACCTGCTTTTCGAGGCGTTGGCTTTAAACATATTTTACGTGTACAAAAAATGAATAAAATACATTAAAATTTTTTTTTTATGTACTTAAAGAGTGTATTTATTGAACAGTTTAAACCCCATATCGATATCTTTAATAGTATTCTCAGAAAAAATTCACGAAAATAGCGTTTTTTTCATGGTTTCAAAGTAGAATCCCGCCTTAAGCAGAAATTGCCCGTATGCATATCCATAGGCGTGCGTGGGAGTACGTATGTGCGGAGGTACTACCGGAGGCTTTAGACTAGAAAAGATCGAACGGGGAGGTTGGTGTGTAACGAAGAGTGGCGGCGTCGCTTCGAGTGGCTAATCGACAACAAATCTGAACCCTGAAGTGGAGTCTATGCCCTCATCTTCCGCCTTTCATATACGGATAGCTGGCTGCCAACAGCAGCGGCACAACCGAGGCACACCAGCCGCAGCGGAGCACCAGCCGGTCGTTCTGGTCTCGAGCGCATCGATCACCGGAGCATTAGGGGAAGGTAGAACGCGTGGGCGTATATATTTATACATCACCCGTCAAATACTTTATGCCAGAGCAACGTGAAATCTGCGCTCCTGTATACTCCATACGCCTTTTTCGCTTTGAGCCATTGCAACGTATACATCTAGCAGTTTCGAGTACGTATAGCGAGACTGGCGAGGGTGAGGGCGGAAAAAAACCAGGCCTCGATTCTGGGCTCGCTCACTCTTCGTCCTCGCAATAAATTAAAACTCGACAGAACATCGATTACCTACACCCGATGAACGATGCAAATTTTTTACCCCCCAAACGATGCACACGAGTTCAACCAAAAAAGAAAGCGGCAAGGAGAGAGGGAGAAAAAAAGTTTCGTTGCTCTCGAGTCACGACTGATATCAAACGGTGTACAAATTTATTTATGGTTTTGCATTGCCATCGGTCACTCCGCGGAGCGTAATGGAAAATTTACGCAAAGGTAACCTACGAAAAAAAATCCCGCGCGCCGGGATGGGATCGAAGTTTGCATCGTTGGGATGCGATGAAATTATTATTTTTCAATTGGACGGATTTTTTTGGCAAACTTTCGTTACGAAAAACCCTCCGTTTTTTCGATCGCTTATTTGGAGATTTTGAATTTAAATGTGCGGAGAAAGATTTTGTATAATAACGAAAATGAGGAAATCGAAATATGAAATAGAATTTTCGTTGCGTTTCGATGACGCGAATTTCGAGACCATTGTGGCGAGATTCGTGATATTTCATTAGATTTCAAATCAATGATTTTATTTATTCAATGGTAATTTGTATTTATTTACAAATTAAATGACGATTCGGCCGAATGTAACAAACATTTTGGAGCGCAAGCTTGACAAATTTGTAGGTCTGACAGTGTATGCGACCTCGCGTTTGAGCTCTCCAGCCTTCCGCATACAGTAGCGGAACTATTCGCTTTTCAATTAACGTTCTTGCGGTCGTCGAGTTGAAAATCGGCCGAATTTGTACGATGAATTAGCGCGGGACGTTCCAGGACTAGCAAATTCACGATTGTACCGCAGGATTCGCTTTTAATCAAATTACTTTCTATCACGTATCCATGTGGCTGATATTTGTATACCCGCCAACGACGAAAGCAGCGTTGTTTTTCGTTTGACAGCGTTTGGCACTTCGACGCTACATTCTGAGTTTACTTACTCATGATTTTCAGAACGAAAGCAGTGTAATTGACTCATATTTCGTATCCCGCGTGAATGCAAATGTGTTCAAAGTGTGTGGCCATGTTGGGAAATCAATTTCGACAAAATTACATTTCCGTGCTCCGTTCGGAGCAATACTGTGCACATTTTATGAAGAGGACTAAATTTTCGGATATTTTGAGTGAAAAGAGTGGTGACGCTAATTTTCGCATTTTGTCGGGAAACAGGCCAATGAAAAAAAACCGAGTATCATTGAGGTCGAAGGCTGGTTGAAATTTAAACTAAGCTTCGTTTACATATGAAAAAGCTGAGCTCGAGAACGAAGGAACTTTTTTTTTCCATGCATAATTTTTTTAACGGAACGTCTCCCCGTCCGGTTATCGGACGAATAAGCGTATGTTATTCGTCCGGATAGCGGCTCAGTTAACGCCGTATTTCCAGCAGGCGTATGTATTATTGTGATCAGTGTAAGTTAGCATCCGGACGAACAACATATTTATAATCGTTCGGATAGAATGTGTTAAGGGAGCTTTCCAGTGTGAAATTTTCAAAAAATCGATTTTTTTTTTTTTGCTTTATCGAATAGTATACACTCTTCCGAACATTCCCTGAAATTTTCATGCCGAAATTCAGATTATTTCGGTTACTGTACAGCATTTCTTGGAAGAAGGCAACGGAGCGCTACAGCTACAGCGAAACTTTGAACGCGTTTTTCTCGAAACAGCATTTTTCAAAACGGTGTCCAACTTGGAGGGCAGAGTTTTAAAGCTATCGAGTTGAATTTTTTACACAATATTCTTAACGTCATTGTTTATCGTGCTATGGAAGCTTTTTTTTTTTTTGACATCTTCCTATTTTTTTGTAAAAAAAACTGCCAAAAAAAATGCTAAAATCGATACTTTTTGTTCAAACCGGCGCCATTTTTGCAAAAAAAAAAAAAAGCCTCCATAGCACGAAAGCCAATTATATACCGATCAATAATCTTTTTGAGTTTTTTGTTTCAGATCAAAATTGTGACCCCCAACGTGGACACCACATCCAAGTGCATTTTCTGCAACAATTGTTTCATCATTTTTATAGATATTAATTAATAAATAAATCGATCTTTAAAAAATTGTTTTGTATTCTTCAATACCCAATTAATATACAAAAAAAAACCAGACCGATCAGATTATTTTTTCTTTAAAAAAAAAAATCGCGAAAAACAGCGATTTTTCGGGCTGTCACACTGGAAAGCTCCCTTAAATTAAACAAAGTATCCGGAAGAATAGCTCGCACGTAGTCATCCGAATAAAATCTTTATAATTTTGCTTTGTTTGCTTTGTTAATTTTGGTTTGTTTGGTTTGGGCTGGCTGGTTGTGTTTGGGTTTATTCGGTTCGGGTTGGTTGGTTGTGTTTGGGTTTTGGTTTTTTTTTGGTTTGTTTGGGTTTGGGCGTGTTTGTATGGTTGGGTTGGTTGGTTTTGTTTGGGGGTTTTTTGTTGGTTTGTTTATTTTGATTTGGGTTTGGGTTTTGTGGTGGTTTGTTTGTTCGCGTTTGGTATTTTCGGTTTCTTTGCGTTTGGTTTTGTTTTTTGGGTTGATTTGTTTGGGTTTGTGTGTTTGGGATTGTTGGTTTGGGGCGTTGTACAGCGTGAAGCGCAGCGTTTTTTAAATCAATGATATTAGAGCGGTTTTTGCACCAAAAATAAATACTTGCATTTTGGACGGCGGGAATTTTTTCAAAAATCAATATTTTATTCAATCCTTCGTCCAAGGGCGAGAAAATTTCATGCAAAAACGAAATGCGTTTTATTTTTTTAAATTTCTGATGATTTCAAACAACGCTCAGCCCAAAAGATTGTATCTACCATGTTTATAAATATGTTTCAATACAAAAATCATGAAAGACGCTTAAAACCATACGCTTTGAAGTAAAAAAAATAAAACTAAAAATAAGCTCACGTTTTTCGAGCGAAAAATTCACAACGACTCGTCTTTTCTCCAACTATGAGCTAGGTGTAACCCGTTAAAAAAGAATTGATATTGAATCATTCAGACTTTTCGAAATTAATGATATTTTACGAAAGATTAATGATGAGCATCGAATTATCGAGTAATCATTCGGATTCAATGATAGGTATTTCGCGAAATTATATTAGTTACGTCGAAGTGAGAAACTGCTGAGTTTCGGTATCGTTTAGCTACGAAATAATGTCGAGTAAGTTAATTGAGTCGGCTCAGATAATGAAAGTTTCTTCAGTTTTGTTTATCACCACATTCTCAAGGGCCAAAAGTTGTAATTCGAAAGTTGAATAAGATCAACGGGTCTCATCGCGCACGTTCTTATTCCGTTCCACACAATTTCCGAGGTGCGCAAACTTTCTAATCGACGCTCTTCCCAAGTCTGTTAAACTAGTTGAGCGGCTCCCGAGTCATTTGCATCGACTTTAAATGACTCGTTGTCCCACATTAAATAATCCTCATTAATATTCTCCTTTGAGAAACGTCGTGTTTAGTAGTGCACTTGATAATGCAAGGGGGACAAAATCGCCGCTCGTCATTCGAACAAATGACTAGATCGAAAATTTAAATGTACGAAGTGCTTTCCTTAAATTAATTTAAAAAAAGTGAACTACATTCGTGTGTAAAAGTACAGGAATGTTTTTTTTTAAGCGTTTAGGGAGTCTTCACGAAGCTATGGATAGCTGTCATTTTTTTGTGAGCACCAATTATTTAACAATATGACGAGTTTAATGGAGTGAAAGGATGCGTTTGGTACTTGAAGGATTTTTGTAATTGAAATTCTTGATTTAACGGCCTAGAAAAAATTCCCCCAAAGCTACTGGGTATTACAACATCCTGAAATTTAAATATAAATGTATTCGCATCACGAGGACTATCTCAAAACGTTGCAGAAATGCAGAGGCAGTTTCACGTACTCCAGAAAAGCGGAACAGTAATTTTATCCTGCACTCGATCTTTTGACGCGAAAGGCAACCCAAACTACTTTATATGGACCTGAGACTTCAAAGTTAAAATTTTTTAATCTGTTTTTCACAGAAATATACAAGCAAGAACTCTTCCAAGGGTCCATACGACGTTGAAGTTTGCATCCTTGGAATGCAATGAAAATTACTTTTTTTCAACTTCCCCAACTTCCTTCAGTACATCGAGCCTACGAAAATCACGTAAACATTTCTTAGTCTTCTTATTCAGCGATCTACAGCCTGAATCTGCAGAAGATGATTTTTCATAATAATAAAAAAGTGAGAAAAGAGAATAAAATTTGTCGCATTCCAACGATACAAACTTCGACCCTATGAGTCGGTCTCCGTTTCTCATCCGTTGAAAAAACTCATAACGAAAGGATTAATATAAACGGTTATTGTGTTATGCCTAGTCGTGAAAGTCGAAAAATCTCTTTTTTCAAAATCATTACATTTTGACAGTATATCGTCGTATAAATGTCGTATAGATATCATCGTATAAATGTTCCCTGAAAATTTCAGTGTGATTGCGGATCGAAATTGACAGATTCATAGGCTGTTGTGTCAACGCCCGTCGGATCGCTCCGAGCGTCGTTCGAAACTTTAAGGAGGTACGATCATTACTACGAATCCGACTTTCGGATTTGAAATTTTTATATGATTTTGACGAACACTTTTTGCGCCTATTGCCAAAATTTGAGCTATTTTGACCGTTTAGTTTTTTCGCAATAAAACTGCAAAGTCGAGTACTTTGAGTTACCGAAGCACGTCGTCTTATGGAGACGGTCAACCGGAAGTGCGGTGATTGTGGTTTTTCTGCTCACGTATCCAACTAAAGCCGTTGGAAAACTTAAATTTGATGGATTGGATAATAGATATTGTAAAAAAAAAAAAGAAAATCAATCTTTACCGTGTAGGTAAAGCACTACATTACAAGAAAGTTTCAATTTCCGGTTGTAAATGGTCAGAACGACGAAATAGCACCCACAGACTTAGCAACGTCGCGAGTAACAGCTGATGCGTTTGGCGAACATAACCCAGCTTTGTTTTGAAATTAATTTGAATAGAAGCCGCCACAAAATATGCAAACAACAATTTATGGAGTTTTATCATTTATCACGTATCAATAATATGTATAATAATATTCTGCCTATCGTGTTAATTTTGCTGAGATAATTCAAGCCTACTTTGATAGGCTTGAATTTTATTATCTATCTAATTTTTCAGTTTTTATTTGTTCACGTGCATTAAATTCATCATTTACCACAACATTTGGCACACTATAATCGATAATACGCATAATCAACATAAGTAAACATCAATCAGAGCAGTTGTGGGTAAAATGAATTTAGACTCTTTTTTGACCCCGTGGAAGTGATCGTACCTCCTTAAACGCTTTTTTTTCCCCTCGAAAGTACGTTTTAAAAGTCCGTGAGCAAAATATCTCAAAAACCATTCGATCGATTTTTCCGAAATTTGTAGTTTTTTTTTAGACGTAAAAATATAGTATTTGATCAAAAAAAAAATTTTCCCCATGTATACGTTTGATTTGATGAACGAAAAACGTCTTTTTTCAACCCTCTCACTTTGAACACGTGCCATTTTCCATACATTCGATATTCCGAAAATTCCTACGATTAATCATAGGATAAACTAACGTACCAACGAAATCTGCTTGTTTTTTTAAATACTAGATAACCTGTTTCACAAGGACCTTGCCAAATCGATTATAATTAAAGATTCTGACAAAACAAAATTACAGAGTGTTCTCCAGATGACACTTTTTCGAATACCCAATTTTCTTAAAAATGTATCATCACCACTGCAAGAAAATCCCAAAAATGAGTTTTTTTCCAGCCGTCGCACGTAGGTATAATCCGACAAAGAGAAAAACAATCGTCGCTGGGGTTGGGAGACTGGAAACTCCATAATTGGACTGACAGCTTAACAGTTGAAAACTTGACCTCCAATATTTGTGCTGAATTTCCAAATTACCCAAGAGATTCGACACCGGTGAACGAGGCGTGGAATATCTCTCCAACTGTCGAGTACCAATTACTCAGAGGCTTGCCTGCTGCCCAAGAGCGAGAGAAAGCGAGAGAGCGTCGGTGGCATTCCCGTCTGACCAGTCACTGACCAACTCTACTATTTACATGAGCACACTGGAGATTCGCCGGAATAAGGGAGATACGGGGGTAGGGGTTTATCCGTGGGATTTAAATCTACATGTATACCTGCGACGGTATATTTCCCGTGACCACTTTGACCGCCAATCAACGGTCGTCGACCGGTAGTTTAATCTGTTTCTACATGTAGACTGTCAATGTTCCGCGGACATTCGGCCACACTGTGGATACGTCGGGGGCAGGCAACTAATACCAAAATGACGTATGGTACGCATCGATCCATGTATCGGATACCGTACGATACGCGTAGCCCCGAGGGACCCTCCAACGAGAGTGCCGGAAGACTCGGAGGGAGAGACAAAACGCAATAAAACAGGAAACAAACAAGAATGTTCTAGCCTAAAGGCTGTACAAGCTAGTCGCAACGGTTGGCTACGACGTAAAGTTACCCTCTGGCTCTTTCTTCGTCATCCTGGTATTCGAAGCGATATTGATCTTCCCACCGACTCGAAGAGCGGAATAAGCCGTAATATAGGAATATCAGATCGCATCAATCTACTATAAATGATGTCCATTATATTTGGGGTCGATATGGTTATAGAGCAACGAGAGGGAGAGGAGGGTGCGGGGATCGTTATAAGAGGGCTGATGGACGATTGCGAAAAATTGCTCGGCTTATGAAAAGTAGGGGCTAGGGATTAAAGAATGAGAATATAGGGTAGAAAAGAGGTAAGGGTGATATGTAAAGAAGAGGGCTACCGGTGTTGAGAAAAGTCGGGCGAATAGAATAAAATTGTCGGATAATTGAACGCGGCAAGTTTTACAGCCGGAACGATAATTGGACGTTTGTAATAATATTGCAGGGTGAATATAAAAATATCGAGTATAAAATATTATTGGGTGACGGAATTGAGTTAAAAATTGAACAATTTGTTATATAGGACAAGGAATATACGAGGCACGTGTAAAGAACAAACGTTTTTCTGTCGAGTGTTAGTATCTTGAAATCGTCACGACGAATAAATTAGACAATTGAAACAAACAAACGTACGGGGAGAAAACCATTGAAATTTAACCTTAATGTAATTGAAAGGGATAGTGGAATGTACGAAAACGGAACGACAGGATTGAATGAACAAAATAAATGAATAAATGAATGCGCAAAATGATTATTCACTGTGCAACAGAATCACGCGGTAATAAATTGAAAACTGCAGCGTGTGGAGAAGTTTATCCTCCCACGATCCTCATGAAATTCTAAGGGACGATAGCGCGAAATCCTGAAAAAAATCGTATAAAAGTTTTACTTTTATTCGATTTTCTACTTTCATTCGATTTTCTACTTTTATTCGATTCATTCGCTCTCGAAACAAGAAATACGAAGAATCATTGGGTGAATTCGATCAAAAGGTACGAGATAAAAGTGACCAGACGGCACAGAAAAAAACGCTATCGTAACAGCATAATCAAGGCGGGACACCACAGTGACGAATAAAAAAATGGAATATTTTGCATTTTCTCAAAGTATACATATTCAAAAATATGTGAAAAAATGTTCAAGTTTGAACATTGTAAATTGACCAAGTTACAGACGATTCGGTGAGAGCAGGTAGCGCAACGATTTACGTATACTAAAACTTTCAACCGCGTTCCTCTCGAAAAGACTTTTCGCGACCTGGCCGGAATCATAACTCTAACTATGATTGTCCGATTTTCAATTTTCAGAAATCAAAATTTCCGTAATTTCAGCAGCTATCGTCGTACGTAGCCGTTTTTTTATTAGTATTTTTTGAGTCCCCCAATGTAAGTACAAATTTCGCCAAAACTACATTTTTTCAACATCTCCCACTTCGTCATTATTTACTTATTTATTTCGATAAATCGCTATGTACTATAACTACATTTAAGCAGATAATAAAACATTTTTCATTTACATTCTTCAGACCAACTACTATCAAGTTATCGATCCGGCCGTTGGACCACATTTTCTACACAGATGCTCTATTACACCTCGATAAAGTTGTGAATTCTTAATTTTTCAAAATAAAAATTCCCACCAAATGAGTTGAATTATCAACTTTTTTCCAAACCCCAAATAAATAATCTATACTAGACGGAAAAAAATCGGAAAAATGAGCATTTTTCGGCCCCCCACGGTGGTGTCCTCAATAAGACAAAGGCAAGAAATTCTTTTTACAGTGGCAAAATTGTCGAGAAAAAAACGATCAAGCACCTACGAAGTGACAAAATAAATGGAACTGAAATAAATGAGAGAAGAAATCGATGGTTGCGGCGTCTGCTGAAAGGTTGGCCTGTGTGATAACCGTGACGAAAATTTCTACGTGTCGTGTTTCGCTCACGCCGCGAGAAACCCCCAGGATTTACTCGTCCTTGTCCTTCTAGTCGTCACTTCCCCGTGACGATAAGCCGCTTTTCCGTAGGGCTCGGGAAGGGGGGGGGGGGTGGTAGCCGGGTAGCTTAAAAACTAGCAGGAAGCCAACGGAAGCTTTTATTTCTTTTCTCTTTATTCCTGAACGTGTGCACGCGCGCGCGTTCGCACACACGAACACACACACACATATATATAATATACTCTCGAATCAATCACAGAGGTAGTCGTGCCAGATTGCTTCGCTCGGTAATAGTGGCACGTACGAGAGACTCGCATTGCCTCGAGGGGCCACTCTGTGGTCGGGCTCTTATTACGGGAATATCGAGACATCGAGGAAGAGCGAGAGAGGAAAAAAAAAGTACGAGAGAACGAGAGGAGCGAGAGAGAGAGAGGGAGGAAGAGCAAGGAAGAAAAAGATCCGAGTGTATCGAAAGTTGAGGGTGGCTTGAAGTTGATGCGAAAGAATGTGACGTACAATAGAGCGTAGAGCTTAAGCACATGCACATCGTCTGAACAGGCAGGTGTTTCTTGCTGATCCAGGTGTCTGCATGGAGTGAAACACACACCCAAACGCACACAATTCGTGTCAACCCTACCGCTTCGCTCCTACGCTGATTCAACGATAAGTTGAGGGGTATAGGAGATCCGCGATCATCCACGAGTGCACACGGGCGTTTTTTTGCGAGTGTGTGTGTGTGTGTGTATGCCGTCCGTGCATAACTGACTGGGAATATTGAAAGCCTAGATCACGATGGGGCTACAATAACCATACAGCTATATTATTCAGCTTTGTAAGCCGGAAACTATTGGAACAGCTTCTGTGCGTATCAACATGGAATTTATTGGAAAAAAAACGGACACTCGGTTGAACATGAATCGTACGTTCGATGTGTATTCGTTTTCGGTATACTGATTTTTCCTCCGTCAATCATCCAGCTCGATAGATTTCTCTCTCTCTCTTACACGCGCGCACGCACACGCACACACACACACACACACACACACACACGCGCGCGCGCGCGCGCACACACACACACACACACACACACACACACACACACACACACACACACACACACACACACACACACACACACACACACACACACACACACACACACACACACACACACACACACACACACACACACACACACACACACACACACACACACACACACACACACACACCCACACACACACACGCACGCAGGCACGCACATGAGGCTACATAGAAGGCCCAGCAAAAAACACATTGTAAGGTAAGAAAGAAAGAAAGTCAAGCCAAGAGGAGTAAAACTTCGTGCATCTTGTATAGGTAATTGAAACATCTACATACTGACCCGCGAGACTGTAAAAAACTTGTGCGTAAAATGTGTGTCACGTTTTTGTTCTCCGCACACGAGCACGAGGATACGAGGCTCTTTCTCGCTCACGTTTCGAGCGGTGCTACACGTCGGTGGTTGTCTCTTCGGGTTAAACGATTGATCGTTTCAAGATGCTCGCTGCCTCTGACACCCTAATCCAGGCCGGGTGCAGCGCCCAGCCCGCGTACCGGCTTTATTCTCTCTCGTTTCTCTTCGTCCCCCGTCTTTCTCCGTCGTCCTTCCTCTCGGACTCGTGTATCCGTGAATTCCACCGGACAGCGTTATCTCGCTCGTTTCTCGATTAATTTATCCATGATTCTCTTTTTCGCCTACTCTCCGGCCTGCTCTTGCACTCGTGGGGGAGGAGGAAAAAAAAAAAATTGTCGAGACGAGGCGAAGTTGGATCTCGCGATAGCTGGTGGAGTTTCACGGTCGGAAGAGCGCGTGGACCCGCAGATTTGCCGCAGCAACGACTACGCGAGAGTACCAACAGCGGAGAGACGCTCACCAGGGGATTCGCGCGACCCCATCGCTATATACGTATACACGTATAGACATAGAGCTGTACAGCTGTATACCGATAACATACACATACAGTCGAATCTCTCTCTCTCTCTCTCTCTCTCTCTCTCTCTCTCTCTCTCTCTCCCTCTCTCCCTCTCTCTCTCTGGCACGTCCGTACGTTCACATCTCCTCACCGTCTCCCCGCTCCCTCGCACTCAATCGTCTTTCTCCCTTTTTCCCTATCCCACAGCACGCGAACGAGAGAGCTGGAGAGAGGGCTGACGGAGAGGGAGAAAGAATCTTTCTCCCACGCGGCGCTTATCAAACCTTCCTCCGAATCCCCTTACCCCAGTCCGTCCCAGGCCAACGTTCTCTCGCAGTTCTTTCGAAAGCCTCATCCCTCTGGGAAGCGAGCAAACTGCGCCTCTCTTCCCGCCGCGCCGCGTCCCCCCGTTTCCAACCTTCTCCCAATTCGCCCCGTCTTTGGGCGAGAAAGTGCGTGGGGGTCGCGCGCAGTAGCACTGGAGCCAACACACGAGCAGCACCGTCGAATTCCACCGGCGTTCAATGAAATCCGTTCTCCCCCCCCCCCCCCACCTGCTTCCCAGTCATCGACGTCCTCGCTCGGCGACCGAGAGACGGAGAGGGGAGAGCGAGGGAGGGAGAGATTCGGTCCTCTTTCTCTCTCGACGCTCTTTTGGCGATATCCGACGAGAGGAACTCTCAACGAGCTTACCGTACGTACGGAGCGCCTCTCGCCACGGTCCGCGCTCGGGCGTACATATCCCGCGCTATTGCTCCGACGCCCTGACACCTCGGAAGACCGTACCGCTCGGAGAAAGAGAGTGGAAGACGGAGAAAGCTACGGCCACACCGGTTTGCGGGTGTTGGAAACTTTCAGACGGCCAACGACAACGTCCGTGAGGAAACTTCCGACTCTTGGACGCGTTTTCGACTCGTTGCTTGCGGTAAAAAGCTAACGAGCTGCTTTACGCCCGGTCCGATGTTAGCCACCTTAATATCGACGCGGAGAAGCATCCTATGGGATGCTGACGGTGCAAGAGACTCGCGGGCTATCTCATCGCACGGAAGTTAAGGATGTCCCTATGAAACATGTTAATGTTAATTGTTCAATAAATAGCTTCTTAATCGTCATGAAATTTTTACACGACCTCCTGAATACATCATGTAAAAACATGCCAAATTTTCAGAATTCTATCATCATTACTTCAACCTCCTCAAGGGTTGAAATAAAAAATGATAAGAAAATTCGGAAAATTTGGTATGTTTTTGTATGAAGTGTTTAAGAGGTCGTGTTAAAATTTCACGACGATTAGGAAGCTCGTTATTAAAAAATTAACATTTTGTTAAGAACAATTTTTAAAAGAAATAAAAAAAAATTTATCAATAAACTTTGTTTTGTTTCCGTTGCTTTCAGTGTATTGTAGATATTATAAAATTGAGAGGTGAAAAAAAAAACTTATTGCAAAGTTACATCAGTTTCCATAAAACAACATTTAAGGGCGGGGTAAAGTATTCAAATTTTTATTTTTCATTAAATTTTTTTTTAAATGAATGCATAATATATCAAGAATATTGTGTTAAAATTTCAAGTCGATCGGAGTAAAATTGACGAAGTTATGAGTATGTGAGCGTCTATTGCTCCATGCCGGCTTTTATACCTGGGCGGCAGCTGCGCGGCACACGACAGTAAGGAAGAAAGAGTTTTGCGTAGACAAACGCAAAAAAAATGCTCTCGATCATCTTGATGGAAGCCTTTTGCTCTACGGACCTGGCATCGACGACTTTGAGTGAGTATAAGAAAATTATCGAGTTTTATTTTGAATTTCTAAAAATTCAAAGATAAATGAAAAATCTGTAAAAATTCATACGTATTCAGAAAAATGAACGAATCACGAAAAAAAATTGGGTTGCGGGGAAATTTGTTGACTAATTTTTTTTTTTCATCATTTTGTTAATAACATTTTGGAATTATTATTATGCAAAATTAATCTTTTGAGTACCTTTAATATGCATGAATTTTCTCAGATTTTTATGCAATCGAGAAGTGTTCTCAAACTTATGTGCAATGAGCGCTAAGCGACCAAACTCTTCTGCGTTTTTCAAACCGTTTTTCTGAGACTTGTCATATTTGAAGTCCGTGTGCACGATAACTCAAAATCTACTGGACCAATCGCTTTGAAATTTTGCACAGTACTTCTTCACATAATTCACCACGTATTGTCGAGAGCTTTTTTGTTTTTTTAAAATAATTACTAATTTTTCAACAACAAATTAGCCGATTTTTTTTAGCGAAAATCCGGTTTTTGGCTCCCAAGTGCTACGAAAAATCGAAAAAAAATAAAATCCTCCCGTCATTACCTCGAGAAACATCTCTTTTAACAAATGCATTTTGATTTTTTTGTTTCAGATGATTCTGTTGCGAGTTATGGTGCACACCGCAAACCAACTTTTTTTCGAGGCGCCTCCGGGGTTTAATTTTCACTCGCTCAATTTTGAATATTTTGCAATGCAAATTTAGGATAATGTTGTTCAAATGTTACTTTATTATATGTAAATTTTTCAATAAACGAACACTATTCGTTACGCCAAAAAAAAATCTTAAAAACATGCCTTTTTTCGCCGAATTAACTTTACCACGCCCTCAATTTGTGAATGGTAATTGTTCAATAACGAGCTTCCTAATTGTCGTGAAATTTTTACACGACCGCTGAAATACTTCATACAAAAGCATACCAAATTTTCAGAATTTTATCATCATTTGCAATTTGGAACTCAACATCCTCAATCGAATGAGACATTTTAAGACCACGAGACTGCAGAGGGTGCGGGAATACGTCGCGGGAGGTTATGTTCGCGATTATTGCGAAGGCACTGAGCGAAGGGGGGATGAAAAAAGGGGAAAAAGAACTTCGCCTCAATTATGGCGAACGGCGATATAGAACGCGATACTCAGGAGGGTAAGAGGATGAAGATCCCGTCCACGAGGCAAAAAGTTGGAAAGCTCGATATATTATACAGTCGCGATTCGGGGAAAAAGTATACGCGTGTTATATTTTCGGTTGTGCGGAGTTGTATGGGTGTGAAAGTCGCGGTAGGCTCGACTCCCACCGTTGGTGCTCTCTTCTCTTAGCCTCGGTCGTTCTTTCTCGCGGGAAAGAGAAATTGGATCGTTCCGAGGACGATTTGGGTCTCGCAAAGTGGCTCGACCAGGGAAATAATTAACCTCTCGCGGTGCTGGCGTGGGCGAATATTAATAGGCCGATCGATCTTGCTTTGAGGCGGGAGTTAAACGCACCCCACGACGAAGGCACAGAGAGCCCACGCGAGTCGCGGTGTGCCCGCACCTGGCTGTTTTATCGACGCGGTCAAGTACACAAGTGCCGAAATATAGGCATACAATGGCCCTTATCTCATCGGGGATAACGAGGGTCAAAGTTCTCGCAACCTCTTTTTTTCTGCCCACTCGAACGGCACACTTTTCCACGGATATTAATATATTCCTCGATGCTACCGAACCGACCAACCCCCCCCCCCCTTTTTCTCGAAATCTCGCCGGCGTAACGGTGCGAATGAAATGGTTTAAGGCAGGATTCTACTTTGAAACTTGGAAAGGCTAAATTGGATGAAAACACCCACCTGGAACACGTCGAAGGCATATTATATGGCCCAGGCATCGCTGATTGAGGGTAAGATAATTTTTTCTACGATTTATCACTCACCAAAACTTTAAACGCGTTTTTCTCGAAACGACATTTTCAAGTACCGTGGTCGTGATAACTCAAAAAGTACTGAACCGATCCTTATGAAATTTGGAACACATATTCTATATGTGTGTACCAACCGACCTAACTACAATCAACTTAAAATTTTGATTAGAACTATTTTTTTATTGCAAACAAAGACCCAAAAAAAACGCATTTTTTTTTGTATTTTAGCCGCCATTTTGTTAATTTCGCACGTATATAAAATATTCTAGTTAGGTCGGTTCCTGAAGACATACTGAACATGAAACTATTTGATTTTTTTGTTTCAGACCATCCGTCGGGAAGATTTCACGACCACGGCAACGGTACCTGCTTTTCGAGGCGTTGGCTTTAAACATATTTTACGCGGACAAAAAATGAATAAAATACATTAAAATTTTTTTTTTTATGTGCTTAAAGAGTGTATTTATTGAACAGTTTAAACCCCATATCGATATCTTTAATAGTATTCTCAGAAAAAATTCACGAAAATAGCGTTTTTTTTTCATGGTTTCAAAGTAGAATCCTGCCTTAAAGCAGCAATCTCGACTGTGCAACCAACGATGTTTATGGGTGACTTCGTCTTTGAGGGTACGCCGCCTTCAACGATGCATGCTAGAGTCTACTAATGGCTTTTTATGTATAAATATACACTAGTGTGTGGGCAAAAGTTAGATCGCTTTCGGAAAGCTTCACTATGGGGTTTTCGAGACAAAAAAAAAAGAATCTGAGCAATCTACCTTCTGATGTGAATTTTGGCGTAGCTGATCTCCCGCAGGTTTAACAACTGCAGTCATCGATGTCAATGTTCCAACGCAATTCACGACTTTCCATAATACGTTGCGTCGAATTGGCTGGATACGGAGGTTCAATTTTTTTGAAAAACTATGCAACGAAAATTACGAACACTTCGTGGCTGAACTTTGACGCTGAAAATTTAGGTGATTTTTGGGAATTTTTTGGAAGAAAAGTACTCGATTAAATGTTTCGGAAAATTAAGAATATATTTGGCTATATTCGACCTATATTACATAATTTTTTCATGGAAAAATATTGAGATTCAAGCGAGAAGATGCGCTGCCTTCGGAGGCGCAAAAAAACTTCCTCCACTGCTGACATAATTCCGGCCGATTAAGTAGCCGAAACCGAAAAAGAAAAAATGTCATTAAACTGGAAGGTATTTCCTGTGCAATAACGTAGGATTTTTGAAAAATATCGAAATCTAACAAAATGGCGTAGTTATGAAAAAAAGTATGTTTTCTTGCCTATCAAATGGTCGTTTTTTTTTCAATGCCAAATCGTCAATTTTCGTCCAATCAAAAATATCCTAGGTCATTGTAGAGTAAATATATTTAAGAGCACTCAGTCCAAATTTCAAGTCAATCGGATAATTGCTCTTTGAGTTACAATGCCAGCAAATTTGAAAAATCTCATTTCGAGTAAAAACCCTTTGAAAGATTTAACTATCGATTTTATACCTACGAGCGGTTGCTCTTAAGAAGGCTGCCATTCGGGGAGTACTAGAGATTCAGCCTTGAAATTATTACATGTTCTTGAAAGTATAAACTGTCGAAAAAGGCAAAAAAAATCGATTTTTTTAAAGTGTCACACTGGTATAGCCCCTTACACTTTCATTGCTCCGTAGGACAACTGCTAAGTAGTCCTTCTGAGTTACCTACTAAATATTCATTGACATTCGTCATAAAGACCCTAGTCGAAAGATTTAAAAAAATGCCTTTTTTGTTACGCTCAGAGTACTCCGGTTAATTAATAGTCATTAAAAAGTTTTAGCAGCTTTTGATAAGCACATGATGGAGGTTCCCATTAAAGTTGCAGAATTGTCCATCGTGGTTTCCAAGTAACGTAATAATTATTATATTACCAATAATTATTACCACGGAGTGATAATAGAGAGTTGCATGGCGCAGACGAGGCCGCGTAGTCTATCGACAAATTTGAGCGATTTTAAGCTTCTATGGCAAATTGGCCGAGCAGATTAAGCGAATTTTCAACTGGCAACAGGCTGACACGAGCATCCATGCGAGTATCGGTCGATTGATATTAAGGGGGGATTGTCTTTTTTTTTCGCAAAATTTACCGCTTTTTGGGAATTTTTTTGTGAAGAAAGTATACAACGGAAAACTTGTGAAACTTGGCATATAGTTTTATTGATCTGTTTACTACATACAGAAAAATTTTTAAACAATTTCATCGAAAAATCCGCCTCCCACCCCCCTCGACGCGCGATGGTCCTTTTTTGATGGTGTGCACGATTACAGCCTTCACGTTCATCCTGCAACAAAAACCCAAAAAGCATTTTACTTTAGACACATATAGCTATGGTTTGATGAAGCAAAAAAGCAATACGTTTAATAGTTTTTTATTTATAACAAAAAATCGATCAATTTTTTTCGAAAAATCGATACTTCAAGTTCAAAACGTCACCAAATCGTCAATTTTTTTTTTCCCTTCATCGAACGATAGTTATGTGTCTAAAGTAAAATGCTTTTTGGGTTTTTGTTGCAGGATGAACGTGAAGGCTGTAATCGTGCACACCATCAAAAAACGACCATCGCGCGTCGAGGGGGGTGGGAGGCGGATTTTTTGATGAAATTGTTTAAAATTTTTTTTGTATGTAGTAAACAAATCAATAAAACTATATGCCAAGTTTCACAAGTTTTCCGTTGTATACTTTCTTCACAAAAAAATTCCCGAAAAGCGGTAAATTTTGCGAAAAAAAAAGACAATCCCCCCTTAAATCTTCATTCATATAACGCATAACAAAATAAAGCGATTGATGAGTCACGAAAGTTGAGTCCAAACAATAATAATACTGTAGAGTTCATATTCAAATATGCAGTAAGATTTTTGGAATATCAAAAATCTGAAAAAGATAATCATACTAATTTATCGTTACTGGGACGTATTTTTAAAAATTCATTCATTTTTTCATCACTTTCATAAATTATTGTAAAAAAATGTACAATGTTTACTATGAGAATATGAAGTGAGATGAAATTTTTCAACGATAATCCTCGGCTCTATCGTATTAAAATAGAAAATGCATAGCCGTGTCTGAAAATAAAATTGCAATTGAAAAAGAGATTACGCGGAAAGCGGTTTATCGGAAAATATTAAGAATGTAATTTTTCCTCGTGAAAAATTCCTGGTATTTGCAGGAGCTAAAAAACTCCCTTTGGCACCACCAACCGATAATTCCGTCCCAGCAGGCTACTCCGAGTCTAGAAATATTGCCAATGGGGAAAAATATTTTTTTTTGCATTTATATTCAAACAATTTTTATTCAAGCTTCTTTTGAACGTCTACTGTTATTTTCCCGTTCAATTTTTTGTCGGTTGAATGGCATTTCAGGTTTCGAAGCGAATACACTCCGTGAAATGTTCATTGAGCTGTCAAAAGTGAGAACTCAAAATTGTCGGCACTTTGTCTAATTTTAGCATCTAAACTTTTGCCTCAAAACGGAGACGACGAAGTAAAATGTTTATTTATACTTTTTTATTTATCTATATATTAATATATTTATTTATTTATATTAATTTCATTATACAATTAATGAACGTTAATTGTATAATTATTAATTCAATGTGTTCTTCGACAATTATGATTTTTCTTCTCAAGCATACTCAAGGGTAATCAACATATCAATTACTTTGCGCGTACATTTGTCGTTTGCATTTCCGATATCAAAGCACGATTATTTTCAAATTTCATTTTTTTCAGTGCTTTAAGGGGTTTGAAAATGTCAAAAAAACATTTTTATAAATTTTATTATCTAATTGTACAATATGTCGAGACTATTCTTCCAAAGTGTTAACTCAATCGGAGTAAGAGTCTAGGAGAGTGAGCCTTTGGGAATTCCCCCCGTTGGGAAAGACCAGCCGGGAACGAAAACTTTAATCGCGTTTTTCTCAAAACCCTATTTTTGAAGTCGGTGGATACGATTTCTCAAAAAACAATCCACCGAGCTTATTGAAATTTTGCACGCTTCTTCAAAATAGCATTGACTAGTAATTGAATAAAGGTTTTTTTTTAGTGGAACTAATTTTACGACATAGTGAAAATTGTACCAAAAATTGAACTATTTTGCATACGCCTCTTCCAAAAAGTCAAGTTTCAGTTTTTTTTAAAACCCTTCGTTCAATCACGAGCTATACTTATCTACTAACAGAAAAAAATTGGTTTTTCAATTGCAGATAAAGCTATCGTGAGTTATCCTGCCCACGGCGATGACACTTTTTCTTTAGGGGTTTTTGTTCGAAGTTCGGTAACCGGGCTTGAAATTTTACCGGTATACTCGGATGTATTTTTACTTTAATTTACATTAGACAAAAATCAGTTAATGCCTTAGGCCACAGTAACGGGTATAAAATCATGTGCGAATTTAACAATTTTTTTTCGTATGAAAAAGTGACTCACTCGTAAAATTAATTACACATCTATTCAGTATATAAAGCTGTTGGAAAATATATTTTTTTTTCGATGTACAAAGAGGCCGACTGCTTGAAACTTTTCGAAACAAGTTTTTTCCAATTGGCGTGACAAATAACTTCAAAAATTTTCACTCGATATACTTGAAATTTAAAAGTTATGTTCCTAATTGCATTTCGCAGAGTACGTATCGAATTTCTGATTAAGGATGTTGAGTCCCAAATCGCAAATGATGATAAAATTCTGAAAATTTGGTATGTTTTTGTATGAAGTATTTCAGAGGTCGGGTAAAAATTTCACGACAATTAGGAAGCTCGTTACTGAACAATTCACATTCACAAATTAAATGTTGTTTTATGGAAACTGATGTAACTTTGCAATAAGTTTTTTTTTTGACCTCTCAATTTTATAATATCTACAATATACTGAAAGCAACGGAAACAAAACGAAGTTTATTGACAATTTTTTTTAAATTTCTTATAAAAATTGTTCTTAACAAAATGTTAATTTTTTAATAACGAGCTTCCTAATCGTCGTGAAATTTTAACACGACCTCTTAAATACTTCATACAAAAACATACCAAGTTTTCAGAATTTTCTTATCATTTTTTATTTCAACCCTTAAGGAGGTTGAAGTAATGATGATAGAATTCTGAAAATTTGGTAAGTTTTTACATGAAGTATTCAGGAGGTCGTGTAAACATTTCATGACGATTAAGAAGCTATTTATTGAACAATTAACATTAACATGTTTCATAGGGACTCGACATCCTTAATCGAAAACTTCTCATTTTATGAGCAGTTTATGAGTAGTCATAACGAAATTTTTCACTGAAAATTTATTTCTTATGTTCAAATACTTACAACTTTTGAACAAAACAATATTTTTTAAATTCCGTACGTACTTCCATAGGTATCCTAATGTAGATTGACGAGAATTTTTGTTTTTCGTTCTAGGTAAAAAATTGTGGATGCTAAATGTCACGCCGCGGAGCGCCTAAAAAAAAGATAAAAGAAAATATTAGTAGTCGGCGATTTTGCACATGGAAAAAAAAAACAATTCCAACAGGTTGTTCTTCATATTAAATAGATGTGCAATTAATTTTATGAGTGAATCACTCTTTCATACGAAAAAAAAATTGTTTAATTCGCATATGATTTTACACCTGTTACTGTTAAGGCCTTAGGCCTGAAATATTTTGGCTCGTGAAAGGTATACCTCGTGACGTTCCTCGTGAGAGCCAATGATTCAACAACAAATTGCAAGAATGATCAAATGATGATTTTTCGTTTTTACCCGATTTCCAGTTGTAATTGCACGTGATCAAACTGGAACTGTCCAAACGTGTCTCCCATTTCGTTGGCACTCGTACACCGAGCAATTTAATCCTGACATCGTTGCTTAATAATCCGTGATGTGTTTCTTAAGGATGTTGAGTCCCTATGAAACATGTTAATGTTAATTGTTCAATAAATAGCTTCTTAATCGTCATGAAATTTTTACACGACCTCCTGAATACTTCATGTAAAAACATACCAAATTTTCCGAATTCTATCATCATTACTCCAACCTCCTTAAGGGTTGAAATAAAAAATGATAAGAAAATTCGGAAAATTTGGTATGTTTTTGTATGAAGTATTTAAGAGGTCGTGTTAAAATTTCACGACGATTAGGAAGCTCGTTATTAAAAAATTAACATTTTGTTAAGAACAATTTTTAAAAGAAATACAAAAAAATTTATCAATAAACTTCGTTTTGTTTCCGTTGCTTTCAGTATATTGTAGATATTACAAAATTGAGAGGTCAAAAAAAAACTTATTGCAAAGTTACATCAGTTTCCATAAAACAACATTTAATTTGTGAATGTTAATCGTTCAATAACGAGCTTCCTAATTGTCGTGAAATTTTTACAGGACCTCTGAAATACTTCATAAAAAAAAATACCAAATTGTCAGATTTTTATCATCATTAGCGATTTGGGACTAAACATCCTTAATGACTGTCTGAATATTCCAAAACTTCAAAACTGGTCTTTCAGCCAGTTCGAAGTTGGATAATTACCGCGTTCACGTGACACACGATCTGAGGAACTATTGAATTTTCGCTTGGAGGTATCGCGCTGTCAAACTCATCACGACACGGTCGTACATTTTTGGAAGTTTTTATTACAAGAATATAGTATAAACTTTTCATTCGATAATTCTATACGCTTTAGCGCGCGAGCGTGTACATTTACGTGTTATGTGTGTTCGTTCTTTTGTATTGTTTTTTTTTTTTTTTTTTTTTTCATTTCCGTAAGTGTGTCGATTTTCCGTCGTATCATTTTGTTTTTCGTCGTCGGCTTTATCATAATGTTTTTTTTTTTATACATAGTCGCACCTCACCGATGCAGGCCACGATAGTCATAGCTTTTTTTTTTTTTAGTAGTTATTCGATATACGTGTATAATATATCATATACTCTTATACGTTGCGTTAATAGACTAACGTATCTATAGATTAATCTTTGTGTGTCTGTTTTTTTTCGCGTTTTTTTTTCTTCACGGTTTTTTCTTACGACTTGGTTTGTTTGTTTTTTTTTCTTCTTTTTAATGGAAACATACTTGGCAGTTCACGTCTAATAAGTTTTACAACGAAGCGATTTGCTGAACTTTGAGCACAGGTAGGCGCGATCGAAGCCTCCCGTGTACCATCACCTGATTATCTCGTCAACCATCTCGTCTCACCGTCACCATTTTTCGTCCCACTCCCACGAAACGTCGATGCAATTTATCGGCTCCACGTGGGCATACCCCGCACACGCGAGTGTTGATATGTCGATTGTTTTTCTTTCTCTCTTTAATTTATTAAGTTATTAAATTTTATTCACCTCTTTGTCCTCTTCGTCACTTTCTCTTTATTTCTTTGTCTCTGTTTCTCTCTCTCTCTCTCTCTCTCTCTCTCTCTCTCTCCTCTCCCTCTCATTTTCCCTCTCTCTTTGTGTCTTTTTATCTCTCTTTCTCTTTCTCTCGACCTCTCTTCCGATCGTCTTCTAGAATTATACAGCGAGGACCAATTTTCTCAAGTGGAAAAGCGTAGTACAGCGATATTTGTACGAGTGTGTTTCCCTCGTTCGGGCTAATTATTGTCCCAGGTGTTCGCTGAAAATACGAAAAGACAACATAAAATCCAGGATTTCGAATGAAGAGGATGCAAAATTTTTGGTCGTTCCTTCTCAAGGTACACCACTGTGACGGGTAAAATAGATTTTTTTGATTGTATTTTTTCGGAGTATACGTATTCAAGAACATGTGAAAAAAATTGAGTTAAGATATTGAAAATTGCTCAAGTTATAGATCATTTTTCGACCCTGCCAGACTTATAACTCCTTAAGATCCGATTTTTAATACGGAAGAACAAACATTTCCGTAATCGTAGTAGCTATCATCGTACCTGGTCGTCTTTTTTTTTTAATTTAGTATTTTTTATGCCCTCGAATATAATTAAAAATTTCACAAAAATTACACTTTTTTACCACCGGTCATTTTGGGATTTTTTTGAAATAACGGTTACGTACAACCTACATTTATACAGATTGTAAAAAAAAATGTATTTTTATTCTTCAGACCAACTCTATTATCACCTCAATGAAGGTGTTGATTTCTATTTTCTTTCAAATAGAACATTTATACGAAATAAGTTCGATGTATGCTTAATAAGATGCCTTTTCTTGCAAAACTCCGAATTAATAATGCGGTAGACAAAAAAAAATTGGAAAAAAAACGACCGTTTTTCGGTCCGTCACAGTGGTGTCTTTCGTTAATTCATATTTACCTTTATAATACATGTTCGTACTCATCGTTGGACAATTCTTTCTGTTCTGTTTGGCGAGTTGCATGAAAAATACGAAAAATGATTAATTTATCGTCACATTGTATCGAAATAAAATAAAAATAAAATTTCTTCCTGCTGCCTTAAATTTTTCCGCCTTTACAAATATTCTTAGAGTTTTTTTTTCCACAAAAAATTGTGCACGATCTGAACTTCTAATTGTCTTTTGTACTCGTAGGCTTGAGTAGAATATTGGAGGAGGCAAGAATTATTTGCTAGCCTCTTTATCGATTCCTGCGCAATCCGAGATACAGGATTATGCTTCATCGCTGCTTTACCGACGTATGAACAAGACTTGGTTCTGAAAATTGATTTTTCAACATGCATTTGACGGGACAGGCCGAAGACTATTTAAAAAAATAAACTATCGATTTATTGAAAACTCGGATCTTTCATAACTTTCACCTAAAATCATGGATGTTAACGATAATTGAATTATCAACTTGAAGACTGAAGTTGGCACTTTTACTGGCTCTTTGTATCAGAAAAAAAATCTATAGTTGTCATTTTTTTTAAATCGCATAACTGTAGCATCGTTGAAGGCTGAGTGATATTAAATTTGCCCGGCGTCAACAAAGGAGCCTGGATATTAAAAAAAAAACAAATATTCCTCATCGCGTCAAATGTCAAAGAACGTCACACGCTCTTAGCGTGAGATATATACATATGGAAAAGGACGCAAAATGAAAAACCCAGCGAGCAAATTAAACATTCGTGACTTGCAACTTTCGGTCGATTAAAAATCCGAATTATCAAGAATGTGGATAGCAAATGAAAGTACGAAGCTTTGAGCTTATTCTCGCACGTTAATTAGCCCGAAAAAGTTGATACGGAAGTTTTTGCATCATTGGAGTGCAATAAAATTTTCGTTTTTTTATTGCATTTTTTTTTATCGGTTCAAAGCTACGATAAACTACGTTCAAGATCCACATTGGAGACCTGCACGTTAATCTATCAAAACCGTTTTGGATAACAATCAAAATGGAATAGAAGGAAATAAAGAAGAATTTCCGTTGCATTCCAACGCCGCAAACTTCGAGTGCATGAAAAAAGCAGATCCTGTGAAGATTAGCTTTTTTTTTCAAAGAAATCTCAAAGAAAGCTCCCTTTCGAGGCGTTGAAAGCTCGAGCAAAGTTCCCTTGAGGAGTTTCGAAACAATCGACGAAATGTTACCATTTAGTTTAAATTAATACAGTAAATTCTGTGTCATACACTGAAAGCATCCTCCGAATTTTAAGGGATCTTCTCACTTTAGACGCTAAAAAGGCTATTTTCATGAATTTTTTTGATAGGTTTATTTTATAGATATTGATATAAAAGTTCTCACCTCAATAAACGCACTTTCGAAATACATTAAATTTTTTTTGTGTTCCGTTTTTTTAAATTTTGATATTAACTACTTTTTTTTTGCCAAAAAGGAAAAAAAGATCTGTTTTTTTTAATGTCCGCCATTTTGTTATTTTTACATATATCAAAAATCGTATCATATACGCTATAGCCATTAACATACTGAATCTAAAGCCGTTTAATTTTTTTTTTGCGGATGATTCATCTCCGCGATTTCATCAACAGCGCAGATCTAATTTTGTTAGGACATTTTTTAACTACCATCTTCATCTATAAATAGTAGCTGAAACGAATATTTTTAAAAAAATGTATTTTGAAAGTGTATTTATTAAGTGTAAAAACTTTGATACAAATGCCTATAATATAAACGTATCAAAAAATTCATGAAAATAGTCTCTTTTAGCGTCTAAAGTGAAAAAAACCCCTTAAATCGCTCGTCTAGGCCATTTCTATAAAATTTGTAATTGAAAAAAGAACACTTTTTTTTATATAGGGAGACGCCTACGTTTATCGTTGAATGGTAGTTTAAAGATGTTTAAAATGTTTTGAAATACTGTCAAACCACTCAGTACATTATGACAATTTCGCCATCAGTGTCATAATCTACTCCCTGTGTAATCGCATCATGTTGAAAGCTTCTTTTTCGATTGTAAGTTTTATAGAAACGGTACAGACGATCGATATAAAATTTTTAGGGTGCATTCAGTATACAGGGCGTCCCAGAACGGAACGTGTTCCCTGAAATCGGGGGTTGGGGGTGAAATTCTGAATCGATCGATATAAGCATGTTCGGGTCTGAGATCAATTCCTCAATTATTATTGATTTTTAAAGGTGGGGCCACTCAGGTGCGCCGACCTCCAAAAATTAATAATAATTCAGGGTTCGATCTGAGACCCACACATGCTCATATCAAACGATTCAGAATTCCACCCTCAACCCCCCATTTCAGGAAAGGCATTCAGTTCTGGCACACCCGGTATAACGAACAATTTACTGTTTAAATTTTCATCAAATGATAACATTTCGTCACTTGTCCCGAAACTCATTAAATATACCTTTGTCACAAGTATATCTTTGTCACAAATATACCTTCGTCACAAGTTTGCATTGTAACAGTGGAAACTGTTACAATGCAACAACATTTTCGTTTTCTCATTGCAATTTTGTTTTCTACCAGCTCAAAGGTACCATGAACTTTTTTCAAGGTCCAGGAGACCTATAACTTATCGATCGAAAATAATTTCGGATAACAATGAAAATAGACAAAACGAAAATACAAAAAGAAATTTCCCTTGCATCGAAACGATACAAACTTCAACGGCATTAAGGATGTTGAGTCCCAAATCTCAAATGATGATAAAATTCTAAAAATTTGGTATGTTTTTGTATGAAGTATTTCAGAGGTCGTGTAAAAATTTCACGACAATTAGGAAGCTCGTTATTGAACAATTAACATTCACAAATTAAATGTTGTTTTATGGAAACTGATGTAACTTTGCAATAAGTTTTTTTTTTGACCTCTCAATTTTGTAATATCTACAATACACTGAAAGCAACGGAAACAAAACGAAGTTTATTGATAAATTTTTTTTATGTCTTTTAAAAATTGTTCTTAACAAAATGTTAATTTTTTAATAACGAGCTTCCTAATCGTCGTGAAATTTTGACACGACCTCTTAAACACTTCATACAAAAACATACCAAATTTTCCGAATTTTCTTATCATCTTTTATTTCAACCCTTAAGGAGGTTGAAGTAATGATGATAGAATTCTGAAAATTTGGTATGTTTTTACATGAAGTATTCAGGAGGTCGTGTAAAAATTTCATGACGATCAAGAAGCTATTTATTGAACAATTAACATTAACATGTTTCATAGGGACTCAACATCCTTAAAAAAGCAAATTCTATCTACATCAGCTTTTTTTCTTCGTGGCACCGTATCATAGTTCCAGTAAAGGATCTCAAAGAATGCTCCCTTTCGAGGCTTCGAAAACAAGCAAAGTTCTTTAAAATATATATCTGTCGCAATAAGAAAGAGAAAACGATGGATCGATGCATTTACCTGTGGTACGCTGAAATCTATGTTCGTTCGAACCGGCCGGTGATGAAGTGACTGTGGTGGTCTATAGTTGTTTCCCAGTGGAGTTTTAGGGTCTAGAGGTCCCTGGACGAGGTCCCGTAACGCGTGTAGCTGCAAAACGTATTTTCGTACAGCATACGATATACATGGAGTACATTTGTAACTTATGTATACTTCGAGGTATATAATACATATTATATACTATGTACACGTGGTATATTAACATGAGAAACGAGAGAATGAGAAAGCAGGGCTACCGTAAATCTCTGTCATATATATATATATATATATATATATATATATATATATATATATATATATATCTGTGCGCGTGTGTGTGTGTATACGCGCACAGTTTGGGGTAAAATGCCTAAGGATCGCGTGATGCCCGGTTTACCCGAGTAATTGGCCAGGCTCGAAGTACACCCTAAGCGCAACGTCACGTTCGTGAGGGAATTTTCGTTACGGAATCCCTAACGTTCCACACCTCGTGCTTTCTCCCACTCTATTACATTTCATGGTTTTTTTCGCTTTTTCTCTTCCCCCCGTTCCCGGCCGTTACTACATGTATTTTTTTCTTATTCATTCTTTCACGCTCCATCAGACTACCCTCAATTTCTGTTGGCCAACTTCTCGGCCTTCCCTTTTGGCCGATAATCGCCGCAACGTGGGGGAGAGGCGTTTTTATAAGGGACAATATAGCTATCGAAAACGCGTATGCGTGCATATTGAACGGTAAAATTCTCACCTGCTGCTTCGTTATGTATATCGGTTTGTTGAGTATGATCCACGTGGTGGTCTCGTGACACGCCGGCATTGTCGTCGAGCCGTCGTAAGTCATATAGCTGTTCGTGTCGGGCATCAATTCACGCACGACGAACCGTTGGATTTTCGTCGTGTTGCCTAACATCAACGCACTTGTCAATTATTCGATGCAACGACGGATCTACGGTACTTCGGGCCGGGATAAAATTATCATTTAGCCGATGTTGCTTCCGCTGACAGGTCGGAGAAATATTACGCGACTCTGCCTCGGTAGAAGTAATATCGGGAAATACAGAGGGACAAAAAAAAATCCTTCGGCAGCGAGAATTACAATTCCGTCTCGTAAAAAATCACGCTGCTTGATATTCGCGCGTGATTTTTTACTCGGCAACGTTTCCTCTTGAGGGAACACGCGTTTCGGCTTTGATTCTTGAATTCTTCGTGCGAGAAAATTCATTATCTGTACTCTTCGTGATTGTGCGGAATGTGAAATTGTTTGAGGGGGAATTCCACTGTGACGCGTTATGAAAAACGAGTTTTTTTTTGCATTTTCTTGATGTATACGTTTTCAAGGATACGTGGAGAAATGTTGGAGCTGAAATATTGAATATCGAGCAAGTTACATACCGTTTAGTGGGAGCAGGTAGCGCAATGATTTTTCTGTACTAAAACTTTCAATCGAGTTTTTTTCGGAATTAATTTTCTCGACCTGGCTGGAATCATAGCTTTCCGAACTTCAATTTGAAAAAAAAAACAATATGTTCGTAATTACAGTTGTTGTGGTACGGAGCTGTTTTTTTTACGTTTAAAATGTAGTATTTTTTAAGATTCTGAATATAGGCAAAGATTGTGCAAAAATTATACTTCTTTTGGCACCCGGTAGTTTTGTGACATTTTATTCCGAAAAAAGAAAACGTCTATGTGCAACAAGAACTACATTTATAAAGATTTTTATAGATAATTTTATTTTATCTATTTTTATTTATCTATATACTTATCTATGATATTATATCCATATCAAAATATTTTATCTATATATTTATGTTCTAATATTCATCTATATTTATATAGATAGCTTTACTTTTATTTTTCAGACCAACCATCGTCAATGTACCCATCCAGCTGTTGGACCACATTCTGTATACAGAGGCCTTATTATACCTCAATAAATTTGTTAATTTAACATTTTTTGAAATGAACATTTACACGAAATAAGTTCAATGTATGCACAATGAAATAACTTTTTTCTAAACCACAAATAAATAATTTATTAGGTAAAAAAATCGGCAAAAAACGATCTTTTTTCGGCCCGTCACAGTGGTGCCCTCCCCTAAACGAAGCGTGAGATGGAGGATTTGGCCAATGGGAAGTGTAGAACGAAAAGCTCGGAAGAAATTTAAAGTAAAGTAAATAAATGACGTTACGACCGTTGTAAAAATCGGACCGAAAAATTGCAGAACGATAATTTGGAGAAAATCGACAAGTATCAGGACTAACATTTCGAAAAAGCACGTTTAATTTTTTTCGTTGGACAAATCTGCACGTCACCTCGCTCATTTTATTTTCGCAGTGGAATTTTTCTTTCCAGACAGCGAGTAGAAAGTAACCGAATCGCACAACGTTTAATTTCATTATTGCGAGATCGACGGGGTTCTTCCAACGCAAACGTAAAAATCCAGTCACTCCCCTGCCCGCTTGACATTCCGCGCACGACCGGATGACAAAATCTTTTTCTTTTCATCATAAAAAAAAATAAGAAAGAGCGTTCGGGCGCCCTATGCGAGAGCTAGTAAAATACAAAAGGGAATTAAGTCTCACGGTCTTCGTTCCCTTATCACGTATTATACCGATTTCTCACAAACATGGATGACTCGTGTCTCACTTTTATATTATTGTTAGGGGGGAGCGAGGGAGGAAAAAGTTCACGACGTGACGAGTGTCCCAATAGAAGGAACGAGCGAAAGGAAAAATAAAGACGAAACGGTGAGGCAAAAAAAAAGAAACGAGACGAAAAATAATATCGCGAGGTGTGTAATCGTACATGAAGCTCCGGGGATGATCTCTCTCACCTCCGTACTTAATCTTGCTAAGTTGTTCGGTGAATATTCTCAGCTCAGGATTTGAGCGGTCGCCCACCTGCGAAACAAACTGTCGGATACACGAAACTGCGTGTGCATGGCACGCTACGACTTGCGTAATATACAGGGTGTCCTGTTATGAATGAATAATACTACAAGTGTCGATAGATCATGTCCTGCCATATGCTGAAGTTTCAGTTTTAGTAAAGTTTCAGTGTTAGGAACGTTTCAGTTTTGGTGAAGTTTCAGTTTTAGTAAAGTTTCAGGTTTCGGAAAGTTTCAGTTTTAGTGCAGTTTCAGTTATTGTGCAGTTTTAGTTTTAGTAAAGTTTCAGTTTTAGTAATGTTTCAGTTTTGGTAAAGTTTCAGTTTTGGTAAAGTTTCAGTTTTAGTCAAGTTTCAGTTTCAGTAGTTTCAGTTTTTGTCAAGTTTTAGTTTTAGTAAAGTTTCAGTTTTAGTAAAGTTTCAGTTTTAGGAACGTTTCAGTTTTGGTGAATTTCAGTTTTAGTAAAGTTTCAGCTTTCGGAAAGTTTTAGTTTTAGTGCAGTTTCAGTTTTAGTGCAGTTTCAGTTTTAGTGCAGTTTCAGTTTTAGTGCAGTTTTAGTTTTAGTAAAGTTTCAGTTTTAGTAAAGTTTCAGTTTTGGTAAAGCTTCAGTTTTAGTAAAGTTTCAGTTTCAGTAGTTTCAGTTTTGGTAAAGTTTTAGTTTTAGTAACGTTTCAGTTTTAGTAACGTTTCAGTTTTAGTAACGTTTCAGTTTTAGTAAAGTTTCAGTTTCAGTTTTAGTAAAGTTTCAGTTTCAGTTTTAGTAAAGTTTCAGTTTTAGTAAAGTTTCAGTTTCAGTTTTAGTAAAGTTTGAGTTTAGGTTTTAGTAAAGTTTCAGTGGCAGTTTTAGTAAAGTTTGAGTTTAGGTTTTAGTAAAGTTTCAGTGGCAGTTTTAGTAAAGTTTCAGTTTCAGTTTTAGTAAAGTTTCAGTTTTAGTAAAGTTTCAGTTTTAGTAATGTTTCAGTTTCAGTACAGTTTCAGTTTCAGTAAAGTTTTAGTTTCAGTTTAGTAAGTTCAGTTCAGCTTTTCAGTTTAGTCCCACGGTTTTCGAGATAAAAACTATCTGTTTGTGGTTTTTCGCATGCCATTTCTACAAATGATAACATTTTTACGCATTTAAAAAAAATCCTCTTGGTTATTGGTTTTATCTAGAAAAGTCGTCTTTTTAATCTTAAATGTTAAGGAAACTTTATGAAAAAACATCTTATGCAGAATTTTCATACGAACCAATTCGAACATCTTGATAGGCTTTGAGACACTTTGATAGCCTGGGATATAAATAATGCACTACGCATATCGTGCCTATCACTTAAAAAAGCTGCTTAGTTATTGTCGTTTCATATCAGCTGTGAAATGGCATGCAAAAAACCAAAAGCAGATAATTATTTTCAAAAAATGACATAAAACCCAAAATTTCGAAAATTCTGGGCTTTTAATGAGCTGAAATTCTAGCATATAGTAGGACACGATCTGACCTAACGACAGTTGCAGGATTATCAATTCATAACAGGGCACCCTGTATATATATATATCACGCAACAAAAAAAAATATATATATACTTTAATATTATATATATATATTTTTTTCATCCCTCATGACTTATCAACCCCCTCCCCGAATCTACCCCTATCCGCCAGATTCCGGGGAGGATAAGACAATGTACATGCCAAGCTGTGCGGATATAGACCAGAGTGTATAGACACGAGTGTGCACGAGGGCGAATAAGGGCCGTTCGAGGAAAGTTGAAGGGTGTGTGTATATTGGGGTGAAGAGAGAGGGAGAGGGGGTCGTGTACGTGTACGCATAATGGGAAGACACGTGATAAGCCAGCACAGATTGGTCACGTACCTGGAGGAGCAAAGATACCGCGACGATACCCTGAGCCCTGTGAAGGGCGTCGGAAAAATTGTTGTACAGTTGCGAGTTAAACCCGTATATTTGAATCTGCGAAAAAAAAAACATATTTTGTCGAATATAATTAGACGGCTACTCGATATACGGTCGATATTGTTTTCATACGCTTGATAAAATTTCAAGCGCAACGTATCGCGTGTGTGTATATTTCTAAAATTGAGACGCGTGTGGAAAAAATGGAGGGGTGTTATCGTCTAGATAAGTTAAATAAGTCATTCCAAAGATCGGTAGTGAGGAACGATTGGATAAAAATTTTTACGATTTTTTGTAAAGCCACGACACTACTGTGACAACGAAAAAAAATCTGCGTTTTCTTTAAGGGAGCTTCCCAGTGTGAAATTTTCAAAAAATCGATTTTTTTTTGCTTTATCGAATAGTATACACTCTTCCGAATATTCCCTGAAATTTTCATGCCGAAATTCAGATTATTTCGGTTACTGTACAGCATTTCTTGGAAGAAGGCAACGGAGCGCTACAGCTACAGCGAAACTTTGAACGCGTTTTTCTCGAAACAGCATTTTTCAAAACGGTGTCCAACTTGGAGGGCAGAGTTTTAAGGCTATCGAGTTGAATTTTTTACACAATATTCTTAACGTCATTGTTTATCGTGCTATGGAAGCTTTTTTTTTTTTTGACATCTTCCTATTTTTTTGTAAAAAAACTGCCAAAAAAAATGCTAAAATCGATACTTTTTGTTCAAACCGGCGCCATTTTTGCAAAAAAAAAAAAAAAAAAAGCCTCCATAGCACGAAAGCCAATTATATACCGATCAATAATCTTTTTGTGTTTTTTCTTTCAGATCAAAATTGTGACCCCCAACGTGGACACCACATCCAAGTGCATTTTCTGCAACAATTGTTTCATCATTTTTATAGATATTAATTAATAAATAAATCGATCTTTAAAAAATTGTTTTGTATTCTTCAATACCCAATTAATATACAAAAAAAAACCAGACCGATTAGATTATTTTTTCTTTAAAAAAAAAATCGCAAAAAACAGCGATTTTTCGGGCTGTCACACTGGAAAGCTTCCTTAAGTATACATATTCAAGTATATGTGAAAAACATATTAAGTTGAAGTATTGAAAATTTACTTAATTTTTTTTGAATTTTTTTAAAATTTAGTACTTTTTAAGTCCCCGAATATTAGTACAAAATGTTTTAAAATGACACTTTCTTTAACACCCGCCATGCTGTAAAGGTTCTTTTCAGAAAAAAAACGATTAGGTACGTACAATCAGAACTCCACTTATATAGATTATAAAACAGGTTTATTTTTATTTTTCAGACCAACGATTGTCAAGTTATCGATCCCGTCGTTGGACCACATTTTTTTATACAGAGGCTCTATTATGCCCCAATAATGTCGTCAATTTTTAGTTTTTTCGAATAAAAATTTACACGAAATATGTTCAATGTATGTTCAATAACATACTTCTTTTTCTCCAAATACGAAATGAATACTTTAGCAGACAAAAAGATCGGAAAAACGACCTTTTTTCTGCCCGTTACAGCGGTGTTCTCCCTTAAGTGAAATTGACGAGTTGAAAAAAATAACTTTCGAACTGAAAATAAGGCTTAATGTTGATATTCTGCCAGAAGGTACAGGCGTCAATTATAATCACCATTTTGAGCCTGAAATTTATCAGCACTGAAACCTTTAGTGGTAGAGATGAAAATAATTTTCGAGTACAGTAGAGCATATTGCCGGATAAGCGTTAAGTGCCTCTTTCATTTCGAATACGTACTAATGTTTTCGCTCGGAATACAGATTTAATGGCAAAATAAAAGACAACTTCGTGTTAGGGTGCTGTGGCGAAATGGGTTACAAGTAAAGCTGTCGAGCTTATCGAGCAGTCCGACGCCGTTACTGCCAGAGTTTTATGAACGTCAAATCCGGCAGTGAGAGCTTACGGCGATTGCCAAAAGTCCTCACGGCAATTCGGCAGTTCGTTCCTACCGTTCAAGTCGTTCACGATTGTTTACAAGCGAAAGGCTTGCTAAATCTTTTCATTTCTTCGTCAACAGGAAATAGTACTTGTAGATGTCGGAGAAACAATACATTTTTTAATAGTGCACTTCGGTAACTTGGTAAACACAATGAAAAAATGGTGTATACCAGAACTTTTGAAAAAATTCTAAAAAGTATCCTATAAACAGATTTTTTTGAAAAATATTCTATAAACAACTATTAGAAAATTACTGATAAACAATATTTTGAAGAATAGCTGATAAGGAATTTTTTTTAATATTCAGGCTGTGCAAAGGATCCTGAATACGTTCAATTCATTTACGTGGGAAAAACATTTCCTTGCTCGCAAAAAGAACATACACGTACTGATATATTCTTGTGGGTGCAAGCTTTGCAAAATAGTTCTCCGTTCGCACAGTTTCTAACAGACAATGAGTCATGATGATGTACATATAATCTTTTGGAGTTATGCACGAAAAAGAGATAAATGAGTCCAATCAAGCGAATCAATCAAATTTTAACACACGAATTTATATTTGCCGGCGTTTCTCATTATCGCATGACAAATCGTATCATAAAATCAATGATCAATCTTCGTTCTGATATTTCAAGCCATGCACGTGAAAACTTGTGGAAATCTGGGAAAATCATCGAGCTGGTCTATTCATAAGACGGCTACGTTTTATTAAAGAAGAACTTGTGGATATTAGAGATATCGATCCAACCGATTTATAAGACGTTTGAATTTTATCAAATTTAAACATTATAAATCATTAGGACGTCTCATATTTATTAAATTTTATCCAGCCTTCCAATATTTATAATATTTTTTAAGACGCCTAAAATTTATTGGTTTTTATTAACCCTTGACACTCGAGGCTTTTTGCACTAAGCTAGTAAGTGGTGAGCAAGAGTTAACTCTCGAGTGCAGAGGGTTAAAGCGTCAAAAATTTATTACATTTTATTGAGACGTTTAAAAGTTACTAAATGTTATTAAGTCGTCTAAAATATTGTAAATTTTATAAAGATGTCAAAAATGTATTAGATGTTTTTAAGGCAGCCACTTTTGTTAAGGGACACCACTGTGACGGGTAGAAAAATTGTTTTTTTGCATTATCTTAAAGTAGACATATTGAAGAGAATGTGGAAAAATGTTCAAGCAGAAATATTGAAAATCGACCAAGTAACAAACGATCCAGTGAGAGCAGGCAGTGCGACCAACTGCGTATACCAAAACTTTTAATCGCGTTTTTCTCGAAACGACTTTTCTCTACCTTTTCGAAAACATAACTAGCTATAATCCGATTTTCAATTTTAAAAACCAAAATTTCCGTAATTGCATTTGCAATTATTGTACGTAGTCGTTTTTGTTTAATTTAGGATTTTTTGAGGATGTTGAGTCCCAAATCGCAAATGATGATAAAATTCTGAAAATTTGGTATGTTTTTGTATGAAGTATTTCAGAGGTCGTATAAAAATTTCACGACAATTAGGAAGCTCGTTATTGAACAATTAACATTCACAAATTAAATGCTGTGTTATGGAAACTGATGTAACTTTGCAATAAGTTTTGTTTTTGACCTCTCAATTTTGTAATATCTATAATATACTGAAAGCAACGGAAACAAAATGAAGTTTATTGATAAATTTTTTTAAATTTCTTTTAAAAATTGTTCTTAACAAAATGTTAATTTTTTAATAACGAGCTTCCTAATCGTCGTGTAATTTTAACACGACCTCTTAAATACTTCATACAAAAACATACGAAATTTTCCGAATTTTCTTGTCATTTTTTATTTCAACCCTTAAGGAGGTTGAAGTAATGATGATAGAATTCTGAAAATTTTGTATATTTTTACATGAAGTATTCAGGAGGTCGTGTAAAAATTTCATGACGATTAAGAAGCTATTTATTGAACAATTAACATTAATATGTTTCATAGGGACTCAACATCCTTAAGCCCCCGAATATAAGTAAAAATGTCGCCAATATTACGTTTGTTGTAAGCACCTATTTTGTAATTTTTTTCCCCGCAAAACGGCCACGTACAATCAGAACTACATTTATATGGATTACAAAACTTTATTACAGTAGAGCGTCGATTATCCGAATCAATTGGGACCAGGCGCTTTTCAGATAATCGAAAATTCGGCTAACCGAACAGCAATATTCCGTGGGCGAAAAAACGTTTGTTCTTGGAATGTGATAAAATATATATATTTAAAAATACAATGAACATTCATATGCTAATAATATAAGTACATTTTTGATGAATTGCAAATAACCATTGTGCTATCTACATATATAAAACTGTTCGGTGACTGACTGACTGATAGACAACGCCCAAGCTACTGAAAGTAGGCGAATGAAATTCGGTACATATATGCCTTGGAGGGTGTAGGGGTGCACTAAGAAAGCATTTTTTGAAATTCGATCCTTACGGGGGTGAAATGTGGTGTAAAAGTTTGCATAGGAAAAAATATTTTTTTGGTCGAATTTACGTGAAACTTTGCACAAATACCCTACAATACAATTAATTGATTTTAATTAATTTATTGATTTTCATTAATTCATTAAAATTGAACTACAATAAAACCAATAAAACACGCATTTCTGACTTTCCCAAACATTTAACCCTTAAGGGGTTGCACGGTGGTAGAGAAGTTTGTGTTGAAAAACATATTTTTGGTTAGAGAAATTTGAAAAATGGCATAAATACGCTACAATATAATTAATATAATACGTATTTCAATATTTTCCAAAATTTAACCGTTAAGAGGTTGCAAGGGGGTGGAAAATTTGTGTAGAAAACAATATTCTTTTTGGTCGGTTTTACTTGCAACTTGGCGTGAGTACTCTATAACAGAGAGAAGGAAACATGCACTTCAATATTTGCGGATATTCAACCCTTCAGGTGTTGCAAGGGGATGTAGAATATTGTACAGAAAAATATATTTTTTTAGTCGGTCCCTCGATGTCAAAAAATCCACGCGGTGGAAGTCGCGGGTAATAACTATAACTTCATATATATGTTTTTGAAAAATAAATCCATAAAAAAGGGTCCCGCGTTAATTTAAGTTGGCGAAAATCAGAAAAGTCATGGATAAGTAGACCAATTTAACCTCCTCCGTTTAAAGTTTATTTCCGAAATCTACGCGGAGGAAGTGGCGGGTATAAAAGCTAGTTTAATGATATAGAACGACATTAAATATGTATTTAAAAAAAATAAACATTCGAAAATCTGTGGATTCTTGATTTTTTATTTTTTTTTAAAGTTGAAGATTTTTTTCTGCTTCACAACGGAAGCTCATTTCTTTGCAAGCTCAGACCGAGAAAGTGGAGGGTACGTACAACAATGTATACATCGTGCAACAATATATAGGGCGTAATCGTTCGAACAACTGAGCATTCGGATGAACAAAATTATTGTGTAGATAATTGATATTTTGGATAACCCGAATCGGCATTCGGATAATTGACGTTTCGGATAAACCAAATCGCTACTGTATAATGGACGCTTCGGATTAACCAAATCGCCATTCGTATAATTGACGTTCGGATACTTAACGGTCTACTGTATTTTTATTTTTCAGACTAACCATTGTCAAGCTATCGATCCGGCTGGTGGACCACTTTTTTTATACCGAGACTCTACTATACCTCAATAACATTGGTAATGTTGAATTTTTTTAACAAAAATTTACACGAAATAAGTTCAATGTATGCATAATAAAATACTTTTTTTCCAAATTTCAAATAAATAATCTCGTAGACAAAAAAATTCGGAAAAAACGAGCTTTTTTCGGTCCGTCAGTGTCGTCCTTCCTTACGACGTCTAAAATTTATGAGACGTTAAAACTTCATTAAGGCGTTCATATAGGGGAAATTTTGGAAAAAACGATTTCTCGTTTTCAACGGATTCTTATAATGTAACCTTTCAAAAATGTTATTTGAAAATTTCAAGTCGGTTCGTTCAACATTGGGACAGTCATGAGCGTTTTTATCTACGTATTTTATCTAGGTATATACCTGACGTAAAACTTTAAACGCGTATTCTCGGCATTACATTTTCAGAATCGGTGACCAAAATGTCTCAAAAACAACTAAACCGGTCTGCTTCAAATTTAACAGACATTGTTTGTATATCAAAAGGCAGTCCTTAAAGAATATAGTGCGATATAGATAAAAATATCGTATAAAGGGGTTACCCCACTTGCGATTTTGAAAAAATCGATTTTTTTTATTGCATTTTTTTGAAGTATAAGTATCTGAGAATATGTCCTGACAATTTCAAGACGATCCGAACAAAATTGACTGAGATATGAGCGTTGAAAGAGAAGAATCCGTGAATTGAAGAACTGAAATTGAAACTTTAAACGCGTTTTTCTCAAAATGGCATTTCTGAAGTCGGTGACCAAGATTACTCGAACACTACTGAACCGATCTTCTTGAAATTTTGCAGGCTTATTTAATACATAAAAATGTAGTCTTTAATCGTTCGATTTTTTTTTTCGAAAAAGAATGGCCGTTTTATAGCCAAAAAACGGCCGTTTTTTTTCGTTAAAATCGAACCATTAACTTTGACTGTCCGCCATTTTGTGAAAAATGAATATTTTTTAAAATCCTTCGATTAAAGACTAGTTTATACTTATATTTGACTAAATCCATCCGCATTTTTTTTTCAGATGATCCACTTCGCCGCAATGTTGGTCACCGCAAACCGTGTATATAAAAACATTATTTCATTGACGGCCATTTGCCACTAAACGATGTAATATTTTTCAATAAAAAAATTACTGAAAGTTCTTCAAGATGTGTTCTTTGAGATGGTATATTGATCGAAATTCTATAAAAACAATAGATGGCATTTGTATCACCGGTGGAAGCCCGATAACGGCAATGACAATAAACAAATGCAAATGTCAATTAAATTTGCCTACCTCGGCGGGAAACGCATAGCCGTCGACCGTGTGCTCGCTTCCTAGGCGATCGTGTTGACCGTAGTGCAAGTGAATTTCGTGAAACTGATAGCGGTAGCTCAGCGGGCCCCCGGATATGTTAACAGGATGTAGTGTATTGTTGTCGACTGCGAAGACGACCCCGTGGCCCGTATTTGCCAGCACACCGCCAACTTTGTGCTTGTCCAGCTGGAGCGGCTGAAGGTTCGGATCGAAGAGCAAAGTTTTTGGCTCGAGGTTCACGGGTGATTGTCTTCTGCCTTTGTTACATAGCGACCAATCGGGATTGATCAATCCCCAAAATGCAGGACCTGCGATTAATCGTTATCACAGTGCTGGCATTTACGAACAATTCTAACGCAGTCGGCAAAATCTATCTTTGAAAAAAAAAAAACGGAATATCTACTCGAACGGTTCTTCGCTTGGAGTTGAAAAATGTACTAGGATGGTACGTGAAGACAGAGCGAGGCAAAAATGAAAGGGAACGAGACGTGAAAGGCTCCACCCACAAGGAAAGGTTGCGAGGTCGATCTCTCCAATTTCGATCAAATTTGGCATGCTTGTAGAATGGGTAAAAAAAGGCGACACGTATTTTTTTATATCCGCGGTACCTGATTTTCAAGGGTTGAAACGCACCCTCCAAATTGGGACGTTTTTCGTTTCTCGTCCATAACGTTTTAACGGTACGAGATAACAAACAAAATCAAATTGCGCTGATGTTTATTTTTTCGTGTACTATACGTTGGAGATGAGAACGACAACGTTATCGACGGAAAACGAAAAAAAAAACACCCCTATTTTCGAGGGTGCGTTTCACCCCTTAAAAATCGGGTTCCGGAGATATAAAAAAATACGTGTCGCCTATTTTTACCCATTCTACAAGCATGCCAAATGTCATCGAAATCGGAGAGATCTACCTCGCAACCTTTCCTTGCCAGTGACGATTTCAAAAGTTTTACGAAGTGAGAAAAATATCGTAAAAGTGCGGTAAACATGCGTTTGCCGGAACGAGGATTCCGAATAAAATGTCGTAAGAATGCAGTGAATACGCTTGAAAGTGAATCCGAAAAAATACAGTGAAATATCAATAAAAATGTTTACCAGTTTCGTAAAGTAAAAAAGCTGTTGTAAACTTGGAACTCTACGCACTAAAAGAATCGTACGGAAAAGTTGCTCGTAAATCTTGCATGCTGTGGAGAGATGATGTAAACTGAAAACGTCGGTACGGAACAACGAAAAAGTTAGATCGAACTTATCGAGCATAGGACTTGCACCGAATAAAATGTTATCACGGTAAATAATTTGAAAAATCACCAGTAGGCCGAGAGGATTGGGATATTAATTTTCATCTATTACGTGGGTGTACGAAAAATTGGCGACCCGACAATGGACCAAAAGTATAATGAAAGTGTATATTTTGAGGCCTTATATACCGTTGAAAAAAGGTATTTTTAATTAGCTTTAACTGTGTATAAACATCCCAAGAATAATATGGTCCGAAGAAAAATGGTTTAAAAATTTTAAAAGCGTTTTTCTTGAAACCACATTTTTTTAATCGGGTGGCCTCGTTGATCCTACAATTTTCAACCGATTGACGTCAAATTTCAACTGGAGCTTCTTAGATATATTTTCTAGCGAAGTGTACGCGATTTTTACGATCTGTTAACACTTAAGGGGGGATTGTCTTTTTTTTCGCAAAATTTACCGCTTTTTGGGAATTTTTTTGTGAAGAAAGTATACAACGGAAAACTTGTGAAACTTGGCATATAGTTTTATTGATCTGTTTACTAGATACAAAAAATTTTTTAAACAATTTCATCAAAAAATCCGCCTCCCACCCCCCTCGACGCGCGATGGTCCTTTTTTGATGGTGTGCACGATTTCTCAAAAACTATTTAACCGATTGCCTTCAAATTTGGACAGAATGCTCAGCTGACATCCTTTTATCGTTTGATGAAGCAAAAAAGCAATACGTTTAATAGTTTTTTATTTATAACAAAAAATCGATCAATTTTTTTCGAAAAATCGATACTTCAAGTTCAAAACGTCACCAAATCGTCAATTTTTTTTTTTTCCCTTCATCGAACGATAGCTCTATGTGTCTAAAGTAAAATGCTTTTTGGGTTTTTGTTGCAGGATGAACGTGAAGGCTGTAATCGTGCACACCATCAAAAAAGGACCATCGCGCGTCGAGGGGGGTGGGAGGCGGATTTTTTGATGAAGTTGTTTAAAAATTTTCTTGTATGTAGTAAACAGATCAATAAAACTATATGCCAAGTTTCACAAGTTTTCCGTTGTATACTTTCTTCACAAAAAAATTCCCAAAAAGCGGTAAATTTTGCGAAAAAAAAAGACAATCCCCCCTTAAGGTTCTCCCAAACAGATGAAGACCGGTTATTTCGTCGCAAATCCGACTTTTTTTTCCGAATGATATTTTGTAACAATGGCGGGTACTTCGCTAGCAAAAATTACGTAAATAACGAAAAAAAAAAAATTCTGTCCATGTGCTCAAGTGCGTCCAACGAGTCCGCCCGTGGAGGGTCTAAAAAAGAGTCTTTTCTTTCTACCGGCCGCTGGGCCGCCATTTTGTATCTTTTTTTGTGAAATTATAAATTGAATTGAGTACATACAGATGCGTAAACCAAAGCTTCAAAACCTCATTTAGATTGCATCATTAGGAACAAAAAAATTCCATTCCCAAAACGCTTTGTTTTCCGACCATCCAAAGGTATATAAGGCCGTAATGAACGACAGAAAGCAAACGATTTTCTTACCGGAAATTCCGTCGTACGTCCACCACTCATCCCAACTGACGGGTTTCGATTCTAAAATCAAAAAATAAATTAATTCTTTAGCCAAACGAAAGGTATGATTACGAAGATCAAATTGCCACCTTCCGAGTGCAGGAGTTCTCTTATATATACCTTTTATTAAAACTAGAATGAAAACTCCCCAGACTCCCAAGAAGACCGAACTGTATGTGGCCATTCCTCCCGGTGGCGTCTCGTCAATTAAGCATCATTGGCGAAACTCCTGTAACAGATATTATGACATATTCATAGCGTCCTGAATTCACAACGAACCCAAACCGTAATTATAGCGATCGATGGAGGACGGGCAACAAGTAGTACGAGTCAACGAAACGAGTGATACGACTAGGACGTATATAATTGGACTTGAGCATCATACGCCTAAAACCGATCGCAGACACGTCAGCGTTGTGTCATAACTATGATCGATGTCGCCGATCTGTTTCCTCCATAGAATTTATAAATCACTCCGTGTAGAAATTTGTCGAGGAGTCCCCATCACATCCCTATAGGCAATTCATACGGACATCGCACGTAGAGAGTCCACATTGGAATGCAAGTGGTTTGCCCCCATTTCCCGATTGACATCGTTTGAGAATTTTTTTTATTTTGAACTATCTTCCGACCGCGGCTTCACCCGCGTTGATCCACGCAAGGAATACGATTTTCCGTACAAACTCTAACTCCCCATTTCACCCCCTTAAGGGTGAATTTTTGAAAAATCCCGAAACACGGATTTTCTTGTTGACATCGAAAAGTGTATGAACCAAATTTCGAGTACAAACGTTAATACCCCATTACACCCCCTTAGTGGTCGATTTTCGGAAAATCCTTTCTTCGTGTGGGGTTAGATAATAAAAGGAAACTACTGTCCAAATTTCATTTTTTTATCTTCAGCAGTTTAGGCTGTGCGTTGATCTGTCAGTTAGTCAGTCAGGACTCGTCCTTTTATATTTATTGATTGCTGATGATGATTCTCAACTGAATGTTTGGGGGACCACCCAAGAAAAAAATATCCTTTCGTGACCCCCTGCCCAAATTTGTTGGAAAGTCCTAAGATGCATCCACATCTCTATAAGTGTTAATATTACCGTACACAGGGAGTCCTCATTGGGATCCAATTGGATTCTGCACTGCTCCTCGATGCACACCGTTTGAGAATTCTTACCACGTTCAAGCAAAAAATATGTGAACATTTGCGAAAAAAACTGGATATGTGTTGATCCTTTTTTCAATTTAATTCAAATACACATTACAAATACAAATTACAGTGAAAGAGGCAGTCGCTTTATAACATTACCGAAAATTTCCCTAAAGTAACGTCCAAGGCTAATTAAACATTCCTTCGCCTAATTTGAAATTCAAATGGCTTTATTCGCAGGTGGCGAATTGACAAGCACGATCGGCAAATCACTCGAATGTCAGCGGATCGATTTTCAGACTAATTTACGTTCCCCCGGCTCACCGCGAAGGTTCGTAGAAGGCTGGGTGATAAAAATAATTGAAATATCGGACAAAGGCGGGCCGATCGCGAAGATTCTTGTTGCAGAAAAGTGTGAGGTTCGGCAGAGGCGGGAGACTGAGGT